>JBCNJP010000017.1:77305527-77393674 GCA_039602395.1 Deinandra increscens subsp. villosa | reverse complement strand
CACCGTTCGCCGTCGTCACCGCCGTCACCCGCCGCCACCACCGCGGATCGCACGCCGTCGCGTCACCGTCACCCGTCGACGTGAGTCCGACGCTTTTCGTCGTGCGCCGTCTCCGGTTGCAATCAGATCTAAAATCTGATTGATCTCGTAGTCTCGCGAGACGAGACGTCTGTCAAGACGTAATCTCGCGATGCGTAATGACCCCGTGTCATAAACGTCGTCCCGTAGCGGTACGCGACACCGGACCACGAGAATCATCGCGATACGCGACGACCGTTTGAGACCGAAAGTGGTTCGTTCCGTTTCAACCTAGCGCTCGTTCGTTGAAACTCGGTGTCTCGAACGTTTGTTCAACACCGCCAAGGTATATCTAAACTCACTATTAGTTTAGATTGTTTATTTATTTATTTTTGTGTTTGCGTGTTCGGTAATCGGATCCTGTTGCGTATTGGTATTTGTGTTAATTGAATTAAATAGTTTTTAATATATATAATTTGTTATATATATGTATATATATATTTATATATATAATCTTATTCCGCTGCGTTACAGAATTAATCATAAATTAATTCGGTAAACTCTTTTATAAACTATTAATCTATCGGTCACGTAATTTTTAAATATGTCACCGGGCGACCCGAATACCACTGCCAAATCCCTACATATAACTGCTAATGTTAAACCTGAAATTGATGATATTGCAGATATACCACCTCCACCTTCATTTATCTACAATCCACACCCAATGCCTACAACAACTTCATCCATTCTACAGTCACTTCCAATCATACCTTACAAACCTCCACACATCCCCAAGAAGCTTGCTGCTAAACTTGCCAATCCTAAGTTTAGATCAGACAACTTCACACCCATCACTCCCTTTAAGAAGAAGCCTCCACCAACTATGGACTTCTCTGACATCTTTCCACCTACTCCACCATCAAGCCCAACTCCTGAAACAAATGAACCACCTCCAAAAACCACCCTGCCTCCACTCACCATAAGAGAACCTCCTTCCACCACCACCAAACCTACTGAAACTCAACCAGGTCCCTCTTCATCTTCTGCCAAAGGCAAAAGGCCTATTGTGCAAGAATCTGCTGGTGATTCTGATGAAGAGAGGGAAATTAAGAAGAAGAGGTTGATGCATGCCAGAAACAAAAGAGATCAGAGCAAGAGAAGGAAAGGGCCACCCAGAAAGAACAAAATTGTTGGGTGGACAGCAAATGAAGATACCTTTGACTTCACTTTCCAACTGGCAAATGGCACAACTCAGGTGATTAATGCTCACAAGGCCACTTCACTTCTCACTGCACTACAAATGGGAGACATCATTTTGAAACTTAGAGAAATTCTAAGTCCTTCTAGAGCTGAGCACTTATTAAGGCTTCACATAGAGCCACGAGTGATAGAATGTGGAGTGCTCAGCAGAAGAGGTGAAGATGATGAATCAGCTGGAGAAGAAGAAGAGCCTACCAGTGAGATTAAATTTATCATTTGGGAAGAAGATGAGAAGCTGTACTACGTACACAGAGCCGATGGCACTTTCACTCCCCATGAATCTATTTCAGTTCAATCTGAATGGAGTGAAAAGGATTGGAAGTCTTTTGAGTTTGTGAAGGTAACCAAAACAAACACCAAAGAGCTTTCTCAAAATCTTGATGCCAGCATCGGATCTTCTAACAAGTAGGTTGTGGAGAAGAAAATTTTTGGGTACAAGTCAGTTTTGAAGATAAACATTGAAGACAATGAATAATTTGACAGCATCAGCTTAGGGGGAGATTGTAAGGAAAAATAGAGCTTGGAAGATTTCCGGCTGAAATGCCAATTTTACTAGTTCCGGCTGAAGTTGAAGTTGAAGCGGAATTCATACTTCAAGCGGAACAGGGAGTTCAAGCGGAACAGGCAGTTCAAGCGGAAAGAAGCAGTTTTGTTTCTTAGCGAATATTCCGGGTGAACTCGTTTATCCACCAGATAAAGAGTTCAACCTGACTTTTCCTGAGAAGTCTTTTCAGAAGTCCAATCCTGCAAAAGCTTCTCGAATGCTTCTAAATCTGATTTAAGCCGCTCTCCTAAAGTAGATTGTTGCTGCCAACACGCAAGTCATTCCGATTGTCGATGTTTATTCTTTTGGTAGTTTATATTTGACTTTTATGTTTACGGTCTAGATTAGATCGCATGAGATCAATGGCTGTCATTGATCTCATCAGCACTATATATAGCATGTAATCTCTTAGTTTACAAAAACGGTCATCACTTGTAATAGTGTAGCTTTGAGTTAATGCAAATAGTGCCGAATATTCGATATATCGTTGTTTTTACTATTCTGCAAATCAAGCATTTACATTATACAAGAGCTTAATATCGCTTAAGTAAAGTGAAATATAACTTTAATTCCGCAGGGTTATATTTGCAAGTAAAGGGCTTAGTTTTAGTTTATTCATAACTAATAACGATCCTACATACTTACATTGGATCTTCTATGGTCTCCTTGAAAGTTTTCCACCCAGACTGAAGCCCTATGAGGTTGTTGATGCAAACTACTTCTTATTGTTCCTTAAATGGTGGAGCTAGGAATGCATTAACGCTGGAAGGATGAAAACTGAAAGTCTGGCAAACTTGGAAAGATGGGAAATAGACAGTCGTGAAATAAGTCATTTGTGTAGAGGCTCAGACAGGAAGCTTGAAATGTGGCACTACTCAGATCTGAAGAAATTTGCAAGAAAAGATCTTTGGATGCTGTGGCAAACCCAGATCTACTACTATGACCGCAAGTATAACAGGTTGGCAAGGAGATACTGGCGTTTCATATTGAAGCTTCTTGGGCAGTTAAGATGATGATGATGGAGGGTGTTCGCATTACCACCAAAGGGGGAATTGTTGGAACCTGGAGGTTGGTGATAACACGAACACACGAACCCAAGAACAAGATCACTGGTAAAGCTGCAGAACCAACATGTATTTTGCTACTTATGTATTTGAACATTTTGGTTTGTAATAACTTAGTTAATGTTGAACTTTGAATCCTTACTTTGAATGTTTACTTGTTATCATATGTTGGTTCAGCTTGATTTACTTTTGTGTTGATCTTGTGATTGTTTGTTTGTTTGGTTGTTCAACACTTAGAATATTTTCATGCTTAAGTTGCACTTAACGATCAGGCCGAAATACTCTTAACGATCTGACTATGTGGTTAACGATCTGGCTAAGTTGGCTAACGATCTGACTATGTGGTTAACGATCTGGCTAAGTTGGCTAACGATCTGACTATGTGGTTAACGATCTGGCTAAGTTGGCTAACGATCTGACTTTGTTTTTAACGATCTGGCTGTGTGCTCACATGTGTCTAACGATCTGACATGGGCAAACTAACGACCTGACATTCTGACTTAGACGAATTTAATGATTCCTTGATGTGATGTGTGATTCTCCTTGTATTCTGTGCATAGACACTTGTGCTCCTCATTGGGTATAAATAGGAATTCTTAGGAAACCCTAAAATAAGACTTGAGAGAACCTCCTGAGGAGCACTGTGTGTTTGTGTATGTGTTCTTGGTGTTTTTCTTGAGTTTCAGAGGCGATGGAGAGGCAATGTTGCTGATCCAACCAAGAGTGATCATCACACGTGATTTCCGCACTCGTGTGATGAATCAAATGATGATCTTTGGCTAGAAATCGGTCCTGACAATACATGTTTATATTGTTAGCTTATCAATCTCTTAATGATATATTGTATTGTACGTCTGTTGTTTTTCTCATTCGTTGCATCCGTATAGTTAGAAGGATATAGATTCTGAATCAAGATACATTTAAAAAATAGAGGTGAGTACAAAAATCGAATGAAAAAAAACAAACCAAAATGACTAAAAATACTAAGAAAACTATGGTTTGGTTATATTTCTTAGAATCAACCTTTAAGTATGCTTATGGTTATAGATTTTATAAATAAATGAAAACCAAAATAGGTTCTGCATGAAAAAGCTGATATATGGTTTATTAGAGTTTTAACGTTTTTACCATTTAGTTCTAATAGATTTTGAGGTGCAATTTTCACTAAATTTAGTTGATGGTAAATTGAAGAAAAGTATATTAAACAAAATAGAATTAGAAAGAAAATGAAGAAAATAAAACCATTTTTGAAACCATGAATTTGAATCTAAATTGGGACTATTTTCAAAATCCATCTACTCTGACACATTCTTGAAACCACAATCAAAACCAATTTCAAAATCAACCAACTGGTTGATCCTAAGTTCCGCACCACTCTCTTTACATCCTATTAATCTCCATCACTGTTTGATCAGTTGTTGCGTTAGCAAATAGAGTTGGTTTTTTGTCTTCTCTAATTTATTTATTAAATTAAATGCTTAACATATCAGATGCCATAGTACCTGCCTCAAGATCCCTACTTCGAATCTTCGATGAATAACAATACCATTATCACCTTTGTTTATGAAGTGTGCACTGCCCCTTACATCATGTAAATTAGAAGATTAGAAGATTGTAGATTCCATTGTTGCAGATGTCGATCAGATTTTTAAAGTAAGAGTCAAGGTACTAGGTCAAGCATATTAACAATTTTTTTTGTTTCTCAAATGATATAAATAACTAATGGGTTTGGCAACATGCCAAGAATGTATGTTGATAAAAGATATGGATTTGAGAGGTGCGGGTGCAAACACTAGCGGTCCAAGAAGATATTATATTGTGACTTTATATCAATGCTATAAATATATACGGTGTTCAAAAATATCCAAGTCCGAATCCGTATCCGAATTATCCGAAATTCCGTATCCGAATTATCCGAAAATTTCGGATATCCGGAATTTCGGATATCCGAAACTCGGATATCCGAAAATTCGGACTTGGACTTGGACAAGAATTTACAAAATTTTCGGAAGTTTCGGATACCCGGTATCCGAAAATTTAAATAAATTAAAATAAATTTTATATTAAATAAATAAGGAATTATTGAATACTTGGACTATGTTTATTTGTTTTGTCGTTTTTTAGGTCGAACTTATGTTTATTTGTATTTGAAGACTTGGACTATGTTTATTTGTTTTGTCGTTTTGACGTTTTTTTTTGTTAAGTTTTGGTTTTTTTTAAAAAATTTGGATTTTCGGATAACCGTTTTAAATATCCGAGTCCAGTCCGAAATTTCGGATATCCGAGTCCAGTCCGAAATTTCGGATATCCGAAATTTCGGATATCCGAAATTTCGGACTTGGACTTGGACAACGAAAACTGATATCCGAAATTTTCGGATACCCGAAATTCGGATATCCGAAATTCCGGGTATCCGGTTTTGAACACCCCTAGCCCACACAACTTGGATATCTAAAATGGTCAAATGGGTTGGTTGGTCTGATAGGTAAAAAGTGGTCTACAAACCATTAGCATACACAAAGTTCTTCAAAAGGACCACAACCTAACCCTATTATTAGCGTAACATCTAACACAAAAAATTACTACCACCACCTCATAACACACTCAACGGTAACATTAGAAGTAAAAAAGAAAGACTAGAATGCTTCTACTTATTATGCCCCACGTTTCTCAATAAGCTTCTCAATAAGTTCCATTGCATCTTGAACAATGGTTTTGCTCTTGGCACTCTCCTTATCCACAGCAATACCAAATTATTCCTTAAGCCCCGTTACAGTCTCAATCTGCAAATAAAAAACAAAGTGAAATTTTGATGTAAGGTGTATTGAAGTGTTATATGAAAATGTAGGTTCATCAAACCTGTGAAAGATGGATACAATGTGCAGTTTGTGATGATTTACTTCTAAACAAATTCTAGGTGTTGCTGTTAAAAAAAATAATGATGCACGTATGTGTTCAACTGCAATGCCCATTCTTAATGTTTGTAGTTTCTAATAATTTTCTTTAAGGTCTGATGATAAGCAACAGTTATGTAATGAGCAATACTTATAAAGCAATTATGTAATTATAAGATGTAATTAGGATTTATATATATAACATTTACAAGCCTAATAGGAACACTAACCTAGTTCGGATGGTTTCTTACATTTACAACCAGCCTGTAATAGCGTATATATAAGAATTAGGGAAAATTGGTATTGTTAGAACACAATGTAAATATAAGAGAAAACAGTCAAATATTAGAAGGAAAGATAAGATATATCCTTAAAAGAGAAAGGATATGAAAATCTGTACGATTTACGGATTTCTGTATTCGTACAGAACTACTCCGGAATATCCGAAGTAGTTCTGTACTGTAAGGATCGATTTAACTCCACACGTGATATCAAAGTATACTAATCACCATGCGGAATCTGGTGATTATAGACGATTCAAGAATAAACAGTTAATGCAATAATGAATGTATAGAAAACAATAATGAAATACAAACCGTAATAAGAATGCCTGTAGAATTCGAATACCAATCACCTTATCAAAAGTCGAAATTCTCAAGAAGAATTTCGATACACTTGAACACCAAAACACAAAAAGCAACCCCAAACTAGTAGTCAACTATTCCTTAAATAGGCAAAACCTAACCTTGGAAAACAAGCAATAAAATTCAGCCTACATGGCCCTAATTCGACCGGACCCAAAAACCCATATCAACCCACACAATAATTAGCCCAATTATATTTAAAATAGCCCACAAGAATTTCTAATGCAAAAGCCTTACAAAATTACGGTCTCTACAATCTTCCCCTAGGCTTTAGCATTAGACAGCTTTCACATCCTGAACTTCTTGGACATCTGTACCGTAGATGGATCATACCATAGCTCCTTCTCAAAAATTGTAGCCATTGCTCGAGTATAGCACTTGGCGTATTCTTCAGTCTCTGGAGAACTCTCAATTTAATGCTTAGATTGCATCAGTATGTCCTTCTTGTAAAACCTCAACAGATCATGAACTTCCATTACACTCATTGTCTTCGACTTGCAAATTATTTTTGCTTCTCCAGAATAATCACTGTAAGCCCAAGTCTGGAAGTCATCTAAACATCCTTCAAGATGCTTCATCGGCAGAAGAATGGTTTTAGTTTTCTCCGTTGGTGGATACAACGTGTTCGAGAAATTCTTCTTTCCATCCAGTTTAAACACACCTCTGTATTTCTTCGTGTAGGAACTCTTGTGTGGAAAATCCTCAAACCTCTTGAATTTACTAAGCACAGCATTCCTCAACTTCTTGTAAAAGTGCTCAGCGTAGTCATTTCTTGAAGGGTTGGAGAATGGTGCCTTGTAAAGCATCGTCAGATCCACAGTCATCCCGGAGTAGAATTGAGTCCAACATTTGTAGTACTCCAATGGATACTGACCTTTCCTTCGAACAACAAACATATTCTTTTCTCCGTCGAACATCCAGGACTTAATGTCTGAAGTAATTCCTCGTTTATCATGATATTGCTCACCTAGCTGAATCATGTACCTCTCAAGAGGATGAGCAAAAGTCTGAGCCTCCCAACCCCCATGAAACTCAGAAGCTGGTACAGTCATGTAATCTCTATCCCTTGTATCTTTGTCTTCATTAGTACCTTCAGGCATCACAGGACCAGATGCATCAGGGATATCAGCTTCAAAGTAAAAAATTGGTGACTTTGAGGAATCACTTGCTCCAGAACTACCTTCCTTATTTCCTGGATCTTCCTTATCATCTCTCTTTGTGTTTGACTTTCTTGAGTTGGCAGAATTAAGTTGTCTGATCAGCTTGTGTAACTCTCTAAAATGCCTTGAGAATTCTCTGTTTATCTTTTTCTGATTCTCCAACTCAGTATTCTGGGCCTTTTGTATATCGATTAAATCTTCAATAATCTCACTCTAGGCTGTATTCTGAGCTTTTAATTCAGCTATTTCTGCTCTGAGTTCTCTTTCTATTCTGAACTCTGGGGTTTCTACAGCTTTCCCTTTGTCTTGTGCTGTGGGTTGTGAGGATGATTATTGACCAGCACTAGTGCTGGTAGATGGAGGCACACATGGGTCCAATCATTTCCTTCTTGGGTCGTTTAGGGCTTCAGTAAGGTGTTGCATGGCAATCTTCACCTTCTCAGTCAGATCATCTGTAACAGAAGCACCGAGGGGAGTATCCTCTGTGGCTTTCCGTTTTCTTTACAATGGAATCTCAACAGTCTCTGTCATTTCTTCCTCGACTTCAACGTCATCAAGATATGAATCATAATTGATATTGTCGCTATCATTAAAATGTAGAGCTCCAATCTGCACATCCTCTAAATCAAAATCTTCCTAATCAGAACCATCCAAAATTTCAGTTACAGGCTTTTGAGAGGCAGGCACATTATGTTCTTCTTCAACTACAACATTTCTTTGAATAGGAACCTCCTCTCTTACTATCTCAACAAATTCTCCAAACTTGTCTCCAAACGGGACTTTATCAGTTAACTTTCTCTTGGGGTTTATCATAGGAAAAACCACAATCCCCATGGGCTAAGTGTCATGTGTATCATTTGACTTTCTCAAGTTTGGATATCTGGAATCCAGAGCCAATTGTATGAAGCGTGGGACTGCAACAAATTTCTTATCCCCTGTCACTACAGCTTTGATATCTTCAAAGATCAACCTGGACCAGTTGAATCTAACACCTCTAACCAGTGACACCATAGCATGAGTGTGCACATGGTTTAGCTGATCTGTTGAGCTCTTCTAAGCAATTATGCACTTCTACAAGTAGTGAGCCAACATTCTCCAATAAGGTGGAACAAGAGCCTTCATGGTGGGCGGAGACACTGTATGGTATCCCATTTCCTTAAAACACTGGGTAACCACTTCTTTATCCAAAGCCATAGGATCAGCAGTAACATCTTTCAATCTAAGTGCCTGTCTGAAATTTTCTTCAAACAATACCACAACTGTTCCTTGTATCTTAGCAATGATTTGCTTTCCATCATCAGAAACAAACGCAGTCTTCCAGAATTCTTGTTGCATCCTTTTGCAGATAACAGGATTTGCAGTGAGAGCACAGTGTAGACAACATCTCTTCAAACCTTCAATCATAGACTTGTACTTCTCTCTATACTCAGCAGGTGGGTCCAGCAAATATGCAACTGTATTGTGGTCCTTGACGAACTCTAAATCCCTGCACTCACAACCAAAGATAAAATCCAAAACAGACAGAAATTCATTAGTCATAATAATTTTCTCGAAAAACGGGCAGCATAACGGCTTAAAAATGAAGAAAACCCATTTGAAATATCATTAGGTACCTTTCCGATCGAAAAGTAGGGTTTTCGATCGGAAAGCATCCTTCTGATCGGAAAGTGATTGGTTACCGGGAGACCTGATCGAAAAGCCATAAGGTCACTGAGAACCTTGATCGAAAAGTCTATGTCTCGATCGAAAAGCCTAGGCTTTGATCGAGAAGCATAAACTTTTCGATCGAAAAGTGCTAGTCTTGATCAAAAAGCCCCGAGTTATCGAGTTTTCTCGACCGAGAAGCACCAAGGCTGATCGAAAAGCTTTCCAGCCTAATCGAAAAGCCTCTAACTCGATCGGAAAGGTCGTCTTCTCCAAGAAACACCTGTAACTCAGATAAACAGTCTATATACGAGTGTTTTTAACACGGTTTCAAGCACAAATACACCCAAACCAGATTTCTTCCTTGTCCCGACCAAAGAATAGCATAAATTTAAAACATACTCGAGACGGTCTTGTGAGGGTCTAGCTGCACGCTTCAATCGTGGAGCCATTGCTCAAAATCAACACAGGAACGGTGTTCAGCGAAGGATTCCGACTGCACTGGTGGCGTCAGAAGGTGGTTTCGGTGGCGGCCGGTGGCTGATCGTAGAGAAGGCAGCGACGGCAACTGTGGGAAGGTGAGAGGGCGTTTCGGTGGCGGGTTTTCGATGAGGGAGGTGGTGGTGAGGTCACGAGGAGGTGGTGAAGGTGGCGGTGGTTTGCGACGGTGGTGGTAGCAAGTGGTGGTGATGGTAGTGGGTGTTAGGGTTTAGTGGAGAGAGAGAGGGAGACGGTAAGTGATGATGGGGGGGGGGGGGGGGAGGGGCGAACCCTCTCCTTTTGTTCAAAATGTTTTTTAAAAAAGAACTTACATATCACCCCCTCAAGTTTGAAAGTTGAACCCTTGACACACAAACTTTAACAAAACAAACCTTTTTCTTAATTTGTATCACCAAATAGTCAAACTTAACCCCGTTCATTACTGAAAGCTTCCGCTGAACTCAAACTTAAGAGTTTTATATCTGACAACTTATCAATAATTTAACAAAAATAAATAAATAAATTCAAAAAAAATAAAAGTAAATTAAAATAAAATAAAATAAACTAAAAAAAACTTAACAACCTGAGTTTTGAGTGAGGAGGCATATGAGGGATCATACCAGATAGTCTGTGACTGAGGAACCCTTTTCAGCTTCAGTTACTTCGCGTGGTCAGGCGATTGCCGGTATTTTGGTCCATTTTTAAACTCGTGCCACTTTCGCTTACTCAGGCAGTTTCATCACATAATATATATTTTAGGGTTTATTAATTATGAACATCTATCCAGGTCATACACATAAGTCCTAGGTATAATTTGTACATTCTATCAAGTACACCTGGTTTCCGTACAACATTTTTCACGACACCTTTCCTTAAGCCTAACATCATGCTCCAAACTGTGTTGAGATAAAGAAATAATAGATCACGCAGGTTTTGTAGGATAGTTTACAATGTCAACTGAATTATTGAAACATTTTTGATAATCCTCTCATCAGTGACAAGGCTAAGGGTTTTGGACACTTGAGGGTCTCTTTTGGTTGTGCATATTGGCATCTTTTGGGTTTATAATGTATGTACACTATGATCTTAGATGTACGTGGATCAGGGAGGCTCCAGGTCTCTGCTACCGCAGAACAGAGGAGTCCTGACTCACGTACAACATTCGCAGATCATTGCTTACGCAAAGCAGAGGGAATGGGAGTTTTTGAGCATGACATCGAAACTCAGAACCGGGCGTGTGTCTCAGGATTCCTGATACACAGTCAAATAGAAATTGTACTAACCTAAGTGTGTGCTTCCTATCAAGCATCATACGTTATCTTCAAGTGTTGTGATAAACCATACCTTTTGATTGATTTACAGTCGAGCCTACCTAGCATATCAGCCATGAATCACAGCTTTTCACATCCACCTTACACGTGTCAGTCAGCAAACACCTGGAAATTTATATCACTTCCCTACCTGGTCAAACAAAACTAGTAAAAAAAATTTAAAAGCACACAAAATTTAGAGGAATCATCACTTCCCCTTGCTTTTAGATTTTTTTAGAACACAACTGAAAAAAAAAACACTATTTAATATTTTTTTAATTTTTTAGAATTAAAATAACAGATAACAGTTGTCAGATTACTCATTAAAGGCTATAATTCGGAGGCCTTTGAGACACATTTCAAAATTAGCACTAGGGAGGGGTTTTGTGAACATGTCCACCACATTGGCATCTGACTGCACCCGTTCTAAGTGAATGAGCCTGC
Organism: Deinandra increscens subsp. villosa; assembly: GCA_039602395.1. NCBI lineage: Eukaryota > Viridiplantae > Streptophyta > Magnoliopsida > Asterales > Asteraceae > Deinandra > Deinandra increscens. The sequence goes on along the minus strand of JBCNJP010000017.1, from coordinate 77,382,209 downwards.
GTCATAGCAGTCCCGAATGAAGTGTGTTTTTATGTCAATGTGCTTGGTTTTAGAGTGCTGCACAAGATTTTTAACAATTTGTAACGCAGCATTATTATCACAGGAAATGGGAGTATCAAAGAAATTCAAACCGTAGTCTCCCAGTTGATGCTGCAACCAAACCACCTGTGAGCAGCATGCAGAAGCAGCCACGTATTCTGCTTCGGTTGTCGATTGGGTCACCGTGTGCTACTTCTTGCTTTGCCATGCCACCAACCTGTCTCCTAAGAATTGAGCTCCGGCAGATGTAGATTTCCTGTCAAGCTAATTACCACCATAATCAATGTCAGTGAAAGCATACAGATTAAATCCTGACTCTTTAAGGTACCAGAGGCCCAGCCGTGGCCGACCCTTCAAATATTTAAAAATACGTTTAACTGCAGATAAATGTAAGAGTTTAGGATTAGCCTGATAACGTGCATATTAGCACACTGCAGGCATGATGTCTGGGCGGCTGGCTGTCAAGTACATCAGTGAGCCGATCATAGACCGGTACATATGCTCGCTCACTTTCTGACCATCTGGATCTTTGGTAAGTGCAGGCCTGGCCACCATAGGTGTGGAGACAAGCTTTGAATCAGTCATCTTGTATTTTTCCAGAATCTCTGTGACATATTTGGCTTGGTGAATTAGGATCCCGCTGTCACTCTGCTTCACTTGCAATGCTAGGAAAAATTCCATTTCCCCCATTTGACTCATCTAGAATTTTGCCCGCATAACCTTTTCAAACTCTTTACACAAATCTCCGTTTCTTGATCCGAAGATGATGTCGTCCACATAGACTTGCACCATGATTATGTCATGTTCCACCTCCTTTCTGAATAGCATCTGATCCACTATTCCTCTAGTGTACCCATGTGCTATAAGATGATCAGTCAAAGTTTTGTACCATGACCGAGGGGCCTGGTGTAAGCCATACAAAGCCTTGTCTAGCTTGTACACATGATAAGGGTGGCCTTCATCAATGAATCCAGGAGGTTGAGTAACATATACCTCTTCATCCATGTCAGCATATAGAAATGCAGTTTTCACGTCCAATTGGTATACCGTGAAATTCATGTAGGATGCGTAGGCCAAAAAGACTCTTATTGCCTCTAACCGTGCAACGGGCGCGTATACTTCATCATAATCAATCCCTTGGATCTGTTTGTGCCCTTGAACCACCAACCTGTCCTTGTTTCTGACAATAATACTATTGTCATCCTTTTTATTCTTGTAAAGCCATCGAGTTGTGATGACCTTTTTATCAGCAGGCCTTTCCACTAACCTCCAAACTTTAAGCCTTGAGAATTGATTCAGCTCTTCATGCATGGCTTCTACCCAGCTAGGATCTGTTAAAGCCATTGTGATATTTGGGGGCTCAATTTGTGAGATAAAGCAAGAATACATGCAGTGATTAATGTCCCCAGATTGACTTCTTGTTACCACCCCTGAAGCTAAAGGACATATGATGTTGTCCAAGGGGTGATATTTGTGGATCCTTGTTTCAGCAACAGCTTGAACAGGTATTTCCTGGAGGTAGGTTTGTTTGGTCTGGTTCTTCATTTGTGTCAACTTCTCCTTCTGCATCAGCTACCTGAGATTGAACAGTGTTTATGCCGGGGTAGTTTTCTGCCTCATCATCAATACCAGCATCAACAGTTTCCTGTACTGGTGTTGTATCTGCATCGGAGGCAGTGATCGGAGATCTTGTAATGGAATGAGTTATTGATGGTCCTGAGATTGTATCATCAAAAAGTTCTTCAGCTAGGACCGGGTCCAATCCAAACGGAAGAAAGAATTGATTGTAGTCAAAAGCTTGCACAAGACCCACTCCACCATCTGAGGGATTTTCTTCAAGCCAATCCACATTGGTAGACTCTATTACAATACCGGTCGTTTTATTGAACACCCTATAGTCTGAGATGGCAGAGTAACCCACAAAATAACATTCATCAGATTTAGCAACAAACTTTGGTAAATCAGTATTTACTAAAACAGTGCAAAGACATCCAAAAGCCCGAAGATGCCCAATTCTGTGCTTGTCATGGTAGATCATTTCATAAGGGCTCTTTTGGTCTTGCTTGTTGATAAGAACCTTGTTTTGGACGTAACAGGCAGTGTTAACTGCCTCTACCCAAAACATGGTAGGCAGCTTAGAATCACACAACATACGGGCAGCTTCAATTAGAGTTCTATTGCATCGTTCTGCTACGCCGTTCTGCTGAGGAGTGTAGGGAGCACTATACTAATGTTCAATTCCTTAGTGCAGAATTCATCAATGATACGATTCTTGAATTCCATCCCGTTGTCACTCCGGATGGACTTCACCTTCAGATTCAACTTATTTTCAATAAGCTTGAGAAATGCAATCAATATACCTGCAACGTCACTTTTCCTTGGAAAGAAAAATACCCACGTGAAACGAGAAAAATCATCAATAATTACTAAGTATAATGCACATCGGTTAAGGCCTAACATACTGACTGGACCAAAGAGGTCCATGTGAAGCAGCTCCAGGGCTGATGAGATTCAACTGAACACCTTTGGCTTGTGTGGGCGTTTGTGCTGCTTCCCCTTAGCACATGCCACACATTTCTCTTTGAGCACAAATTCTTTGATTGGAAGGTCTTTGACAAGCCCTCCTCTTGTAAGTCGATTCAGATTCTTCAGATTCATGTGCCCCAACCGCCTATGCCACAACTAAGCATGATTCTCAGCTGTTTTGGAGAGGAAACATGCTACCTCAGTTGTGGGGGGTTTCTGCATGTTTAGAACATAGGAGTTGCCGTATCTTGGTGTGCGCATTAACACCCAATCGTCGGGGATGGAGTACCCGGGTTTGAGAATCAGACATTCCTTGTTATTGAAAAGCACTGGGTACTCCCTGTCACAGATTTGTGAAACACTTAACAAGCTGTGTTTCAATTTCTCTACATAGTTGACGTCATGGAAGCTGAGACATCTGTTTCTGAACTGTTCCTTTCTGACTTATATATCCTCCAACTCCTCCTGCAAACGATACATATCCTCCATCAAATTGCTCCAAGTCTTGTCGTAGAGATATGTCGCCCGTCATATGCCGAGAACAACCACTGTCAACATACCAAACGTTATTAACAGTCCTCCTTGGCTGTCCCTGCATTCAAAGGAGATTAGTTAGTTTTGGGTACCCAGGCCTTAATGGGTCTGGGTGAAGGTTGGTCAGTTTTGGCTGGACCGAAAATTTCCTTTGTGTTTACCTGTCTGGGACGGTGATTTTCTTTCCCAAACTTCTAAGGCCCTTTTGGTGGATTTTTTTTTTGTTTTGTTTTTGATAATTCACCTCTTGGAAATAAGTGGATTGTTTTTTGTACACCCTAGTAGGCTTGAAGGACAGGTTTACCACTTTTGAAATGTTCCACCTGTCATCCTTCCTCCAACCATTTGATTTAGACAGACCAATTGGTTTTGGATGGATGGGTGGTTTAGAAACACGGTTTGAGGGTGAAACAGATTTAAAAACAGGTTTTGAGGATTCAACTGATTTTGGTATCCAAAGTGGTTTAAGAACCGCTTTTACTGATTTCTGAGGCACTTTGTTTTCTTTAAAAACAGTCTTTGGCTGTTGCTTAGGAGCCTTGGGTTTCTGACGTACTCTGTGTCTCTAAGGTGCCGGTTTCTGCACCTTGGATTTTGAAGGACCAGGCCTAGGCCTTGGAGTTGGGTCACTTTGTATGTGGTCCTTTGGAAATGGTCCTCTGATGAACCCTTTTGGGATAGAAGGGTTCATATGGTCGGTGTAAACATTTTCTTGCCACGTGTCCTGGTCTACCATAGACATGGCAAGACTGTTTCTTTGGATATGCGGGAGCCTGTTGTTGGTTATGCCCAGTGGATATCCAAGTTGGTTTTGAACAATTTTTGTGGATCCAATGGGTTTTACCGTGGGGATTTGTGGTTAAAATGTACTCTCGCTTAACCGGCTTAAACTGATCATATGCAGAATTGACTTCTGGGTACGGGACAAAATCATGAGGTCTAATGTCCCGCACTTTCTGCATATTTTGGTCACCACTGTTATTCTTATTTTCAGAAAGTTTCACACCAGACAAACCATCACTTGTGGGTTTAGGACCAGCATCCTGTGGTCCATTACCCCTTCTTAAAATCTTAAAAGTTCTTAAGGGTTTCACAGGTTTAGAATCACATTTACCAAAAGTAAACACACCACAAACAGAAGTCTTATCACACAAAATAGACTCAGAAGTTTTTGACTCAGACTTAACAGAGGATTCAAGTTTCTCAAAATCAAAGTTTTTATGAAAATCATCATAATTAGACTTAATTGGGACTCTTAGGAAACTCCTTGCTACTCAGTACCCCTGCTTCTTTATTACCTTTATCTGCACAACAAGTAGATTTGTTAGTAATGTTAGAAACAGGAGCAGATATCTTAATAGTACAAGCAGCAAGTTTTTTGTCAATTTTCTGCCTTAACTTCTAATGTAGTCTTAGAGATTTCATTATCAGGAATCATTTCATGCATTAAAGGCATTGGGACAGAGTGCATAGATTTTTCATTGTTATCATCGACACCAAAACCTAGTCCTGAGTTCCCTTTAACATGCCGCATTCTAGCATCAGTATTGTAAAACAGAGAACCCGCCTTCAACATTTTAGATACAATTTTGTCATTTCGTTCAATTTTGTTTTGTGAGGTACCTAATTTGGCTTTAAGCTCCTCTACTTCCTTGGTTAGACTTTCAACCTTAGTGTTAGCAACTCCATGACAAGCAGTTTTATCACACACTTGAGATTGAAGATTTTCAATGTCTAACTTAGCAGCTTCTAGTTTTCTCTAAATATCCTACTCTGACTTTTATATTCCCTAAGATCTCTAGTAGTTGACTCATGATTTAGGGTTTCATTAACGAACTTACGTTCCCAGTCTTTACATTCATTAATCACAGATTGACATTTAGAGTTCGAGCATACCTCATTACTGCTAGCTTGAGAACCTGGAGTGATGTCTGCCATGAAAGCATGGTGAAAGACTTCAGCAGCTTCCTTCTGTGCTCCTTCTTCTGCAAGGAGGACCACATGATCAAGTGTCAGACTCAAATCTTCCACTTGTGTAGTCCAATCGTATCCTGGTGTGTGCTGCACCACCAGTGCCCTATCATTCTTCCCTAACTCCTTTCTCACACCTTCATTTCTATCCTTAGTTCTTACATCTCTTTCAACCTTTGGCTTGGTGCACTCTCTCGCATAGTGTCCATACTCATTGCAGTTGTAGCACCGCAGGTTCGCCTTGTTGAAGCTGAGCTTTATCACTTTTCCTCCATTCTAATCCTTATTCCCTGTCTTGGCCATAAATTGCTTAGCTCTTAAAGTTGACATTCCCATCTGATAAGATATGTCCATATGCTCCAGGTCTTCTGGGTTGACTTGATTCACATCATCTGGAGTTAAGTCAGCGGGTAGAAGAGAACCTACAACGAGTGCCTGATAGCAAATCATAATACCTACACCAAGTGCAAAACTGGGGTCTCTGGTTAGATTATTTATATCTACTGAAATAAGGTTGGATGATCCAGATGAGCTTGACCCAGTGGCTTGTGCAATAAATCCCATCTGATTAGAGTGTGAGTTGCTAGGAACTGCAGCTGGTTGTGAGATGAAAGCTTGATTAACTTGGTTCATTAAAGCTCTGTTGCCCAACTTTCTAGCCCTCTTCTGTTTCTTCTCTTCGTAAGCTCTAATGGTTGACATGAGCTCACTCAATGGTGATGTAATCATTTCCACCGTCTTCTCTATCAACTTAATTGTACTATCCCAATTTGGTGGAAGTGAGTTCACCAGCTTCTTGTTTACCTCCACCTGTGTAGGTGACCCCAGCATCTTTCATTCGAGTCACAATTTTGATGAACCGCTGAAGCTGAGTCTCAATGTTTTCACCAGCTACAAAATTAAATTCATTGAATTGCTCGCTTAGGTTTTCCCTTAGAGACGCTTTCATGTCGTCATTTCCTTTATAAGCAGCAACAAGAGCATCCCATAGTGTCTTGGCCGATTTGTACTCCTTGAAGGCTTCAGCTACCTCTCGGGATAAGGCCATGGTCAAAGCAGCCAGGGCCTTTCTATCACGCTCTACCTTTTCCCATTCCTCCTCAGTCCATTCTGATTTTACTTTGGGTTGAGGTTCCTGACCAGCTGCAGAAGTTATCGTTGGAACATAGTCTCCCACTTCAACGGAATGCATGATCTTGGGATCATTGTAGTTCACATAGTTCACAAACCGATATTTCCAGCTCATGAAATCTTTTCCAGACATCAGGCGAGGAGGTCTGGCAGTGGTTCCGATCTTTGCGTCCATATCCAGAGTTGCATAGGACAGGTGTTGGAACAAAAATCTATGTGACTGACGTCATCAAATCTGTTTACCAAAGCATTCGACTGAAGAATCCAAGTGAATTGATTTAGAGACTGGGTTGTGATGATCGAGGCTTGCGAGTTTGGACTGAAGACCGTTTTCTGGAAAAGTCAACCGTTCGGTTCAACGGTCAACGTAAAAGTCAACGAAGATCAGTTTGAGCGAGTCAAGCTTCGGATTAATTAAATAACTTTGATTTAATTAATATCTATGTTATTTGAGTTTATTTGTATTTTTTTCATTTTTATGTTTTTCACTTGTTAGTCACCCTCACTATATATATACTGAGGGTGCCCCATTACAAGTAAAAGGAGTCCCTGAATGTAGAGATGATAATATTCTCTAGAGTGCCTAGATTCTTCTCCATCATCACCCCTTATGGTTTTTTCGAATCCGAACCTCGTTCTTGCTCAAGATCAGGATTCTTGAAGTGAAAATCAGTCCTGAAAAATGGTATCAGAGCCAAGGTACCGATCAGATTTCATCTCACGATGATTCTGGTCACTCGAATCTTGATTTTGAGCTTGAATTGAGTGAAGATGAGAAAACCCACTTTGGAGACTTTTTCATATTTTTCTTCATTTTGATGGATTCTGGACAGATCTGATGTTGTTATATATTAGGTTATTGTTCATGGAGTCTATCTTGATGATTGTTTATCTTCTATATGTTCAAATCAGTTAGAAAATTGAAGATACGAGCTGTTTTTTTTAAGTTGTTAGAGTTTTCCCGTTTTTGAGGTTTTTGAAGATTTTCGGGTTTAATTCTGCGTTTTTCTTCATGGATTTGGATGAAGTAAGGTATGATTCTCAGTGGAAAACGCATTCCGGATCCATTGGAAGCATCCATTTTGTCAGAATCTCAATCGTTTGGGCAGATCTGGAAAAACACACACTAGTGTGTGTTTCATGGTGTTCTTCGTGTTCTTGGAGATTTCCACAATTTGGGGACTGATTTGATCCGATTAGCTACTGTTTATGGAGTGTTGATGGCCACAACATTGTCGTGAATGGTTTAGCTTCACATTTCGTGCATCATAACGGGTTCTCCATTCGTTTTTTGGCAGATTCGAGTTCACCAAGTAAGTGTTCTTCATGTTCATCATTTTCCAGATTTCTCTAAGTGTTTTTGAAGATTTGAAGATTGCCCTAGCGAACTTGTATCAGTTCTAGCAAACTTGACTGGTCTTAGCGGACTTCATGGTCTGCTTAGCGAACTTGACGTGTTGTTTAGCGGACTTGAATCTTTAGCGAACTTGAAGTTCTGCTTAGCGAACTTCACTTAGTTTTAGCGAATTTCAGTCCCTAGCGAACTTCTCAAGCCTCTTAGCGAACTTCCGGCATGGTTAGCAGACTTGTTTTGCTTAGCGGACTTGTTTACTGGATCTTCGTTTGAGACATTTTCAGAGGATTCTGTTCGTTCAGGTTTGTAGTGAATGATGCTACGAGTTCGTGGGTATAAAATTTGAAGGTTTTTGTCAAGTATTCACGGAGATACAAGCAAAATACGCTTTTCCGACGACTGATTTCTTTCTCCGACGAAATTTAGGGTTTCGGGGGCGGTAGACGATTTGAGAATGAAGACGCTGACGTGGAAGCGCACCATTGGGAAGAGGAGAATGTTTCTCTCTCTCCTTTGTCCTCTTTGTCGTTTCCTCTTGTCAACCTTGGCCCTGTCGAATTGCTATTGGTTGGAAGGAATTGAAGTGGGACCAGGAGAATACGCTGGTTTCATTTTGCTGTCTTTTTCGATTGGCTGATGCCAACTTCTCGTGGGTCCCAGCGCTACAAGACTACCGTTGGAAGCATTTTTTCTGTCGCCTCATGGTTGGCGAACGGCCCCTCACACGGATCCATCTATCCAGCCCTAGGATCCTTTTGTTTCAGCCGTAGATTGCTATGGGAAGCTAAAAAATGATTGGTCAGATTTATTTCACATGGATTGTGTTTCTTTGAGGGATTTTTCACCAATAATTAATTTTTCAGCATTTTTGTTAGACGCGGGTATTTCTTGATCAGTCTTTTACAAGATTAACAGAAATAACGCCTCAACGGAAATGCAAAATTTTTTATTAGTCATGGATTTATTCCGATTTATCTTATTGGGGTTCTCGTTTATTGACGCCTCGTGTACTTTAGCTATCGACCACTGACGGGTTAGCTTCTTTAGCCGGTTAATTATGCAGCATTCTCGTTATGTCTCACGGTTTTTAGTTTTAGCTGATGCAGCATGGATGTCAACTAACCGGATTAAATGGAATCTCAGTTAATTATTGTAATTTTTCCGATTAAATCTCTTGAGAAGCCGTTCCTTTAAGAAATTTGACCGTTTTTCTCAGATTTATTCCAGATTGCACCAGTTTGACTCAGAGATCTTCACGGAATTTATTTCCAAGCTAAATTTTCTTCGCCCAAAATTACGAAGACTCCAGTGATGAATATTTTACGCTCAAGATCTCAAATTTATTTTTTGCATCCAACCTCAGTCAGCGGATTATTCACAACTGTCAGCATCCGGCTTCTGGTTTTTCGCGGGATGTCCTATTTCAAGATTTTTATCCGGTTTCTCTAGGAAACCGATCGCGACGGTTCGACTCTCCGCATCAGATTTTTACGCTTCCGACTGGATGTTTTTGGAGATATTTAGAGAAATAGGAGAAATTATTATGGAACTGGATTATTGGGTCAATTATCCGGAGTTGGAGCATGTTCGATGATTGACTGGTTTATCTGATTCAGTTTGTTACGGATTAGACTCCGAGATGTAGCATTTTCTCAGTATTGTACCCGACCGTGTGAACTGAGTGAACTGCAGCACTTGGATCTCAACTGGAGAAACAAGAACAGAAGAAGCTTATTCAGAAGAGGAATTCTACGACAAATTGCTTCGGGTTTATCAGTTATTCATTGAAGATGTACGACAGAGCGATTCTTCAGCAATTAAACAGATTTGAAAGCATCGGTCAAGGGGGAATATGTTGGAACAAAAATCTATGTGACTGACGCCATCAAATATGTTTACCGAAGAATTCGACTGAAGTATCCAAGTGAATTGATTTAGAGACTGGGTTGTGATGATCGAGGCTTCCGAGTTTGGACTGAAGACCGTTTTCTGGAAAAGTCAACCGTTCGGGTCAATGATCAACGTAAAAATCAACGGAAGATCAGTTTGAGCGAGTCAAGCTTCGGATTAATTAAATCAAATTTGATTTAATTAATATTTATGTTATTTGAGTTTATTTGTATTTTGTTCATTTTTATGTTTTTCACTTGTTAGTCACCCTCACTATATATATAGTGAGGGTGCCCCATTACAAGTAAAAGGAGTCTCTGAATGTAGAGATGATGATCTTCTTGTAGAGTGTGAGATTTTCATTCTAGAGAGAGAGAGAGAGTCATGGATATTGATTAGAGAGTGTTTGTCATGATTTTTTGTTCTTGAAATCATTCGGTTCAATGAAATCATTCGACTTAGATCATCATCTTTCTTCTTGTATGATTTCCTAGATTCTTCTCCATCATCATCCCTTATGGGTTTTTCGAATCCAAACCTCGTTCTTGCTCAAGATCGGGATTCTTGAAGTGAAAATCGGTCTTGACAACAGGTTTGACATGTCGAAAGCCATTGAAAGAACAAGCTGGGAGTCGAAATTGGATTTTCGATCGAAAGTGGTTGGGTCGAAAAGTAGTTTTCGGTCGGAAGACTTGGTCGAAAAGTACTTTTTGATCAGACAGGGTCTCAATCAAAAAGCACACTTCTCGATTGAAAAGTATGAGTGGATCGAAAAGTCTCAGAGGGGACTTTCCGATCGACAGAGAAGTTGATCGAAAAGTCACTGGGGGACTTTCTGATCAGATGAAGGCTGATCGAAAAGTCACAAGGGGAAATTTCCAATCGAATGAAGGTTGATCGAAAAGTCTCAGGGGGACTTTCCGATCAAAATGGCTGATTGAGAAGTCACAAAGGGGACTTCTCGACCGAGTGAAGGCAGATCGAAAAGTCTTAAAGGGACTTTCTCGATCGAAACTGTGCGACAGGATGAGCTTTTCGATCAGGAGGACGATCGAAAAGCCTTAAACAGGGTCGAAAAGTCACCAAATCACGATCTAAACAGCACGAAAGCTTCTGTCTTGAATCGAAACCTGCAAAAATACTTCTGAACTGTGCCAAAGCTGAAAAACACCACAAACACTCAAATCGTTAGTTACCAAAGACTTGAATCGGATATCGCGAGAACCTTGACACTTGCGTTTCTTGGCTCTGATACCAATTGTAAGGATCGATTTAACTCCACACGCGATATCAAAGTCTACTAATCACCGTGCGGAATCCAGTGATTATAGACGATTCCAGAATAAACAGTTAATGCAATAATGAATGTATAGAAAACAATAATGAAACACAAACCGTAATAAGAATTCCTGTAGAATTCGATTGCCAATCACCTTATCAAAAGTCGAAATTCTCAAGAAGAATTTCGATACACTTGAACACCAAAACACAAAAAGCTGTTGGTGTTTACAGTGGGATCCGGGTTACCGATTTTTATTTTATTAAAACCGATTTGATAATAAAATTAATTTCAAATGAATTTAGCAGCGGAAACGAATTAAAACGCGGACGCAACTGTAACAGGATCAATCACCGGCACGGCAAACACAGAAAATATATTTATTTAAATAAATAAATAAATACATTAATAAATTAAATATCTAATAAATTAGATATACCTTAGCGGGTTCCGAACAACCGTTCGAGACACCCGAGTTCAATGGACTCGCGCTAGGGTGAACTGAAACTTCTGACTCGAATCGGCGGGTCAGATCTGCGACTGAAACTCCGGCGGTCATCGGAGGCGGCGGAGGTAGTGGCGGCGGTGGTGGTAACTTCACCATCGGTGGCGGCGACAAAATCCTTTCCGACGGGATCGCCACGGGGACCGATCCTACGATTATCTCGTTACCGGAAACCGGCGGCGACGAGGTGGCGGTGACCGGAGGATAAAGCGGTGCGGGCCACGAGGACGGTACGGGACGAGGTGGTCTCGGTTGCGCCGGCAACGCGAGAACCACCGGGCGGCGATCGACCGGCGGTGCGCCGGCGGACGCGGCGGCGGTGACGGCTGCGGCCTTGGCTGCGGCGGCGGCTGCGGCTTCGGCTGCGGCGGCAGCTGCGGCTTCGGCTCGGCTCGCTGCCTCGGCTCGGGCGGTGGCTGCTTCCTGATCGAGTCGCTGGATGATGCTTGCGAATCGTTGATCCATCGGAATTGCAGTGGTGGTGTCACCGGAGATCAAGGGCGGCGACGGCTTAAGGTTTTTCTTCTCTGGTCTGTTTCGCAGAGAGAGAGATGGGAGGAGGAGATCAGGGTTTCGAAACTTATGACTTGTTCTCTACTCCTCCCCACCCTATAGGAGAATTTCGCAGACCATGGGCCCACCATGGTCTTCTGCGAATTCTCCATGGCCCACCAATGGGTTAGACTGTTAACCCATTAACAGTTTAACTTATCCATCCATTTAATCGCGAGCCGATTAAATATGTCATCGTAATAAATAAATCAATATTTATTTATCCGCCAATCAGTTCAATTAACTAATTAAAATAGTAATTAGTTTATTATCCATTGCCCCGGGTGTAACTCTTAAGGGTCAATATCGGTCGGGTTCGTTAATTCGTCGGGTCAGGACACCATATATCCAACAGTCTCCCACTTGGACTGAACGCGACAGTTTAACGAGCGCAGCCAGAGGCACTCAAGCTATGCATGGCTACACCAACTAATATTGACACTTTAAGTCGGTTGCCAAAGTATATCTGATTGACTATCAAGCAGACTCACGACTTGTGCATTCATTGTCATATGTTCCTTTCTGCATAAGACACTGATGAATCTTGGGACATGGACTCCCATGTTTTATTCATCGATTTTCATTCTCGATACAATTCGAAGTGATCCAACAAACACACAGTAAGTTTGGGTGAGGCCTCACACTTATCACTTGGAATCAACGAGGGCGCCTTTATGTCTAACTGTTGCCGAAGCAAGAGTACAGAATCCCTTGTTGAGGCATACAGCTCCCTCTAAACCTCAGAGCCATTCCCAAAAGTAGCCGTTATGGCTGGCAGTTACGCGACAACGTTAGGCTACAATCAAAGAATGTTCTTTAGTAGAGAGGAGTTCGAATATGCGTCTCAGGTCTAAGGATACATTAGAGCATGCATTTAATCAAGCAGGCAAGTTTCCATGTTTGCGCTGCATGATGCGAGTTACGTCCAACGTCATTCACCAATGAGGTCTGTGAGTTTGAACGTTAAACAACTTTAAAGTTCAACTCGTCACAATAGTCTTACTTTAGTATAACTCCCACTTACTAATCGACTACGGACATTTAAGACAAGAACTTATTGTCCATGGATTAAACGTACAAATATTGAACACAGTTATGTAATTCATTATTGCATAAAACAGATGGAATAAGAATAATATAGATAACTGTTGGTGTTCATACATCCAAATACTGAATCAAAACATGTCTTTAGCTAATCTAAGCCCTATCGCTTCTCTGTGGCGTATATGAGTCTCCTGAGTCATAGGCTTAGTGAAGGGATCAGCTAAGTTTTGATCTGTGTGTACTTTGCTTATCTTAATTTCATTTCTGTCGACTACTTCTCTTATGTAGTGGAACTTCCTCAGTACGTGCTTGGCCATCTTATGGGACTGTTGCTCTTTGGCTTGAGCTATAGCGCCTGTGTTATCGCACAGCATCTCGATGGGTTGCCTAATACTTGGCATAGCATCGAGATCGGATATGAACTTCTTCATCCACACGGCTTCTTTAGCAGCTTCGGAGGCGGCTATGTATTCGGATTCAGTAGTAGAATCAGCTACTACTGGCTGTTTTGAGCTTCTCCAAGAAACAGCCCCTCCGTTAAGAGTGAATACGAATCCTGACTGTGAGCGAGAGTCATCTCGGTCAGTCTGAAAACTGGCGTCAGTGTAACATCTTACAGTGAGCTCCTCATCGACACCCCCATATACGAGAAACATATCAGTGGTGTTTCTCAAGTATTTTAGTATGTTCTTTACAGCCGTCCAGTGAGCTAGCCCTGGCGTCTGTTGGTACTGACTTGTCACGCTCAATGCATACGAGACATCCGGTCGTGTGCAGAGCATGGCATACATGATAGATCCAATAGCAGAGGCAAATGGGATCGATGCCATTTGGCTTATCTCGCGCTCCGTTTTAGGTGCTTGAGATTTGTCCAATATTGTTCCCTTAGTCATGGGAACTGCTCCTTTCTTGGAGTTGCTCATATTGAACCGAGCTATGATCTTATCTATGTATGTGCTTTGACTGAGTCCCAAAAGGCGCTTAGATCGATCTCTGTGAATCTTGATTCCCAGAATATAAGCGGCTTCTCCAAGGTCTTTCATAGCGAAACAAGATGAAAGCCATTTCTTAACTTCGTTAAGCATGGGTATGTTGTTCCCTATGATCAATATATCGTCCACATACAGTACGAGGAACGATACAGCGCTCCCACTTGCCTTTCTGTAAACACAAGGCTCATCTTTGTTTTGTTCAAAGCCAAACTCTTTGACTTTCTGATCAAAACGAAGATTCCAGCTTCGAGATGCTTGCTTGAGTCCATAAATGGACTTACTAAGCTTGCAAACCTTGTTTGGATTCTCTGGATCGACAAAACCATCAGGCTGAACCATGTAGACATCTTCTTTGAGTTGTCCGTTCAGGAAGGTGGTTTTCACGTCCATTTGCCATATCTCATAGTCATGGTATGCGGCTATGGCAAGGAGAATCCTGATCGATTTGATCATGACAACGGGCGAAAAGGTCTCATCATAGTCAATCCCTTGGGTTTGAGTGAAACCTTTTGCTACAAGCCGTGCCTTGTAGGTTTGCACATTTCCATGCATGTCAGTTTTTCTTTTAAAGATCCACTTGCTCCCTACTGCCCGTGTACCGGGGGGTAGCTCAATCAAGTCCCAGACGTGATTGTCACGCATAGATTGCATCTCAGCGTTCATGGCTTCAAGCCATTTATCAGATTCCGGATCTGATATAGCAGCTTTGTAATTAATAGGCTCATCGTTAGAATCGGCTATTAACAGAACATCGAAGGCCTCATGATATCCAAGGTATCTATCGGGCTCATGTCGTATTCTTTCGCTCCTACGAACGCTTGTGCTTGTGTTTGGGTCTGATGGTGCGACAACAACTTGTCGGTCAGACACAGCGACTGTTTCAGGGTTAGGTGAATCTTGAATTTCTTCAAGATCCACTGGATCACTATTTGTTCCTCGAGTAAGAAATTCTTTCTCAAGGAATTTGCCTTTCCGCTTGATGGAAACAGTGTTTGCATCGGGATGGTAGAAGTAATAACCGGTATTACCATAGTATCCAACGAAAGTTACCTTTTCGCCTCGAGGATCGAGCTTATTATCAGAATCACTGCTGACATAAGCATCACATCCCCATACCCTGAGGTATGAAAGTTTGGGAAGAGAACCATGCCATATCTCATATGGGGTCTTCCTTACTTTCTTGGTCGGTGCCAGATTTATTAGGCGAGCAGCGGTTAAGATGGCATATCCCCAAAAGGAATGCGGCAAGGTTGTCCTGCACATCATCGATCGAACCATGTTAAGCAGGGTTCGATTCCTCCTTTCACTAACGCCATTTAACTGGGGTGTGCCAGGTGGAGTAGGTTGTGAAACGATTCCACATTCCTTCAGATGATTTAGGAATTCAGCGCTTAGGTATTCACCACCTCTATCTGATCGAAGTATTTTAATAGTTCGAGTCAGCTGATTTTGTACTTCGTTTTGAAACTCTTTGAACTTTTCAAAAGTTTCATGTTTGTGTTTCATCAGATAGACATAGGCATATCTGCTGTAGTCATCGATGAAAGTCACGAAGTACCGTTCACGATTTCTCGTCTCGGTTCGAAAGGGTCCACACACATCGGTGTGAATAACGCCTAACAAACCTTGGGCCCGTTCACCTGTGTGGGTGAAGGGTGACTTGGTTAATTTACCAGATAAGCATGACTCGCATTCATCAAAGGAATCTGCATCTTGGGATTCGAGGATGCCAGTAGTTTGCAACTTCTTGATGCGGGCCTTGCTTATGTGACCAAGTCTATGGTGCCATAACGAGGATTCGTTACTATCAGCTTTGTTTCTTTTAGAAACATGATAGAGCTGGTCGTTTGTTTGAACATCTATCTCATATATTCCATGTTGAGGTTTAGCCTCGAAATAAAAGATATCATTAAGGTAAGCAGAAATCACATTTCCATTAAATTTATACCGAAATCCTTGTTCAAACAATGAAGAGACAGAAACAATGTTCCTGGATAAACCAGGTGCATATAAACAGTTAATCAAATTAACTACAAGGCCTGAAGAACATGAAAAAGAAAATGTTCCAGTAGCAAGTACTGGGACCTTCTTCCCGTCACCAACGATGAGGTCCATGCGGCCTCGTTCTGTCTTCTTCCACTTCTCAGGTTCCTGCAAAACATTAACAATGTGGTAACCACATCCAGTATCAAATACCCATGAATTGGAGGAAACAGTGAAAAGTTCAATAACATTTATTGAAATACCTGATGAGCAACCCTTATTAGAGTTCTTGGTCATCTTCAGCTTTGCAAGATAAACAGGACAGTTGCGACGCCAGTGTCCCATTTTGTTGCACTCATAGCACAGGCGCTCCTCAGGAGGCTGAACCTGTGGTTTCTTGCCTTTGCCCTCTTTAACCTTCTTGGCTTTGGAGATCTTTGTATTCGTAACCTTGAGCACGTCGGGCGTGGTCCTGATCTTCACGTTGGGTATCAACGGAATAACCTCCTCGATCGACTGAGCCGAACAATTAATCGCAAGAATACGATAATGTTCTGGCAAAGATCTGAGTACTACATCAAGAGCCATCCCGTCAGAGATGGAGTAGCCAAGGTCGATCAGTCTGTCACGATACGCTTTCATCAGCATGACATGATCGTATGGAGAGGAGTCGTTAGCCATAGAGCAGTTCACAAATTGTGAAAGTGCATCAGCTCGCTCAGTCCTCTGACTCAATTCAAATAAATCCTTGAGTTTACGAATGATGTCATAAGCAGACATCCCCATGAAATTGTACCGATAATCCTGAGTCATGCTAGACAACATCAGGTCAGTGACGTCCTTATCATCGTCAGTGTGCTTTTGGAGCTCAGACCGCGAGTTCTCATTTAGCAAGTAAGATGGAATACTCGCGATCGGTCGGTCAATGACATAGAGTTTCCCGAAGAGCCTTAAAAGGTTCCTCAGGGTTGTCTGCAATGCGAGAAAGCCAGACTCAGTGAAGGGGTCGAGTTGTACCATTGAACTTAATGGTGGTGAGTTTTCTTTAGCCTTCTGAAAATAAGCAAAGTAAATTTAATCAGTATTTTCGATGTTTATTTTTCTTTAAAATAAGTTGGTAAGGTTTATTTTAAGAAAATGAGAATTCGGTTAGACGAGATCACTTGAGACCGCCAAAAGAGCCTCAGGAGCAAAACCGTGTAAACAAACTGACAACGATTGTCAATTGTGAGACTCAAGTCACAACTCTCGGTATGAGGCCGCTATATACATACAATTGTATTTTGCGATACGTTTAGCCTCATCCGTGCCCACTTTAGCAGTACACATTCGTGGCGCGGTGTTGAAATACTCCAACACCACGAACATATACGTTTAAAGCGATAGTAATCCTAAATGGTCGATCTGATGACACGGTGTTGAAATACTCCAATGTCATTCACCTTAGAAGGTACCCTCGGCACCAAGTGTGGTGTTGAAATACTCCAACACTGATGCTCCGGTAAATACGTTCCAAGTTCAACTTGAGATAGGATGGCACGAACTACCAGTTTTAAAGAATTACCAAATAGGGATATTAATTACTTTTAATATTTAAACATCGTCAGACACGAACGATAAAACCCTATCTCCACTCGGGACCAGTAAATTAATTTAACCTAATTAAATTACTAAGTTGTCGCGAATGGCATATTGTGTGTTAAACGGCATAAGGTCTTGATCTCGCTCGAGCCATACAAGCGAGATCATATGGGACAATTTAAAATAAATTAAATTATAAAATGGTGAACGATCGAGATGGCAACTCTGTGCGATCTGGAATTCTGTTCAGCTCCCACTTGCTTTGACATCCCTCTGGCGTGTGTCCAGTCTTCGACTTTTGGTTACATACAAATTTACAATTACTAAAACTACTTCTAGTAACCTAGCTCTAAAATTGTACAACTTTGAAACCCAAAATCCGGGTCCATGAACCAAAATCAAAAACAACCAATTGGGCCAACAACTTGGGCCAAACAGAGAAAAACAAATCACGCCATGACATTCATACATGATCACAAAATATAGAGGGGTCGGCCGTAACACACAATATAATATATGGAATTAAAATAATAAATTAAATTAATTCTAATTCGCAATTTGGATTTAAGTCGAAATTGCGAACTACCGGTCGCGGAAAGACCGGTTCTGGTTTGCGCGCGGTGATAATGGCTCTGATACCACTGTTGGTATTTACAGTGGGATCCGGGTTACCGATTTTTATTTTATTAAAACCGATTTGATAATAAAATTAATTCCAAATTAATTTAGCAGCGGAAACGAATTAAAACGCGGACGTAACTGTAACAGGATCAATCACCGGCACGACAAACACAGAAAATATATTTATTTAAATAAATAAATAAATACATTAATAAATTAAATATCTAATAAATTAGATATACCTTAGCGGGTTCCGAACAACCGTTTGAGACACCCGAGTTCAATGGACTCGCGCTAGGGTGAACTGAAACTTCTGACTCGAATCGGCGGGTCAGATCTGAGACTGAAACTCCGGCGGTCATCGGAGGCGGCGGAGGTAGTGGCGGCGGTGGTGGTAACTTCACCATCGGTGGCGGCGACAAAATCCTTTCCGACGGGATCGCCACGGGGACCGATCCTACGATTATCTCGTCACCGGAAACCGGCGGCGACGAGGTGGCGGTGACCGGAGGATAAAGCGGTGCGGGCCACGAGGACGGTACGGGACGAGGTGGTCTCGGTTGCGCCGGCAACGCGAGAACCACCGGGCGGCGATCGACCGGCGGTGCGCCGGCGGACGCGGCGGCGGTGACGGCTGCGGCCTTGGCTGCGGCGGCGGCTGCGGCTTCGGCTGCGGCGGCGGCTGCGGCTTCGGCTCGGCTCGCTGCCTCGGCTCGGGCGGTGGCTGCTTCCTGATCGAGTCGCTGGATGATGCTTGCGAATCGTTGATCCATCGGAATTGCAGTGGTGGTGTCACCGGAGATCAAGGGCGGCGACGGCTTAGGGTTTTTCTTCTCTGGTCTGTTTCGCAGAGAGAGAGATGGGAGGAGGAGATCAGGGTTTCGAAAACTTATGACTTGTTCTCTACTCCTCCCCACCCTATAGGAGAATTTCGCAGACCATGGGCCCACCATGGTCTTCTGCGAATTCTCCATGGCCCACCAATGGGTTAGACTGTTAACCCATTAACAGTTTAACTCATACATCCATTTAATCGCGAGCCGATTAAATATGTCATCGTAATAAATAAATCAATATTTATTTATCCGCCAATCAGTTCAATTAACTAATTAAAATAGTAATTAGTTTATTATCCATTGCCCCGGGTGTAACTCTTACGGGTCAATATCGGTCGGGTTCGTTAATTCGTCGGGTCAGGACACCATATATCCAACAAAAGCAACCCTAAACTAGTAGTCTACCTATTCCTTAAATAGGCAACACCTAACCTTGGAAAACAAGCAATAAAATTCGGCCTACATGGCCCTAATTTGACCAGACCCAAAAACCCATATCAGCCCACACACTAATTAGCCCAATTACATTTAAAATAGCCCACAAGAATTTCTAATGCAAAAGCCTTACAAAATTACGGTCTCTACATGTACATACCAGATTCTATAGAAATCCTCATTTCTGTAGAAGGCTTCTAATGGGAATCATTACTAGTCTTTCAAGAAGAGTCCCAAAGGAGTTCTGGACTATCAGAAGATAAAGTTTACGAGAAGAACAAATCTGCCTTTGTGTGAAGAACAAGTAAAGATGAATACCAACTTTGTATTAAATACGAAAGTAGTTGAAGATAGTTGAAAAGAGATAAATTGAATATCCTCAATTTATCTCTATAAACTCTGACATACTTCAAATTTGACCGTCCTCAACCACATTATTTTCTTGCAACTTGCTACTACTTTCTATAAATAGCAAGCAGACTTCACCAAAGAAAATAAGACAACAAGCACACAATTCACAAGCTTCTCAAAGCAATTACAACCTGCTCCCATATAAAAGTTCTTTCTGTTGATATATTGTTATACTATAAACTCGTGTAAACCATTATTTACATTTGAGATATACAGAAAAACCCTTTTATGAATTGTTGTCTTCCAATTTGATTTACTTTCCACAACTTGCTTATCTTTTTTAAATCAAATTGTACCCATATTGTTAAAGAGCCCCTCACGGGACCAAACAATTGGTATCAGAGCAGATTGAATAACCAATATTCAAAGATCTTGCTCTTTAACATCTTTTCTTTAACATTCCCTCAAAATTGTCTTCAAGCTGGAATAACGGGAAATCTCTTGGCTTATTAGCAAAACCCCCTATGCTTGCTAGGGAGGTATATCCACAGTGGAAAATTAGAATTACCAACTTTCTAAAAGAAGTTAACAGTTCCCTGTTGGATTGCATAGCCAATGGACCCCATTGTCCCACAGTCGACATTCTTGAGATAAAGAAAACCGAAACCTCAGCCGGTGTTCATGCTCACACCATACCCAAAGATAGAAAATGGTAGAGCGAGGAGGAGAAGACCAAAGAAATAAATGAGGGCAGAGACAAAACAGTTCACATTATGGCTCTTCCCCATGAATATTCTGTCAAGTTAATTGCAGTACGTCAGCCAAGGGCATGTGTGGTGCCCTTGAAAATCTTTTTGATGGAGGAGATCAAATGAAAAGAAACAAGAGAACTAAGGCATTAAACCAGTATGAATCTTTCAAATCACTCCCAAGTGACTCACTCTTAAACACTTACAACCGTTTTGCCACAATAATCAATAATCTAAGAACATTCAATGTTTCTAAATCAAATGAGGAAATAAACATTAAATTTATAAAAAGCATTCCTCATGAATGGAGAAGTATAACCATGACTCTCCAATCAACTTTGGATTTGAAAGAGAAAAGCCTAAATGATCTCTTCTGTATTCTAGACTCTCAAGAGTCTGAAATACTAGACATCTCCAAAACCAAAGTCGATCCACTGGCTCTTTACTCTGAAAAGAGAAAAAAAAAACACTAAACAAGAGCCAATCCATTAAAAAAGAAAAGATTTACGTGACTCATAAATAGAATCTTCTGAAAGTGAAACAGAAAATGAGTCATTTGAAAAATCACTAGCACTATTGACTAAACAGTTTGGGAGATTCAACAAAAGGAATCCCTCCTGGTCAACTAGGAAAAACTTCTCAAAAGGTGAAAAAAGCAAGAAACAACCTACAGAATCTAACAAACCTGAAGTTGACAAAAGTGAAATAAAGTGCTTCAAATATGGAATAATGGGCCACTATGCCTCTGAATGCAAGAATCAAAAACTCAAAGACGCATCATACTATAAAAAAAAGTATGAATAGGCCATGCATAGAGAAAAAGCGTTAATGGATGAAGTTGAAAACTGGGACTCAGATTCATCATCTGAAGAAGAATGCCATGCAAATAGATGTCTTATGGCTAATGATGAATCTTACTCATCTGATCTCTCTAAAGCTTCACATGAGAAACAAGTAAGCTCCTCTCATACTGATCTAATTTTTCAATTCAACAACATGTCAATAAACTACAAAATTCTTCAGGAAAACTCCAAAAGAAAAAAACTTATAAATGAGAATAAGTTTAAAACCTTTGAAGAAGAAATAAACTCTCTCCTATCTGAACTTCATCAACTAAAAGGAGACAAAGAAAATGAATTGTCAAAATTAAGACAACTCGAGACACAGAACTTGAGTAATAAAGCCAAAATTGATCACTATAAGACCGAGCGTGCAACTCTGTATCAAAAGTTGCATATGGAAACTAAGTAAATAAATGGTCTCATAAATTCTCATGACCAACTTGAAAACATGACTAACACACCAAGAAACTATGGTCAAGGGATTGGGTATATACATGGGACCAAAAGTTCTAAGACTGCCTTTGTAAAAAGCAACAGTTAGAATGACTCACAATTGGATAACAATGTCAAAAACAGAAACCCAGTTTTTGAAACCTCAACCCAACATAAGTCTGATCTTGATGAATCTAACAAATCTAAATCTGGGTCAACAAACTCCACCAGTTCCTCAAGTCAAAACTATGAAAACTTTGGGGAAAGAACAATCTACATGTATTCTATGTTCACTAAAATGGTGAAACTGATTGGAAAACGCTATAGCGTGAAAAGTATATACCCTGTAAATGCTCACACCTCTTTAAGTGTTTCTTCCAAATCTGTGAAAATCAAAAGAAAGAAAGAATCTACAGAAACAGTAAACAAAAAACCCAAAAGCAAATGGGTTCCAAAAACCAGATAAAATCTCTTTTTTGAAGTTGTGCGGACATTCTTCAAAATTTCTGAAGCACATCTACATCAACTAAGAAACTTCCTCCCTCGCACTTATCAAGGAGGAGCCTTTTGTGTGTTTTCTTTCTTTTCTTTATTTTCCCCTTCCCCATCTAAATAAATGAAGGTTCTGAAAAGACACGTGTTACTCTCAAAATCTCTCTTCATAAAGTTGACTTTCTCTTCCCTCCTGATATGCAATGATGCCTATCAAATCACATTTTTAATGACATGAGCATATCGGGAAGCAAATCTTTAATTCCCTCTCACAAACCCTCTCAACCACCTTCACTAGGAGTCTAAATAACCGACAAAGTCCAAAAGTCTTACTGACAAATCTTCAGATCTTTGTACTCTTCCCGGTTATAAATAGATGGATGTCATTTTCTTAATCTACTCATCCCAATCTCCATCCAAACAAATATTAATCTCAAAATGGATCTTCAAGCCCTAATGGACAAACAAGCCTTCCAAAATCCACTCCACCGCACCCACAATCTTTGTCTTCACACATCCAACCACCAACAAACGTTCACCAGAATGATGAGATTCCTTCAGACATGCACCATTGGATTTTCCCTCACCCAAAACACTCCCATCAGATATGAATTTCTAAGGGAATTTTGGGTCAACGCCAGATCTGACCTAAACTCACCTGGGAGTCCAATCAAAACTCGGGTGAACCACCTTACATTTGAAGTCACTGAAGACTCCATTTGCTCAGCCCTTCAACTTAAATGACAAAAATGAGGTCACTCACTTCAACAGAACTCAAGTCATTGAAACATTCATTGACATTGGGTATGCTAGAGAATTCTTAGAAGAACAAGCCAACAGATTCCATCTTCCCCCTATCTAATAATTCTTCTTCTCACAAATCCAACTTTGCTTCTCTCCCCGCATCAATAACCATTATCTTGCTGACTATGACACCAAAATGGTGATGCATGCTCTGATTCAGGGATTAAACATGAATTTCTCTCACCACCTGCTACAGAACATGAAAAACAACTGCTACATTCCTATAGAAGAGAGAGTCATTTTGTATCCCCTATTTATGATAAGAATGATATGCCAGGCCAAACAGTTGCAGGGAATCCCTCATGGTTTTGACACTCAACTCCTACCCTCTCAAAGACGTCTTGGCCTACATCTCACTAGTCTTCCAGATAATGAAATAGAGGAAGAAGAAGAAGGCTTAAGACCTATCTCTCACAACCATATCCCTCTTCAACTTGAAGCCAGAGCACATCCACCTGTACCTACCAGAATAATTAAATCATAAAACTGATGGCAATGGCAAGAGTGGCCATGGTAATCAAGGATCTAGAAATTCTTCAGGAGGATATCAAGGCAGGCAGCCTAAGTGCAACAAGTGTAACCTGCATCAATATGGGACCTGTGTGATGAAGTGCAATAACTGTGGGAAGTTGGGACATAAAGCTGTTGACTGCAGAGTGAGAGTCAACAACCACGGAGCTCAGAATCAAGTAAATTAAAACTACCAGGGTAATCAAGTTGGTTGTTTCTAGTGTGGCATGATTGGTCATTTCAAGAAGGATTGCCGAAAGCTCAAAGGAAATCGAAACGGTGGTAACCGAGGAGGAAATGGCAACAGGAATGGTGGTAATGGAAATGGTGGAGCAGCTGGAAAGGCTTTTGTGATAGGAGCGGGCGAGTCCCGGAATGATGCTAACGTGGTTAACAGTAAGTTTCCTATGAATGGCTATTTTGCTTCTGTATTGTTTGATAATGGCACCGATAGAAGTTTTAATTTCAAGTGAATTAGCAAAATGATTATTGTCGTATAAAGTCTGTTAGAGGTTAAGTATTCGATAGAGCTCGCAAATGGAAAGTTGATTGAAATCCATAGTATTGTCCAAAATTGCCTGTTAGATTTGTCTTTTCATCGAATGAGCGTAGACTTGTTACTAATGAATTTGGGAAGTTTCGATGTTATTATTGAAGTGGATTGGCTATCCAAGCATCAAGCTAAAATTATATGTCAACAAAAGGTGGTGCGGATACCTCTCTCGAATGGCGAAATTCTGACGATTCGAGACGAGCGAAGCGGATCTGTGGTTTGAATCATTTCATTTCTCAAGGAGCAAGATCTTCTACAGAAGGGTTGTACGATCAATTGCAAGATCTTCTAGAGATGGGTTTTATTAGACCTAGTTCGTCGCCATGGGGAGCGCCTGTTTTGTTGTCAAGAAGAAGGACGGTACTTTTTTAATGTGTATCGATTACCGTGAGTTGAATAAGGTTGATGTGAAGAATTATCGGTATCCTCTTTCGCGCATTGACGATTTGTTCGATCAGCTTCAGGGTTCGAGTTATTACTCAAAGATTGACCTGAGGTCGGGATATTATCAGCTACGAGTCTTGAGAGGAAGATATCTTAAAGATTGCTTTCATAATTCGATACGGTCATTATGAGTTCTTGGTTATGCCATTTGGGCTAACCAATGTTCCAGCTGTTTTCATGGATTTGATGAATTGGGTTTGCAAGCCGTATCTCGATCAGTTCGTCATTGTGTTCATTGACGATATTCTTATCTACTGTAAGACGAAGGAAGATCATGCAAAGCATCTTCGTATTATTCTCGACTTGTTGAGGAAAGAGCAGTTGTATGATTATCAAAGTGCGACTTCTGGATCCGAGAAGTGCAATTTTTGGGTCACATCGTGAATGAATCGGGGATTCAAGTCGATCCATCAATGATTGAGGCGATTAGGAGTTGGCATTTACCAAACACGCCGTCCGAAGTACGCCAATTCCTTAGTCTGGTGGCTTATTACAGATGAGTCATCAAGGGATTGTCATCAACCGCGCAACTTCAACAGCGTTAACACATAAGGGTGTGGTATATAAGTGGAATATGAAGCAAGATGTAGCGTTTTAGCTTTTGAAGCAAAAGCTTTGCAGTGCGCCTATCCTTTCGTTGCCCAAGGGAACCAATGATTTCGTGGTATATTATGATGCATCTATTCGAGGAATGGGTTGCGCGCTTATGCAGCACGATAAGGTTATCGTTTACACCTCAAGACAACTCCGGGATAAGGAGAAAAAATATACAACTCATGATTTGCAGTTGGGAGCCGTGGTTTTTGCCTTAAAGATCTGGAGACATTACTTGTACGGTACCCAATGTATTATTTACACCGATCACTAGAGTCTTCAGCATATCTTTAACTAGAAAGAATTGAACATGAGGGAGCGCAGATGGGTGGAATTGTTCAATGATTATGAGTGTGTAATCAAATATCATCCGGGTAAGGCTAATGTGGTAGCCGATGCCATGAGTCGAAAATAAACAAAGCCGAAGCGTGTTCGTGCCTTCTAGATGAAAATTCACTCTGGTTTACCTGATTAGATTCAGAACGCTCAGCTTGAAGCGCTCAAGGATGAGAACTTGGAATCTGAATCTTTACGTGGCTTAGACAGATAGTTCAAAATCCGATCAAATGACGCTCGATACTTTGCTGGTAGGCTATGGGTGCCTCGGTATGGAAACTTAAGGCAACTTATCATGGATAAAGCTAAAAAATCTCGATATTCTGTACATCCTGGTTCGGACAAGATGTATAACGATCTGAAGGCTGTTTACTGGTGGCCAAAGATGAAAGCTGACATCGCCGCATATGTGAGCAAATGCTAGACTTGTTCGAAAATCAAAATCGAGTATCTAAACCATCAGGTTTTCTATAGCAACCAAAAATTCCAGGATGGAAATGGGAGCACATAACAATGGATTTTATAACGAAGTTGCCCAAAACCCTGAGTTAATGCGACATAATCTGGGTGATTGTTGATTGATTGACGAAATCGGCTCATTTCTTGCCAATGAGAGAAGCTGACAAGATGGATCAATTTACCCGTATATACATGAAGGAAGTTGTCTTACCTCATGGTGTTCCCTTATCTATTATATCTGATCGAGATGCGAGATTCACATTGCACTTTTGGAAGTCCTTGCAGAAGGCACTGGGAACCCAGTTCGACATGAGCACGGCTTATCATCCTTAGATTGATGGTCAAAGTGAGAGGACTATTTAGAAACCAGAGGACATGCTCAGAGCTTGTGTGATAGATTTTAGTAACAGCTGGGAATCTCACCCACCTTTGGTGGAGTTTTCTTATAACAACAGTTATCACATTAGTATTGGAGCAGCACCGTTTGAGACATTGTATGGTCGTAAGTGTAGGTCACCAATCTGCTAGGCAAAGGTGGGAGACAGCTAGCTTACTGGTCCTGAGCTTATTCACGAGACGACAGAAAGGATCATTTAAATCCAAAATCGTTTAGCGACAGCTTGTGATAGGTAGCAAAGGTAAGTCGATAAGCGTAGAAAGCCTTTGGAATTTCATAAAGGAGACCGTGTCCTTCGGAAAGTTTCACTTTGGAAAGGAGTTATTCATTTTGGGAAACGAGGAAAACTGAATCCGAGATACGTTAGACCATTTGAGATCGTCGAATGTATTGGTCTAGTAGCATATAGATTGAATCTTCCTGAGGAACTGAGTTATGTGCATAACGTATTCTATGTATCTAATATGAAGAAATGTCTGTTAGACGAGTCGCTCGTAGTTCCACTCGAGTAGTTGGAGATTGACGAGCAACTATGTTTCAGAGTGGAGCCAGTAGAGATAATGGATTGAGATACCAAACAACATAAGCAAAGTAAGATTCTGTTTGTCAAAGTTCGGTGGAACTCGAAGCGTGGACCAGAGTTTGCCTGGGAACGCGAAGATCAAATGATAAAGCAAATATCCAAACATTCTTAAGGAGTACTTGTCGATAGTCGAAGGCATTTCTTAAATTTCGGGATGAAATTTTTTTCAAGGAGGAGATGATGTGATAATCTGGAAATCCGATGAGAGAATCTGAAATTTTTCCTTACTATTGAGTAAACTATTAAACTATGATTTTTACTGTTGAGTAAAACGTTATACTTACTGTTAAGCAAAACGCTATAACTTGATTCTTACTATTTGCAATGAAGTTAAAACTTTTACACTCATGAAACTTATAAGCTTAGTAACGTGGTTGCGATCTTAATTTTTGGGACAAAAATTCTTTAACAGGGGAAGGATGTGACATTCTAGCCCTTCGGGTGGGACCCAAACCTTAGAAACGGATAAAACCGATAAAAATCGGCAAACTGGGAGATGCGTATATAGGCGTAGTATGTCAATCAAGGTATTAGAAGAGTCTATTAGCCTTAAAACACCTCACAAACATCAGACATAAGTATGAGTGTCAAAACATTGGTGATTAACTGAAAACTACTATGTATTTTGTATTACGTGCAACGGATATGAGAATTCAATCGTGTGTTCGTAATTTATTAGATGGCATTTTGATACTTGATTTTATTGTAATTGATGTTATAAAAACAATGGTAAACATAGGAAAAGTGAAATCATTGAAAACCATAACCAAAACATCAAAAAACATGAAAAATCAACAAAAGTCAAGGGGCTGTCGGATGGGAGCTCTAGGTGTATCGCCCAGAGCAACCATGCTCTCCAAGAGATACGCTTGGAGAGGTTTTCCAGCAGAAACCCGAATTCCCACTATTTAAACACACTTAAGCCTTAGTTTCCCATTTGTGCTCCTCCAAAATGTCCCATCAGCTACATTTTCATCTCTAAACCCTTTCTCAACCAAAATCCTTCAAGTTATGTGCTTTACTTCAAGAATCAAGTCCCAAGATCATCATCTAACATTCTCTATAATCGTTATGTGTTTTCCTTTGATTTTCTTGTTTAAAAGTTACAAAGATCCATGCTTTATGTTAAATCTAGGGCTGATTTATAAGGATATGATGTTCTCATGACTAGATCTAGTGTTTGATTCTGGCTTATGTGCTGAAGTAATTAAATTGAAGTGTAGTTCAACATGTTATGACCAATATGATCCCAACTCGTGATCTTTCTCGCAAAAACAAAAATAGTGTTTGTTTCAATATTGCATTTATGTTTCATATCTGAAAAATTCAAAAAGATTTTAGGTGTGTTTTAGCATAAACTTAGAAAAATCAAAAAGATTTTCGGTGTGTTTTGATATAAAGTTTCAAAAAGCCAAAAAGATTTTGTTTCTATTTTGTTTTCAATCGATATGTGACACGGAATCAAATTTTCAAAACAATATCATGGATTCTCTAAAAGAAGTTTTGCGCCAAGATTAAATTAATTTTCATAAACGAAAAAGGAAACCACGTTTCCGTCTTTTGAAATTGCAGGTTATGATGTAAAGACTCAAGCATGGTGAAAGAGGGAGATTGAAGTATATTTCACAAGTGGATCTTGAGGGTCAATAGATGATTCAAGAGTGATCCAGCCATGCAAGCTCTATAGCTGACAAGAAATTTCAAGTTGAAGATCTGATGCTAAACACATAGGTTTTAACTGCAATTTCCTGATCGTTTCATTACTTTTTCGTATTGTTTTATTTAACTTTTTGTTTTTTTTTCTTTGCATTTATATGCTTTTGAAGGTCTCATGTTGCTATAGGGAAGGAAAACGAGCCAAAACCGAAGACGGGTCGTAACCAGAACAAGAATCGAGCAAAACCGAAGCGTTCAGTTAAGAGATTTGAAATTTGACCCTTTATTTCCTAGCCTTGTGATTGTGAAACCTATATGAGGTGATATATTATGGAAAATAACGAACGTGAGCAAAAACGGGGGTCAATTCTGAGTTAAAACGAAGAAGTTATGAACGTTTGAAGGTAATTGCTGAAAAAGTCAAAGCTGCCAGAAAAGTCAGAATGGCCTCCGTAACGGCCTTAATGGCAAAACAAGCCGTGACAGCCCTTTTTCGAGAAAAACCTTAATTTTGGGCCTATAAATACAAAGGGGTGTTTAGGGATGAAAAGGTTCGACTTGCAGAGACTTGTGAAAGCCGAAGAACGACCAAAGGACGGTGAATTGAAGGCTTAAATCATCCGATTGAACCATTCGACAATTCGGTTTCATTGACTTGCTTCATTTTCGGTATTGTAATCGATTTAACCATGATATCCAGTTGCATAACATCTGATTTCAGTTTACAATTGAGTATGCCAGGCTAAACTTTTGTATCGTTTAGGCTAGATAAACCCATTTATGGTTTGATTTCGTGATGTACTCGGTTTATGTTATGATTGTGCTATGAAGTAAATGTTGTATTGCTTATGATTTGGTTAATGTTTCTGAATTCTCTATTGGTCTTAGTCATTTTTATAACCTTGTGAAACCCTAGCTTTGGTATGCATGTCAACTACAGTTAGGTATCTATCGTATAACTGAATCACGGAATTTGCGGTGTACGCATGAACTAGAAATAGTCGCGATGGTTATAGGAATCCTAGTGACCAATTAGGAGTTCATCCTTAGGGTTTGAATAAAAAATTATCTTTCCCGTAGCTAGTAGTTGTCCTTTACATTGTCTAGTAGCCCCGTAGTTACCGCTAAGTCGGGTCTGCCACTGCTTAGTCGTGTTTAGGAACCTACTAGGTTAACCATATCATTAGTAACACAATTTCTCAGAAACTTTAGAACCGTTAGGATTTCCAACCCTAGCCCTTCGACAAGTTGTAGGTTAGGTCACCGATAGGTCGGGTCTTAGTCTGAAACACTTCATAGTCAACAAACTTATCTAACCTTCACCATGGAACATTAGTAACCGTTTAGGGCATGTCTATAACCCTAGATGTGAACCATTTCCATAGGAATTAGGTGGCCTTGTGTAAGAACACATATGGATCTTACTACTGCATGATTCGATCAATACGACGTAGACGGATGTAAATAAATCTTTATTTGATAGATTTCAATAGGATGAGTACAAGAGAGATCTATATAGAGAAACACCAGAGTTTACACACGGTTAAGCTAAACAGTTCTCACTCTTCTCTCTATAAAATCAAAGACACAACCTATTTATAGTAAACTGTTCGGCGTACCAATTAACTCAACGTACCACTTGGTACACTGCGGCGTACCAACTGGTCCGCCCCATGGTACGCTGGAACTTACAATTACAAAATAGACAATATGAACAACAAACACCTAGACCTAGCAATAGACATCCAAACATGTTCTAACACCTTGTCTTAGGAACCCTTATTCACATTACGAGATAAGGCATGAACGTAACCGAAGCATCTATCGAATCATGGGTGGGGGAGTCTATGCCTGAACGGTCCTTTTACAATATCTTAATCTCTACTGCTTTCCAATTGCTTACTTGCTTACTTAGTTTAATATTTACATTACTAGTTCAATAATTCCTAACATAAAAAACAAAACATGGCTTTACTATTAATTGACTATTTTGAACTAACGTATCCTTGAGTTCGACATCCGGTGTTCGCCAATACTGTGCTACACGCGATGGGTGCACTTTCCCTAGTGTGTTGGTATAGTCCCCTGGTAAATTACCAGTTTATAAATTTAAAATTTTGATAGTGTAAGACCTAGTTTTTATATACACTTATCAGCACATCATGCAGCGATGCTGAAGATTGAAGACTAGAGATTTAGTTAGCATAGATACACTACACTTTAAGGGGGAGTCTGTTAGAGCATAATCCTATGCTAAAGAGTGTCTCGTGTATTGTATCTAAGTGAGAGTGTTATTGTGAGTCTTAGGGAGACGGGCCATGGTCCTAAACAATAGTTTGGTAGCCAATGAACCGTTAGTACATTTGATGGTTCACTAGGCAGAATGTCAAATACTATAAATAGGTTGAGTTGTTTAGACAACTGAGAACTCTGAGTCATTCTACCCATTCCGTGTGTGTGTGTGTGTGTTCTAGAGAGAGAAACCAGAGCTTTCATCTTGTAATCTTCAAGTGATTAATAAGACAAAATCTTATTTACATTCTTGTGATCTCCGACTGAAATAAGGTGTTTCTTGGGATTGGCTGGTTACTACATAAGATTTATTCTGGACTTCTCCAATATTGCTACACCATTAACTACTTTAACACAGAAGAACGCTAAATTTGAGTGGTAGCAAAAACATACGGATGCATTTGAGTTATTGAAGAAGAAGTTGAGTTCTGCTCTAATACTATCATTGCCAAATACAGATGATTTGAATTATTGAATAAGACGTTGAGTTCCGCTCTAATATTATCATTTTCCAAATGGGTATGAAGACTTTGTTATTTATTATGATGCATCCATCAACGAACTGGGATTTGTGTTCATGTAGAGAGAAAATGTCATCGCTTATGCATCCCGAAAATTGAAGACGCATGGTAAAAACAATACCACCCATGATTTGGAATTGGGTGATAATATTTGCTTTAAAGGTTTGGCATCATTATCTGTATGGCACTAAGTTTGTGGTTTACTCGGATCATAAAAGACTTCAACATCTGTTCAATCAGAGAGAATGAAATGTGAGGCAAAGGCGCTGGATGGAAACTCTAAGCGATTATGA
Source organism: Deinandra increscens subsp. villosa (assembly GCA_039602395.1). NCBI lineage: Eukaryota > Viridiplantae > Streptophyta > Magnoliopsida > Asterales > Asteraceae > Deinandra > Deinandra increscens. The sequence goes on along the minus strand of JBCNJP010000017.1, from coordinate 77,350,628 downwards.
CTGTGAAATCAGATATCACCAAGGAAAGGCCAATGTAGTAGCTGATGCTTTAAGTAGAAAAGAGTGTATAAATACACTTCATGTGCGTGCTATGAGGTTAAATGTGCACATGAGTCTGATTGATGACATCTTGAGAGTTCAAAAGGAACAATTGAAAATTATGGAATTGGACAAAGAAGAAAGAAGCATGATTGAGAAGAACTTGACCAGTGGATCAAATAGGACAAAGAATAAATAAGCATGATTGAGAAGAACTTGACCAATGGATCGGATGGCATACTTTGATTAGGTAATCGAATATGGACACCCAAGGAAGGAAGATTGCATGAGAAAATTCTCAATGAAGCACATAAGTTAAAGTATATGATGCATCTTAGAGGCGACAAGATGTATCATAACTTGAAGGCGAATTATTGGTGGCCAGGAATTAAGAAGAATATAGCCGAATTTGTGGAAAGGTGTTCCACTTGTTTACAGGTGAAAGCAGAACATCAGAAACCATCTGGATATTTGCAAAATTTGGAACTACCTGTTTGGAAATGGGAGTTGGTCAGGATGGAGTTTATAACTAAGTTGCCCAGGACAAACAATGATAAAGATACCATATGGGTCATCATGGACCGTCTGACTAAGTCAACCCACTTTTTTCCAACAAAGAAAACTTATTCGACGAGAAGGTTGGCTAAGTTGTATGTTGATGAGATTGTTAGACTGCATGGTATACCACTATTAATTGTGTCATATTGGGCAGTCGATTTACATCCCATTTTTGGAGAAGTTTCCAACAAGCAGTGGGAACTAAATTGAACTTATGTACGACTTACCATCCTAATACTGATGGGCAAAGTGAGAGAACTATCCAAACTCTTGAAGATATGCTTCAAGCATGTGTTGTTGAATTTGGTGGTAGCTAGGATAAGCATCTGCCTCTGATGGAATTCTCATATAATAACAGTTACCACTCAAGCATAAAGGCTCCACCATTCGAAGTGTTATATGGTTGGAGGTGTCGTACACCAATTTATTGATCAGAAGTTAGAGAAGGTCAATTGACTGGACGAGAGGTTTTCATGGAGACTACCGAAAAGATTAAGCAAATCCGTGAAAGGATTAAGGTTGTCCAAGATAGGCAGAAGAGTTATGTTGATAGGCGCGGGAAGCAAAATTATATGGTCATGCTAAAGATGTCACCCTGGAAGGGTGTGATTCGATTCGGTAAACGTGGAAAATTGAGTCCTCGTTATATTGGTTCGTTTAAGATTATGATCAAGGTTGGGAGTGTTGCATATCAATTGCAGTTATCTAAGGAACTCAGTGGGATCCATGATGTGTTCCATGTTTCGAACTTGCGTAAACGTGTGACGGATGAAACACTAGTAACTCCATTGAAAGATATTCAAGTAGATGAATGTAACATCCGTATGTTTCAAAAACTCGAAAACTCGACCCACATCAAGATCCAAGGTTTAAGCTCAATTCTCAAGACCATTAATGTTGGATTAATCTATTCCATATGATAATACTCTGAAAATGATGAACGTGAGCGAAAACCGCATGCGAAACCGACTTATAACGAAACGGGAATCGCGAAAACAAGTTTGGTGTTTGTTGCTAATTTCCAAAGTCGCGACCTCCTCTTCTAAACCCATCCCATATCGCCCCAAAAACAAATTTTCACTCCATTTCTCATCAATAAATACCCTCCCTTGATCCTTAATAGTTTACAACTCCTAGTTTGAGTATAAACAAGTGGAATAACCAATTTTTGGCGGTTCCACAACTACAATAGCCCTTTGGGTGTCGTGCTTAGTAGTTTTTTATGCTCTCGGCGAGGAGGTGCTGCTCTTCAAGCTCGTCTCGTTTGAAAAGCTTCTTTGAGGTGATTCTTTTTCTTTTTCTTTCTTTGTTTCCATGCTTTCCTTCCTTTCGTTATTCATTTATTTATCATTTTCTTAGTTTAGTTTATAGTTAGGAGCTTTAGACTCATTTAGGTAGTCTTGCTAAGGCTCGTTCTTAGAATGCCTAGCATTGTTAAGGCTTGTCCCTTGGACGACCTAGATTTGCTAAGGCACGTCCTTAGGACGTGTAGCCTTGCTTAGGCTTCCTTTAGGCTTGGTGTAGCCTTGTAGAACGAGTCCAACGTGTCATGTCCAATTTCATCTATATTCTTCTAATCTAAAAGTCAACGTTTTATGCAAAAACAATTTAGTGATAATTCTTGAGACGTGAATGACATGTAGTAAATGGAAGGGTGAAAACACCGGTAGTCAGGTCTCTAACAAGGATAAGTGTTCACATAAATGCCATAGTCGGACCTGGATGCTTACCTGGGATGCCCCGATGAGAGTGTCATAACCTATTAGGCCAAAGCATGTCTAGTAACATTTAATGTACTGTTACTTTCAAAAGGTAACTTTTCAAAACTCAATTAATGACACTAATACGCATTCCCCAAATGCATAAGGACTTAGCCCAGCAAAATTATTCTCATTAATCTATCATGTTAGGGTGACCGCTTTGGGATTGCATTCCACATCTATTCGATTTAGCTCTCTCGATATTCCAAGCGCTTACCATGTGAGTAATCCTTGCCCCTTTTCTCATTTTCTCATTTTTGGGGTTGCAACATGTATCCTATTTCAAAGTGTTGTCTTTAAAGTTTATTATTTACCATGCGTATGTGTTATATGTTTGAATTATGTGTTATGTGACTTCTAGCATGATTTGTCAATATGTGATTTTCAAAGGCTTTTATGTTTATCAAATGTTTTCATGTTTATCATCGGATGTCAAGTATGTCATGGTTGTCATGTATTTCATTTGGCATAAACATTAACGTAAGGCCTAGGGTAACAAAGGTAGATCTATCGGTTGAAAACCCACTCAACTTGACCGGTTTTGGCATTGAGTGTTTGGAGCCTATTTCATTGTTTCATACAGTCTAACCTGCGGGTTAGGGAATCTATCATATGTCATTGAGGTTTGTTTATGCCTAGTTTTTCATGTTGTCATTTTATACCAGCAATTTTGGCTATGCCTAGTCTTTCATGTTGTCAATATCTTCTAGCATGTTATATTTCACTTTATTCTATCATATGACATGTAACGCATGTTTTTTAAATATATGTTATTTATCAAACTTGTGCTTACTCACAAACTATTTATAGTTGACCCCCCCCCCCCCCCTTATTTTATACATGTTGCAGGCTAAGGTGTTGATGTTTCAAGATGCTATCACATAGGGCTTTTGGACATAGTTTAATAAATAAATTGTATTTTCTATCAATATGTGGTGTATAATTTTATTTTTCAATGTTATTACTAAAATTCATTATTTATCAACTGTTGTCACTAAATTAGTTGTCACGAGCTTATGGGTAATTTAATCATGCCTCGACGTTTCCGCTGTCGGTTGGGGTGTGACAATGAAAAGCTTTACTTTTTGGAACAACCTTTTGAGATTCTGGAACAAATAGTGAAGCAATTGAGGAGAAAGCGGGTTCCTATGGTAGAGGTAAAATGGGACGCTCGACGAGATCCGGATATTACATGCAAATGAAATATCCCCAATTATTTAAACCTTAGAAGGAATTTCGAGACGGAATTCATTTAGGGGGGGGGGGAGGGAGAGAATGTAACAACATTGATCGATGCTCGGTTGTGAATTGAACAAAATTGAAGAAACAAGAAATTTTCAAAGTAATTGGCCGGATATGACCATATCACAATAAGGTGATATGCCTGTATCGCGGGGTGAACCGAATGATGATTTGGTTCGTAGTTAGATCGGGTCGGATTAGGATCCGTATGTAAACGTATGCCGCGATACTCCCATATTGATTATATCAGTACGGTCGTATCCATCCGGAAGTATAAATTTTTTATTTGACCAATTTTTAGTCATTTGGTTGGGTGAAACCACTAGCTCTGCTGGTTTTCTCTGTATTCTTGCAGCCAAGAAGCCCTAGAGGTGATTTGGGGCTGTTATTACACAAGATTATAAGAGCCTAAATAGGATCTTACTACTAGTTATTATGATCAAAACAATGAGACAAGAGGTAAATAAAGCCTTGCTATATTGATTTCTCATAGAAATGATGACTCTGACCAAAAAAAACCTTACGACACTTAAGCAACTCTCTCTCTGTACTGGTTATGTGCAAATGCACAACACTTCACTATTTATACTAGTTACTGTCCAACGAACCAGGCAATGCAACGAACCATGGGTCCGTTTCTCACGAACCCTTGGTTCGTGGCTTGGTTAGTTGACAGACTAACTCACAACTAGCTCTATCTAGATACAACACACGAGACACACATTTATGCTCTAACAGACTCCCCCTTAACGTGTGATGTATCTCTACTAACAAAACTTCTAATATCTAATCTTCAACATTGCTGCATTAGATCGTCAACTTAAATTTCTTGTTATTTGTAGAGCTTGCATGGCTGGATCAGAACTTGATCAACTGAACCACTTGTGAAAATTACTTCAATAACTCCCTCTTTCACCATGATTGAGTCTTGTCACATATAACATGTAATGGCAATAGACAAAAGTGCGGTTTTCTTTTTCGTTTTACCAAAATTAAGTTAATCTTGGGCAAAAATCTCCTTCAGAGAACCAATATATTTGTATTTGAAAATCATTTTGTATCACGTGTCAATCGATCGAAAACAAAACAGAAATTAAATCTTTTTGACTTTTACAAACTTTATATCAAAACATACCAAAAATCTTTTTGATTTTTCTAAACTTATGCTAAAACACACTGAAAATCTTTTTGAATTTTCTAAAATGAAATGTAAATGCAATACAAGAATTAACTCTATTTTTTATATTTTGCGAGAAAGATCACAAATTGGGATCATATTGGTTATAACGCACTGAACTACACTTCAATTTCAACTAATTTAGCCACATCGATTGCTGGTATAATTGTTTCCCAACTTTAAACTCGGGCATAATCATACTCATAACATATGGATATATTAAGATATTGATTAATTTGCTTTGACCAGTGTACCCCACACTATCAGACATATTCAGATATTTTTCACTTATTTTCATGTGATTACACTTGTGATTATCACATAGTGTTATGTATTCATGATATAGACAACTGTGTTCCATGCAAAAAGAAATAAGAACGTTAAATCGTCTATCTTAAGGTTGATATTTCAAGACGCAGTTAAGGCCTTGGATTTAACAAAATAAGAAAGATAAAACATGTTGAAATTGTATAATTCAACAACAATCAAGTCGGTCTTGTGGACACACAGAGAAAGTCCGGTGAATTATACGAAACACCAAAGAAAATAAAGCAGAACCTCAAATGAATAAGTATCAGGTCGATACTCACGTATGCGTAGAGATAGTCCGATCATTTGAGAAACTAAAGAAAAGCAAACAAGTTTAAATTTCTGCAAAATGAAATACATATATACACAGTGACTTCTCATTTTCTTTTTCACATATCTTTTTCAATATCTTTAGATAGGCTGCAAGATGTTGTCCGTTAGGTCAAGCATAGCATTTAATGTATATCACATTTACTTTCTGATTTGTCGATCCTACCTAGCACACCAAGGAATGGTCTTATGGTTTTTTCATCTAATTTATCCATGAGTCGGATATATAAGCCAAAGTACCATCATTTCCTAATTTTTCGGATCAATTTCTCATTTTTTATTTTTTTTCTTTATTTTCCATGACTTGTTCTCCCCCTAAAATGAAAAACTGTATTGTTGGATTTTTCATTATATAAACACTAAGACAATATTTTTTTATTTTCAATTTTCTCCCCTAAACTATAAACGAAATGTGAAGAACGAAAACTGACCAACCAATGCGGATACCTTTTCAGTTTTGATTATAAAAAAAAATTCAATTTGAAATTTGAACTGTTGAAGTTCAAGTTAAGTAGATTTTCCACCATCGGCAACTTCTTCAAGAATGAACTTCACCGTTGACGACAGGTTTTCTTGAAAAACCTACACACTGGACAAAAAAACAGTTTTCAAAAGAACCGAAGCACACAGCTTCGGGTCGGCCAGTGTATTCAGACTGATCTTTAGTAGTTTTGCAGACCAGTTTAGGTCGCCACTGCAACTGTGGTTTTTCAGATTTTGATGAATCATCATCCATCGATGAACCACCTACACTTGAATCAAATTTAGAAAACTATTTTCTTTATGATTTAAAATGCGTGGGTGTTGATTCAGTAAAAAATATACCAGATTGATTAATAATTGTGGCAATTTTACCAACAGCAGATCTTTTAGCATTTTCAGGAAATTTCAATTGCATGTGACAACGTATGCGATATTGGTAGCACAATCGATTTGTCTTTTTCGGCTTTGTGAGCCGTGGAATGCATCACGCATATAATCAGAATCAAAATAATCATAAAAATCATCAAATACTTTAAATCAATTATTCAGCACCCATTGAGATGTTGGACTCCTTGGAGTGGAGTTGGAACCATTAGAAGAAAATCTTGGTGATTGTTGACCAACTCTATACGACTTTGATGAAAATTTCTTCTTTTGCTCCTTACTCCCGAACCATCTTCAAATGCAGAAACAAAAACTTATGCAAGATGATAGATTTGATTCATATGTGTAGCTTTATCAGACACATTATTCACCACATTCTTTGAATCAGATTCATTCTTCTTTGTCTTCTGAGACTTCTTAGAAATATTCTTCATTTCTTTCTCTTTAACCTTCTGATTCTCACATCCTAAAGCTGTTCTTTTGTAACCTGGTAGTTTTGACAATTTCACTTGAGAACCAGAATCTCCATATAGTGGAATATTTAGAGTCTTACAATATTAAATGTGTTTGGACTTGGGCTTATTATTCTATAATAGTGTTGGGCTAGAATATTCCTAGTGGGCTAGAATATTCCTAGTGGGTTATAATAGTGTTCTTTCTCTCTTATAATATTGTTATCTCCAATTTTGTTTTGACTAAGTCCAAACTAATTATTGTTTAATACATGCCAGCCAAGGTTGCTGCAGAGCATCAAAAAAAAGGTTTTCGGTTCGGCTCTCTATTAGGTTCTCGGTTCGGTCTCCTCTTCATCTTCTTGGTTCGGCTTTTGTTATCAGGTTTGGTCTTCCTACTTGATTCGGTTTGGCTCACTTGCTCGGCTCTCGACAGGGTTTTTGGTGTGCCTCGGGTTCACGGTTGTGAAACGATCGCCGTTCGGTTGATTGGCTTACGACTCTTTAAGGGCATCTCTCATTCATGCTTGAAGGTCTATGGTTTGGAAGCAAGTTTACGACTGAGATATGTGAGCTTCGTTGTTAATCATCGAATTTGCAGGTTCTTTGGCGAAAAAAAAAATTGAATTTTCAAAGATAAAAGATTAAATTATTTACGCAAGTGCCATCAATCGATTAAATCACGTATACGTAAAATTGAAGTTAACATAACTACGATTGTGCCATTGTCATTTAATTAAATTGTGTGGTTCACATCGTCCGGTTTTCGAAACGATAAACAACCACTCATTTTAAGTTGGTGTGAATTTATTTTGACGAGGTATTGCTCATTGAATTTCTCTGCACCTCATGACATAATTTGTTTCCTGAGATTTAGTGTTCAGGTGGTCCTTGGTTAACAATGCAGTTTTCAGTTTGACCAAGTTGGAACTCAATTCTGCTCCTCGGTTCGACTAAGCTTCCCTGTTCAGGTTTTGACTTCGCGGTTCGGCTCTACTATTCGGTTCAATTTACCGGTTTTCGATCTGGATAAACTTTGAGAACAAGTTTTCGGTCAAACTCCAAGGTTCTCGATCTAATAACCCACTGAAGTTTTCTCTTGCTCAATCAAAGAAGATTATGGCAAGTATTCAAGCTTGTGTTTCTAAGGTGGCCTCTCAAACTCAGGAATGTTCAAACCCCACTTGTTGTGCTTTGATTAAACAATGGGGATTTAAATTTACTAATGAAAGCCTTGCTCACGAAACAACTCTGAAAGAGATAGAGAATATAAAGATCGTGCTAGGATTTTTAGAGAAAAATTTGAGGCAGTAAAAAACGATCTCATGTTTGTTGAGGAATAATTTAGTAATAAAAATCTCTTCTTAGAGTATCTGAAAGTAAGGTATCTGAATTAAGTGAGGAAGTTCTTGAACTGAGAACCAAGCTTAGTGTTGCCTAATCTACCTTAGACAAACTTCAGACAATACACTCAAAAATGATGGAAGTTAATCAATAATTTTACAACACTAATGAGAGAATTAGGCATGTGAAAGGGAAGTCGGGGTTAGGACTTAATTCTGAAGAAAACATTGAACCATCTACTTACACTGTTCCTCCCACTTTAATGAGTCAAATGATTTATGTTCCTCTCACTATTGAGGAATCGAAAAAATTATCTAATGTTGAAGAAATTACAACATATGGTAAAAAAGAAAGTATTTCTATTGAAATCAAACTTGCTTTGTGTCCTATAAAAATTTATGCACCTCTTAGTCACACTAACAAAGCTATTTCATGTGCAGATAATTTAATTGTTGAGGATGTCTCAAAGAAGGACAGTGAATGCATTGCTTATCATAACAATCATAATTCTAGTGTTTTGATTGATCCTAAAACTAATAGTTTTCCATTTCCTAAGTTTGCTACTGAAGTTACAAAGTCTGTGTCAAAACTTTCTGAGTCAAATGTTTTTTGGTGATCAAACATCTTTTGGTGTGTTTTCTATTGAAAAGACTGATAGTTGTGTGAAAACTTTGAAAAAGGGGAAGGAACCACGGGTTGCTGGTTCCTCTGTCCCTAGTGTGTTTGTGTTTGGAAAATCTGATAAAGTGATGAATGTGAAAAAGGAAAGGGAGTCTAAACCCCAATACGTTTTCCCTTATACAGAAGTTTACTCTGCCTATGACCAAAACAACCAATAAAGCGGGAGTATGTTTTGGCCACTCGTCCTGAAGGCAAAACATATTGGATTCACAAAAACGTAGCAAAACCAATATGGCAATCCACTGGGCAGAAAATTCTGAGCCTCCCACTTATCCAAAGAAACAAATGGATACAAATGGATACACGTCTGCCTTCTACCCAAAGAAGCAGACATGTTACAACTGTGGAATGGTAGGCCACATTGCTCGAAACTGTTTGTATCGTCCCTATGTGCCTTATTATCCCTTGAATCAGAAGTTTTTATCTCAGGATTCAATAAAGTCTAAGCCAATGAAGGTGCAACCACCTAAGGCAATGAAGACTGCCAGTCCTAGGGTTAAACCTTTTGATGGCAATTGGGGGGCTGCCAAAGAGCAAAGAAAGCTCTCCAAACAAAATTAGTTTTTTTCATATTATGATAATTTTCATAAAAAGGTGAGAAAATCAAAAAAGGAAAATGTTGAAAAGCCTAAAGTTGTCTCTCTAAAGACAGCTAAAATTGTTTTAAAAAATGTTCCTAAAACGAAAAAGGTTGAAATACCTAAAGTCACTACTCCAAAGGTGACTAAAACAACTTTTAAATCACCTAGAATTTGGAAACCAAAATCAAAGGCAGTTGCAAGTTCCTGATTTCACAATAGGCATGTTCTTAAAAGAAGTTTCATCTATTTATGCTTCAGGAATAACCAGAACCACAATGGCCTAGGTACCTATAGCTAACTGATCTCTTACATTGTGCAGGAACAGTCAAGGAGGACTTTCATTAATATTTTGTTTGTGATCGTGATTGTTCTAGGCACAGGATAGGAGACATCTCTCTACTACATGACGTGAAGATTTCAATGGAGGGTACGTTTCCTTATGAGAGGTAAAACTGAAAAATCAGCAAGGTACTATTTCAATTGCTTGTTCTTGATTGGTTTTTTACTTCTTGATTGGTCACATATGATAGGTCATTGCTTCAAACAAAACCCATTTCTGAAGAAATACAACGAATAAACTTTGAAGGTTAGTTTGGGCAGCTTTGTAAATGTTCTTTGTTTAGTTGTGTGTCATTGTGTCATCTTAAAAAAAATATTGTCATTATAAAAATCAAAAAGCAAGGTGAAGAATATAGAAATAATAAAAAAATGGACCCCTCCTTTAAAAGTGTGCTTTTCAATTTTTAATCATTTGCTTGTGTGTTTGAGAAGTAGGGGAAATGAAATAAATTTCCGTTCTAAAGATGACTGACACGCATAAGGCTGACGTGAAAGACATAATCCAAGGTGATAAGCTCGGTAGACTTAGTTCCAAAAATAACGGTATGTGTGATAAACTTGAAGATAAAGTATGACATTTGACAGAAAACACAAACTTACTTTAGATGCATGTTCTATTTGACTGTAAGATAGTTCCCGATACACAAGCCGAACTCCAAAGTGTTTAATCACATTTTCTCAAAACTCGGCGTCCCCTCTGTTTTGTGTGAGCAAAGACCTAGGGATGTCTAAGCCGTTAGTCCTCTGTTTCTCCTCTGTTTTGCGTGAGCAAAGTCTTGGTGTAGACTTTACCGACGTGTTAGTCAGACTTTCCTCTATTTTGCGTGAGCAAAGACCTAGATAGTCTGTACTAACGTGCTTGTAGATCACTGTATATTATTTTCACCCAAAAGATGCCAATGTGCATAATAAAAGAGACCCACAAGCGTTTAAAACCCTTTAGCCCTGACTTTGTGATTAGGCTTATGTGTTTGATGAAAGGTTACAACCTGACTGAAAAACGCCTCTGAGTTGAAGTCATACAAGTCTTTGTATATTACACCTCTCTCTTATGATTTGTTCTTTCTCTTCTTAACCATGTCTCAAGAAAAGATTCAAAACTCTGGATATGGGTATGTGAAAATATATGGTAGAGAATGATCAAGCTTGATAGACTGCACGTATTATTACCTAGGATTTGTGTGTGAATGTCTTGTGTTTATAATTAATATACCTAAAAGATAAATAAATGACAAACAGCCTAGAAAAGAGGAACATGGGCTTAAAGAGGATCAATGTACCAGCAATTAGCATAACGTGTTCGACTAACGGATGCTGAAAAGGGTTCCTCAGTTCACAAGACGGTTTAATCCCTGATATATACTTCTCTTTAAGTAACTTGTGCTTATTTGTTTAAGTTTTAAATTTTTAGTTTTATTTGAGTCTTCTTATGTTTTATTGTTTATTTTATAGTTATGGCCAGGTTAACTTAAAGGTTTTCATATTTTTATGGGTTTTATGTAAGAAAATGTGTCCTCCCTCAGAATGTACTCATTTTTTAAGGGAAGAAGGTAGGATAAAGAGAATAATCAGCCGAGGGGAAGTGATAAGAGTTATGGGGTTCGGGGGAAGTATTTATAGGAAACTCGTTATCAATGTTAGGGTTTGTGTGCTACTTGTGTTGAAGAACCAGCCGGAAAACGACTTACCTTACTGAAGAATCTAATGCTAAGGGGAAGTTTGTTGGTTCAAGTGAAGCTTCCAAAGATCAAGATGAAACTGTTCACAATTTAAGGGGAAGCTAAATGCAGTCAATTCAAGAACTACAAGTAAGAGTGACAAGATAGAGGTTTCAAAATTTATCCTCTAGAGAATGCCAAGAAGACAATTACTAACGATTCTGCAAAGAACAAAGATTATTAGAGAAGAGGTAAGTGTATGGGAATCCTTATCTCATTACTTGTTTATCCTTAGAAGTCCAAGCAGATGCTGATAAAGAGAGAGAGTCGCCTGAAGTCTCTCTTGCTGCCCAATGAAGATTGTCGAAGGAAGAATCTTCATCAATGCATGTTCAAGCTAAGGAGAAGATTGTAAATCTGAAGACTAAGAGTTGAAGACATTTAATTCCACAAGCCTAGGGGAAGATTGTAGAGGATAGAATTATGAGGCTTGTGTATTAAATGAGTGTTGGGCTTAGAGTTATTGATTGTAAGTGTGTTTAAGCATGTATTGGGCTAGTCTAGGCTAGGATTCAGTTGGGCTTAGTGGGTTTCGGTCCATTAGGGCTTGTATGACTCTTTGTGTAGTATATAAACACAAGGAGGCTACCATTGTAGGGGTTCATGATTTTGAGAGTCAGAGAGAGGGAGTTCGTGAAGCTGAGAGAGCAACGGAGAATTCCGTGTACTAGACGAATTCTCAATAATTCGTGTGCACAGATTTGTTTGGTAATCGTACGGTAGTCGTAATTTTATTATTTTTATTGTGTTCATTATGATTTCTCCATCCCTGTTCTTGAATCATTCGTTTACACAGATTCCGCACGTGTATACGAGATTAGATATCGTGTTTGATGTTTTCACAATCCTACACTCCAGCTATAGCAACTTGGGTAAGCGAAGCTTTAATACCCTTTAAATTGTTAGAGATAACCAATTCTGCAACAATCTTTTCTTCATCCAACTTCTTCTCGACTTTCTCAACCACTTTATCAGTAGAAATCTCTTCACCATCCAACAAAGTACTACCAGACACAAATGTGGATGATATTCCAGCAAAAATTTTTCTCCTTTTCCACTTTCTTGTTGACTTGCTTTGAGTTTTGATTTTTATTCTTTGCAGGCTTCTCAACAACAAATTCAGAATAATCATTCTTTTCATCAGAGGGTTTGACATCAGAAATAAGAACACTCTATATAATCGGATGCAAAATTTGATTATGCTCTTCTCCTCCAAAACCCTTTTTAATGTTCTCATCTTTACACAAGTAACTTGTAAAAGAATGTGAATTCTTCAGATTGTTCAGTTGTCGTCTTAGATCAAGAACCTGGATGTTCAAATCTGAAAATTTCTTCTATGCTTCAGCCAACTCTTTTATGATATAATAAGTTTTCCAGACACTCTGTTTGAAAACGATTTTTCTCTTCGCATATCATCATGAGCACTATATACTTCTTGAGTAACTTTCTCCCACTTTTCTTTGAAAATCAACATTCCTTGTCAACAACTTGTTTGCATCTGTCAGACTTGTAACTTTAGCAAGAAATTCTAAATGTGCAACTTGATGTTTATGCTGTAAAGCAACAACTCATCAAAATACTTTTGAAGTAAATCAAGTTTTGCTTTCGATTTGGTAAATAAAGAATTGAAATCTTCATTCACTTCTTTAAACTCCTTCTTCCATTTGTCAACTTCTATTGTTTTATCTTCTAATTTCTTCTTGACGTCTTCCAACTCTTTCATCAATAAACTATTCTCTTTGACCAACTCCTCATTAACCTTAACAACCTCATCAGAAACTTCACACTTCTTTTTGTAAATTTATAACTCTCCTTCAACACTTCTACATTTCTCAATCAGCAGATTCTTTTTGTTCAGTAATTCCTGAATAACTCTATCTTTCTTTGAACAAAACTCACACATCGATTTATAACCTCTTGTGTCAAATTCACTATCAGTCATGAAATTATCATTTTGTTCACCCTAAAAAAAACAGATTCATCTCCATAGTCAACTTTTAATGGAGCTCATGTGTACATTCCGCTATTAAAATGTTTTCCCCAGTCATAACCTGCATTAACTTGAGAAACCAATGCTTTTTTACTTGATTTTTTTGCTACTTCTTAGATGTCTGAGCATTTCCACCGAAATTAGACTTATCACTTGCTGATTGTGTACATTCTCGAGCAAAATGTCTAAGATTTGAACACTTAAAACACTTTACTTTTGATTTATCTAAACCAAGCTTCCCACCTTGATTAATTTCTCTTTTGCCAGTTTTCTTGAAAAATCTCTTAGCTCTTTGAGTTAACATTGCCAGTTGCCAACTTCTATCAATCTCTTATAGATTAGCATCATCAATCTGATTAAAATCCTCTTTAACCAACTCAACATTACTAAAATTGTTGATTATCATACCGAAAGAAGATGATATTAAAGCAGACATCAAGGCAACATATTCTTAAGTTGTTTTAGCAGGAATAGTACTCTAATTGGACTGAATGGGAATGCGTACACTGCAACCCTTTGAATTAGATTCATATGCACTAGAATATTCAGAACTACCAGAATTCTGTCCAGCAAGAAAAGCAGTTATAGGATTGGGACTAAAATTTGACTTAGATTTGGCATGAAGTGTGGATGAACTTTCTCCATAATGTAACACCTATGGTAAAACCCTCGAGCTCGGAATATAAAATCTCAAGAAAAATAAAAAAAAATTAAAAAAAAATTTCTGGAAGGCATGAGGACCGCATGCCCTCTCTAGGTTAACCTCTCGCGGTCCTCATGACCCGTTGGGTCGCTGGGTCAGGATCTGTGTATTTCTACCCCATGAGGACCGCGTGGGGGTATGTTTCTGCACCTCTCGCGGTCCTCATCGACGCCCAGCACTATAAAAACGAGTTTTGCTCATTTTCTTCTCATTTGCACAACTCTAACTCGGAAAAACTCCCTCATTTCATACACCATTCACCTGAGAAGCCTAATTCCGGCCAGGTGGAGCTTGTGGCTTCAAGTCTCAAGCATATTAAGGTCACACGAGGCTCGGGTAAGCCTCTAGTTCATCCATTTCTCCATTTTAGCATGGTTTTGTTGTAATCCTTTACTGACAAGGGGTTTCTAGGGCTTCTAAAGGCATTGCATGTCTGATCAAGAGTGATCAAAGGCTTGTGGGAGTGTTCGTATTGCAATCCAAGGTTAGTTTGTGTCGGGTTTTGCTTTATATCAAGTTTTTGGATGATCCATTTCCTAAAATCAGTTTTGATGATGCATGCAAGGGTGGATTCAGCTACTGGAGTGTTCAAGAACCTTAGAGAACTGAAAAACCCGCTTGGAGAAGCTTGGTACAAGAATTTGTGCATAAGGTACAAGTCTTTGATGCATGCATGTTATTGTTTTGTGTTTAGTTTGAGAATCTGGAACTCAGTCAGGGAAACCCCACCATCTCAGTGGCTAAAATGTCACAAGAAGAGAGTTGGTCCAATGGGTGGAGACGCCTTTTGTTGTATTCTAGAATTTAACCCGAAAACTGAGCATTTTGGCATTATTGATAATGGGTTGATGACACATTGGGCACTCAGTGGCTTAAAGCCTTAAAAATCTGAGTTAATCAGTCCCTAGGTGGAGACCATTGGTTTGGAACATGATTTTGGTTGTTGGTTTTGCAATGGAATTGAATTATGGGCATTTTGTGTATAACCGGGACTTGTAGCATTGTTTTGGTACGGCCTCAAAGCCTTAAAATTTAAGTATTAGCTACTGGAACATGTTAGAACAAAACCCCGTTGTCGAAACGAGCTAAAAATGCAAAATGGGAAAAATCCACTAAATGACAGAATAGTCGATGAGGACCGCATGGGTTTCGTTTGTTGGTATGCTCGCGGTCCTCATAGCCTGGAAAGTCATCGTGGTCTGTTGACCACCCATGAGGACCTCATGGGAATTTTTTCTGGTTTGCTCGTGGTCCTCATGTGTCCCTGGACAGTTTCATTGTTTTGTTTTGTTTTGTGTTTTGGGCAATAACGAGTGACCCGGTTTGGTTATTTTCACGAATATGGGCATGTTGGTTTCTAGTAAAGATATTTCACTTCCCGGTTTGGGCCCTATGATCTCGTCGGGTGTTTGTTGTCCGCTCGCTATGTTCCCGGGAGTGTTGTTAAACCTCCCATTTGGTTAGTTATTGTCGCTACAAATTGCTTAAGCGTTTATAGTTGCGGATAGGTTCTGATATAATTATGCATATATCATTATAATATACTTGCCGCTGTGATACACCTGGACGTTTGGATTCTCGTGCCCTGTGACGTTTGTTTGATCCACCGCTTGTTCATTTGTGAGTTGATAGCTTTTCCCCTACTTTAACTTTTTAACGTTTTGGGGTGTACATGAACCATGTCAAACTATTGCTTGTTTGTTTGTCACTGTGCTTAGGTATTTGTTACCATGTTATAAATTTAAACTCGCATGTAACGAGACGTTAATGTTGATTAGTATGGTTAATTTGGGCCTTAGTGTTAGGCCACAAAGACATATATTGCACCAATATAGCTGTAGAGGTAGATCAAGGTGTCTCATACCCGTTTGTTGGATCCATTAGGGGTCGGGTGATGGCGTATATGCCTAGTTCACAAAGGGAGGCGTGCGGCCGTAGGATCGTACCCCCGGAGTGCTGGTTTAACCATAGGAATTTATAACAGGCACAGTATTGTTACTTGATTTATGGAAACTTGGATTTGAGTCAAACGCGCTACGACTCACCAACAACTTTTGTTGTTGACGTATTTTTGGTTCATGTGCAGGTAAGTAAAGCTTTGGGTGGATGTCACGTTTGGATGTTAGGGACGAGTTGGGTTTTGTACCCGTTGGGGTAGATTTGGTTGATTTTGGGATTTGTTCCCCGTCATAACTATCCTTTGTTATTGTTGTCTTTTCCTTTGACTGTGTTAGTAGCCTTAGGTTCTGCCTGGGCGTAGACTAATGTGCATTACTTAAGACTTAACATATTAAGTCCATTATGGTTTGTATTTGATTTTGTATTGGACGGGTCGTCTGTTGTGTGTGTTGACCTTGTGATCTTGCATCTATCTGTTTGCTTTGCAACCTGACATTCCTACCCACAGGTGCACTAAGACTCAGTGAACCCTAGTAGGCTTACGAAAGATGATAGTCTTCCCTTGTTTGGATCTAGGTGAAGGTTTGTGTTTTAGGAGGATCTCAAGGATTAATGTAAGGTCGGTTTTAGTTACAGAACTGCAGACTGCCATTCCTACCCACAAGTACACTAAGACCTGCTGAATCCTAGCAGACCTACGTAAAACAAAAGTCCCTCCTTGTGTGCTTTTGCATTGGGTAATAGGACACATCGTCCTTAGTGTGAGTTTGGGTAATGGTACTCTAGGCATGCATGGGAGATTTGATATCTTGTATATTGTACTGACTTTCAATTTGACAGGTACCCTAAAGAAAGCATGGTTTTCGGTCGAAGAAAATTATCTTCCTCACGATCTAGCGGAAAAGGAAAGAAGAAGGTGGAAGCAGGTCCCAGTCAACCGGTTATTCCATTGAGCCCCGATTCTTCGGGCTATGTCGTATCTACTTTAGCGTTCATTCGGAACACGCGCGCATCGGGAGGAGCAGCCACATGAACTTCTGCGACTGCCGCAGAAGCGCATTGGAGCTCGTATGTCTGTTCGCACTCAGCCACAGATCCAGCTGACTCAGGAGGAGCCGCCACAACAGCATATGAGGTTGAGCCGCCACAGCAGCAGGAGCCCATGATTCAGCAGCAGTCCGGTAACCATCTGGTTATCGAACTTTCAGCAGGCCATTTTGTCAGCTACCATTCTCAGCACCATGAACACCAGTCTACGCGTCTCCAGCTTACGCTCCCACTAACTATGATTCCGGCATTAGCGACAGCCCGGACGAGTCCGAGCCCATAGTCGAGGTCCCCATTGTTACAGCAGCCACCACTGCAGCCGCCAATGCTCCCGGACACCCTGTTCCCCCACCTTACCCACCGTTTGCCCACGATATGCGTGATCCCTATGTTACTGCACGCATGTAGGCACAACAGGCGGGCCTTGTTTCTTATCGTTACTCCTTCCCAGCGATGCAGAGATCGTATAGTGCTCAGGTCCCCATGTATCCCCCACCAGTTGACCCATATTTTGCTCATCCTCCACCACCCCCACGTTACATGATGCCCTCCCCATGCAGAGATCGTACAGTGCTCAGGTCCCCATGCAGAGATCGTATAATGCTCAGGTACCCATGTATCCCTATGCCCCATATGTTCCCTATGTTGAGCCTCACCGTTCTTAGTTTTCTGGTCCTGGTTACCCATTTCCTTACTCCCCATACCATGAGGTCGCCGGACCTAGCTCCCCTGATGTTGCCACTCTTGTGGAGCGGAACCGCGCACTGGCACAAGAGAACGCAAAGGCGAAGAAGAGAGAGAAGATTATGGCGAAGATGTTATCGAAGGCATCCACTGGTATTGGGGAGGCAGCTAGGATGGGATTTGGCATGGAAAAGAAGAAGAGGCACTGAGGATCGATCGTTGTTGATGATTGTGGTCGTTGTGGTTCTTGTCATTCAACCTTGTGGTTGTGTTTCAGATGTGTTTTGATTGGCAGCTGTTTGTACTTGTTGTAGGCTGTTGTACTTTCAGACTTGTATCTGTGTTGTTGTTATGGTACTTTTAGTGGTTGATGTATTGTGATCTGGATATTGTGGTCATAGTCCTTATGCTAGGAACTTGTGTAAGACTTGTTATGGTATTGTGGTTTAATAAATCCTAGTGTTGTTGTGATTTGTCGATTGTGGATTGGATTGCACTAAGGATTGTATAGCTTGTTAAAGCTAGGAGTAAGTGATTGCCTAATGTGTAGGAATTTCTTGGAACTCCATTATCCTTTGATTCCCTTGATAGTCATGACACTGCTTAGTTTCGTGAGCCCCCTGTTCCGGGTGTATCCGATAGGTATCCTCCGCGCATCCCCGATGACTTGGACCGAAGCTATGTTTCCCTATCGTCCACATTTGTTAGGGGCAAGACCGAAGCAAGCGTTTGTTCCCCCGTTTGAATAAATCCTATGGAGTTATGTCCGTATCACAGTTGCGTTTGTGAGAGTCTATTTGAACCTTTGTGGAAATTCTAACTGCATTTCGTCCAAATTTCAGTCAATGACGAAGGCTACTACTAGCAGGACTACGAGAAGGACACGTCATGCTATTGACGATCCCAAGAACGGTGGTGATATTCCAAAGAATACAGTTGAACAAAGCAATGATGAAGATGACGACAACTCCTTGCGTATTGTGGATGAAAACCCTCTAACCTCCGAGCAGAGGCAAGAAAAAGAGCAGGAAGAAAGGTTCTAGAAACTGATTGCTGATGGGATTGCAACTGCATTCCCAAACTTAGTTGCTCAGGAGAAAAGATTGGGTAAGAAACACGTTGAACCTGAAGGACAGAAATCCAGAACTGAAGAAAGAACCGAATCGAGCCATCATAGGAAATCTAAGTCTGAAAAACGCAAGACAGTGAGAGATGAATCCTCCGCAAGTTCCCGAAAGCCGAGGTCTGAGATGCGTAAAAGGTTTAGAGAAGAGTCTTCTGCAAGCTCGAGGAGCGAGCCTAAGAGGCGTCGCAAGTACAGTTCAGATT
The DNA here is from genome assembly GCA_039602395.1 of Deinandra increscens subsp. villosa. Taxonomy (NCBI): domain Eukaryota; kingdom Viridiplantae; phylum Streptophyta; class Magnoliopsida; order Asterales; family Asteraceae; genus Deinandra; species Deinandra increscens. Next base: position 77,331,579 of record JBCNJP010000017.1, on the reverse strand, counting down.
CTGACAGCTCTGAGGAGCGCAAAGCAAAGAGAGAGCGAAAGGAGAAACGAAAAGTATACCAGAGGGGTTGCAGCTACAAGACATACATAGCGAGTAAACCAGGAATCTTTAGGGGTGACAAAAGTGCCACTGAGGCACTAAACTGGTTGGATGAGGTTGAAAGCGCGCTAGATATCAGCGAATGTGCAGAGAGAGACAAAATCAAGTTTGCTTCTCAATCATTTAAAGGACCCGCTTTGAATTGGTGGAAAGCGGAGCTGAATAAAAGAGGTAAGACCAGAACTTACTCGATGGGTTAGAATAAGTTCCGCAGATTAGTGTTGGAAAAGTTTTTGCCAGAAAATGAATCTGAGAAGTTGGAAAATGAGTTTATTCACTTGGAGATGAAGGGGTCAGATTACATGTCGTACATTAACAGGTTCAATGAGCTGCTGAACCTTGTTCCTCATATGGCAAAGGAGAAAGAAAATCAGATTCGTCGATTTCTGTATGGTTTGAGCCCAGTAATCAGGGCAGATGTGAGAGCTTCTCGACCTCGCACTTTGAAATCTGCCATGAATTTGACTAGCACTCTATGTGATGAGTGGAACCGCCAATCTGGGAGAAGGGATGAATCGTCAGGGCACCGTAAGAGGTTTGAGGGTAAGAGAAGGGACTGTGACCGAAATCGTAAGGGATATAGAAAGAAAGGCAAGGATGAGAAAGGTAGAGACTACAGGGGAGACAGGCCCACATGTTATAAGTGCAATACGGTTGGTCACTTTGCAAATCAGTGCACAAAGCCTACTACCTGTTACAACTGCGGCGACAGAGGACACAGAATCGCTGACTACCCAAAACCCAAGGATGCTGCTAAAGAAAGAAACCGGGGCAGAGATGGCGGGGGTCCAAAAGGTAAACCTCGTCTATTTATCATGACTGCTGAAGAGGCTCGTAATAGTGATGATGTTATATCTGGTATGTTCTCTGTGAACAATGTGTTTGTTAATATATTGTTTGACTCTGGAGCTAATAGGAGTTTTGTGGCCACTTCGTTTTTACCCAAATTGAAATGTGCTTTAAATGCGTTAGATAGACCCTATGTTGTAGAAACTGCTAGTGGGCAAGAGATTAGCATTCCTGAAATTGTTAGATGTTGCCAACTAAGAATAGATGATGCCTTATTTGATCTTGAATTGTTACCCATGGCCTTGAGTGAATTTGATATTGTACTTGGTATGGATTGGTTGACCCACTATCGGGACAAGATCCACTGTGATAAGAAGGTTGTGGAAGTAGAGTCGTCAGAGGGCAAGGTGCACACTATCGTTGGAGATCGCCAAGCACGACCTTTAAATTTAATCTCAATGCTTAGAGCGGAAAAGTGTATGAGGAAAGGGTGCCAAGCTTTCTTGGCTAACTTAGTAGAAGTCCCACGAGAAGAAAAGGTTGAAGACGTACCCGTTGTCTCTGAGTTTTCCGATGTGTTTCCCGAAGAGCTTCCGGGACTGCCACCAAAGAGGCAAGTGGAATTCCAAATTGAGCTTACACCAGGGACGACACCGATAGCTAAAGCGCCTTATCTCCTTGCACCATCGGAGATGCAAGAACTTAAGAGTCAACTGCAAGACCTTCTGGACAAAGGATTTATCCAGCCTAGTTCATCCCCATGGGGAGCCTCCATTTTGTTTGTAAAGAAAAAGGATGGGTCTTTGCGCATGTGCATTGACTACCGTGAGCTCAACAAGGTAACGATCAAGAATAGATACCCACTTCCTAGCATAGATGATTTGTTTGACCAGCTCCAAGGAGCAAGTTACTTCTCAAAGATTGACTTGAGGTCTGGATACCACCAGGTAAGATTTAGAGAGGAAGATGTTCCAAGGACTGCGTTTAGAATGAGATATGGGCACTATGAGTTCACCGTGATGCCGTTTGGATTGACAAACGCCCCTGCAGTCTTTATGGAATTAATGAATCGAGTGTGTAAGCCTTACCTCGATAAGTTTGTGATTGTGTTCATAGATGACATCCTGATTTATTCACGAAAGAAGAAGGAACATGAAGAGCACCTTAGGAAGATTTTAGAACTCTTAGGAATGAGAAACTTTATGCAAAGTTTTCCAAGTGTGAATTCTGGCTTCGTGAAGTTCAATTTTTGGGTCATATTGTGAGTGATGCTGGAATTCAAGTGGACCCAGCTAAGGTTGAAGCGGTAATGAACTGGGAGCAGCCTAAGTCTCCGACGGAAATTAGAAGATTTTTGGGTTTAGCAGGTTACTATAGGCGATTCATACAGGATTTCTCTAAAATAGCAACACCGTTAACCGCATTAACTTAGAAGAATACAAAGTGGGATTGGAAGCAGAAACACACTGATGCGTTTGAACTTCTTAAGCGAAAGTTGAGCACCGCTCCTATTCTTTCCTTACCTGAAGGAACAAAAGATTTTGTTGTTTACTGTGATGCATCGATCAACGGGTTAGAATGTGTACTAATGCAGCGAAACAAAGTGATCGCCTATGCATCAAGGCAACTAAAGACGCATGAGAAGAATTACACTACGCATGATCTGGAACTCGGTGCGGTAGTGTTTGCCCTAAAGATTTGGAGGCACTACCTCTATGGCACCAAGTTTGTGGTGTTCTCAGATCATAAGAGTCTTCAACATTTGTTTAATCAGAAGGAATTAAACATGCGTCAAAGGCGTTGGATGGAAGTGTTAAGTGATTACGATTGTGAGATAAAGTATCATCCCGGGAAAGCCAACATAGTAGCAGACTTACCATCGTGGGTCGCCTTACCAAGGGACCCGATGGTATCCTTAGATTGGGAAATAGAATTTGGGTGCCGAAGGGAGGTGGTCTCCATGAAATGATCCTTCGTGAAGCGCATAAGTATAAGTATATGATGCACCCTGGTAATGATAAGATGTACCAGAATTTGAGACCCCACTATTGGTGGTTGGGGATGAAGAGAGCAATTGCCGAGTATGTTGGGAAATGCCATACGTGTTTGCTGGTAAAAGCTGAGCATCAGAAGCCCACTGGTTTACTGCAACCTTTAGAAATACCCGAGTGGAAATGGGACATGGTGACTATGGATTTTGTAACCAAGATTCCAAAAACTAGGAGTGGTAATGATGCTATTTGGGTAATCGTGGATCCATTAACCAAGTCAGCTCACTTTTTGCCAATTAAGGAAACTTACCCCACGGAACAATTGGCCAAGATTTATGTAAATGAAATAGTGTCAAGGCATGGAGTTCCATTATCAATTGTGTCTGATAGAGATGGTAGATTTACTTCTCATTTCTGGCAAAGTCTTCAGGAAGCGTTAGGAACTAAAGTAAAATTGAGCACGGCATATCATCCGCAGACGGATGGGCAGAGTGAAAGAACCATCCAAACCTTAGAGGACATGCTGAGAGCATGTGTGATGGAATTCGGTGGCAATTGGGACACCCACCTACCGTTGGTAGAGTTTTCATATAACAACAGTTATCACTCTAGTATAGAAATGGCGCCGTTTGAAGCTCTATATGGCAAGAAATGTAGAGTCCCGTTGTGTTGGTCTGAAGTTGGAGAAGGGCAACTTACAGGACCAGAGTTGGTTATGGCTACGAATGATAAGGTTCGAGAAATTAAAGAAAAGCTTAAAGCCGCACAGGATCGGCAGAAGTGTTATGCCGATCGTCGTCGTAGGCCATTGGAATTCAAGGAAGGAGATATGGTAGTGCTTAAAATATCCCCTTGGAAAGGGATTATTCGATTTGGAAGAGAGGAAAGCTAAGTCCTCGCTATATTGGACCTTTCAAGATTATATCCAAAGTCGGCAAGGTGGCCTATCAATTGGACTTACCCGAAGAACTCAGTGGAATTTATGATGTGTTTCATGTATCGAACTTGCGTAAATGTATGGTTGATGAAGCACTAGCAACTCCATTGAAGGAAATTCGCGTGGATGAGAAATTAAACTTTACAGAAAGCCGGTTGAGATTGTTGAGAGAATCGTCAAGAAATTACGCAGAAAGAAGATTCCAATGGTAAAGGTTAAGTGGGATGCTCGGCATGGACCCGATCATACTTGGGAATCGAAGGCGGACATGCCTAGGAAATACCCGCACCTTTTTGAGCCTAAGTGAATTCCGGGACGGAATTCTTTTAAGAGGGGGAGGATGTAACACCTATGATAAAACCCTCGAGCTCGGAATATAAAATCTCAAGAAAAATTTAAAAAAAACAATTCTGGAAGGCATGAGGACCGCATGCCCTCTCTGGTTCAACCTCTCGCGGTCCTCATGACCCGTTGGGTCGCTAGGTCAGGATCTGCGTGTTTCTACCCCATAAGGACCGCATAGGGGTATGTTTCTGCACCTCTCGCGGTCCTCATCGACGCCCAGCACTATAAAAACGAGTTTTGCTCATTTATGCCCATTTGCACAACTCTAACTCGGAAAAACTCCCTCATTTCATCCACCATTCACCTGAGAAGCCTAATTCCGGCCAGGGGGAGCTTGTGGCTTCAAGTCTCAAGCATATTAAGGTCACACGAGGCTCGGGTAAGCCTCTAATTCATCCATTTCTCCATTTTGAGCATGGTTTTGTTGTAATCCTTTACTGACAAGGGGTTTCTAGGGCTTCTAAAGGCATTGCATGTCTGATCAAGAGTGATCAAAGGCTTGTGGGAGTGTTCGTATTGCAATCCAAGGTTAGTTTGTGTCAGGTTTTGCTTTATATCAAGTTTTTGGATGATCCATTTCCTAAAATCAGTTTTGATGATGCATGCAAGGGTGGATTCAGCTACTGGAGTGTTCAAGAACCTTAGAGAACTGAAAAACCCGCTTGGAGAAGCTTGGTACAAGAATTTGTGCATAAGGTACAAGTCTTTGATGCATGCATGTTGTTGTTTTGTGTTTAGTTTGAGAATCTGGAACTCAGTCAGGGAAACCCCACCATCTCAGTGGCTAAAATGTCACAAGAAGAGAGTTGGTACAATGGGTGGAGATCCCTTTTGTTGTATTCTAGAATTTAACCTGAAAACTGAGCATTTTGGCATTATTGATAATGGGTTGATGACACATTGGGCACTCAGTGGCTTAAAGCCTTAAAAATCTGAGTTAATCAGTCCCTAGGTGGAGACCATTAGTTTGGAACATGATTTTGGTTGTTGGTTTTGCAATGGAATTGAATTATGGACATTTTGTGTATAACCGGGACTTGTAGCATTGTTTTGGTACGGCCTCAAAGCCTTAAAATTTAAGTATTAGCTACTGGAACATGTTAGAACAAAACCCCGTTGTCGAAACGAGCTAAAAATGCAAAATGGGAAAAATCCACTAAATGACAAAATAGTCGATGAGGACCGCATGGGTTTCGTTTGTTGGTATGCTCGCGGTCCTCATAGCCCGGAAAGTCAACGTCGTCTATTGACCACCCATGAGGACCGCATGGGATGTTTTTCTGGTTTGCTCGTGGTCCTCATGTGTCCCTGGACAGTTTCATTGTTTTGTTTTGTTTTGTGTTTTGGGCAATAACGAGCGACCCGGTTTGGTTATTTTCACGAATATGGGCATGTTGGTTTCTAGTAAAGATATTTCACTTCCCGGTTGGGGCCCTATGATCTCGTTGGGTGTTTGTTGTCCGCTCGGTATGTTTATGTTCCCGGGAGTGTTGTTAAACCTCCCATTTGGTTAGTTATTGTTGCTACAAATTGCTTAAGCGTTTATAGTTGCGGATAGGTTCTGATATAATTATGCATATATCATTATAATAGACTTGCCACTGTGATACACTTGGACGTTTGGATTCTCGTGCCCTGTGACGTTTGTTTGATCCACCGCTTGTTCATCTGTGAGTTGATAGCTTTTCCCCAACTTTAACTTTTTAACGTTTTGGGGTGTACATGAACCATGTCAAACTATTGCTTGTTTGTTTGTTACTGTGCTTAGGTATTTGTTACCATGTTATAAATTTAAACTCGCATGTAACGAGACGTTCATGTTGATTAGTATGGTTAATTTGGGCCTTAGTGTTAGGCCACAAAGACATATATTGCACCAATATAGCTATAGAGGTAGATCAAGGTGTCTCATACCTGTTTGTTGGATCCATTAGGGGTCGGGTGATGGCGTATAAGCCTAGTTCACAAAGGGAGGCGTGCGGCCATAGGATCGTACCCCCGGAGTGCTAGTTTAGCCATAGGAATTTATAACAGGCACAGTATTGTTACTTGATTTATGGAAACTTGGATTTGAGTCAAACGCGCTACGACTCACCAACAACTTTTGTTGTTGACGTATTTTTGGTTCATGTGCAGGTAAGTAAAGCTTTGGGTGAATGTCACGTTTGGCTGTTAGGGACGAGTTGGGTTTTGTTCCTGTTGGGGTTGATTTGGTTGATTTTGGGATTTGTTCCCCGTCATGACTATCCTTTGTTATTGTTGTCTTTTCCTTTGGCTGTGTTAGTAGCCTTAGGTTCTGCGTGGGCGTAGACTAATGTGCATTACTTAAGACTTAACATATTAAGTCCATTATGGTTTGTATTTGATTTTGTATTGGACGGGTCATCTGTTGTGTGTGTTGACCTTGTGATCTTGCATCTATCTGTTTGCTTCCGCGTGTTCTAAACGGGCGACCGGTCCCACTCTCCTCTCCCCCGCGCCTGGCAGGGCGCGGCGGGGCGGGGTGTGACACATAATACAATTCAGGATTTTGAAATTGAGGAGGCTTTGAATTTTTCACAGATACTTCCAATTCATAAGCGTGTAATATGCATGTCAGTTTATGAAATAACCATCCTGAATACTCTTTGTCATGAGTCAAGAGCAATACATAATTTTCCCAATTATTTAGTAAAGCTTCTAAAAATTCCTCCTTTAAGTCATTATCATCTTTTGTAATCTTCACAATTTCAAATTCACTAATTAGATAAGAAAACCTTGAAACCAAATCCGAAACATTTTTATTGGGGTAATGCTTAAAATGATCAAATTCCTTTTGCAAAAACTTTCTTTCTACTCTTTCGGTATATTCCTTCGCCTTCACATCTATCTTTTAAAGCTTCCCATAAAGTTTTAGTGTTTACACAAGTTTTGAACTGATGCAACAATTCTCTTGGTAATTCTTGTAAGATTACCATTCGCTTTCTTCTCTCTTGCATAAACCTTAAGAAAAGACACGAGCCGATCTTACTACTGCATGATCTAATCGATACGATGAACAACAAGATAAATAACGGTTTCTATGATTGATTCAATAGGCAAAGTTACAGAGAGAAAACCAGAGAGACAACACCAAAGATCTCACATACATAAACTCACAGTGCTCACTCTTCTGCTCTGTTCTAAAACACTTCAACCTATTTATAGTTTACTATCCAGCGGTACCAACTTAATCAACGTACTAGTTGGTACGGAGCGGGGTACCAACTGGTCCGCCCCATGGTACGCTGGAACCAGATTACATACAATTACAAAACGACACACACACCAAGACCTAGCATTAGACATAAAAACTTGCTCTAACAAACTCCCCATTGTCTTATGCTAGTCTTCAGAAGCTTTTTCTTTAGTCTTCTTCCAAAATCGTTGTCGGTTGTTTCTAGAATGAATCCCGAAGGCATAACACACACGTATCACTTTCTGGAATTGTAAAGCTTGATTTGCATCTTCAGCATGATACAAGATATTGTTGTGATACAGCTTATCTATGTCAGCCTCGGAAAATTTGATCAACCACATCGGATCAAAGATCCTCACAACCTTGTTATTTTCCTTTATCACTATCATTGCTTCTCCAGCTCGTTCATCATAGTACCAGCATTACAATGTTTTAATGAAATTCTGCTCCAACCTCTTCAGAGGAATCTTCTTTAGCTGTACTGGCTTCTTATATTTCAACACAATCAGTGCCTTGCCAGTTTTTAGTGAACTTTTGTAGGATGCTTTTGATACTTTGGTCTCTGAGGCCTCACAAATCTAAACCTTCCTTGACATTCTTTGTATAATCTTTCTTTGAATAATTTAGCAAGAGAATTTTGACCATAATTTAAGAATGGTTTCTTGTTCAACTCCCTTACATCACAAACATGCAGAGTATCAAACCTCTTAGCACACCTCAGATAGATAGACCCGAACTCTTTCTTAATAGCATAGCATCTAAGTTGAGAGTCGTATATCCAACTAATAATCTTCCCAACAGCTTCACCTTTGTTGTCAAAATAACGCTTTTGATTGACAGGTTTCACTGAAGGTACTTTGTTAGCTCTTTGCTCCTTCATCCACTCATCAAACAATCTTCTTTCCTCTTGTTCTTCAGAGGAACTTTCATACTCATTTTTCTCAGTTGGTTTCTCAGCCTCTTTCTTTTTCAATTCCTCAGTAATCTCCTCCTCATCATCTTTACCGAAGAAATTATATCCAGCCGAAGTATCATCATCTGTGAAGTTTCCATGCAACTTTGCATCATTTGGATATTCTTCAGCTGTCATATCTTGAACATCAACATGTTCCTCTTCAAACTCCATATCATTGTCTGAATCATTTTCCTTGTATGGTTCAGCCAGAGGAACATCATCAACTTCTTCTACATTCAAAGCATAGATTGCAGCAAGTTGTTCTTTTGAATATTCATGAATGAACTCTCCCTCTTCAATCACACTTCTTGATATTGGAATTATATCATATTCGTCTCCTCCTACAACTCTCTCTCCCTGATATATTCCGTCTCCCCCTGAAATGTTCCAGCTGTAGAAGTACTAGCTACAATGGAAGTACCCGACATACCAAACCTACTAGTACCGGCACCACCAACACCTCCTTTAGGATCTTCTTCTTCAACATTCAGAAACTCTAATCCATCACCCTTGCAAGTATCATCAGTATTCTCCCCCTGAGCAGGCAAAGACATTAGCATAAGGCTTAACTGCTCACTCAGAGTTCTTGAGATTTGTAATAACCGCCCAATCTCCCGATCTTTAGTAACATCTCTCTCTCTTTCAATGCCTTCACTGTTTCTCTTAAGTCGTGAATTTCAATATATTGTTAACGGTCTGATTCTTGCAATAGAGTAACTTGATTCTTCAATAAAGCAAGTTGATCATCAACAAAAATACTGTCAAAAGAAGTTGTTGTAGCAGCAGGAGTAGCAACTACAAGAGCTGTTCTCGAGTCAGCAATAAAGGTACCGCGTTTAATAACCATCTTTGGCCTTGACACGATCTTTTGACGTTTTCCGGTAGCTTGCATTGGAGCTTTTCCTTTCCCAGTAACATCAGCTCTTGACCCTGATTCTTCCATAGAAGGAGTGTATAATGGGTCAGTGTCGGTTTCAGAATCATCATGTTGATCTCTTGATTGTTCATACTTTGAAGTATCTTTGTTCTGGGAATTTAAATAAGCAATATGTTACTTTGAACCCTTTTTTCACTTGAACACCTGTGGTATTATGCAATATTGTCACATAATCACCAGAATCTGAGTCTGTATCAGACGAGCTCGAGTCATCATCATCTTTATCAGAGACATCAGCATCATCCATTAATTCATCATCCTAAGCATTAACAGCTACAAGATCAACCCTCTCATCTTGAATAATTGGTTCTTGAACTATTGGCTCTTGTTGTTGTTGTTGCTAGACAGGTTCTTGAATAACTTGTTCTTGCACAATCGGTTCTTGATTATGTGGTTCTTGATTCGCAGCGTGATTTTCTACAACTTCCCTCGGATCACTGTTATCATCATAGTCTAATTCATCATCAGAACTATCATCGTGACGTGGAGAACCATCTGCAGGAGCCGAATAGTCTGGATTTGTAAGACGTCCGATCAATCTTTTAACCGGTGGAGCAATGTTTGCCCTTTCGCTTCTGATAGACTGGTAGTTTACTGACAGAAACCTGATTCATGTGCTTCAAAGGCATAGCAAAAGCTTCATTTTTTGGAAGATTTTGGATACGAAGCATCAAGAATCATCTGAATGAATCATGGATACATCAAGTTTTCTTCTGTTTCACTGTGATGTTTTCTTTCATATATGCAAACACCCAACCAGAAAAATTGAATTCTCTGTTCATGACCAGGGCTGTAAAGAATGAGAGAATCTTCATGTCGAACTCTTTTGTGACCTCTCAATCTATTTCTAAAACATCTAACAATCACATGTAACAGATATTTGTATGGTGGACATACATTTGACTTAACAAACCACTTTCCTGACAGATTCCCATCATATTTAATTCGCCTCAATATCCCAGTAAGATCCGCGTCGTCAGAATCTATAGGATAAGCAGTTTGATCATTAAATTGGAGAACGCGACGAACGTCATCTTCAGAAATTGTAATATCTGTCTGATTTACTCTCGATCTGATAACCGGTGGCACAATATTACAATCAATTTGAGCCGCATTCCAAAAAGTATTCAAATCGTCTTTGTATGGTGTACAGTTGTGAGTTGCTGCATAGAATATCCTTGACCGTTGCATGAACTCAAAAATTCCTCCAAACTGAGGTCTCCACTTGGCAAATGCATCGAGATAAGCACAAATGTTGTGCTCGTCATTAGATGGTAACATAATAGCCATTTTTGAAAATTCACAAAAGCAAGTCATGTTAAATTTGTTTTGAATAATCAAAAACACAAACGATTGACTCAAATTTGACTCAAAACGCTTAAACTTTTAACTTTGTGGAAAACCCTAGTCAGCGTACCAATGACCGGGCCAAAGTGATCATTCGTACCACGGTGATACGGGTGTACCATTCGAATTGAAATCGTTGACCGTACCAGACTTGGTCAAACGTACCAAACTGGTACGTGCCATCCGTCGTACCACAAAGGCATGCGTACCATGTTGGTACAGGCTAGCGTACCAACTGATACGGCGGTAGAACAGTCCCCAAAGAGTCTTTCCTCGTTAAATCCAAAAACAACTCGATACGCAAAATCGGTCTCCACAGTTTGATTATATGCCCAAAATCGAGTCTATTGGTGTACACAAACCACATTTTAATGCCTTAAAACTACGTGAACTAGAAATGGTTAAAAATTTGTGAAAAACTGAGAGTTTAATCTCAAAAATCAAGCGATTTCGGTAACCACAAAGTAAATCAAGACTACCAACGTGTGCGCAATCTCTACTTGTAGTAATAAAAATCAAGATCAATATCAAGAAAAATTGAAACGGACTTAGGGTTTTTTCTCTGGAGAGTTTTTTTGTGGTATGGTGGTTATGAGGATTGCGTACCACCTGAACCCTTTTATGCACCCGATGGTCCGGCCCAGCGTACCACTTGGTACGGGCGTACCATCAAATTTTCAACCCCAAATTTTTTTTATTTTTGTCATTTTTCACCCAAAAACCATATTTTTCCAATTTTGAACATTTTAATGATGATGAGCTGATTCACGCTTCGATTGTGGTTCAGAAAATAGAAAATTTCCATTTTCCATAATCAGTTGATTGAAAAATAACGCAGAAACAAAATCTTTTTGAATTTTAACAATTTTATATCAAAACACACCAAAATCTTTTTGATTTTTATTTATGCTAAAACACACTTAAAAACTTTTTGAGAGTTTCTAAAATGTACCAAATCAACAAAACAAAATTAAATGCGATAAGGCATATTTTTGTGAGAAAGATCGCAACGTGAGATCATATCAGAAATATGTACCACACTCATTTCAATCTCAGAATAATCAGCATGCAAGCCAAGTTGTGCACGAATACAACGTTTTCATGTTTGTTTCAACTAAATCAAATCAATTTTTATAGCTTTCTGATATGCATTAGGTAATTTTTGATCAAGCACAGAAATCATGGTACCCACATATTCAAGTAATTGATAACCTAACTTATTATATTTTTTATTTTTCTCTTATTTATCTCAGAATTTATTTACAGAGACAAGCACTTCATAGTGTGTCATGCAAAAAGAAACCAGAACGTTAATTCGTCTACCTTAAGGTCGATCTTTCGATACGTAGATAAGGCCTCGGATTTAACAAAATAAGAAAGAGAAAACAAGTTGAAATTGTATAATTCAACAGCAATCAGGTCGATACTCCGTATACGCAGAGAAAGCCTGATGAGTTATACTAAACACCAAGAAAATAAAGCAGAACGTCAAACGAACAACGATCAGGTCGATCTTTCAATACGCAAAGAAAGTCTGATCATTTGACAAATTAAAGAAAATCAAACAAGTTTAAATCTTTCAAATAAAGCATGCATACACTAGAACATTCTCCATTTCTATTTTTGTATTTTCAGGTAAGATCAGAATTACACAAAAAAAATAATCATGTTTCACCACAGATTTCAGGCTAGCTTTATCTTTATATCATACTCGCATATATCATATTTGATTAACACATTCAGTAACACGGACAAGTACCTACAGCCTTTCTTCCTATTTTATCCATGGTCAGTATCATATTCTGATGTACAATCATTTCTCACAGAGGTTGGATCATATTTCTCAATTTTTGCATTTTTCAATTTTTTTTTTAATTTTGCATTTTTCAATTTTTTTATGTTTTTTCATTTTGAATACAAGAAATCACAATCTTTTTGTATTTTCCATAATTCTCCCCCTAAAAAGCAAAAACAGAATTGAAAATAACAAACAAAAGCAAAAAATGATCAACCGAAACAGATTACTTGGCTTTTAAACAAGTAACACCATTGATTTGCAAGAGATATTGAAAGCGTGCTTTATCAAAAGCTTTGGTAAACAAATCAGCCATTTGAAAATCAATGTGGATTTTCTTCAAATCAATTAGCTTTTTCTCAAAGCAGTCACGAATAAAATGATACCGAATGTCAATGTGCTTAGTTTTTGAATGTTGAACGGGGTTTTTCGTGATGCATATCGCAGCTAAGTTATCAATAAAGATAGGAGTGGTCAGAAAATTCAAACCATAATCGCGCAACTACTGTTGAATCCACAGAACCTGTGAACAGCAACTAGAAGTAGCAACATACTCCGCCTCTGCAGTAGACGTCACGACCGAAGGTTGTTTCTTGCACTGCCATGAAACTAGCCTCTCCCCCAGAAATTGGCAACTGGCGATAGTGGATTTGAAATTGATTTTACACCCGCCATAATCCAAATCTAAGTAGGCTGATAACTCGAACTTATTATCATTAGGATACCAGATGCCAAGATCCAGACAACCCTTCAAATAAGACATGGTCCTATTCATTGCTAGCAAGTGAGTAGCCTTGGGAGTTGCCTGGTACCTAGCACACATACACACCGTAAACATAATATCGGGTCTAGAAATTTTAAGATACATAAGTGACCCAATCATGGCTCGATACAATGTTGGATCAACACTATCATCGGATTCATCTGGTGCAAGCCCATGATTAACCTGAATGGGAGTATTTGGGATTCGGAAATCTCTAACTTTGAATCTGGCAAGAACATCATAAACATATTTGGACTGATGCAGAAAAATGCCTTTCGCTGACTAATTCACTTGAAGTCCCAAAAAGAAATTCATCTCTCCCATTGAGCTCATTTCAAATTTAGTTTGCATTACATGCTCAAACTCTTTACAAAGCTTGTTGTTTGTGCTTCCAAAGATAATATCATCAACAAAGACTTGGACTACCAACAGATCTTCCCCAATCTTCTTTGAAAATAAAGTACAATCAATTTGCCCTCGTTTGAAACCATTTTCAAGCAAGTGTGTAGATAACGTCTCATACCAAGCCCGTGGAGCTTGATGAAGACCGTATAAAGATTTATCCAACTTGAACACCCGCTCAGGAAAATCAGGATCATAAAAACCAGGTGGCTGCTTAACATACACCTCTTCACGAATTTCCCCATTCAAAAACGCACTTTTAACATCCATCTGATACACTTTAAATCCCTTGTAAGCAGCAAACGCTAGAAAAAAATCTAATTGCCTCAATTATGGAAACCAGAGCATAAACTTCATTGAAGTCTATTCCTTCGGTTTACAAAAAGCCTTGAACCACCAATCGAGCTTCATTTCTAACAATGATGCCACGATCGTCCTTTTTGCATTTAAACACCCAGTGTGTTCCGCATGGTTCTTTTGAATTCTTGGGTAAATCAACGAGATGCCATATACCCAATTTCTTTTTTTTGTTGCAACTCTTCCTGCATCGCCTCCACCCAAGAAGAATCTTGTAATGCTTGGTCAACAGTGTCAGACTCAACTTGAGATAGGAAACATGAGTGAAAAACCTCATCTTGAATTCCCAAATCAAGAATCTCATCAATGAGTGAATCAAAAGAATTGGATAATTTATGACGTGTGCGAACACCAGAAGTAGGATCACATAATATTGTCTTGTGGATGTACGGTATGAATTCTAAGAGTAGTAGTATCAGGAACCACCACATTGTCTTCAAGATTAGGGAAATTCTCATCTGCAATGTAACATCCCACATTGGTGGGGAGGGGAACTAAGCATGCCTTTATAAGGGTGTGGATACCTCCCCTATCAAGACGCGTTTTAAATCCGTGAGGGGCGGATGCCTGAGGGCATGCCGGCTGCCAAAGCGGACAATATCTTGGTGCGACGGGTCTGGGCTGTTACAGATGGTATCAGAGCCGGTCGTCGGCCAGTGTGCCAGCGAGGACGCTGGTCCCCTAAGGGGGGAGGATTGTAACATCCCACATTGGTGGGGAGGGGAACTAAGCATGCCTTTATAAGGGTGTGGATACCTCCCCTATCAAGACGCGTTTTAAATCCGTGAGGGGCGGATGCCTGAGGGCATGCCGGCTGCCAAAGCGGACAATATCTTGGTGCGACGGGTCTGGGCTGTTACATGCAACATCACCTGCAACCGTCGAACTAGAAGGATCGTCAATTGATAATGTATTCGGAACAGAAGAACTAGTGCTTGGTAATGTAATCGGATCATCAATCGGTCCCGATTCAGCCTCATGAAAATCACTTTCCTCATCATCAGACGAACTAACCGTTTCCAAATTAGAAACATTCTGACTAGATGAAGCAGCAGCATGAACAATAGGAAGCTTCGGAATATTGGATCCTTATTGATACAATGTATGATACAGAGCAACAGCTAAATCATCTTGTGATGTTTCATCATCAGACACAGTGCTTACTGTAGAGAAAGAGTTATAAAAACCATCATAATCAAATCCTCGATTTAAACCCGGTTTGGCTGGTGTAAATGAATACCGTTGACAATCAACATGTGGAAAAGTCTCAATCATCTTGGAAGCAGGATTATAAACTCGTTTCATTGGATGTTTGTATCCAACAAAAATCCCTTTAAACACTTTTTCACCAAACTTTCCAGATTCTTTGAGAACGGTACACTGACACCCAAACAGTTCCAAATAGCTCAAATTTGGTTTATGACCTTTAAGCAAATGATAACTTGTTTTATCTAACCGTTTAACGATAAGAACACGATTGAGCACATAACAAGCCATAGCAACAGCCTCGGTCCAAAAGTTAATTGGTAACTGTGCATTGGCCAACATTGTTCGTGCCGTTTCGATAATCGTTCGGTTCTTTCTCTCAGCCACTCCATTTTGTTGAGGAGTATACAGAGCACTAAACTCTTGAATGATACCCTTTGACTCACAAAACTCTACCATACGTGCATTTTTAAATTCGGTTCCATTATCACTCCGAATGCGACAAATTCGTTTCTTGTATGCAGATTCAAATGTTGATAATAACTTTTGAAGAATACCAGGAGTCTCATCTTTCGCAGTCATAAACGCCACCCATGAGAAACGTGAGAAATCATCCGTGATCACCAAACAGTAGTATTTCCTATCAATGCTACGAACATTCACTGGACCAAAGAGATCCATATGAAGTAGCTCAAATGGGGTAACAATTGTATTGACACGTTTGGCAGGATGCGATTTCTTCCGTTGCTTTCTCTTTTTGCAAGAAAGCACACATTATGAAATGTAAATTGATTCTTTGAAACGCCTTCAACCAGATTATGATTTACCAAATAATTCATCTTCCGGTAATTGATGTGTCCCATACGGCGATGCCACAAAACATATTCTTTTTCAGTGGCTTTTGAAATGAAACACGTTGCAGGAACCGCAGACGAAGACTTAGAATTCATATTCAAGACATAAAGATTTCTGAACCTTAGTGCACGCATCACTATCCAATCCTCTGGGATTTTGATTCCAGGCTTCAAGATTAAGCACTCAAAACTTGTGGACGCAGTTGTAAACTGTTTGTCACAGATCTGAGACACACTCAGCAAGTTGTGTTGCAATTCTTCCACAAATTGTACACGGTCGAATGTGACATTCTCATTCCCCATTTTGCCTTCATAGGTTATTCTGCTGCCCTTATTTCCCGCAAAAGTGACATTTCCCCCATTGACATGGTTGACATCGAATAGCAGGGAAATATTACCCGTCATGTGCCGGGAGGCTCCACTATCAACCACCCAGAAGTTGTTGACAGCCTTTTTCTAAGCTCCCTGCACAATTCGGCAGATAATTAGTTTGCATCTGGACCCAAGCTTTCAGCTTTGGGTCGACTGGTGTCTTCAGAAAAATCTTCAGTGGCTTTCGAAGACAACTTAGGAAGCCACTTTTGGTTCAATGATGGAATAGATGAGTCAGATGTGGAAGCATATTTTGATGAATTACCAAAAACACTTAAATTATGTTTGAAACAAATTTCACGCTTAAAATGATTTTTGGTAACCATCTTCTCATCTACCATCTTGTCTTTTAAATCAAACTTTGAATCAGAATCAGAATTTTGTGATTTTTCATTTTTCACAGCGGAAGCTCTTTTTTTAGCAAGAACGGGACACTTATTATGTAAGTGACCCCGTTTATAACAATGATAACACCTCCGAAGATTCGTAATGATAATAGCAATGGGATTGCCAAATTTATCGGTTGTGCCATCATCATAAATGGTCTGAATAATTTCATTGGGTTTGTTGGTCTTAAACCTTCTAGATTGAAACTTAGGAAGAGGTTTAAACATTGGACCAATATACCCAAATTCATTATAGAATCCATAATCATCAAAACCACAGTTTTCAGAATAACGTTTTGGTTTAGTGGTTTTGATCTGTCCAAACTACCCGTAAGAAGAGCCTTAACCAAAGTCATCATAAAAGTTATAATCATCATAAAAACCATATGACTTATACTCAAATGAATTTGATTTTGAAGAAAAATGACCATCAGAATTATAAAAATTCTTTGGAGAGTACTTTGGTGACTTTGATTTGGACTTAGATCTCTTATCATATGGTGATTTAGATCTTTGATCAGTTGGTGATTGTGATCTGATCTGAGATCTCTGATCGTTTGATTTAAATTGTGACATGGTTTTTGGTCCATGAACAACACTCGTTCGCGATATTATCTAATCTAAATGTGCGGAATCCGTTTAGATTAGTGATTCAAGAAAGAGAAGAGAAGAAATCGAAGAATACGATAAAAACTTGATCTTGCACACAAGATGAACTTGTCGGGTACAATTCAGAAATGGTAAACGAGCTTCTCTCTCTAGTTTACGATTACGATCGTAAACTCCCTTGATTTCTCTCTCTAAAATCATAATCTCCAAAGTTACACAATGAGGAGGTCTAGTGGGGTATATATAGTCCCCCATTGGGTTTACTATTGGGCCCCTTGTGGATCATAAACCCAATAGTAAACCCAAGCCCAACCATGAACTAGCCTATGATTCTAATGAAACCTTCTAAGCCCATACCAACTAATTTAATATTACAAGTCTCATAATCTAGCCTCTACAATCTTCCCCTAGGCTTGTGATATTAAATGTCTTCAGTCTTTGAAATTCTTCTTCTTGACTGGCTGGCAAAGATGTTGATGAAGATTCTTTCCGCATAAATCTTCAATGGGTTTCATGACGGGCACCTGGGACTTCCTCTTGATCAGCATTGGCTCGAACTTCTTGAAATGAACAAGTTAATGAGATGGAGGATTCTCATTGACTTGCTTCTTTTGAAAGAACTAGTTCTTGCTGAATCTTCGGTAACTTTCTTGAATCTCCAAAAACTAGAGGGTAAAATTTTGAAAACCTCTAACTGTGAAGAACTTGATTGTTGATCTTTAAACTTAATGATCTCTGACTGCTCTCTGTATCATTTTCTTTATCAAAGATTGACTTGAAATCTTCAGCTTCCCCTAAACTTGTGAGCACTTTCTTTGAAAGACTTTTGAGGCTTTTGGAAACTTGTAAAGACACCAACAACTTTCCCTGAACAGTTGCTTTTCAGATGGAAGTCTTGTCTGGCTGGTTCTTTAACTTTGAGCGGCAGCAGCATCAGCAAAATCTTTCTATCATCAACCTGTCTGACACACATTTGAAAAAATACACTCCACCAGACATTTGATGACCGGTCTTTGGGTTAGAAGGTAATTATCATCTGTTCAGTTGATTCAAATTAACATTATTTTAACCAAAAACCCTAATATAGATTACGAGTTTTCTATAAAACTTCCCCTGAACCCAAGACCTCTAAAGACTTCCCCTTAGCTGATAACTTCCTCTCAGCTAAGGACTTCCCATGATATAATACATATTATCTTCGAGTTCCCTTCAGATATTATGTATTATGGAAGTCTTTTCATTAGATAATAAGTATCATCCTCGAGTTCCCTTCGGATAATACTTATTATCCCCTCTCCTTCCCCTAAAAATTCGTCAAGATCTGCAGGGGGCATACTGTCATGCATAAAAACCCATGAAAACACATTTTGACTTCTCAAATCAACCTGGCCAAGACGTAAACACAACCAAAAAGAACTTAAAGACTCACACGCGAAAGATAAAAATAAACAAATACTTACCAATATCAAACATGTGAAAGTTTACAAGGGATCAAACCGTTTGAATCTGACTGAGGAACCCTTTTCAGCTTCAGTTACTCGACTAGTCCAGGTGATTGCTAGTATGTTTGTCCGCTTTAAACTCAGACCCGTTCAAACCCAACCAAATGCATCATGCTTAAAAGATTACTAATTACCAGCATGTTTAATCGTCCCCACACCCAATTGTACATAGCAAAACCTACCAAACCTCAGAGTTTATTGAGGATTCACAAACCCCCAACTTGAGGAACCATGCAACACCGTTATGACTACCACTTATTTCATTAATCATCAGTCGGTGATCAGGTCGGCCGCATAAGCACGCAAGGGCCGAGCCCCATCCCAGCAGTAAGGGTGCGGCTTAGGTTAACTAACACAAAGAAGAAGACCATACTGAATGATTATTTTATTTTCTTTTATTTTTCATTTTTTTTTTCATTTCTTTTTCTTTTCTTTTCTTTTCATTATGTGGTGTAGTCATGACAGCAGAAACATGGCGTGTGAGAGAGTGAATACTAGGTATAATTACCACTCTCAACCCGTTTTTGCTGGGACTCAGTGTTTTTTTAAACCATGCAAACTGAGATGAGAAACTAAACATATATATATATTTTAAGTTCATTGCACTTACATTGGTGGTCATAAGATTAGGTCGAGCCTACCGAGCATATCACCGTGGAGCTTGCTTTTCACTTCCGCTTTACACGTGTCAGTCATCTCCAATCCGGCCATATTTCACTTCTCATAGCTTTCTTAGAAACAAAACACAAACAATTAAAAATTGAAAAGCACACTATTTTTGAGGGGTCAACTTTTTCTTCATCTTTATATTTCTTCCCCTTGCTTTTTGATTTTTAATGTCACAACTTTTGTGAACATCATTCATCATTTTTGTTTTTTATATAATTTTTTTATATGTTTTTAATAATAACACACACACACACACAAACAGAACAAATAAAGACTCACACATCAGGCCAAGCTAACCTTCAAAGTATTGATTTGAACATTTTTTAAAAAATGGGTTTTATAGCATGCATACCTCATTGTTTTTTTTTAAATTGAACAACCAAGCACCAACTGAAAGTTTTAAGGAAATTGGTTTGACACAAACACCCTTTACCGCTTCATCAAACAAAAACCAAGTTAAGAACAGTACCTTTCATGCTGAATTTGACATTTTACCTCTCAAGGAAACATATCCTCCATAAAAAATTGCTTGTCATGACATGAAGATACGTCTCCTAAATTGTGCCTGGAACAATCACTTACAAACAAACAAATTAATAATAAAAATGTTAGTGATAATCCTCCTTGACTGTTCCTGCACATAGTGAGAGATTAGTTAGCCAATGGTACCCAGGCCATTGTTTTTCTGGGTACACCTGAGGAATCAATGAAAGATACTTCTTGTAAGAACATCCCCTTTGAGAAATCAGGAAGTTAGGATGGAGCTGCCTTGATTTTTGGTTTCCAAGTTCCATGTGATTTAATATTTGTTTTAGTCACTTTTGGAGTTGTGACTTTAGGTATTTCAACCTTCTTCGTTTTAGATTCATTTTTCAAAACAGTTTTTGTTTTAGTCACCTTTGGAGTTGTGACTTTAGGTATTTCAACCTTCTTCATTTTAGAATCATTTTTCAAAACAGTTTTAGTTACCTTGGGAGGGGTAACTTTGGGTTTTTCAGACTTTGGTTGTTTTGTAAACGGTTTCTTCACCTGTTTTTGGAAATTTTTGTAACTTGGAAAGCTGTTGTTTTCATTTATAGATTTTCTTTCAGCTTTGGCAGCGCCCCAATGTTGATCAGAGGGTTTAACCTTAGGAGTAACAGTCTTCCTTGCCTTAGGTGTTTGCACCATCATCGGCTTAGACTTTACAGACTCCTGAGATGAAACCCTTTAACTTTTCGGATAATAGGGTTCATAGGGGCGATAAAGACAGTTTCTAGCAATATGACCAACAATGCCACAATTAAAGCAAGTCTGCTTCTTTAGATAGAAGTCAGACGTGTACCCATTTGTCTTTGGTGGCTGATATGGAGCTGGTGTGCCTCGTGTCTGCTTCTTTACTTTGTCTACAGCTTCAGATTTGACTTTCTGCTGGTTCCTCGAAGCCTGTGTTGAACCTGTCTTTACTGTCTTTATACTTCCTTGATTCTTTGACGTTGAAGCATCATTCTTGAAATTACAACGGCTACCGCATGATCCAACTGAAGAAATGGGAGACATAGTGTGACAACCCGTCAAAAATCAAAGGTCAAACCTATACTTTGACCGCATATATATACGTATATACATGTGTATGACTTGCTTTATTAATATTATTAATAAACACTATGCATGTAAACGTCCAACCTTGACAAATTCCCACGTTTGTATAATAACCAACAGAAAGGTCCATCCTAGATCGATGGAACTTCAACAACAAGAAAAATAAATATAAAAAGTAACTTTTCTAAATAATTAAATTCACAACGAATTATAATTATATAACGATGTCGTGATCTCATAAATAATTTAGAAACTTGTTTCGGCCAAAACCTTGCCACGGTTCGGCTTAAAAGAGCCATTTACTAATTTGGGCCCGGTCCGGCCCAATAAACCAAATAAAGCATCTAAGCCCAAAACACGGCCCAACAAGTAAAACAACACCTAAAAAGTATAACGTATCACTCACGGATAAATTTTAGGAAATTATGAGACTGACCGCGACCAAAACGAAGAAAGCCTCGAACACCGGCCCGACACGAACCACGCCGGCCCATTAACCGTTACTCGATTTAATAAGCCATATATAAACCGTTTTAACTAACGATTATTATTTCTTGAGTACCCGATCGATCAGCAATGTTTATAAAAATTATGACAATTTTACGAAACGTTCGGTAAAAGGCTACGCTACGTAAATATCTAGTTAACCGAGGGTTAAAACCTAACTAACCATGGTTGGTAATAAAATATAGGAAAATTGGATTTAAATAATCCAAACTTTTACCTATTGGCCAGCAATAATCCCACTTTTAAAAATCATTTTCACCGGTCCCAACTTTCATCCATATTTTTTTTAATGGACCCTCCGTTAACTTATTTTAACACCGTTAGAGACCTGCTGATGTGGCAAGTTGACATGTTTTAAATCTTTTAATTTTTTTATTTCATTTTCCACCTGGCATTTTAAATAAAAAGAAACCCCTAATTCCCTAAAATCCCTAGATCATCACCATAACCAGACAAAGAAGACACCTCCTGCAAAGAAAACCCTGTTTTAGGTCATCACCGCCATCACCAATTTCACATCCTCACCGTCATTTTGAACGGTAAAATCGCATTTATTATGCCCTTCCGTCGCTAAGGTGTTCATCAATCCATCGCTAGATCTCAGCATCCCCATGGAGTTGTAAATCGGAACGCCGTGGTGAAGCAGCGTCTTCTCCTCCCTAGTCACTCGAAAAAAACACCGTTACTCCGCCGTAAATGGTGGTTAAAAATGTTCTGATAGCTCCAGAAGTCGATAACAGACCGTAAAATGCCTTACAACCGTCTCGTTGCAGTAACGACGTTAAGTTCAGATCCGGCGCCGACGTCTGCGCCTCCGCCTCCGGCGAGTTTAATATCTGACTAATTTGGACCAATGAATTTTATTTTTATCAGAATTGTGACTGATTTGGATCAATGAATTTTATCAGAATTGTACATAATTCAGATTAGGATATGCCTCTATTACAGGATATACAAGGTATACAAAGAGGAACGTGATTTGGGTACCTGGGTCGTGAATCATGATGTAGAACTGATCGAAGGTAGGCTAGCGGAACAATACTCGGTGCAACAGTAGCTAGTAGCTGTTCAGTTTGGAACTAAAGAAACGAGGAAAACGGTAAATGTTGCACGAAGATATTGTACGGCATTTCCAAAATTGATTTGACGTAACGACATCGGTTAGGGAAGGATTGTCTTCTGGAGCGAATTGGACTTTGCCGCCTTTTATGTCGGAGATGTGAACGAAACAGTTTGTGCCAGGGGCTTCGTCGGTGGCTTGGTACATGATGGGAGTGGAGGTGAAGCCATATATAAACCGTTTTAACTAACGATTATTATTTCTTGAGTACCCGATCGATCAGCAATGTTTATAAAAATTATGACAATTTTACGAAACGTTCGGTAAAAGGCTACGCTATGTAAATATCTAGTTAACCGAGGGTTAAAACCTAACTAACCATGGTTGGTAATAAAATATAATATATATAAATCTGATAAGATTTTTATTCTTCATATCTTATCTATATATATGTATACACACATTCATACAATACACACACACTAGCAAACCATCCCTCTCATTTCTTTCTTCACCGCCGACCCTCCTTCCCACCACCCCCTGCCGGCGACCACCACACCCTTCCACTGCTGCCTGCTACTGCGACCGACGACCGCCGTGAATCCGACGCCGAGCACCACCCCAGCCGCCGCCGCTGGAGCTCTCGGCTCTCTCTTTCCCGTCGCCAACCTTGAACCACCACCTCCACCGCACCACCACCCGTAACCACCATCAACATTAACACCAACCGCCACCATCATCTTCGTCGACCACCACCCCCACCGTGATCATCAACCACCGCCACCTTCAACTCCGACCACCACCCGATCGAACTCCTCGTCACCTTCGTTCTTCTTTTTGATCCAACAACAAACATATACATATATATGTATGATATATATATATATATATATATGTAGAAAGAATGAAAAAAAATAAAAATAAAAAGAAGGAACCTAAACAGTCCCCGTCGCGATTTCAATTGAGAAGAAAGAAAGAAATTGAGTTTTCTTTTGTTTTGATTTACAAAACAGCCTCAACACCTAACTTTACACCACCGTTTCTCCACCATCGGACCACCGTCGAGCCACCCAATCACCACCGATGGAAATTACACTCGGCCACCTTCTAAACGGCCACAACGTTTGTCCCTAACGATCACCATAAACCACCGAAAACTAGCCCGCAAAATGGCGCTTTACCCTTCGAGCCAACACGGTTAAAGTCGATATTCTTCGATCGAGTCTACGGAGATATTCTCGCCTCTTTCGGTTCGTCACCTAGCCTAGTGCTAGAGGTAAAAGTCTATACTTTTCAATTTAATCATTTTTAGTATTCGTTTTTGATATTTATAATCACTCCAAAACGAGTCTTGACACTCAACCCACTAAATATATAAACTGAACAAATCATCCGAAATATTAAACTAACGTTAATATTTAAGAAATGGTGTCACAATATATATTTAACAATCGTTGAGAGAACTAAAAAGATTATAGATCGAACGATATAAAAGCTGACTCAGGGACCCTCAAAGTGAGACGTTGGACTAAAATTATATAAACAAATATATACTTGGACATAAAATATAAAGAAATATATTTTGACTATGTGTTATAAAAATAGGTTCATTTTTATAGAACGTATGTAATTCTAAATAACCGAGCACTTTGACTCATTATTGACATTTAAAGTGTTTCTATTTTTAGATCTCACTTTATTAATTTGAAATATTTATTTAAAGTTATTACAACCTATTAATATTTAAGAGACTTAAATATTAGTTTTCAATATCATATTATTTGTCAAATATATATATTAAAAACAATATATATTGTATAAATTCTAGACGTCGGACTGAAAAATATAAAATGTTATATTTTCAACTTATGCGACGAAATATATTTATGACAAATATATCAACACCTCTTCACACAAATATCTCGTCTTAATATTTTATTATTAAATATTATTTTCTAAATATAATTTAGAAAAACTATTTGAGAGATATCATCAACATAATAATATTTACGGAGCTAAATATTTATTATCATTTCGGTCAATTATCAGATACTTGTATCTTATCGTTGCAAAGCCAACGACTAATTTCTTAACATATAAATGTTTATATTTTCTTCTAAAATCTGAAGAATATTGAAACATATATCATTTCTATAAAGTTATATATATTTATTTACATAAATATTTCTATAACTAATATATAATCATTGTATATGATTATGAACTCGGATTTAAATATATATCATGAACTTCAAATAATAAATACCTTATTATTTATCTCGATGTTCAAAACTTGATTGAATATATGTTTTTGTAATCTTAAATAATTATATGATTATAATTATTTCTACAAAGCTATATATATTTATTCGATCATAAATATATCCATTAACGTAAATATTTATTTGAACGATAAATATTCTAAACGGACTTTCCAAACAATACAAACGGGAATATTATGTCAAGACTCGACCAGGATCATTTGGGTAACGGAGCATTATCCAACTGAAACAAAACCTTAAAACCGTCTTATTAATTATTACTAGGACACGGTTTACTAGCTACGTCCAGAGCGATACAGCTTTCATCATCACCCTAATCAGGTGAGTTTCACGGCCCCTTTCCTTTATAAACTGTTTTATACTTTTGGGGGAGAAATCATGATCAAACAAATCTTTTTACTTGATATTATGGTATTACTGTTACGCTATTGATTATCTGTTCTTTCATACCCCTTCATAGTAATTTGCTGATAACATATTGCTACAAATCCCATCATCAATTGATTTCAATTAATTCTGTAACGAAACGATAACTAGTAAATAGATCTATTAGCTGGTCGCTCCAGTTCTGACTCACCGGTAACCAGTCTGAGGGTACATGTCAGTTATTCTTTGCCATTGGTATTTCTTAGGGGAAGTTACCATCGATGGGTAAATCTGTTAGTGTTTGAAATCAAGGAACAAGTAGATCAATGCAACAACGAGTAACCTGTATAATATCTTGTGTATCATCAATATCTTGGATATCATCAACTATTTTACAAATGCATTTTGTAGAATCCAAAACCTGTGAACTCACCAACATTATGTTGACCTTTCCTTTCAAACTCATGTATTTCTCAGGTAACTAAGATCACTCTCGGTGTGCAAATGGGAAGTCTGTCAAACAAAAGGGCCTGCAATAGGAATGGAGTCATGGTCACCTTTTACTATCTAAATAAATCATGAACAATCGTATTTCTTATCATAACGTTCTCGTTTCAGTAATTGTAAGACAATGTTATCTTTTATATAATCCGCTGCAACTTTGATAACATACTTGGTTTTCAAACGTAAACGAAAGTGTAGACGTCGTTCTTTGTATCCACGA
>JBCNJP010000017.1:77282789-77305027 GCA_039602395.1 Deinandra increscens subsp. villosa | reverse complement strand
TATATAAATCTGATAAGATTTTTATTCTTCATATCTTATCTATATATATGTATACACACATTCATACAATACACACACACTAGCAAACCATCCCTCTCATTTCTTTCTTCACCGCCGACCCTCCTTCCGACCACCCCCTGCCGGCGACCACCACACCCTTCCACTGCTGCCTGCTACTGTGACCGACGACCGCCGTGAATCCGACGCCGAGCACCACCCCAGCCGCCGCCGCTGGAGCTCTCGGCTCTCTCTTTCCCGTCGCCAACCTTGAACCACCACCTCCACCGCACCACCACCCGTAACCACCATCAACATTAACACCAACCGCCACCATCATCTTCGTCGACCACCACCCCCACCGTGATCATCAACCACCGCCACCTTCAACTCCGACCACCACCCGATCGAACTCCTCGTCACCTTCGTTCTTCTTTTTGATCCAACAACAAACATATACATATATATGTATGATATATATATATATATATATATATATATATATATATATATATATATATAGTAGAAAGAATGAAAAAAAATAAAAATAAAAAGAAGGAACCTAAACAGTCCCCGTCGCGATTTCAATTGAGAAGAAAGAAAGAAATTGAGTTTTCTTTTGTTTTGATTTACAAAACAGCCTCAACACCTAACTTTACACCACCGTTTCTCCACCATCGGACCACCGTCGAGCCACCCAATCACCACCGATGGAAAGTACACTCGGCCACCTTCTAAACGGCCACAACGTTTGTCCCTAACGATCACCATAAACCACCGAAAACTAGCCCGCAAAATGGCGCTTTACCCTTCGAGCCAACACGGTTAAAGTCGATATTCTTCGATCGAGTCTACGGAGATATTCTCGCCTCTTTCGGTTCGTCACCTAGCCTAGTGCTAGAGGTAAAAGTCTATACTTTTCAATTTAATCATTTTTAGTATTCGTTTTTGATATTTATAATCACTCCAAAACGAGTCTTGACACTCAACCCACTAAATATATAAACTGAACAAATCATCCGAAATATTAAACTAACGTTAATATTTAAGAAGTGGTGTCACAATATATATTTAACAATCGTTGAGAGAACTAAAAAGATTATAGATCGAACGATATAAAAGCTGACTCAGGGACCCTCAAAGTGAGACGTTGGACTAAAATTATATAAACAAATATATACTTGGACATAAAATATAAAGAAATATATTTTGACTATGTGTTATAAAAATAGGTTCATTTTTATAGAACGTATGTAATTCTAAATAACCGAGCACTTTGACTCATTATTGACATTTAAAGTGTTTCTATTTTTAGATCTCACTTTATTAACTTGAAATATTTATTTAAAGTTATTACAACCTATTAATATTTAAGAGACTTAAATATTAGTTTTCAATATCATATTATTTGTCAAATATATATATTAAAAACAATATATATTGTATAAATTCTAGACGTCGGACTGAAAAATATAAAATGTTATATTTTCAACTTATGCGACGAAATATATTTATGACAAATATATCAACACCTCTTCACACAAATATCTCGTCTTAATATTTTATTATTAAATATTATTTTCTAAATATAATTTAGAAAAACTATTTGAGAGATATCATCAACATAATAATATTTACGGAGCTAAATATTTATTATCATTTCGGTCAATTATCAGATACTTGTATCTTATCGTTGCAAAGCCAACGACTAATTTCTTAACATATAAATGTTTATATTTTCTTCTAAAATCTGAAGAATATTGAAACATATATCATTTCTATAAAGTTATATATATTTATTTACATAAATATTTCTATAACTAATATATAATCATTGTATATGATTATGAACTCGGATTTAAATATATATCATGAACTTCAAATAATAAATACCTTATTATTTATCTCGATGTTCAAAACTTGATTGAATATATGTTTTTGTAATCTTAAATAATTATATGATTATAATTATTTCTACAAAGCTATATATATTTATTCGATCATAAATATATCCATTAACGTAAATATTTATTTGAACGATAAATATTCTAAACGGACTTTCCAAACAATACAAACGGGAATATTATGTCAAGACTCGACCAGGATCATTTGGGTAACGGAGCATTATCCAACTGAAACAAAACCTTAAAACCGTCTTATTAATTATTACTAGGACACGGTTTACTAGCTACGTCCAGAGCGATACAGCTTTCATCATCACCCTAATCAGGTGAGTTTCACGGCCCCTTTCCTTTATAAACTGTTTTATACTTTTGGGGGAGAAATCATGATCAAACAAATCTTTTTACTTGATATTATGGTATTACTGTTACGCTATTGATTATCTGTTCTTTCATACCCCTTCATAGTAATTTGCTGATAACATATTGCTACAAATCCCATCATCAATTGATTTCAATTAATTCTGTAACGAAACGATAACTAGTAAATAGATCTATTAGCTGGTCGCTCCAGTTCTGACTCACCGGTAACCAGTCTGAGGGTACATGTCAGTTATTCTTTGCCATTGGTATTTCTTAGGGGAAGTTACCATCGATGGGTAAATCTGTTAGTGTTTGAAATCAAGGAACAAGTAGATCAATGCAACAACGAGTAACCTGTATAATATCTTGTGTATCATCAATATCTTGGATATCATCAACTATTTTACAAATGCATTTTGTAGAATCCAAAACCTGTGAACTCACCAACATTATGTTGACCTTTCCTTTCAAACTCATGTATTTCTCAGGTAACTAAGATCGCTCTCGGTGTGCAAATGGGAAGTCTGTCAAACAAAAGGGCCTGCAATAGGAATGGAGTCATGGTCACCTTTTACTATCTAAATAAATCATGAACAATCGTATTTCTTATCATAACGTTCTCGTTTCAGTAATTGTAAGACAATGTTATCTTTTATATAATCCGCTGCAACTTTGATAACATACTTGGTTTTCAAACGTAAACGAAAGTGTAGACGTCGTTCTTTGTATCCACGACTATGACCCCATGACGTCATACGCCCACGTAATCGGAAACATCGGGGTGTGACACATAGGTACTCTCTTGAGTTTTTCATTCTTCACTCCAGTCGTTGGTTTCATACTCGGATGCTTGATGGTGATCTTTGGCCTCTCAACTTTAGGTTCTCTTATCACTCTATCGGTTATTCCCTTGAACTTTGAGGAGAAGGATGGTAAGTCATATCCAATATCTGGTTCTTGGTCAAACATTGATCCAGATGTCATAAAAATCTTCCCCTCAGGTCGTGTCGTCAAGATCACATTTTCCCTTTTGACTTCGTCAATTAGTTTGAAGTGTGGGGTTTCAAATTTAGGGTATGGTTTCAACTCTATCCTAGCATTATCAGACTTAGAGTTATGACACCTGTCATATTTCTGGCGCTCAGCATCATTGTCTGATATATCCTCTACTCTCCCTTCACCATAAGTCATGTTTGCTTCATTATCAATTTCTTCTTGAGTCAATGGTGTAGTTCCAACCAAGACACTATCAATAGGAGGAGCAGCTTCTTTATGATCAGACTTGGTTCGTTCAACTTGATCCTCACTAAGAAGTATTCCTATAATGTCTCTGGGAACTGGTGGAGGAATAATGTTGTTTGCAGACAGAGACTTATCAGACTTTTCTGACCCAAACCCAGTTTTATCTTTCCCAACTTGACCAGTTACAACAGCATGTGACAATTCCTTTCCGGCATCAAGCATTCGCTGATTTCTTTCCTGATTGCAATCGTACTTGACCCGCAGCTCATCATATTTTTGTTGCAGTTCAGTTAATTTCTGTGTCAGCTCAGATATCTCAATCCTAGCTCGATCATATAAAATTGTCTTCTCCGTTGCTAGCTTTTGATATTTCTCAATGTCTAGTTTTTGGGCTTTAACTTTCTCTTCACTCTTTTCCCACCTACCTTTAAATGAACTCCTAGAACATTGCATATCAAAAAGTTCGATTTCAGCATTTTTCCAGAGTTGTCTTAAGCCAGGAATTAATTGAGCACAAGTAGGATTGGGGCATATCTTAGTTTCATCAACTTCAGCTGCGAAAGCATCCTTTTTCTCAACCATATTCTTTTCTTCAACCACTAAACTCATTTTCTTTCTTTAGATATGCAGCTTCTGAAAATTTTGAAAAATCGGCAAAAACGGCAAAAGTACTATTCAAGGAATAGTGTCAAAAACTTAAAACGCAAAAACGGAGGCCTTCGGAGTGGAATTTGGGGGTCCAAACAAGCTCCCCTGGATGTTAGTCCGGGGTAATTCTGGGGCTCGTTGTCACGAACGTCGTGTTAAAATTTGAGCTTTTAACTCTAAACGAGTCAAAAGTTATGTTCGTTTCCATGAAAGTGTGAAATAGTGACTTTTTGCCGCAAACACTGTTTCCGATTGTAAACTTTATCGTAAACACATCTCGAGTCGTAAACACAGTCGTGAACTACTCCGGGTCGTAAACACGATCGTGAACCTGATTCCGATCGTATTCTCTGTCATAAACACCTCTGGATCGAAAACACAGTCGTAAACTCCTCCGGATCGTAAACCCAATCGTAAACACTTAAAAATCCAATCTTGAAGTCGTAAACTCTATTTTCTCTGTCGTAAACACTCAAAGTTCGAATCTTGAAGTCGTAAACTCCAATTTCCAGGTCGTAAACACTAAACTGATGAAGAACACTGATCGTAAACACCAGCAGATATCGTAAACACCAAGAACAGCCCAGAAAACTCAGCAAACTTGATCGTAAACCTGAAAAACTCAAGAAAAACTCACAAAAACCGTTAGATCTCTTGAATCAATATCGTGAGAACTACGAAACTCTCGTTTATTGGCTCTGATACCAATTATTGGTCTAGGAACAACACTCGTTCACGATATTATCTAATCTAAACGTGCGGAATCCGTTTAGATTAGTGATTCAAGAAAAAGAAGAGAAGAAATTGAAGAATACGATAAATATAAACGATAAAAACCTGATCTTGCACACAAGATGAACTTATCGGGTACAACTCAGAAATCGTAAACGAGCTTCTCTCTCTAGTTTACGATTACGATCGTAAACTCCCTTGATTTCTCTCTCTAAAATCGTAATCTCCAAAGTTACACAATGAGGAGGTCTAGTGGGGTATATATAGTCCCCCATTGGGTTTACTATTGGGCCCCTTGTGGATCATAAACCCAATAGTAAACCCAAGCCCAACCATAAACTAGCCTATGATTCTAATGAAACCTTCTAAGCCTATCCCAACTAATTTAATATTACAAGCCTCATAATCTAGCCTCTACAATGGGTAAGGAAGTATTTTGAGAATCAGATACTACTTTCACTCCCGGTGCAACATTGAAAACTTTCGCAATGCGTGTTGGATCAACACAACACATTGGAAACATTTCATCAGAGAAAATAGTATCACTTCCCTTCAAGCAATACATTTTCTAAGTGGTGAAAGATTCACCAACCTCAGACTTGCCTTTCAGCTTAACATCAACTTTCTCAGACTTTATGTCAACAGATTTGACACTTTTGTTACCATTTGTCTGAAATTTTTGAGGTTTCTTTTGATTAACCTCCGAATTTTCAGCATTGTATCCAAAACCGATTCCAACAAATTTGGCAGACTTAGGAATAGGAACTGGAATCATGTTGAGATCAGAACTGGTTTCATTGCTTTCATTTATGTTATCTTTCTCATAAAAGAAATCAACACCTTTTGCAAAATTTTCTTTTTCAAATTCTTTCATTTTCTTTTCAGTTTCAACAATCTTCATAGTTGCCTCTAAAGGTGTTGGTTTAACATCACCTTTAGGCTTAATCTCAGTGACAGGTTCTTCAGCCGTAGGGTCACTGGATTCTGATTGTTTGGAAGCAACATGAGTTGGTTTTGATTCATGTTTGCCAGGCTTTTTCTTATATGTGCCTTTATGTCGATCAGACGATACAATCAAGTTCTCGGTGAACTTAGAAATATAATCAAACACAATAGCTGGCTTGCTTTCAGTCTCATTTGGCCCCAAACCATGTGAAATCGGTGGTGAACTGAATTACATCCAGACTCTTTGAACACTTCTTTTAATGTTTAATCTTTGCACAAATAGCTTGCAAAGGAAGCTGAATTTTTGAAATTTTCAATTTGTCTTTTAAGATCTAAAATTTCAATGTTTAAATCTAAAATCTTAGTTGTAGCTTCTGCAAGCTTTTTCTCTGAAAAGATAAATTCCTCAGTTTTGTTATTTAATTCGACTTTAGTGTTCAGATTCAAGGCATGTTCCTTTTTCAGTTCTGCTTTTATAGCCTCCCATCTTTGCTTGAAAATTTTGGTATTTTCCGCTGCTAACAAGTATTTATCATTATACTTGACTTTCTCATCAGAAAGTTCTTTCAATTGGTTAGCAGTTGAAGCACAATGATCACAAAGCTTAGAATCAACCTGAATATCGGCCATAAATGCTTGATAAGCATCGCCAAGGAAATCATCTCCAGGAAATTCAGAATTGTCTTGAATCACCATATTTTCAGTTGTAGAGCTGCACAGAAAAGCAGAATCATCAGGAAAATCAGCACTCCAATCATAACCTTCACAAGTTTGAGAAACTAAAGCCTTAGTTTCTGAACTTGAAGCATTATTATTTGAATTGGAAGTAGAAGGATTAGAGTTACTCCCTGAATTCAGAACAGCATATTTCGGATACAACTTAGAAGTTTCTTGCTTTTTGCCATTGCTAGACTCCTTTGCAAAGTGGCCATAATTCTAACAATTGTAACATCGAACTTTGGCTTTATCAAATCCTAGCTTCCCTTCAGGAAGGATTCAGATTTTTCCTTCCTGCTCTTTGCATGAATTTCTTTCCTCTTCGGACCAACATTGCCATCAACCAGTTAATATCCATTAATTCAAGATCATCGGCATCAATTTGTTCATAATCCTCATCGGTCAACTCAGCACTTGTCAATTTTCCCGCAACTAGACCATCATATGAAGATACCATGGCAAAGAACAATGCCATAAACTCATTTGTAGTTTTTGCAGAAAATTGATTTTGACTTGATACATATGCAGATTGACTGTAACATATGTGTTTTACCCGATTGAGAAATCCGACCCATTTTGAAATTTCGTGGATTACCGATTTGTAAATTATTGAAAACCGGAAGAATTATCGGGTGATTATACCATAATTATTGGGTCTAAATGATTTACAATTGTTTTTCGAAATCAAATACTTAATAACAATCAATGGGAATCAAATTTGATGTCACGAATTGAATATAAAGCAATTTTTTATTTTTACGCGATTTCGGTACATGATTTGTCATTTACCGGGAATCTTGTCTTTGATCACCGTATGTCAAATTCAACATTTTTATAAGTCTAATAATCAATTATCATGTCATGAGTCATCACGCGCAAGTTGAGTCTCGGAACGTTGGTGAATTAACCTAATGGTGATATGTACGTAAATTGGCCCGAAATCGTGTCTTATTGCTCATAAATTCTATGATTGTCATACTATATTCAATTCTATGTGCTTTAATGTGTTTCTTATGGTTAAGAATTTAAAATGTTGAAAACCGGCGAAAACGGGACTCAAATCCGATTAAAAACGAATAAGTTATAGCAAAAACAGTGAAACCGACCATAAAACGCACCTTTTTACTTTAAATTACCAATTGAAAATGTTTATATATCATGTTTGTACTTGGTTTTAGTGGTATTGGCCAAGAATCCAATGGTGGTGGAATCGGGACATAAAACCTTGTTTTCGGTGGTCAAAACTTGTATTTACGTAGCTGGTCAATGATAGTAAACAAAATAAAGTCAACAGCCAGTCAACGGGGGCTCCGCGTACCGTGACGGGCTCTATGGTAACCCTCGCGTACCGCCCACCGACATTGTCGGTTAAAACCCCAAAAAAATCATTTTTAGCCGCGATTTTCCCTTTCTCTTCACTTTTCTTCAAACCCTAACACCATTGGCGGCTGGTCTCGAGCATACCCGACCTAGATCATCATCCATAGAGTTTTTGAGCTCGTTTTGAAGGATTTTTGGCTTATATATGTGTCGGTTTCGTCATTTCGGTAAGTTTTAATGAACCAAACCTTCACCTTCATGTTTCCTTGCTATTAGATCTTAAAGATCAGCTTTTTAGAAACCTTTTTATGCTAGATCTTGAACATACAAGCTTGTAGAGAGTAGATCTTGAGATAAATTGATGAAAGAGTTTGTTTTTATTGGTTTTTATGGACTTTTATGAATTTTTCTCGATGGAACTTCATTAATCTTGGTCTATCATGTTAAAGCCTACATTTTTATACTTGATTCATCATAAAGGATTGACATCGTCAATACATCTAGAGTTTTCTTGGTGAATGATGCCATTTTATGAATTATTCATGGAAATAATTCTATATATAGTGCAAGCATGCCTAGATCCATATAAAATGATGGTTTGATGAGGATCAAGGATAGATTTAGGATATTTGTACAAGTTTAGCCATAAATAAAACGTTATAAATAGTTTTTCATGCATAAAGACTTGATCTTTGTGGATTATATTAAAATAATTAATTTTGCTAAAATAAATATATATTTGTTTGACTCATGACTTGGAATTAATTAAGTGGCATGTTAATATTGTGTTTATCCTAGAATTATTGCTTGGATGATACTTGTGGCCTTTGGGTTTCCATGGAAAACTAAATATAATTTGGGACGTCTCTAAAATAGATAGTTTATATAAACTCGTTTGACGTCGCATGTTAGTTTTAGGAACAACCTATCTCATGACTCTAATCGTACGTTATCACCATAATCACACACCAACGAGTCGTCGAGTCGATTGTGTCGTGAGAATTTAATTAATTACTTATTTATTTAATTAATTACATATATATTCATTTATTTAATTAATTATGTCTCCCTCTTGTTTAGTCACCGAGTTTCTTCTTCAAGGTTATTCATTTGGTTGCGTGAAGTCATTCTTTCATTTGTGTCCCTATAACAGGTGAGTATTCATAGCCCCTTTTCTTTTACAATTTTGGAGTGCAACATGTACGCTATCTGAACGTAAACTCTTATGCTTTATTCTAAAACTAAATGCGATCGATGTGATTGTTATGTGTATACTTGTGTGTTTAAACTTGTATGGATTATTACCCTGAACGATATGAACGATTGAACGATGGGACGATTGAACGATGGAACGATTGACGCATCTCATTAACTCATTGAGTCGGGGTTACGATAATAGATCTATTGGTGTGGCAACCCACTTGGCCTGCCTCGTGTGTGGCACCTTCTGATTGAAAGCCTAAATGCCGAGGGCTTGAGTGCATCGCCTATTATGTGCTTTGATTCATTTCATGTTTATCATATATGTTTAAACTTAACACACTGAACCGCATGTTTTAAATCTATATTGTACGATACACCTATATTTACTCACCAGCTATTCGTAGTTGAACTTTATTTTGTACATTTTGCAGGTTTTGCTATTTTGATGTTGTTGATCGCTTTGATGACACTCTAGGATGCATGTGGACTTAGTGAGACCTAATGTAATCAAGTTAATTTGTGAATATCATTGTATTGTATTGCATTATCATGTATTATTCTTTTGTTATGAAATGGGCTGATTAAGAATATCGCAACATTTAATTAATGTTGTGTGCATCTGGACAATCAACGCGCCCCGACGTATTCCGCCGTCGATTGGTGTGTGACATTGACCCGAATGAACCAAATAGGTAACTGCAGCATTTTGAGTGTAGGTTCCCATGGATGGTCTAGATACATTAAAATACCCACTTGAAGAGTTTTCCACATACAAAGTAGTAGGGGAAGGATTTGAACTTGGTTTCATCTTAGCATGAAGTGTAGAAGCATTTTCTCCAAAGTAGATATCTGGGTTTTGTACGTGTGCTGGTAAAGTTTTAACCCTGAGCATATCTAATTCTCTTGCCAATAGATTCCATGTCAATTCATCATAAGACAACGTATCAAAGCCTTTATCATGAGTTAATAATAAAATGTACCCCTCCCATTTAGAAGGTAGAGCATCTAGCAACTTTTCCTTTAACTCATTAGCTTCTTTCTTTATCCCAACAATTTCAAGCTCACTAACCAGATGTGAAAGTATTTAAATCAAATCACTAATTGTTTCATTTTGAACATGACAAAGATTGTCATATTCTCTGAATAGCACTTTCTTCTTGCTCTTTTTATACTGAGCATTCCATTCACATCAGTTACACAATGCATCCCACGAGGCTTTGGAAGTTGTATGCATTTTGAATTGATGTAGAATGTCTTTTGGCAAAGCCATAGACAAAATAAAATAAGCCTTTCTTTTCAATTTGAAATCTTCCTTTTCCTCTGCATTCATCTTACTATACAGTTTATCCTCACCATATCTTCGATATGACATAATCATTTAGCTTCGGTCCCCAAACACTTACATCCGTAACCCCGATGTACGCTTCGTAACGTGTTTTCCAATTATGAAAATCTTCAAATTTTATCAACGTACGAACCTTGCTCATAGTTCCAATCTCGTTATCATAATTGAGCAACGATTGAACAGAAGTAGACATAGCAGCGAACGCTTGAAACAGATCCATGTTGAAATTTGTTAAATTCTGACTCAGTGTACCAAAACTATCGATATCCGTACCAGCCAATTTACCTCCGTACCAACTGCTTCAACCGGACCAACGACATACCGGTGAATTCACATGTACCAACAAAACGGACCACCAACTCAGCGTACCATAGGAAGTCAACGTACCAACTTGGTACGGCGTAACCGCTTACGTACCAACCAGTAACCGTCACGTACCACTGATGAAGATTGCCTTGTGTACCAAGGCTCAGTGTATCAGCAGATCTTTGAAGATTGCTTGGCGTACCAAGAGACTCAACCAGCATACCAGAATATTCAACCGGCGTACCAGCAGCGTACCATGATCAAATCGACTGATTTTTCAAATTTTGGGCTTTTTGAACTAGAATTTGACACAAGAATCAACTAACACACTCTAGGATCATTTTGGAATCATTTTTTAGATCAAAACACTTGGAATTGAGAAGAAAAAAGGATCCAAAAACCTACTTTCTCTCTCTAGAGACTGCAAAATCGACCAAATCACAGCAGTAGAGCAACCTGGATTGCTCTGATACCACTTGAAAAGACATGAGCCGATCTTTCTACTGCATGATCTAATCGATACGATGACCAACAAGGTAAATAACGGTTTCTATGATTGATTCAATAAGCAAAGTTATAGAGAGAAAACCAGAGAGACAATACCAAAGATCTCACACACATAAACTCACAGTGCTCACTCTTTTGTTCTGTTCTAAAACACTTCGACCTATTTATAGTCTACTGGCCAGCGTACCAACTTAATCAACGTACCAGTTGGTAAAGAGCGGCGTACCAACTGGTCCGCCCCATGGGACACTGGAACCAGATTACCTACAATTACAAAACGACACACACACACCAAGACCTATCATTAGACACAAAAAATTGCTCTAACACCTTTCTTTCTTCATAATCAAGATCACTTCGCATTTTTGGTTCCCCGTTCACCATTGGATATTTATATTCTTCTTCAAGGTGTATCCAAAGTTCAGCATCAAGAGCACAAATATACGCTTCGAATCCTTTCCTCCAATTATGATAATCCTCCAACTTTAACAGCTTGGGAACTTTCTGACTTGTTCCTATTCCGTTATCATAATTCAACAATGTTTGTATCGAATTTTGCATAGCTGAAAACGCTTAGAAATCACTCATCTTGAAATTTATAAGAATCTGTGCCAACAAACCAAAATCTATCAATCTTCAACGAACCCAAACTTCTGACGAACCAAAAAGTCAATGCAAAGTCAACAAACCAAAATAGACAAATGAAGGACCAACGAACCAACAACCTTAGCGAACCAGAAAATTGAACGAACCACCAGTTCGCCTAAGTAACCATTGCAAACCAGAAGATAACCTTCATGAACTGGCTTTGAATATTGCCTACACGAACCGGAGGTGAACGAACCAAAATCTAAGAAGATTGAAGAAACGAACCAAGACCTGACGAACCAACAAATCTTTCATTCTAATAAAACACTTAGGTGCCACATGTCATTTTTCTAGAGCCTCCACCTATGCTTTGTCCACTTGTCAACACCACATTTAATTTCAAATTTCTTCATTTAAGAATTCAAATTTTCCAAATTTAATATTTCAATTTTTTAAATATTACATTTAATTAATATTAATTATAAATAGTTATTAATATTTATTAAGTGTATATTTACATATATTATTTATTAATTAACTTATCAAATATACATAAATTATTTGAATTTCTAATACTAAAAGATGTAACGGTCAATTTTTAAATTTTTAATAAAAGTTACTAATATTTATTTATGAATTAAAAAGATTATATATTAGGGTGGTTGATTTATTCAATAAAAATATTAAAATGTCAAACACCCTTTTATATTCTGAACATAACTTTTATGAGTTCAGTTATCATCTTCAACATGTTCTAATTATCCTTTAGCATTCTCTGAAAATTCAGGTAATTCTTAATAATAATAACTTTTATTATTGTAATTCTCAACACCACTTTAAAGTAAAACCATTAAGCAATTTATTTTTCAACTGTGATATACGAAATACTCTAATTTACTATATTTTATAAAAAAATATACTTTTTACTTAACTGCTATAAAATAACTATTTGATATGATCTCACAGTTATATCATTCATAACTTTTAAATCTCATATCAATTTTTTATTTTTTTTATAATTATCTCATAATTATGAATATTTATTCAACCCGTGTAGTACATGGGTTACTAACCTAGTGAAGATATACAGAACGAACTGAAGACTGTAGCCAACGAACCAGACAAATCAACTAACGACCCAACACAT
The DNA here is from genome assembly GCA_039602395.1 of Deinandra increscens subsp. villosa. NCBI lineage: Eukaryota > Viridiplantae > Streptophyta > Magnoliopsida > Asterales > Asteraceae > Deinandra > Deinandra increscens. The sequence continues at coordinate 77,292,066 of JBCNJP010000017.1, read as the reverse complement.
TTTGAACTGATTTTGACGAATTTGTACACTTTGGAACAAGATATGCAATAGTAAGCTAGAATAACACTTCACGAACACCTAGGAAACAAATTTTGACCAGAAAAGTCTAAGAATGATTAAATTTGATGAGAATTCACTAGTTCTTGACCAAAACCTAATTTTGACCAGAAAAGTCTAAGAATGATTTGCTGTGATACCACTTGTTAGAGCCTGGAAGGATCTTACGACTGGTTATGATGATCATAAAAATGAGACGAGAGATAAATAAAGCCTTGATTTATTGATTTCACACATAAATAATTACAAAGACTCTGACCAGAAAACACCTTAGGAATACACACACTTAAGCAACTCTCTTGTTGTACTCACTATGTGCAAATGCACAACGCTTCACTATTTATACTAGTTACTATCCAATGAACCAGACAATGCAACGAACCATTGGTCCATTGCTCACGAACCCTTGGTCCGTGGCTTGGTTAGTTGACAGTCTAACTCACAACTAGCTCTATCTAGATACAACACACGAGAAACACATTTATGCTTTAACAAAGATTCAAGTGAGAAATCTTGAGGTAATCTTCTAATCTACATCCTATTGTGACTAGATAAAATTGGTGTTCAATTCTGATGAACAGCTCTGTTTCAGAAGCTGTTAGGAATCCTCAGAGGTATAATTATGCTCAGAATCATGAAGAAACACTTAGGTAAGTGTTGGATTGCACATGCATACCATGAAAATTACCAATTTGGGAAAGTTCTTGAAATGTGGTGTTAATACCTAAATGAATGCATACAGAGGTTATCTAGAATTGCTGGTAATACCAAAGAGTGTCATTGAGCTCAGAAATAGGAAGGAAAGCTTCATTACAGGTAAGATTTATATATTATGTAAATTTACCTAAATTTGATGCATGCATGTGTTGTGGTCACATTGACGACATTCTGAGCATTTGGAATTATTTTTGGGGCTAAAATGAGTGTTATAAGTGTTCTGGTAATAAATGGATTTGGTAAAATTGGCTCAGAATAGTCAAAATGACCAAATTAGTGTTCTAACCAGCTATAAATATGGTCGTCTACTGGTTTAAGGGAATACGATCGTATCAGGGGTCAATAGATTTAAGAATCTGATCTCAAGGGTAATAGAGTCGTATCAGTGTTATGACAATACGACCGTATCATTGCTATGGGAATACGACCGTATCGCGGGTTTTCCGAAAATGGCAATTGTTGAATATGGCCGTCTTTGAATAATGTGATACGCTCGTATTCATCCTGGAACAGTTTCATTGATTGATTGATTTGCTATGAACTAGGAATCCGAAGCTATGAATTTGGAACATATTTTTCTATGATTGTAATGGACTGTTTGGAACTAAGTTGAAGTGTTTGTATAACACTTAGCTAATTTATTGGTTTAAAAGTCCTTGATCGATGATTTGGGTGATCCTATAGGTACCCGATATAAAATTGATGTGTTGTTGTTTTGCCTGGTAATATAAATCGGTAGCTTAGGTGCTGATTTTTGATTATGATGAATGTATTATGGTGACTCATATCTAGGCGGTGATGAATAGAGACTTCAACTTTGTAAGCCCTTCATACCTGTGAGTACTATTAGCTTCCCCTCTTTTAAATTATTTTGAATGTTTTGGGGTGCACATGAACTGTTTTGACTGCTTATTCTCTATTACTATACATTGTATGTGTTTGCTAGTTAGGTAGTCGTATGCTGGGTAGTAAACTTTCAAGAGGATGCTACTCTAGTCATTAGGGATAGGTGGGTAGGGGAGCCTAAAAGTTGATTCGGTAGGAATTGTTTGGCCTCACTTCCATGAGTTGTCCTAATATTATGTTATCAGGTGGGAATGTGTCGCTATATTCCTGAACATGAAGGGTGCACAGGGGCACGTGCCTGTCTTATGCCGGATTAAGTGTTGACATAGGGTAGACCTCCAATAGACTAACATAGGGTATTATAATGCGAATGAAAACTTTTGATTGTATGATTTGCTACTGACTCACAAACAACTTTATAGTTGTTTGACTTGTTTTAGTTCATATTGCAGGTAAGTATCTATTTAAAGCAGGTTATTAGTCGGTGCGGAAGGGATTATGGTTGGGAGCTATGGAAGGAGGCTTTGGGCTATGGTTACTTAATCTAATTTTGTCACATCTTGTCTTTGTTGTTGATTCTAGTATCATGAACTCTTATTTTTTTTCTTAGAGTACTTAGGACCGAACTTTGTGAAGTTATTGGGGGTAGAACCTTCTAGCTTTTATATAGTATTTAAGTGGTCTGTCGTTTGTATTGGGTTGTTTGTTGTGTGTGATGTTGTGTACTCTGACTTTTAATCTGATGCTTCTGCGGGATCTGATACGAACAGTCGGCCCAACACCCGGACTTCACGCTCTTGGTTTGTTGCAAATCTTCCTGAAGATTGCTCAAGCACTAGAGTTAAGGAAGCTTTTAAATTAAGGGTATGGGAGACTGGTAGGAGTAACAAAAAAGGTAAAGGAACATTTTCTCTTTTGTGAAATTTACCGATGTTACGGGTGTGGTTTTGTTGGAGATTTTGGATCTAGATGCTCGAGTAACGAAATCGTAGAACATTGCTACCGATATGTCCAAGTGGTTACACCATCAACAATGATCAAACCAGGAATGTTTATTTATTAAATATTATAAACACACATAAGCGAGAACGTGGTGAAATCATTAATCAATTTGGGGATTTAATGTTAGACAATGAATTAGGTTTAAATTAAATTAATTAGTTATTTAGTTAATTACTGATTTAAATATATATTATTGTATTTATTTAATTGGCTAATCAATTATTAAGTTAGTTGATAGTACCATTTAGATTTATCTAACTGGATTAACCTAAAAAAAATAAATTGTATTATTTAATAACTAATCAGTATTTGCACCTAACTTGAGAATGAAGGTATTAAAACCTATAAATACGGGTCTTAGGGGTCTAAATCAAAGGTATCAAAAATACAGAAGAAACCCTAAAACCTAGTTGGTTCTAGATATATCTCTCTTGCGACCAGCCCTAGCCGTCGACCTCCCCCGTAGCAACCCTAGTTGTGCCCCTACCTCTTGCCACCGGATGTCTGATGATACTCCGCCACTAGGCCGCTACTGCATCCACCAACCTTTGTAATCGCGCTATCAACAACTTTTGACCATCGCCACCCGCCGTCTGCCGTGAACCACAACCGCCGCGATCATAGATTTCGACCGTCGAACTTGGGTTGTCGTGGGTCATGTATGGCAGGTGTTGCCTCGTCGATTCTCACATTGTTGATCACCACTATGTGTTTGTTAAAACACGCGTCACCACACGTCACGGGTATTCAATTTCTGTTGAATTGTAAGGTACGTTTATATCCCTAATCAGTCTGTTAAACTGACTGATAAAACACTAGATCTGCGTGATATGATTTCATCAGATCTATCAGTTTACAACTAATATATGAATTATATAAGTCAAACTCATTAGGGTTTTAAAAGAAAATACGATTAGTTGTTTAAGTTGATTAAGTGAAAAGAAAATGATCATTGTCGATTTCTACGGTTTAATCTGTTGCGTTTATCTTGGATCTAGTGACTAAGATTGTTACTATTCGTATTGCACCTTTGGTTAGCTATAAAAATGGGGGTTTACTATGTTCGGGGTAAAGGTATAGTGCTAAACATCCTATTGTTGTGTGTTTAACATTTTTATGTTAATTTCTTGTATCTGGACTCCTGTTGGGAGACCCGAATCTTTTCTACCGAGTCAATTTGTGCCTTATCTTCCGTTGCTATTAAAATTGATCTAAATTTGTTAAACTGTGCATGGAATCCCAACAGTGGTATCATAGTCAATTATACGAACATTGAGAAAATATAATTAAGCAATCTAGTTTTAATTTTGTCGATTTCATAAAAAGATTGCACCATTTCGTTTATATACAAATTGTGTTGTTTGCTATGAATAGAGCCCTAGACCCATAGTTGTTTTGTTATTGCCCTTTTTTGTTTTGGTTTTGGTTGTTTTCGAAGCCACAAATTATAACAGATTAGATTTTAGTTTTCAATACAAACCTAATCAAGACAAGACAAGATTCAAGTCGGAAGGATAATACCCTAGAGGACATGGAAAATCAAGTTTGGATCTTGAAGTAAGTAGGAGGCGATCAAGATAAGAAGATTAGACTGGTGGTTGATTGTCCATTAAACCAGTCCGTTGTGTTTAATTGTCTCTAAACAAACCTGACACTTTAATGGCTTTATTCACGCATGTTTGGTTCTTTACTTTATTGTGATTGGTTATTTAAACTTCCTTTTGCTAAAAACAATCAAACCGGTTTTACGAGTGTTTGAAACCTAAAGACACAATTATAAACTATGAGATTTCAAAATATTGGATTTTAGTTATTAGAGTAAATTATAAATATTGCCCTTTATGTTTATAAGGAATTATGAAACATGACCTTTAAGTTAAGAAATTGCACTCATTGCCCTTTTTATCAGATTGACTTGCATTTATCGTCCTTTTCACTAATAAATGTTAAGTTTTTCAGTTAGTTAGAAGTAAAATGACTATTTTACCCTGAAACTTAAAGGGTGAAACATATAATTCTTACAATTTCTATTTCATTTTGTTTTCACCAGTTTTATTAATTCTCTAGCATATAATAATATTTCTTTAATTATTTTAAAAATAAATTTTAAAAAATTAAAATTTATAAAAATAACAACTATTTTTCTAAAGTTATTTTCTCTTTTTATTTTTAGTGTTTTCTTTGGTTTAATTAATTAACTGCTATATTCCAATACCTATATATACACACACATTGTTTTTATAAACATTATCTTCTTTTTTATATTTTTTGTGACACTCATATATATTATTTTCTCCTTTATTTTTTGTAGTATATATCTTGTCTCAAACTGTGTTATTGCCGACCATTTCTCTTAAAATGTATCAAAATATAATAGATGTCGTTATAATCTTGTTTCAAATCTTCGAATAAATTGTGCAAAATAACATTTTTTATATTCTTTTTATGTGTAATTTTCTTGTTTGTAACACCATTTTATAAGCGATCCATCAAAACGCTTTAAAACCGTAAAAAATTGTCAAGAAAATAATAATAATATAAAAAATGTTATTTTGCACATATTATTCAAAGATTTGAACCAAGATTATAACGACATCTATTATATTTTTGTATACATTTTAAGAGAAATGGTCGGCAATAACACAGTTTGAAAAAAGATATATACTAGAAAAAATAAAGGAGAAAATAATATATGAGTGCAACAAAAAGAATAAAGAAGAAAATAATGTTTATAAAAACAATGTGTGTGTATATAGGTACTGGAATATAGTAGATTAATTAACTAAACCAAAGAGAACACTAAAATAAAAATAAAAAGTAAAGTTAGAAAAATAGTCGTTATTTTTATAAAATTTAATTTTTTGAAATTTTTATTTTTAAAATAATTTTAAATTTTTTTTTAAAATAATCTTTTAAATTTTATTTTTAAAATAATTTTTTAAAATTTATTTTTAAAATAATTTTTTATAATTTATTTTTAAAATAATTAAAGAAATATTATGATATACTAGAGAATTAATAAAACTCGTGAAAACAAAATGAAATAGAAAAAAATTGTAAGAATATACATGTTTCGCCCTTTAAGTTCCAGGGACAAAATAGTCATTTCACTTCTAACTAACTGAAAAACTTAACATTTGTTAGTGAAAATGACGATAACTATAAGTCAATTTAATAAAAAAGGACAATGGGTGCAATTTCTTAACTTAAAGGTCATGTTTCATAATTCCTTATAAACATAAAGGGCAATATTTATAATTTACTCTAGTTATTATGTGAAAGGTAAAGTAGAATATAAGATTTATTGATACAAAATTAAGAAATTAATTTTTTCGAATCTCATATTAGTAAAGAGTTCTATTAATAAATAAAATGGTCTGTGTTGATCGACACACTTAGTTTTATGCAGAGTATTTAAACTTTTACCTGGAGAGGAAATTGATAGGGATTGAAATTGAATGATTGAAGATAATTGAGACAACAATGATGCTTGTTGCCCAAAATTTTAATTGCCACACATCACCTTATAAGTTTGAAAAGAAAACCATGAATCGAAAATCCAACACCATTCGAGAACCCTAAATCACAATCATGCTATTGTAACAAAACCCACCTCCTTACCAAGACCATTCGAAAATTGTTTATGTCCTTAAGGTTTCACAAAACAGAAAATATCATCATCATTAAAAGACCCTAAAAATCAGGGGCATCTCCAAGATTTCGGGTGTCGACTGCGAGTTTAAAAATTATGCCTTTATATATAAAAAAGGTTTATAAATCGATGATAGTTGTTATAAAAATGTGCCTCATCCCTTATCATTTATTGGACTTGTGAATGTTTTTACATAATTGATCATTTAATTATTGGAAAATTGGATTTTAATAATCCAAGTTATTACCAATTGGCCAATATTAATCCCAATTTCAAAATTGGCTTACATTAATCCCAATTATTAAGGTCTTGGATTTCATTGGACCCCCGTTAAGCTTTCCTTAACTCCGTTAGTTTTTTGCTGACGTGACACTGATAAATAAAAGCCACGTGGCTGCCACGTCAGCAAAAAACTAACAGAGTTATGAAAAACTTAACGGGGGTCCATAAATCCAACACCTTAATAATTAAGATTAATGTAGGCCAATTTTGAAATTGGGATTAATATTGGCCAATTGGTAATAACTTGGATTATTAAAATCCAATTTTCCTTAATTATTTTATATATGAGTTCAAACTTAAAATGTTAAAAATAAATGTTAAATGACATATGATATATAAAGATTTTTTTTTCTTATGCTCCTCTAAAACATATACATACTATATGCGGTCGCACACTCTGCACACTCTCAAAGACACCCTTGCTAAAAATACACAAAGAGGGGCGTTAAAGGAGGAAGCACTTACCTTCTCTTAAACATCGTCCGGCTCGCATCCATAGTCCAACAATAGGTTGACGAATTGTTCCTCCATAAAGTAAATCGATATCAGGTGGCACCACCATACCGATTCGCTAACAAAACCAATGATTTTGCTAGCAGGAAGTATTGAAGAAGAGGGAGATGATAGCAACAAAGCTTTTCAACCATATTGACATTGTGCATGTAATCGACAAAATCCACTTTTTGTGAATTTCATTATCTTGATGCTGATAGTGAATTTCATTATCTCGATGATAATAAAGAACACGAAGCAAGAGCTAGAAAAGTAATTGGGAAACGGATATCGGTTATGTGTGAATTGAATAAATACACTTGAGTTATTCAAATATACGTGTTTAACTTTTGAGTTACTCAAATACACGTGTTTAACCTTGAAAGAAACTCAAATGAAAAGTTCAGTTTATCTCACAAAAGTAAATTTGTAAATTGTATTGTAATATATAATAATGTGAGGAAAAGTTAGGTTATGATTATAGATACTATTGATTTTGGCAATTCAGATGCAAAAGAAGGCGGTGGATAAAACTTTTATTTGTTCCTCATGGAGTTATCAAGCCCCTTTCTTTAAGTATTCTGACGCAAACCTCTTCCCCCTCTGCAGTTTCTATGTCTTTTAAGTTTACCTTGATTCAATTTGGCAGAAACATTTTTAATCCTAATAAAGCAATAAAATGGTTGTCACATGTCTTCTTTCTAGGGTGTCCACATAAACATTAACATATGTCAAAACCACATTCAATTATTAATTTATTAAATTACCAATCAAGACTAATTTACCAATTTTGTCCGAACTATATTTTTATTTCAAAAATATTTGACAAACTTAATGTAGTTTTGATAATTTGACTATTTTGAATGAAACTAATCAATAAGTTTTTAAATATAATAAATTTTCTTTAATGTATTAAATTATCAATTAATGTTTTATAATAAATTACGAAACAAAATTCAGCCCGTGTAATATACGGGTAACTAACCTAGTATATTATAAACAAATGTGATCGGTACAATGCACTAACAACATTGTTGTTGGAATTTTAGGAGAAAATTAATGAAAAAATAAGTTTTTTCACTAAGTATGAAAATGAGTTTTTCACCAAGTGTGAAAATGAGTTTTTCGTCAACTTTGGACAGAAAATAGACTACAAGATAACAAAGGTTAATGTAGCTATTTTTTGGGTTTGTGTAGCTCGTTGTGAGAGTTTTCCAATGCACCAAACCGCGTCCAAAATGGAGCTCGTATGAATGTATATGACTGAAATATCGATGCTCAAAGTTAAGGTTTCAGATCTCTGAAAGCTGCGAATAAAGAGAAAATGGCTAATTATAGAAGTGAAACTCATCCCACATTGGTTAGGGATGAAACTAGAAGTGGCTATAAGGTGGGGACTTTACTCATAATTGTTTTCTTAAGTAGGAGACATCCCATGGACACCAAGGGGTGCACAACATCTCCAACTCGCACTTACACACCTTGCGTGTGGCGTGGGCGATAGGCGCAATGTGGCGCACTTTGCACGTGGCGTGGGCGATGGGCGCAAGGTGGCACACTTTGCACGCCGCAAGACGCTTCAGAGTCACCTTTGTGTATTCAAAATTTCAGATGGCGCACGGGTGAGGTTGGCGCAAGTCGGGTCCCGCAGAGGCCTCCGGTGCCGCGCGGCTTGGGTCTGGTGCGCCTACCATGGTTCGGTGTGCAGGTCCTTTCGAGTTGCACGCACGGGTGGTGCATCATGTTGTTGTGTACGCGGGATGCGAACCAGTGGCTGGTAGGCGCAGAAACTTATGTGCCTACGTGGCAACACACAGATACCAATGTGATGAGTGGGTCTTGGGGACCTACGCGTAAGTTGGATATGCGGAGCCTAGGCTCTCTGTGCCTAATGTGTGCAGAAGGACTACTAAAAACTACTAATAAAACCTAGACCTAGTCCTTGACCTAGACACACCCAATTATACCGAAACTCCTAAAACTAGATCGAACCTAAAGGAAAGTGTACCTATCAGTGACATTATAGCATATGGAAGATCGGATATCGAACCCTAGAAACACTATGTAACATGACGCTAACCTAGGGAGATAAATAGAAATTTAAGTGAATTTGGTTTTAAATGTTTAAATAACTAAATTAACTACTTTATCAACTACCAAACGAAAACATTGAAGACTTAGGAGAAATTCAAATGAGAGAAAGGTACCACCTAGACCAGGAATCCTAGT
>JBCNJP010000017.1:77260312-77277812 GCA_039602395.1 Deinandra increscens subsp. villosa | reverse complement strand
AAAATTGAACGAGAGAGGTCGTTTAAAGTGGCAATGGACAAAATTGCGGATCAAATCGACACTGAAAACTTCAACCGCGACGTGGAGATTTTCACAGCCCCACACGACCACTTGACCGGGGCTTTTTTGCAAATCAAGCTCGCCCAGAAAAGAAAGATCGCAGAGATACGTGGTTGGGTTTGTGATTTTTAGTGATGATTATGTAGTGTGTTGTTTTTTTAATTAATGTAATGTTTTTTTAATTAATGTAGTGTTTTTTTAAATAAATCTAGTGTTTTATAAAAAATAATTCAAGCTTTAATTTATAAAATACAAAAAGAAATAAATAAAAACATTAAATAAACCCACCTAGAATTCTTCAAAAACCTCACCACTCCCTCCCAAAATCCTTCAAAATCATTTCTTTTTCTCTCTCCTGCGTGACACACTCCTATTGGTTCTCCTCCAACTTCATCTACTTCAAAACTTCCCCACTCCCTCCTCCCTAATATCTGTAATACATCCCATATTTAAAGTCAACGCGTCGTTTCAAATAAAGATCTCTGTATTCAAGTACTTTCAGTATAATATATTTTTTTGGTTAAAATAGCCAATGTATTGACCATTTATTTGGTTCGTAGAAAATACATGAAAAGAGTGAATATATGTTCATAATTGTATTATCCACTTTTTAAAATTTCATTTACCTCTTATTCCATGTTTTAAATTCTAGATGTTAAATTCCATATCTTTAGCTTTTAACAGACTTTTCTTCAGCAGTAGCTAACACCAAGCGTCGTTTGGAATTAAGCTTTTTGTATCCAAACACTTTAAGGATCAAATATATAAATTTTTTTGTGTGTGTAAAATAGCCTATATATTGACCATTTCCTTGATTCGTGTTAAATATGTGCTACCTAGTACACTTAAAAACTTATATAAAAAACTAAGGATATGTTGTAGTGAAAACAATACGAATCAAATTTAAAGTGGGAATGCTCGAACCCGCGCCAAACCAAAACAAAGACCCTGCAAATCCAAAAAGTAACCACTCCGACGACATCATGAAAGTTAACGTTCTAGGAGAACATATATATATATATATATATATATATATATATAAGTATATATACAATGAAATTACAAGTGTATGAGAGACAAAAATTGTTTATTATATGTATATATAATAATTGTATGGCAATGACACATATATCTAGAAAAAGATTCATATGCCAAACGTGCAATTTATAAGTAATCACTCGGACGACATCATGAAAGTTAACATTATAGGGGAACTTATATATATAAATATATATAAAATGAATCTACAGGTGTATGATAGACACAAGTTGTCTATTATATGTATATAGAATCACGGTAACGCTTTATCCGGAAAAAAAAACATGTTTAAAGGCAAACATTAATATTAATAGTTGATATTAAATTATATATATATACAAAATGTAAAGTTTAAAGTGAGGAGGCTTACTGTTTCGTTCCAGCGAATGAGTGATTTACAGCTCGATATTTGGCCAATGGCTTTTTGCCGTTTGGCATTTTTGTTTTATATATTTTTTTTACTCTCACTGATTAGTTTTCTCTTTAAATAGATCTTTTCTACTTTGTTGAGTGAATTGTTTTTAGTGTGGTTGGTTTGTCACTTGGTTTTCACCAAAGAGGTCACGGGTTCAACACTACCGGCTGTGTTTTTGTAATTTTTTTGTTGGTTTTTCCTTGGACACTTAAGCCACATAATTTGGGCTATATACGTGTTAAAGACGAGTGAAGCCACATTATCTCTTTATCTCAGGTGTCGATCTGTCATCTTTTTCATCTGAAAACCCTAGAACCCACCACCGCTTCGCGACGATTCTGGTGACCGAGAGAGACGACATCTATTAATGTTTTCCATTTTGTTGCTTCGTCCACTCCTCTGACTCTCGCTCCACTCTCGCTTCTCTGCTGCCTTATGTTCTGAATCTCTCTATGAAACTCCGGCGTGGTGGCGTGGTGTCTGCCGATTCGTGTGACCTTTCGTCTCTTCGGTTGTGCTCCGGTGTATCATCGATGTTGTACACTACTCATGGCGTTTAGGGTTTCGTTTGTTCAGAGAGTTGGAACTGTAAGTTTTCAGATCCATCTGTTTTCTGATTCTGTTTATGAAACCTTCGTGGCCGTTGGTTGTGCTCGGGTGTGAGGCGGCCGGTGGTGGTGGTCGTTTTTAGGTGGCTAGGATTTATTAGGATTTCTTCATTGCTGGTAATGGTATGTTTATATTTTTCATCTATTGCTTCCCTTTGCCTTCGGATATAGATTTTTAAGGTTTATTTTCTCTAATTCTTCTTTTGCATCTGTTTGTGGCTGTGCCTATTGTAGTTTAGTTGTTTGATGAAATGTCAGTTACACTTTCTTTGCTTTCTTTTCGTTTCCTTCTGAGACTTAGGATATTAAGATTTAATTCTCTGTTCGTAAGCATCAAATACACACACTGTTGCACATTTGAAAAAGACTGCGATATTTGATACAGTAATTTGGAAATTACATAGGCTAATAGGCTATTGACATTGTTATAAAAATTAACTTGAAAAAATTAAATTTTAAATACATACGATCAAAAGAGTTGGTGCTAAATATATCGTTTTGTGTAGAAATCCCCTTTATAAAATATTCTTAAATAAATTTGAAAGTCAAATGGTTATGACTTTAACATGCATGATTCTAATTCATATATATAAGATAATGATTAAAGCGAATAGAAGAAGGTGATAATTTATTTATTTCTGATAAAAGCCTGTGGTAAATGTTATAAAATTTGGCTTCATTTTCTTCTGAAAAGGTACTGGATTGGGCACAACACTTTTCATACAATTCCCACAATCAAAAGCCTCTAAATTGCCGACGTTGCCCTTAAACATACACTACTTTTTATCTTTATGTGCTTCATTATGAACTTAATCTCAACTGTCAATTTTACCATGTCTATACACATTGGCTTGGCTCTTTGTTTAGGATGTCATAATACATGGTCTACTCTTCCATATGCATTATATTGCCTATTTGTGATTTAAGTAGTCGTAATCATTTGCGTCTTTGGTTTACATGCAGGTGTTGCTGCTGTCTTTTTAAGACTTTCGGCTCAGGTACTCTGCTGCTCTTTTGTTTATGTTTTTATTTGATTTGTCCTAACTCATGTTCTTTGTGAATTTTTTGCAATTAATGTCAATGTATGTTGTTTGCTGTTAGTTTTTACATGAAACAATGCCATGTTTTTCTTAAAAGCAAGGTTGTTGTCATATTGATTACATTTTTAGCTATGAATTTTTTCAAGTGTAAAAGCTACATAAAATTGCTATGAGTTACATATATTTCATGAGTTGTATGTCATTTTCTATGGACGAAACTACTGCAAAAAGACCCTTTGATTTGAATTTTGTCTTTTTTTACTTTACCTATGAGTTTGTATTTAGTTTTTCTAAACTTTTTAACAACCATATCAGTAGATTTTGAACTGGTCATTTTTCATCTAATAATTGTCATCTTTTTAGCCTTTTAGAGTTTGTAGTAATGGAATTAGACACAAGTTTACATTTAGTGTAAAGTTTCTTTTTTGGTATGCTGTTGCATTTAGGTTTTATGTTGTATTTGGTTTTAACTGTATCTTTGATCTTTGTATTTGTTCTTCTGAACTTTTTGATATAGTATATATTTGAAGTGCCCAATTATCATCTAATAATATCTTTGATCTTCGAATTGGTTTTTCGTAAACCTTTTTAGAACCAAATCAGTAGATTTTGATGTGCTCAATTTTCATCTAATTGTTTTTATAACTATATCTTTGCTCTTTGTATGTCAGCTCCAAGTCAGCCACAAACACCAGCACCACCCGCAACACACAACAAGTGCATCAGGTAATACCACTCTAACAAACTAAAACAACAAAAGACACCGTATTTTGATTTCTAAACTTATCACATATAATCAGGTTTATTTATTATTGTTCCTATTTTCCTTTTTCTTCCTTCCTAGATGAAGGTCACATGTCCTCAAAAGAACTCAAAGAAAAAGATGATTGAAGCTGAACAAAGTATCGAGTTTTTGTAAATGAAACCATGATACATGCTGCATAGGTTAAGTAAAAACACTACTTTTTTTTTGGATTAGCTCTCTTTGGTAAACAACTACTAATAACTTTTGTATATGCAATGGTGTACATGGTAGTAGATATAAGACAAAACACTGCTTTTTTTGTACGTACTCAAATACAACCAGACTGCATATGTAAATGAAATTATGTTATGAAGTCCTGACTTAATGAGCACTATATGCAGCAAGCTTAAGAACCAAATAGATATCTTATGAAGCTCCTGCTTAATGGAGACTATATGCAACAGTGCTAAACACAAACCAAAGCAACGCCAAAACAGAAACCACGAACGACCAACACCAAGATGGTGGCCCGCCGCAACGCGCGGGCGGGTCACCATCTAGTAATAAATTGAAAAACAAAAAAAGAAGAGTTAATATTAATATAAAATAATAAAATGAAAAAGGAAAAAAAAAGTGGTTCGAAAGATTCGAACTTGTGTCAATGTTAAGGAGGGGAGGAGCCTAAACCAATTTATCTAGTTTTCTTTAGAAAATGACAAACAATGACACAAACCGATAGACAATGTTTGTGATTGTATATATATACAATGAATGAGATAAGAAGCGGATGGGATAGGATTCTGGAGCGAACCTATACTTATCTTATTATCTTATTGGGTGATCCGATACCCATTAATGTTTTTGTTTTAGTGTTATATATATAATTTAATTTTGATTGATCCTAAAATATTTTGTTACCTACCCCGTGAAGTGAAAAAGACAAGTAAAAGACAAAAATAAAGAGTAATTTTTTTTTTTGTTGAGCTTACCTCATTGTAGCATGGATGAAAAGCAATATCTTGAAAAGAAAATACAGAAGGTAATAAACCGTAAAGAAGTAGAAAAATAAAAAGAGAGACAAATAGCGATGGGGCTAGATAATAGGCTTTATCCGCTCTATTTCATTAAACTAGACTACAAGATAACTTATCCTTGCGTTACTGGGGTCGGTTGTAATTTCTGTTAGATGCATTTATTTTCGTATGATTTTAGCGATTGTTAGGTCCTCAAGTACCTTGAATGTATCGAGTGTTCTAGTCCCGTATAGCAAGCACATGTATAGATTTACAAAGTATATTTATAGTGTCTTATAGAGTTGCATTTCTAAGAAAGTTAACATATGTTGGTAGTTTTTGATTATGAATTATTTGCAAATGTATTGTTTAAATATCAATTATTTTGATGAAAATCTTTTAGTTTTTATTCATGAATTATTTGCAAATGTATTGTTTAAATATCAATTATTTTGATGAAAATCTTTATCATGCTAGATTGTTATCATGTAAAAAGTGATATTATGTAAGCGAAAATTGGCTTAGATGTAAATAAATATTTGCAATTAAGTAAACCCTATAGCCCACTAAATCTGGATTATATAAAAAGAAAATAAATTTGACAAAAAATAAAAAGAAATTTAGTTTTGGAATGAATAAGGATCAAATCAAAATTTTATTAAAAAGTTTGTAATCAGTTAAACACCATGGCTACAAAAAACAAAAAAGATATTTGCCCTGCCAAAGTGTAACTCAGCTTGTATACCATATAGCTTGCTAATATGATCATCACGACCTTCCTTCACAAAAGAATGATAAGGTAAAATACTTGTAACCATACAGATCCTTCACTAAAAAATGATAAGGTAAAATACTTGTAAGCATACAGAAACCATACAGATTATCGATGACACAATACAACTGTTTCGAATTCAAAACTTTTTATGCACTTCAATCAGAATCTGAAATGAGCATCAAATGAATATAGAAAATAAAAGTAACCGATCAAAACTGTAAGAGCAAACAAACACATTAAAAGTGAAAGTAGATCAAAGTGAGCTCAGGATTTTAAGCTGGTTATCATAGCCTTATAGGCTCAAAACAGATGTATGCACAGG
Source organism: Deinandra increscens subsp. villosa (assembly GCA_039602395.1). Taxonomy (NCBI): domain Eukaryota; kingdom Viridiplantae; phylum Streptophyta; class Magnoliopsida; order Asterales; family Asteraceae; genus Deinandra; species Deinandra increscens. Next base: position 77,271,796 of record JBCNJP010000017.1, on the reverse strand, counting down.
TCAAGCCCACGGCTGCGATTTGTTTATCGCCATGCCGTAAGGGCAACCACATAGCGAAAAATCAATCATCATCGCCCGATCCAACGAAAGCAACAACCATCTTAACGATATTTCCAGCAACACAAGGCAAACATGAAAGCCAAGAAGTAACTATCATCGCCTCGTCGACAGTAACCAAGAGCCACAGAAACAGTAACCAAACCATAGGCTGAAAAGCCATCAAGATCTAAACAAGGCAATACGAAAATGAAGCCGACGGTTGCGACAACGAGGAAACTCTCTTTTCCTTGTGCCCAACATGCGAGTAACAATCTTAATTTTTTGAGACGAAAATTCCTTCAACAAGGGAGATGATCTGACACCCGGTAAAATTTAGGCACAAACACGAACACAGATAGTAGTGATATCAAAATTTCAAGCATTCATACATCTAGTGGAATTAGTAGATGTGTCATCGAGTCTGAACATTCACACACGAGTAGGTCCTGAGCGTTGAGTGACTAACTAATTAAATAATAAAATGCTCGAACACGGTTGTGTAACCTATGATTTCATGATTTGATGTGATGTTGCATGCTAAATGAATTACGTGTTAATTGAGTGTATGATCTATAAATGTCATTTAGAAATCTGTATGTAAACTTAAGTTATGTGATTTTATATGACATGTTAATTGATTTCTAGAGCATGGTTCCATCATAGTTAAATGTGTTATTAAAAAGATTCATGAACTAGATTTTGTTTAAGAGATGTTACTAGAAACGTATGTAAGCTTGTCGAATTGCAAGTTAGTTGATTAAAAAAAAGTTGATATAATCATCAATTTAATTCAAGTTTCTATCAACAATTTAATTTCAAGTTTTGGTCCCTTACGTGTATATGAGATTTCCGAAAACATGCAGATAATGAGGAATTATCTAATCCCAAACAAACAAGTGAACAACCCTACAAACCCTCCTTAATTCCACTTCTAAATCTCAATCAAACTCTTATATGTCCCTCTTCACTTATTCTTTTTTACGTACAAAAAAAGAAGAGGAGAAAAAGCTAGTTTCTCACACCTAGCGACGGTAGGAGCAAGAGACTCCCTTCTGCTCTCGATCTCAGCCCCTTTTATGGGAACCAGCAACGGTCACGAACACGTAGGAAATGGCAACAGAAGTCTCCAGAAGAAAAACACCCGTTCGAACGTTCTCCGACCCATGATCTTTGTTAGGTTAATCTTGACTTATTAGATTTATTAAGTAAGTTTTATTATTTAGTTTTAGTATTTTAGTTTTATGCATGTGTGATAAGATAGAATTGGTCATGGGTTGACCGAATTTGGTGTATGTGTACGTTGAGAGTAAAGAAGAGTGGGTCACCTATTTCCTTATCTTTAGGCTAGAATATAAGTAGGTTGTTATTTGCATGTTTCCACGTTTTCTTTTCTGTAAGTCTATATATAGACTTTTGAGTATTCAATAAAGTAGCAAGCTTTCCTCCATCTTTCTTTTTTTACTTTATGCAACTATAAGATTCATATATACACTTTTCATATTTGAGAGGCTTGAATAAGAGAGAAGCTTCATCGTATTATTTACGGCCTGATCCAACATTTGGTATCAGAGCGAGGGTGAAGACGGTATCTGCCGGTTTGAGAGTCGTTTAGAGAAAGAGGCGGTAGTCTCGTGGCTGCAGGGGTGAGAATGAGAAAGCACGTAACAACAAGTTGTGATCAAGTTGTGAATCGCAGTAAGAAGGAAGACCGACTGCCTAACAGCAGTGACCGAAGACCGTGACCGACTCCGCCGAAGAAGAAGACCGAGACCGAAGAACCGGCATGAAAAAAGACCATGGTTGGAACTAAGTTCTGGCTAAGACCGTGAAGACCGTTACGCACAAGAGAAAGACCGTAGCAGTGACCGCGAAGACCGTAAATCCGCAACAAAGACCGACGCGGCTAACCTTAGATCGATGCCGATGACCGAGACCGAAGGCTTCATATAGGGAGAAAGAAGACCGAGAAGGAGCTTATCGAAATCAGCAGAAAGAAAAAACGCAGAACGTGGAAGAAGATTAGCAAGAGTGATTGGTTGTTTGAATTTGTTTTCAAACATTATGGCTGGAAAGGAGGGCATGCATGCAAGCTTTGTTTTGTTTTGGTAGAAGAGACTGCATTTTTATCACCTTAAGAAGAAGACGAACTGGGTTTTTGTTTTTGTTTGGTGGTTCTTGCAGGTATCTAAAGAAGGTGTTATCAAATTGAAAAGTCAAATAAGATAAAGAGAAAGTGTGGTGCCTTTTGGTTGGTGGTGTACGGGAGAAGAAAAAGAAGTCCTACACCTTAATGATTGTTGGCTGTCAAGGAACCAGGGGCACAAAAGGAAATTGTTGACAAAGCTAAAGGAAAGAAGCAAGTAAGTATGGAGGTGAATTAAAAGTGAAATCAAGCAAGCATATGAACCGTATGGGTTTAGGTAATGTACGAAAAGAAAGTGGCATGTTCGTAGCAAGTAGCAAGAGACCGGACCATAACGGTTCGAATAGCAAGTTAATAAGCAAGAAGATTTTCTTAAAAAAAAGAAAGCAAGAAAGTATCGAATCAAGCAAGAAAATAGCAAGTTTTGAAAGAAGCAAGAAAAGCAAGAACAAATCAAGCAAGAAAGAAGCAAGAAAAGCAAGAACAATGCAAGCAAGAACCAAGAATCGACACTCGGTTTAAAATGAAATGGGTCAAGATAAAAGGGGTGAATGTTAGGTTAATCTTGACTTATTAGATTTATTAAGTAAGTTTTATTATTTAGTTTTAGTATTTTAGTTTTATGCATGTGTGAATAAGATAGAATTGGTCATGGGTTGACCGAATTTGGTGTATGTGTACGTTGAGAGTAAAGAAGAGTGGGTCACCTATTTCCTTATCTTTAGGCTAGAATAGAAGTAGGTTGTTATTTGCATGTTTCCACGTTTTCTTTTCTGTAAGTCTATATATAGACTTTTGAGTATTCAATAAAGTAGCAAGCTTTCCTCCATCTTTCTTCTTTTACTTTCTACGACTATAAGATTCATATATACATTTCATATTTGAGAGGCTTGAATAGAGAGAAGCTTCATCGTATTATATACGGCCTGATCCAACAATCTTAAGGTATATAAAATCCTTGAAGTTTTTGCAATCTGTTAGTTCTTGAACCTGATTCGTTGTTCGTGTGTTGCGGATTGAAAACGATTACTAGTTGTATGTAAATTGTTGTTACTCACGTGATCGATGTTGTTAACTATCTGAAACTCTGGTGCTTGAATATGTGGACCGAGGATGATGTATGAGACCTTTGCAATCGGATACAAATTTGTAAAGTCGCTCAGAAACTACTAACTCGTATAAACTGTTAGTTATAGGGGGTTTGGCGGTGGTATGGGGAAGACTGACATTAGAAAACAAGTTATTAAATATGTTTTGAACTGTGGTAGTCACCAAATCACAATTGTGTATTAGTGGTTATATGTGTGGTAACTGGGTGGTTGTGGGATCGAATCCAGCGGCCAATAGTTTCCTCTCTTTTTATTCTATTTTTAATTTGGCCTTCACTCATATCTCTTATAGTTGATTAATAAGTGTACTACAAGGTGTTTAGTGTTGGCTAGGTTTTATATATTATGGAGAGTGTTACACTTGATGTAAAACATGACACTCAGTTTATAAAATTAAACTTTTAGAAATTGTATTTTATGGAGAGTATTACACTTGATGTAAAACATGACACTCAGTTTATAAAATTAAACTTTTAGAAATTGTACTTGCGTATGTCTTATACTTAACGATCTAATGGCACCATAATGTATATCGCATGTCAAAAGATCATGTAATCGTGTGATCTTAGGAATCTGGTTACTTAAGCTAAATCATTAAAGATTACGTGCGTGTCTAACATGTTTAAACAAGAAACCTTTGCATGGAACATGATTATTGTAATTAAATTCGGTTAATGTGCATACTTGGTTAACATGATCATTTTAGGAAACCTTGTTATCAAACATGTCTAAATATGGAAACCTTACGTGCTTCTTGTTACCGCTTGGAAACAACTTAGGTGCATGCTAGAAACCTATAATGTGTGCTTACCTACTATAATTAGAAACTTACTAATTATATAAACATGTTATATATGGCAACTTTCCTAAAATAGAAACTTTCCAGAATTAGAAAGTTCAACCGAACAAACCAACATAACTACTAAACGAGTCACCAACGTGTCATTAGGCCTGATTAGTCCGTCCAAGTGTTTCTACACTGTGATCTCACACGTATTTTTATTAGGTGATCATTAGAAAGTCATTTGTTTACATTTCGGTTTCAAACTCTTGCCGAGCTCCCGAAGGTGAGTTCTCTAACACATTCTCTCTAAGTACCTCCTTGAGAGAGAAAAGCATGATACAAAGAGTTTTGGTAATATAATTGTATAGCTGATCACGTATATGCGAACATAACACATATTTGAACTCCTTGAACTTTCGGGCTGTCAATTTATGAGAAAGCGAGGTTATATTAAGTAGTACTACTGGGTTTGACAAACCCCACCCGCGTTAGTCGCTCTAACTCGAATGGATGTCGAACGGGTGTAACATTAGCCTAGACAGTATCATCATCGTCTGTGTTAGACGATGGTGGAAAGGCATTACAAACATAAACAGTCACGCTTCGGTTGCGAACCACATAGTGATAGCGATTTTGGCGTAGCTAGCTACAATACAATTATGATTACATTGTTCAAACATTAGTTTAATCATTGATTCTTACATTTTGTCTTTATGAACTCACCAGCCTTGTGCTGACCCGCATAGCATGTCTGTCACAGGTACCTAGGTACAGAGCACGATTAGGCGACATGCATTTCACTGGGTCAATAATTGGGTTTTTAAATCATTGATGGGTTTTCTTTCCATATGGTTTTGGACGCGTGTTTTGCGCCACATGTTTACTTATCTTTATTAACACTTCTGCATGTCTTAAATTTGTTTTATTGCATGGTTTAGTATGGATAATGACTCAGGTGCTGGTTTGTCACACGCCTCACGCTTATACTCCGCATGTGGATTTTGAGGGTGTGACAACGGTCCATTAATTGACAAAAAATGGGTCCATCCGAGCATGTTAAATGATACCAGTAACACTGAAAATGAAGCCGACGGTTTCAGATTTAGGTTATTAAAAACCTCCAAACAAAAATCGATCCAATAGAACAACAAGAAAACCTGTCGATTTCATATCTGGGTTTCAGAAAACCCTAAACCCAAAATTGATCCAACCCAAAATCTCCAATTCAAGAGAAACCTGACTTGAACAGTTCTACCAAAGTATATACACATAAAATGAAGCTCAGATATATGGTGTTGGCTGCGAGAAAATAAGAAAGAATCACCTCCGCAAAACACACAAAAACCATCATAGCAAAAGCAAATCGAAAAAGAAAGAATCAGCGACCTAATCGTCACAGTAGAAGACGCTGGTAGACCGGCGCACAGTGTCACACCCCAACCAACAGCGGAATACGTTGGGGCATGAGGATTGTTCAGATGCTCATGACAACTAATATAGTTACCAAATTTAAACATGCCACTCATTAAACATAAATAATGTCATACAACTAATAATATCCAAACAAACAAATAGAAAGTCTTATTTTAATATTAATCTAGGTCCAAAAGCATGTCCTGTAACATCCATGGTCTATCCATTCCTATCGTACCCGATCATATTTCGTTTCAATGTAATTTCAAGGATTTATAAATTAAAGAAGCCAATTTCGTTTTATTTATGATTTCCATATATATTTTTTTATTATTTCATGTTATCGCGAGCTTTCGATTATTTTAAGTTAAGCCAAGACTTTAGTATGCTATATATGTGTGACAATTGTGGGCAATACTAGTTACGCAGACAACTGAAGCATAAAGTGTGGTTGTACGAAAGTTCGGGCTAAAACGGAAAATAATGAAAGTTTGGGTCATTTATGTAATTTTAACAAAGTCGAGATTATATTTGGTCATTTCACATGTTTCAATTTATTATGTCATGATATTACAAGTTTACAAGTATGTGTCACACATTTAGAAATGTCTATGGAGCAAATAAATGTCTACATAGCATACGCTCTTTCATCCTTGTTAAACTTTTCTCAATCATCATTTGAGTATTCTGCTTTAGTTTTCACCACTCCAACCTTTCCTGCTTCAATGTGTGTGGGAATGAACGGTCCGTTGACAACCGATCTCCAGAGTCTCAAATCAACACTTTTCAAATGGTTCTGAAATCTGTATTTTCACTCAAGAAAGTTATCAGCAGATGTGAGTCTGGGAGGACGAGTAGTTGATCCAATCTCAAAGTCCAGTTTCTGATACATGTTAGGTTCAAAATCCATGACGAAAGTTTAGGAAAACTTAAAACTAATTGTCCAAAAATGAGTTTCCGATCGTAAACACCCGTTTACGATTGAATCAGACAGTTGTATCGTAAACTCAGGTCATAAACAACTGGTCGTAAACACTGGTCGTAAACAACTCCGGATCGTAATCCCGATCGTAAACGCCTCCGGATCGTAATCGAGATCGTAAACACTCAAAAATCGTATCTTGAAGTCGTAAACACCGTACAAAATCGTAATCGCGATCGTAAACCCTTAAAAATGCAGTCTTGAAGTCGTAAACACCCTTTTGATGAAGAACACTGATCGTAATCTTCAATACCAGCCCAGAAACGATCGTAAACACCAAGAACACCAACCGTAAACTTCACAAGCAGCCCAGAACTGATCGTAAACTCCAAAAACTATCACAAGCCAACACCTTTTCCAGCTAAACACTCGAATCCAATATCGTGGAACCTCGAATCAGGTGATTCTTAGCTCTGATACCAATTGTTGGTCCGGAATCAACAACCAAGCACGATATCGTAAACACAAACAAGTGCGGAAACCTTGTTTGTGAGTGATTCGAGAAGAAGATGATGAAAAAGACAAGATTTAAGATGAAGAACAAGCAACACAATCAAGTCTTGAATGAAGAACAATCAATCTTCTTGTAACCGGGTTTGCGATCGTAAATATAAGAAGAACACAGAAATCGTAATCAGCAAACTTGACATTAATCATAAACACATGAGGTATTTATACATACCTCTACAAAAGCCCTAGAAGTAATCGTAAACCCATAAGCCCAACTAGCCCAAATCGTAAACATACAAGGCCCAAAACAAGTAAGCCCAATCTAATGTTCATGCTTCATAAAATATAGCCCAACAATTCCCGATCGTGATGACCTTCGCACCTTCATCATGAACGAGGCTCATAACTCTCGATATTCTATTCATCCTGGTGCTGACAAAATGTACCAAGACCTCCATCGTCAATATTGGTGGCCTGGCATGAAGAAAGATGTAGCTCTCTTCGTAGCTAAGTGTCTTACATGTTCGAAAGTCAAGGTTGAGCATCAACGCCCTTCAGGCTTACTTGAACAACCTGAAATCCCTGTGTGGAAGTGGGAAAATATTGCGATGGATTTCATTACGAAACTTCCACGTACTTCCAGTGGCTACGATAGCATTTGGGTTATTGTTGACCGATTGACAAAATCGTCTCATTTCATTCCTATTCGCGAGGACTATCAAGTTGTGAAATTGGCTCGAATCTATGTCGATGAAATCGTAAGACTCCATGGTGTTCCGTTAAGTATCATTTCCGATCGTGATGGTCGTTTCATTTCTCGATTTTGGCAAACCTTACAATCCGCTTTGGGCACACGCTTAGACCTCAGCACGGCCTACCATCCACAAACAGATGGTCAGTCTGAGCGTACCATTCAAACCCTCGAAGACATGCTTCGTTCATGCGTAATCGATTTTGGTGGCAATTGGGACACTCACTTACCTCTGATAGAGTTTTCATATAATAATAGCTACCACTCAAGTATTGGCATGGCTCCATTTGAAGCTCTCTATGGTCGCAAGTGTCGCTCTCCTATTTGTTGGAACGAGGTCGGTGAAGCTCAGATCACCGGTCCCGAACTCATTCAGGAGACGACTGATAAAATCTCGCAAATCCGTGATCATCTTTTGGCTGCTCGAAGCAGACAGAAAAGTTATGCTGACAAACGCCGAAAGCCTCTCGAATTCCAAGTTGGTGATTTAGTACTCCTCAAGGTTTCACCCTGGAAAGGAGTTGTACGTTTCGGGAAAAAGGGGAAGTTGGCTCCTCGTTATGTTGGCCCTTTCAAGATTCTTGAAAGAGTTGGGAAGGTTGCCTACAGGCTTGAACTACCCCAAGAGCTCGAAAATGTTCATCCAACGTTCCATGTGTCCAATCTTCGTAAATGTTTGGCTAACGAAGACCTCCACATTCCATTGGAAGAAGTTCGCATCGACGAGACAATGCACTTTGTCGAAAAACCAGTGGAGATTATGGACCGAGAAATTAAGCAACTCAAGCGTAGCCGTATACCGATTGTCAAGGTCCGTTGGGAGTCTAAACGTGGACCATAATTCACCTGGGAGCGTGAAGACCAAATGAAGACCAAATATCCGCATTTGTTCGAGCAGTCTTCTCAAGAATAATTTCGGGACGAAATTTCCTAAAGTAGGGGAGACTGTAACATCCATGGTCTATCCATTCCTATTGTACCCGATTCATATTTCGTTTCAATGTAATTTCAAGGATTTATTCATTAAAGAAGCCAATTTCGTTTTATTTATGATTTCCATATATAATTTTTGATTATTTCAAGTTATCGCGAGCTTTCGATTATTTTAAGTTAAGCCAAGACTTTAGTATGCTTATATATGTGTGACAATTGTGGGCAATACTAGTTACGCAGACAATTGAAGCATAAAGTGTGGTTGTACAAAAGTTCGGGCTAAAACGGTAAATAATGAAAGTTTGGGTCATTTATGTAATTTTAACAAAGTCGAGATTATATTTGGTCATTTCACATGTTTCAATTTATTATGTCATGATATTACAAGTTTACAAGTACGTGTCACACATTTAGAAATGTTTATGGAGCAAATAAATGTCTACATGTTGCTGGAAAAATTTAATAAAAAAGAATTGTAGCTGGCAAGGTTCAAACCAGGAACCTCCATGTTAAAATCCAGTGCCCAAACCACCCTGCCAAATTGCCTTTTTGTTATAAACCTCGCTGCCTAGTTTATTTATCCAGCTAAAATCGCAGCCCAGAATTTCTTATTTCCTAACAGCTTCGCATCAGCTCGTATTTTTTCACACTTTTTACAACTTTAAACCTCTTGATTCACCAAATTAACACCTAAAATGACCTCCAATCAGTTGTATCTTATTCCCAAGCCTAATCAAATCATTTCCATCCAAAAACTTCAATCAATTAGAGATTTTAATTGATTTCTTCATTAATTCAAAGATTAGACTTTTTCTCCAAGAACTTCCTTTTTTAAAATTGAAACCCTAGACGACCTCTTGACTATAAATACCCATACACCTGCTCCTTGCACTCCTTGCACTCCTTCTTGAGATATTGGTGCTCCCAATTTCGTATTTGGTGCAAGGATTCGAGAATTCAAAAGTCAACGGCCCTGTCTTTGACCATCCAAATTCTCCTTCTCTTTTCATCGTTCGGGTATGTTTTCACCACCATCTCCTTCCTTTTACTAAGGTCTACGAAAGCCCGCTGTCCCTTTTCGTCTGGGTTGACCGAATCAAAAAGTCAACCTTCAAGAACATGAGACTTTGGGGATTTAGGCTTAGTTTTTATAATTAACATTTGATTTTCATTTTAATCCTCCTAAAATGCTATATATGTTCCATAAGATGTTCCAACAACATCAAGACCCATTTTTCTCTATAAAAATTGAAACTTTGCAAAATAGCTTCCTTACTTATTAGTTTTGACATTTTACCAACTATAAAGAATTTAAAACTATCTTGAAGGCATTTTCACTTCTAAATGTGCGCAACATATCTCCATGATTATTGCACACCACAAATTGGACAATTATCATCATATGTACATAAACCTTAATTTTTTAATTTTTTTAGCATATAAAATTTTCTCAAAGATCTTTATGCTAAAAACTAGTTATTGTTTTCTAATGTTATTGAACACATGGACCTAGTAGCATGATTAGGAATTTTAGAAAGCCTTAAAAACTCATTTGCCTTAGAATATGTTCATGACTTAGAAATTACCATAATATTCCTAAATTAAATACTTAAGAATTTATTTTAGAGCTCTTTAAAATAATTAAAGACTCCTAGACTTGGCTAGGATAATTTAAATACCATTAAGATTTTCCCTTTAAAGTTTCCAAAGTAATTAGGGATTTAAACGCCTTTGAAGAATTTAGAATTTACCACTTTAAAATTCTTATTTCAAATAACTTGGAATAACCAAATACTCCAAAACAAACGTGTACTAACTGGAAGGGTGAAAACACCGGTAGGCGGGACCTCTGTCTAGGTAAGAGCTGCGCATAAATCCCATAGTTGGACCCGGGCGCTTACCTGGGACATCCCGGCGAGAGTGTTAGTAACCTATAGGCCAAAGCACGTTTATAATTTTGGGGTGATTAATTTCAAGGCACGTTTACAATTATAGTCTAAGTCAATATCCCCAAGTCCATCCAAACCCCTCATATTCTCGTTCCTTTATTCATTTGGCCCTTATACATCCTTTAGGGTGACCTCCGGAATCTCACATATACCTTATCTCTCGCTCGTGGACTTTCCTTCGCTTGAATCATGTGAGTAATCCTTGCCCTTTTTCATTTTCCATTTTGGGGTGCAACATGTATCCTATATCAAATATGGTTTTCAATTGTTTATCAAATTACAAATGCGTATGTGCTCTATGTGTAGATTATGTGTTATATGTTTGTCTAGCATGATTTGTCAATTTATGGTTATCATTGGTTATCATCTGTGTGCGGACTGAGTTATCAATTATTCTGTGTGATTCAATGGGATAAACAAGGATAGATCTATCGGGTAGCCCCCACTCGATCAGCCGGTCTGGCGTTGAGTGTTTGTTCCCACTTTCATGGTTTGTCAATGATTCTAGCATATTATATTTCATGTATTCTTACATATGACACGACGCATGATTTTCACTTATATGCTATGTACGAAACTTGTGATTACTCACCAACTCTATAGTTGACATTATTTTATACATGTTGCAGGAAATGAGAATGCTTGATTCAAGTTGCTTCCACATAGGACTTGGACCTAGTTATGATTTAATAAGACATTTGTTGATGTTTTTGTTCGTTTAATTTCAAGTATGTATTGACATTTTATTATGAATAAAAGTATGAGACTTATTAATATTGTCATCTTAAATTAGTGTCATGAGCTTATGGGCAATCTAATCATGCCCCGACGTTTCCGCCGTCGGTTGGGGTGTGACAGATTGGTATCAGAGCCATGGTTATAGGGAATTAGGTTATTAGAAACGGAATAACCTAGACTATTTGCCTTGGGT
>JBCNJP010000017.1:77152096-77259812 GCA_039602395.1 Deinandra increscens subsp. villosa | reverse complement strand
TTTTATTTTCAAAATTAGAAAACTAGAAAACATGTTCAAATCAATTGTTTTCTATTTGTTTTCTATCTCTACATTTCATTAGATTTCCGTCGATGATGCGGTGGAGCAGACGGCGACGGAGGTAACAGAGGAGAGGTCGAGCGGCTGTGCGTATAAACCCTAGAAAATGAACCCCCCCTTTTCTTTTGTATATATTTGGAAAACGGAAATAGAAAACAGAAAACGGAAAACGGAAAACAGAAAACAGTAAAAAAGGTGTTTTCCATTTTTAGTTAAAATTTAGAAAACACTATTTTCTGTTTTCCTAGAAAACGTTTTCTAAAAAATACAATTTGAACGCGTTTTCTGTTTTCCTTGTTTTCTAGGAAAACAGAAATGGAAAACACCCTCTGTTTTCCACAACTAAACGCGTCCTAAATATCTGATTTATTGGCTATACATGAGCATGCTAATTAATATATTTTGTTCCTTTTGCAGTGAAGCTATTTAATTACAAGTATAATACTATTGTTTTGTTGTCTTACTGTAGCAAGACATACATTTTGGGATTTTTGTTGCCAGTTCTTTAACTATTTATATTAATTGGAGGGTTTTTTTTTTTTTTAATTTTTGCATCTGTTGTATACCCATCATATAGATGTTTATGATCGATGATTGTGGTTCCTCACATCTAAACCATGTATCTCTTATAGTAATCATAAAATGTATGTCAAGGACAATTTATAAAATATATGAAATTAGCATCGTGCTATCGTTGTGACTATATTATATTCTTAATTAGATATTTATGTAAATGAGACCATTGAGAGTGAAGCTTACCTCTCAAACGTAAGCTATTTTTAAGTTATTTATAACTGACAACAACTCCATATGTTTGGATTTAGAAAAAAAACTACACATCTTAACTTAAGTTGAATGCTATGGAATACAAGAGACTTTCACTTTGAGACAGGTGGTTGTCATAGACTTTTATTGGTGTTATGGTTTTCGGCAATACAACATGCACAATATATGTGGTTTCTAATGAAATAGATTTATAGATTTATGTACCATTCCACAAACAAAAGGTAAAAACAATTTGTCTCTGTTTGTAAAAATTTTCAGAAAAGTATATGCATGTCATTTAAAAGATGGTTATGTTGAGTTGGATCCTGGTGTAGTTGTTGCAAATGAGAAAATGAGGAATCACATGACATTTTCTAGTGTGTTTTTTTAAGTACTTCACTGATTTGACGTGATAAAATCTGTAGTTCATTGTTTTCACTTATATTGTCTGTTTTATAATGCAGGAATTCCATGTTTCAAGATACAAAATAAGGCTTGAACATATATCTGGACTCTCACATCTACCAAGACCAGAATGAGTTTTCAGTACTTTGTATTTGATCTCTCCGTTCAAATCAAAGCAGGTGCGTGTCCAACCCTTCGTTTACCGGGTAATTAATCTACATTTAATGTGATAATCGGCATTCATTTCTAGGTGAAGAATTTCTAATTCAATTACGCTTCTGTTCTTATATCTAAATTCATGTTGGATTGATCCAACATTACCATTTTCTCAAGACATGAAGGTTAAATTCAGAATTAGATTTTTGTGATTCATTTGTTTGAAGGAATTACTGATTAGGTGCATTTATATGAGATCTAGCTATGTTATGATTCACATATGTGAGCCTTAATTGAATGCCACAACAATTAGTATCTCTGATGCTTTATGTGCAAATCACAATGTATGGTATCATTTTAAGGCTATATGTTAATCCCAGGGCAATGTTTCATGTCAAAGTCAAATTTATAGTATTCTGATACGGACCCAATGATGGGACTGGGCCACTCTGGAGTGGGCCACACTGGATTAGGGTTGAATAAAGGGAAATTAAGTGGCGGGAAAAAGAAAAAAGGGAGTGGGGCATGACCCAGAGAATTCGCAGGAGGCAATTAGTGGGGAGAAGTTAATTTGGTAACTGTTAAATTAGGATAGTATTAATAGCATGTTTCTTTCTTGTTTTAGGTGGTCGATGTTTTTCTATCAAATTAGGTTTTACCTATTGTAATCGGAGATTTAGCCTATCTCGAATCAGGCCTTTACTTTCAATTCCAAGCTTTTGATTTCCTGTTCTTAACATTTGGTTCCATTGCCGGGAAATCGACATGGCACCCGCTACCCGCAGTACTTCAGACCCTCACCCTACGAACCCAGACCCTGTAGCTGCCCAACTGGCGGTCATCGCAGCTTCTATGGAATCCTTGCAAACTGAAGTTGCTGCCCTGAAAGCCCGTGACAAGAAGAAGGAGAAATCCAGCGGAGGATATAGCAGATTTGATGATGAAGATTCGTCAGGAAGCAATCATCGCCATTACCGTCCTTACAACAAGATCGATTTTCCCTCCTTCAGCGATGGGGACCCGAGAGGGTGGGTTTTAAAAGCCGAGAAATACTTTCGATATTACAATATTCCGGAAGATGAGAAGGTTGATGTTGCAGCCATGCATTTAGAAGGAGACGCTTTAGATTTCTACTCCTGGGTTGCTGCTGATCAAGCTATTGAGTTCTGGGATGAGTTGGTTCGAGCCCTTCAAAAGAACTTTGGGCCTGCAGAATTCCAGAATCCAGACGAGCATTTATGCAGCATCAAACAAACTGGAACGGTACAAGAATACCGACAGGAGTTTGCCAAACGTTCGTCTCGCGTAACTAACTGGCCTGAGCACTGCCTCTTAGGGGTGTTTCTGAACGGCCTCAAGGACGATCTCAAAAGCGACGTTCGAATTCACAAACCGAGGACTGTGTACAAAGCTATGAGTATAGCTCTTGAGTTTGAATCCAAAATAAGCCATACAAAATCTGGAAAAATTATCAATGTTTCTTCTTCGGTCAAAACAGAGTCGACCTCGGCAGCCTCCAACACTATAATACCTACTGCTGCAGCCTCGAAACCAACAGAAACTCGTCTCTCTGATGCTGAAAAACAGGGTCGGTATCTTCGAGGGGAATGCTATCGATGTGGGGATAAATACAGCCCCGGACACCGTTGTAAAACAGGGACTTTCAAGCTTCTAGAGATAGCTGATGAGGGAGAAGAAACTGCAGGAAACGAGCCTGATTGCACTGATGAACAAGCTAAAATCAGCCTTCACGCGCTTTTTGGTCAATCATCTACAACTACCATGAAACTCCAAGGCATTTTAGGAACGACCGAGGTATTAATTCTGATTGATAGCGGGTCCACACACAACTTCATTTCGGATAAATTGGTTAGTGATCTGAAACTCATCACCCAATTTATTCCTCCTTTCGGTGTCCAAATAGGGAATGGTGACATTCTCCGTTGCAATAAGCTTTGCAAGAACATCTTACTGCAACTTTCAGATCTAAAGATAACACAAGATTTCTACATGTTTGCCTTAGGGGGAGCTGATGTGGTACTCGGTATCCAGTGGTTAGCAACACTTAACACAGTCCAAGCAAATTGGAAGGAGATGTTTTTGAAGTTCACCATAAATGGTAAGAAATACAAGTTACAAGGACTCCCACTGGATCTTCAGCAACCTGCAACGTTTCAACACCTCACTATTGCACCATTTAAGATACCCACTAGTGACCCAGCAGCCTTGTTTTCTCATACCCGACTTGAGGACAAGTCGTTTGCCCTGGCGGGATGTATTGATACGGACCCAATGATGGGACTGGGCCACTCTGGAGTGGGCCACACTGGATTAGGGTTGAATAAAGGGAAATTAAGTGGCGGGAAAAAGAAAAAAGGGAGTGGGGCATGACCCAGAGAATTCGCAGGAGGCAATTAGTGGGGAGAAGTTAATTTGGTAACTGTTAAATTAGGATAGTATTAATAGCATGTTTCTTTCTTGTTTTAGGTGGTCGATGTTTTTCTATCAAATTAGGTTTTACCTATTGTAATCGGAGATTTAGCCTATCTCGAATCAGGCCTTTACTTTCAATTCCAAGCTTTTGATTTCCTGTTCTTAACATATTCCTAATATATATGAACTTCAAAACACATTATACTGTACTATATTTTTGTATGATCTATTAGTAGTTTGAGACTTTTCAAGTGAACACATAAAATGGATATGAAATAAAGATGAATATATGACTTTTTAAGTCGGTATTAGACGTAAAACTTTTGACTTTTCAGTTGCATAAAAACATGTATGATGGATGTCAAACATGTGTATTATTCTTCTTATTTCATTTGTTTTCCATGTCTAGGTGGGATTGTAGGGCTATGAAGAATACTTAAAGATGCAGGTAAGAAGGTATGTACTTTCCAAGTCTTGATATGTTTGTTTTGTAATATAATGAAGGATTAATCTTGATTATTAGATAAATATCATTAAATAGTTTATCAATTAATTTAGAGTATATTTGGGTTAGAGATAATCATTGTATTTAGTAGAATACTTGGTTTCCTTATTAGAGTCAAAGTAGGAGTCTTGATGATCAAGTTAGACTTTTATTATAAATAGAGGTATAGGGTTATTGTTTTAGATGTGGAGTTTCATATTAATAAAAGTATCAACTTTTGTCAATTGTTATTTGTGTTTTAGTGATCCAATTTCCCAACAATTGGTATCAGAGCATAAGGCTCGTATCGTGGGATCGGAGGAAGAAGAACGAGTTGAACGAAACCCTTGTGAAGAGGAGAACTCGGTGCTCAAATTGTGTGTAGAAGTGGTTCAATTGCGACGAATTTGCGACCAGATCCTGCTTTAGTGACAACAGTAAAAATTAGCGACGAAAATTTGCGACCAGAATCTGGTTTTAGCGACGACAGTGAAGATCGGCGACAAGTTAGCGACGAGTTAAAAGTTTAGTGACGAGATTATAGATCTGCAACCAGATTGGAGATCAGCGACGAGATTTAAAGATTAGTGACCAGAATCTACAACTAAGATGTTTTAGCGACCAGATTTAGTCGAGGAAGAAGAATGGTCCTGTGTGAGTCGAAAGAAAGTTGTGTGAATCGAAGACCTAAGTGGTCTTGTCTGTGTGACTGAATCAAAGAGGAGATCTGTGTGATCGAATCTAGAACTTAGTGTTCTTACCTGTGTGGTAACGAGAAGACCAAGCCTGTGTGAACTTGGCCTTTGGACCTGTGTGATCCAAAGAGAGAAGAAACCTGTGTGGTTTGAGACCGACCTGTGTGATCGGAGAGAAAAGACCGAGACCTTTGTGATCTTGGCTATTGGACCTGTGTGATCCAATAATAGTAGATTCTGTGTGAATCAGATATTCTGTGTGAGTCGAGATTCTTTGTGAATCGGTAGTAGAGGAGACATAAAACCTAATCTGTGTGATTTGGGTGTGATATGCGTAAAGATATTTGAGTGATTTTGTTTAAGAGAAGAGCATGGAAGCAAAAGACCCAAGACAGTGGTTACCGGTGGCAAAGTGGGTGCTACAAGTGTTACGAACGAAAGGGGTGAAGATCGACCAAAGAAGCCGATTGAAGTTGGATGGTATATCGATGGCTTTGGACAAAGTTATGGTGGCTAAGGGTGATGGTACTCTAGGTGGAAGTATTGAATCGATAGTAGAATCTCCAAGGATGGAGCTGATATCTTTGAAGGCTAGTGAATTCAAAAGTAATGCTTATGAAAGTTGTGTTGGATTGAACGCGGGGCTGATTATTGCAAAGGAAAAAGGTGACAATGAAACTAATGTGAATACTGTGAGAGGTTTGGCAGAAAAGTCTATTAGGCCGCATAAAGGAAATAACAAGTATCGATTCAAGTCCCAAAGGTTAGTCATGATTTCTAGATGTAGAAACGCGTTCGAGTTTAAAACTCTTGGGAAGAAAGTAAACAATGAGAGAAGTAAAGTAAGACGCCAGAAGAGAAGGAAATCATCGAGACGGAATCAAGAAGAGATTCACGGTTCGGGAATTAAAATTAAAGAGCTACGGGTGTTATTTGGAATCCAAGATCTCGGAGGTACCTATCAAGATTAAGGAGGAGAATGAAGGATTAATCTTGATTATTAGATAAATATCATTAAATAGTTTATCAATTAATTTAGAGTATATTTGGGTTAGAGATAATCATTGTATTTAGTAGAATACTTGGTTTCCTTATTAGAGTCAAAGTAGGAGTCTTGATGATCAAGTTAGACTTTTATTATAAATAGAGGTATAGGGTTATTGTTTTAGATGTGGAGTTTCATATTAATAAAAGTATCAACTTTTGTCAATTGTTATTTGTGTTTTAGTGATCCAATTTCCCAACATAATAGTGTCTGTTATGAACGAATCGAAAAGTTTTTCTTTAATAATTTTGTTTTTTTTTCTAATTGAATTTGGATTATGATTATAGATCGAGTTCCATTGTGATTTGTACATTTATTTTATTCCCCCGCATTTTTTCGGGGCTGAAAAGCGGCGACGCGCGCTAACTGATTTAGAACTCATGCCGATGATTGTTGTTTGAACGGAGGCAGGGTGCGGCCGAGACGAAATTGACATCTTGATAGGTTACTGCTATGGCTAGAAACAGGACTTCTTTCGTGGTGAGTTTCTTTTCGTTTTTAAGGATCTTCTTCTTTCTTTGCTGCTTGAAGATGGTTTAGTTTCGATCAATTTTGTGGTTGCATCTTGAATCGATCAGAGAAATAGATATGGGCTTAATGCTACGGAGGTCAGCTTGGATAAGATTAAACGACAATTGGCATCCGGATCAGGTAGAAACATCTTGCAGGGTCCTCTTCTTAAGCGATCTGAAACGGTGCTCCATTTTTTCTTCCTGATTTTTAATTTTAAATTCTTTGGATGATTGTTGATGGTTAGATTTGGGTATCATCTGTTGTATGTCTCTCGAAAAATTACAAGGAATGCATATTCTAGGTTACTGATATGGATTTACTGATATGGATTTCCTGTTCTTGTAGATGTCAACCCTAATTTTGGATGGTTCTTTATTATATGTGTAATTGTTTCTTTAATGGTTTCATGTCAGCTCCTTTGGCACAACCGTTGCTGTTGATCCTATTGTGCTCCAGATTAAAACCATGGTTTGATGATATGTTGGTATTTATTTTGCAGAGCATCTTTTGAGGGTTTCCTTACACCAGGTAGTCACATACATAATACATTAATTCATATTCTGTGGATATGTGTTTAAATCAATTTAAAGTTGTTATTTGAATAAAATTTTGTACTTAGTAGGCAGATTTAAGGGAAATATTTGTTGCCAAATGATTCAATCTATGGTAAGTTTTAAGGTTATTAAACGAGATGTTTACCCACCTCGCGCGTTGCTGCGGGGTTGAATTTGTATACGAAAGGAGAAAAAGTTAAGTGGTATAAAACGTAAAAGTTTAAAAGTCTCGTGGTGAAAGTATAAAACTATAGAAATATATTAAAAGTGAAAGTAGAAAAGTGAAAAGTTTCGTGTCCCAAAGTAGAAGACAAAAAAAGCTTAAAACAAAAATAAAAAACTTTAAAAGTTAGAGAATTAAAAAATTAAGGAGTATAAAACGTAAAAGTTTTTTTGTCTTGTGATGAAAGTATAAAACTTTAAAAATATACTAAGTTAAAGTGGTATAAAACGTAAAAGCTTAAAAGTTTTGTGGTGAAAGTATAAAACTGTAAAAATATACTAAAAACGAAAGTATAAAAGTTAAAAGTTCCGTGGCTAAAGTAGAAGACAACAAAACTTAAAACAAAAAAAAAAGTATAAAAGTTAGAGGGTAAAAAAATTAAGGGGTATAAAACGTAAAAGTCTAACAGTCTTGTAGTGAAAGAATAAAACTATAAAAATATACTAAAAACGAAGATAGAAAAGTTAAAAGTTTCATGCCCAAAATAGAAGACAACAAAACTTAATATAAAAAAAAATTAATAGTTAAACGGTACAAAACGTAAGAGTGTGAAACAATGTGGCCAAACTATGAAAACTAAAAGTTTACTATTTCGTTAAAAATAAAAAAACAAATCGTAAAAGTATAAGGGTAGAAAGCGTCAAAACACCAAAGTCACGTGGCCAAATTTTGAAAAACTAAAACTCTACTATTCATCTATGAATTCTTATTGTATAATATAATAATTATTTGAGGCTTTTAGGTGCCACGGTTATTAAAATCACGGTTTCTATTCATGTATGCGTATTTATCATGCGTGTGCATTCTCCCGGGTCGGCCGCGCGACAACACGCGCTAGCCGACTACTAGTTGTTTTAACAAGCACATTTTAACAATGAAGAAGTTTGACCATTTAGAATAGAGGCAGAAGGCCACCAGTCGGTACACATTTGATGATTTTTTTCCGAGTTTATCGTTTTTCCTATTTACATGTTTCCGAGTGCTCAATCTATACACATGAAGAGATTAAACCCTTGGCGGAAAAAAAAACAGTAAGTAAATAGACAATTCACATATTTTTTTCCCACATTGCATTAGGTGATATGGACGTAATGTTAACCATCTATCTATTTTTAATGGTCATCTTCTCTTTGAAGCATGCCGCTTTAACCACCCTAATGGACTTTAACAAACTACACTACATCCATCCATCTAGTGATGAACCCAAGAATTTTTTTCATAAAGGTCGGAATTAACGCTAAATATTAATATTTTTTTCAAGATCAATTCAAGTCAAGGGCGGGTCAGATTAGTTCATATTTTTTTTGTTTCCTACAAAAATTCAATTCTTTAATTTTGTTAAATCAAAAGTTTAAATTGAAATAGAAGGTAAACGAATAACAAGTCGTACTGTTAACTCCTTTGGATAGCAAAGCTAAGTTCTATGTAACATGAAGATATAATTGTTTTTTTTTTAAAAAAATAGTAAGAGAGTTTTATATTAAAGAGTTAAAAATGTCACTGCAATATGAACATATGTTACCAACGAGCAATTGTCTCAATGGTATCCGGGGGAGGGTTGAGTTTCTGACTGAGAGGTCAGGGGTTCAATCCTCACAGGGGATTTTCTGACAGTGGGTCAGTTTCCCCTTGAACTGGTGTCCTAGTTGAATGCAGGGCTGATGTACGAGCTTCCCCATAAGGGACGTGCAGTCACTGTTATCCCAGGAGTGGAGATGATCGGGTGGGTGGGTAATGCCCCCGTTAGTGATCTAAAATCGCCGTTAAACAAAAATATGAACATATGTTTTTTTCTATATGCATTTTTATAGTTACAAACACTTGTGTATATATACGGAGAAATGCAATATGAACATATGTTTTTTCTATATGCATTTTTATAGTTACAAACACTTGTGTATATAGAGAGAGAAAGGCTAGAGAGAAGTCATCATAAATTAAAAAAAAATTATAAAATAAAATAAAAGGATGAAAAATTACGTAAATTAATATATATATATATATATATATATATATATATATATATATCATTTTGAGAATCTACGTGTACACTTGGATAGTACTATTAAACCTATGCTGTATTTTTTTCATTGGCCTAACATGGCGGTGATGACTCACCTTCTCTTCCTTCTCTCTATTTAAAATATTTTTTTTTACCCAGATCTACCTCTTCTCAATCATTGGTTCTTTCTGTCTCTCTCTCTTAACCATGTCAATTTGCCGCCGGCGATGGCGGTCACGGTGAGGATGATGGTGAGCGGGGTTATTTGTCATGTTGAAGCGGCGACCATTTTTTCTATCTGTCGACGCTCTCTCTTACTCGCCGGTTCTTTCCATCTTTCTATTAACCCTACAACTTCGCCGGCGGCGATGATTGGTGACGGTGAGTTGAAGCGTCGGTGGTTAGCTCTGCTCCGTTGACTGTGCGCCGGTCTACCATCGTCTTCTACTGCGACGATTAGGTCGCTGATTCTTTCTTTTCCGATTTGCTTTTGCTATGATGGTCTTTGTGTGTTTTGGGGAGGTGATTCTTTCTTATTTTCGCAGCCAACACCATATATCTGAGCTTCATTTTATGTGTATATACTTTGGTAGAACTGTTCAAGTCAGGTTTCTCTTGAATTAGAGATTTTGGGTTGGATCAATTTTGGGTTTAGGGTTTTCTGAAACCCAAATATGAAATCGACAGGTTTTCTAGTTGTTCTATTGGATCGATTTTTGTTTGGGGGTTTTCAATAACCTAAATCTGAAACCGTCGGCTTTATTTCAGTGTTACTGGTATCATTTAACATGCTCGGATGGACCCATTTTTGGTCAGTTGATGGACCGTTGTCACACCCTCAAAATCCACATGCGAAGTATAGCGCGAGGCGTGTGACAAACCAGGACCTGAGTCATTAGCCATACTAAACCATGCAAGAAAACAATTTTAAGACATGCGGAAGCGCTAATAAAGATAAGTAAACATGTGGCGCAAAATACGCATCTAAAACCATATGGAAAGAAAACCCATCAATGATTTAAAAACCCAATTATTGACCCAATGAAATGCATGCCGCCTAATCGTGCTCTGTACCTAGGTACCTGTGACAGACATGCTATGCGGGTCAGCACAAGGCTGGTGAGTTCATAAAGACAAAATGTAAGAATCAGTTATTAAACTAATGTTTGAACAATGTAATCATAATTGTATTGTAGCTAGCTAGGCCAAAATCGCTATCACTATGTGGTTCGCAATCGAAGCGTGACTGTTTGTGTTTGTAATGCCTTTCCACCATCGTCTAACACAGACGATGATAATACTGTCTAGGCTAATGTTACACCCGTTCGAGATCCAGTCGAGTTAGAGCGACTAACGCGGGTGGGGTTTGTCAAACCCAGTAGTACTACTTAAAATAACCTCGCTTTCTCATAAATTGACGGCCCGAAAATGCAAGGACTTCAAATATGTGTTATGTTCGCATATACATGATCAACTATACAATTATATTACCAAAACTGTTTGTAGCATGATTTTCTCTTTCAAGGAGGTACTTAGAGAGAACGTGTTAGAGAACTCACCTTCGGGAGCTCGGCAAGAGTTTGAAACCGAAATGTAAACATATGACTTCCTAATGATCACCTAATAAAATACGTGTGAGATCACAGTGTAGAAACACTTGGACGGACTAATCAGGCCTGATGACACGTTGGTGACTCGTTTAGTAGTTATGTTGGTTTGTTCGGTTGAACTTTCTAATTCTGGAAAGTTTCTATTTTAGGAAAGTTGCCATATATAACATGTTTATATAATCAGTAAGTTTCTAATTATAGAAGGTAAGCACACATTATAGGTTTCTAGCATGCACCTAAGTTGTTTCCAAGCGGTAACAAGAAGCACGTAAGGTTTCCATATTTAGACATGTTTGATAACAAGGTTTCCTAAAATAATCATGTTAACCAAGTATGCACGTTAACCGAATTTAATTATAATAATCATGTTCCATGCAAAGGTTTCTCATTTAAACATGTTAGACACGCACGTAATCTTTAATGATTTAGCTTAACTAACCAGATTCCTAAGATCACACGATTACATGATCTTTTGACATGCGATATACATTGTGGTGCCATTAGATCATTAAGTATAAGACATACGCAAGTACAATTTCTAAAAGTTTAATTTCATAAACTGAGTGTCATGTTTTACATCAAGTGTAATACTCTCCATAAAATACAATTTCTAAAAGTTTAATTTTATAAACTGAGTGTCATGTTTTACATCAAGTGTAACACTCTCCATAAAATATAAAACCTAGCCAACACTAAACACCTTCTAGTACACTTATTAATCAACTACAAGAGATGTGAGTGAAGGCCAAATTAAAAATAGAATAAAAAGAGAGGAAACTATTGGCCGCTGGATTCGATCCCACAACCACCCAGTTACCACACATATAACCACTAATACACAATTGTGATTTGGTGACTACCACAGTTCAAAACATATTTAATAACTTATTTTCTGATGTCATCTTCCCCATACCACCGCCAAACCCCCCATAACTAACAGTTTATACGAGTTAGTAGTTTCTGGGCGACTTTACAAATTTGTGTCCGATTGCAAGGGTCTCACACATCATCCTCGGTCCACATATTCAAGCACCGGAGTTTCAAATAGTTAACAACATCGATCACGTGAGTAACAACAATTTACATATATACAACTAGTAATCGTTTTCAATCCGCAACACACGAACACGAATCAGGTTCAAGAACTAACAGATTGCAAAAACTTCAAGGATTTTATATACCTAAAGATCGTGGGTCGGAGAAGGTTCGAACGGATGTTTTTCTTCATGAGACTTCCGTTGCCATTTCCTACGTGTTCGTGACCGCTGCTGGTTCCCATAAAAGGGGCTGAGATTGAGAGCAGAAGGGAGTCTCTTGCTCCTACCGTCGCTAGGTGTGAGAAACTAGCTTTTTCTCCTCTTCTTTTTTTGTACGTAAAAAGAATAAGTGAAGAGGGACATATAAGAGTTTGATTGAGATTTAGAAGTGGAATTAAGGAGGGTTTGTAGGGTTGTTTGTTTGGGATTAAATAATTCCTCATTATCTGCATGTTTTCGGAAATCTCATATACACGTAAGGGACCAAAACTTGAAATTAAATTGTTGATAGAAACTTGAATTAAATTGATGATTATATCAACTTTTTTTTTAATCAACTAACTTGCAATTCGACAAGCTTACATACGTTTCTAGTAACATCTCTTAAACAAAATCTAGTTCATGAATCTTTTTAATAACACATTTAACTATGATGGAACCATGCTCTAGAAATCAATTAACATGTCATATAAAATCACATAACTTAAGTTTACATACAGATTTCTAAAAGACATTTATAGATCATACACTCAATTAACACGTAATTCATTTAGCATGCAACATCACATCAAATCATGAAATCATAGGTTACACAACCGTGTTCGAGCATTTTATTATTTAATTAGTTAGTCACTCAACGCTCAGGACCTACTCGTGTGTGAATGTTCAGACTCGATGACACATCTACTAATTCCACTAGATGTATGAATGCTTGAAATTTTGATATCACTACTATCTGTGTTCGTGTTTGTGCCTAAATTTTACCGGGTGTCAGATCATTTCCCTGTTGAAGGAATTTTCGTCTCGAAAATTAATATTGTTATTCGCATGTTGGGCACAAGGAAAAGAGAATTTCCTAGTTGTCGCAACTGTCGGCTTCATTTTCGTATTGCCTTGTTTAGATCTTGATGGCTTTTCAGCCTATGGTTTGTTTACTGTTTCTGTGGCTCTTAGTTACTGTCGATGAGGCGATGATAGTTACTTCTTGGCTTTCATGTTTGCCTTATGTTGCTGAAAATATCGTTAAGATGGTTGTTGCTTTCGTTGGATCGGGCGATGATGATTGATTTTTCGCTATGTGGTTGCCCTTACGGCATGGCGATAAACAAATCGCAGTCGTGGGCTTGACCTGAGCATACATCTGTTTTGAGCCTATAAGGCTATGATGACCAGCTTAAAATCTTGAGCTCACTTTGATCTACTTTCACTTTTAATATGTTCGTTTGCTCTTACAGTTTTGATCGGTTACTTTTATTTTCTATATTCATTTGATGCTCATTTCAGATTCTGATTGAAGTGCATAAAAAGTTTTGAATTCGAAACAGTTGTATTGTGTCATCGATAATCTGTACGGTTTCTGTATGCTTACAAGTATTTTACCTTATCATTATTTAGTGAAGGATCTGTATGGTTACAAGTATTTTACTTTATCATTCTTTTGTGAAGGAAGGTTGTGATGATCATATTAACAAGCTATATGGTATACAAGCTGAGTTACACTTTGGCGGGGCAAATATCTTTTTTGTTTTTTGTAGTTATGATGTTTAACTCATTACACATTTTTTAATAAAATTTTGATTTGATCCTTATTCATTCCAAAACTCAATTTTTTTCTTTCTTTTTTGTCAAATTTATTTTCTTTTTATCTAATCCAGATTTAGTGGGCTATAGGGTTTACTTAATTGCAAATATTTATTTACATCTCAGGCAATTTTCGCTTACATAATATCACTCTTTACATGATAACAATCTAGCATGATAAATATTTTCATCAAAATAATTGATATTTAAACAATACATTGGCAAATAATTCATGAATAAAAACTAAAAGATTTTCATCAAAATAATTTATATTTAAACAATACATTTGCAAATAATTCATGATTAAAAACTACCAACATATGTTAACTTTCTTAGAACATGCAACTCTATAAGACACTATAAATATACTTTGTAAATCTATACATGTGCTTGCTATATCGGGACTAGAACACTCGATACATTCAAGGCACTTGAGGACCTAACAATCGCTAAAATCATACGAAAATAAACGCATCTAACAGAAATTACAACCGACCCCAGCAATGCAAGGGTAAGTTATCTTGTAGTCTAGTTAAATGAAATAGAGAGGATAAAGCCTATTATCTAGCCCCATCACTATTTGTCTCTCTTTTTATTTTTCTATTTCTTCTTTACGGTTTATTACCTTCTGTATTTTCTTTTCAAGATATTGCTTTTCATCCATGCTACAATGAGGTAAGCTCAACAAAAAAAAATTACTCTTTATTTTTATCTTTTACTTGTCTTTTTCACTTCACGGGGTAGGTAACAAAATATTTTACGGTCAATCAAAATCTTACCTCTTATCTATACATACCTTACCTATATATTAAACGAAGCTTTTAGGTGTCTAGTTGACACCCATTCAATAAGCCTATATTTAAAATTGCTTATGTGTCATTTTAGAATTAATAATTAATCTGACGTGTCATTTCCAACCAGTTTTTATTTTAAAAAATCGAAGGAAGATGTGAAATTGTCGCGGATCTTTGGACCCATTTTGGTATCCGTTTCTTTTAAACCCGAATATATATAAATACTCAAAATAAATGCAGAACCCTTCATTTGATTCCGCACAATTAGGGTTTGCTCTTTTCCTCTCTCTTGGCGCCACTGTATCTTCAATTTCGGTTCTTCAACATGTAAGTATCTAGCTTTTATGTAGATGTTATGTATTTTTCCTATCGATTCTTAATAAAACACAGAGTTATGGTGATTACTTTGTTAGGGTTTTGAGATCGATAGTAAAATTTTAGGGTTTTTAGTCGATTATTCATTTTGAATTTGTAAAGTTAGACGCGTTGGTAATTTCTTAGTCAATTGTAATAATTTTAGACTTTTGTTTAAAAACCTGTAAGTTCGCTTCTTTTTATAAGCCCAGAGGCTTCTCATCCGTTCAAATTAATTATAGAAATTTGAGAGCTCAAGCCACTTCTGATGGAAGAAAACAAGTCGAGGTTGTTTCTTATGAGTTGTCATTTGCTTAACCCCTTTTCTGATTATTACTGTTGAATCTCATAATTTCTTAAATTTTGAATTTTTATTTGTGGGTATTTTAGGTTGTTTATAATCTTGATGAGAAGCTGAATAGATAGCTGATAAGGTGGATATGAATTTTAGGTCTTTTGTGGGTATTTTGGGTTGTTTATAATCTATTTCGATTTTACAGGAATGAAGGTCAGGTATCATTTTCTCATTCGATTTCTATTCCGATCATGGAATACGTCTTTTTTTTCACTCTGATATGTATCTTCTGATTAAGGTTTGATTCAAACGAAAACAGTTTCTTCCTCTGCAGTCAGTTCATCTTGATTTTAATATTTCTTTGATTTTGTTTATAATTGATATTTGTAATTAGGTATGTGTATGCCTAACAAAGCTGTATCATATAAGTGAGAAATGATAGGAACAAAAGTAAATAGAAACAAAATGAAAACGAACAGAATATGAACAACTTTATAATATAGCAATATACTTGAATGACCTAATCAATCACAATTGGATAGAACATACAGAAGTTTATAATTTCCAAATATACATCAATAGCTAACTTTTTCAGAATTTGATGTGTGTGTATATCTTGATTTGGTAACATGTTTTCTGTCTGCTCATACATTTATTTTTTCATTGTAGATGATCTATACTGCATTAGAAGATGATGAGGTGTAGGTCTTGAAGTTGAACCAGATGCACTAGAATTGAAGAAGGTCTCCTCTCATACTTAGACATAGACTGTGACAGTATATTATCATTTATGAAATAAATTATTTCTTATTTCTTATTATTGTATGATTATCATCATTTTTCCTGTTTTATTTCAAGAAATGCATAACAGTTTGTGTTCTTCAGATGCACAATAGGCTTCATTTGATATGAAATTTGTGTGCATGGTTTGGTCAAAAAGGGTTTCATTAGTGTCCGGTCGAACAAACAAACACGTCTATCTTTAGCACATCAAGGTTATTTTTTTTGAGGCTCTGTTCGTAAAGTAATCTTTGTTCAGTTGATTAAATTCTTTGGAAATTCTATGTACGATGTATGGAGACGTATGTATATGTATAAAGAAAGCCCATTAGAAATAAAATCATAATATAAAAGTTGGGCGGTATCGTTCTTGGGGTGAGAAAGAAGATGCTTCTACTTAGGTCTATCCGTTGAGAAGGAAATATCATTGCAGTAAGAGTTTAGTTCATTTGATCTAGGTTTCCCATTTAATCACCAAAACCCATTTTGCTTTTGTGCAGGTTTTCCTTTACCGTTGATAGTCAGATGTTGTTTCAAGCTTTATCAAATCTACAGTTTCTACTCGAACAATTCTACAAAAATTGCACGAATTCAAGGTTAGTGGTTCATAAATTCTTCAAATCAACTTTACAATTCAAAGTCTTGCCTTGAATAATCAAAATCAGTTCATTACAGTTTGTAATTCGTTTCGAAGTTGGTGTGATGCCTCTCATTTAGAAAGTTCTTAATTGTCGGTGGAAATTCAAAGTAGGTGTTCGCAATTTGAAATTCATGTCACTTTAATTGGGTTTGAAAATCTTACATTTAAAAATCAGTGAACTAAGTTCAGTTTGGTTGCAGCTTTACTCTTTATTATCATATATTTCTTAGTTCTTCATAACTGTCACTTTGAACTAAATCTAAAGTTACATTAATCACATAGAGGCTGGTTGTAGTTTACAACCATACTATAATTGCACTCTTTGTTGCAGAATAATTGGAAAATCTGTCAACACAATATGCTTTGGCATTTTTTGTTTTATGTCTAGAAAATCTGTCAACACAATATGCTTGGTCATTTTTTGGTTTAGGTAACACAAGTTATCACTTCAATTATTGTTTTTATAAGTGTCATCCTCATCGTCTCTACATAAACAATCATAAAAATATATATATTTTTAATTCTGATGTTGACTTTTCGTTAATCAATAGGTATAACTTTGAACCACTTTTTTTTTTTTTTACTACAAGACCCATGGAGCCAAGTTACTGTTCCAGAGAATCACATCGTTCTTGATTGCGGCCTGGCTTGGTTCCTTTGTGCATACATCCATTCAATGTGAAACATAATCAAACAAAGTTTCAAAGTTTATCGGATTCTCGATCGGATGAAAAAGGGTATATTGATTCACGTAAGAACACTCGAATTTTTATAATATAAATTCAGGCGTTTAAATTTTATAGTTTGTCTCCATCTTTATATTTCATATTAAAACAAATAAGTATAATTAAGTTGGACACAAACTGAAGTTCATACTTTATTTGGGTTTCTAACTATTCTGGGTGTTTTTCAATGGCGGTTCATCATTTCTGGTTTAAATTGGCGCAGCCCATTCTTTCTGTAGGAGATGACGAAAAAAACAAAGAGGACAACGAAGAATTCCGTCAATGTCTCAAGCCAAATTGCAGGTACCCATCATTTGAACCACTATATAGTGATAGTTGAATGCTTCTCCTCTGTGTAAGAGTCATTAACATCAACTTTGATCTTCTGCACATCACTCATTTAAGTATCATCTATGTATTATGTGGTTGAATGTCAATAACAAATGATTTTTTATGCAAATGGTTTCAGTTATGTAGGTAGTCATTTGTGAATATTGCATCAGGTTTGGAAGTTCCAAGTGTTGCTTAGGAAGTTGCATCCGTACTCCTGCTCGCCTTAGATTCAAGTGAGTTTTTTGTTTAATTTATTTTGTTTGTTAAAAGCTACTTTTTGGATGCGACTTTGATTACTTTCTGGATATGAGTTTGATTTGAGTTCCCCTTTCAGTGTTTCTTTCTTCGATGTCTACACTGTATCTAGACATTCAGTTATGTTTTGTTATACTACCTGATGCACGCCAATTGTTTGATAGGTTTATTACTGGACCAGATATTGTTTGTAAACGATCCTAATTAAGATTCAGATTTGGTGCTGATTGTGAGGTGTTCCAATATGAATAAGATTGCATAAAGGAAGAGAGCACTACCTGAATTACAATTAAGATGAATTTAATTTGTTTACAATCGATTGTCTTGAATATGAACCTCTAATTAATGCTAATTGAACTTGGTTTTTTATATGCTCATGTTAGTAGGCGGAAACAATCCATTCCTTTTTTGTGAATTCCATCTTAGACCATCAGTGAATAAATACAAACATATATAGCGTTGCACTAATATGTTGAAGCTGGCATTTAAGTTTTACTCAGTCTATAGTGAAGAAGTATGTTATACTTATTTATGGTTGATTAGCACTAGATTCTCCATATTACAACTGGGTTAGATTTTGTCTTCAATAAAAACTTTTGTTTATATGATTCTGCCATAGTTACTTTGATCAATTTATAAAATTTAACAACATTTGAAATGGATTACTTCACTTACCTGTAATGTATTGTTAAAGTAAGAGGTACCTTAGTTTTGTAGTGAAAAGTGAAAAGAAGGTCAAAACAACTCAATTTAATTAAAGTTTGAAGTTTGGATGTACCTTCTATTATGTTTCTATTATGTTTCTATTATGTTTGTTTTAGATTTATGTTGGCTCTTTTCTTTTTTATAAGGTCTGCACATGTAATAACCACAATAGCTAAGTGATAAGGAACATAGAGTGCTCATGTTATAAGCATTAACCTCATTTGTTTCACTAGATATCTCGAATTATGGACTTAGCCTTAGCAACTAGAAATTTTACTATTATATGAATTTTCTATAAAACTTCAAGGTGCCATTCAAGTCTAAATATACTGTTCATTTTCTCATTCAATGGTTGAGTTACACGTCCCAGTTATTCTTACACTTTTGTTGTTTGATACATGACATGTGTACTATTTGTAGACAACCTTATTGTCATGGCTCCTAATATGTGTGATCTTGGTAGAACATCCACAATTAATTAATACGTGTATTCTTTTAATGCGCCACAACTCAGACAGAGAAATGAAGAGAGAGGGGAACTTTTTTGCCACTGTTGAAGACGAGGACACGAAGCGTTAGTCACCAGTTAAGAAGAAAATGAGCATACGAACTCGGTTTGTAATATTTCGGTCTTGATCTTTATCTTATTCTTTATTGTTTAGTGTATATCAATATATCTAACTTTAATTTTTAGAAAACGAATTTGTAACAATTTGATGAAAGTGACGGTTATCTTCAAATATCTAAAGATACACGGCCCATATGATGAGACAACTCAACGACTTCAAAGTATTCACAAAAGAAGACAACTTAGGGTGGATGGGTCAAGCGCTCTAAGTCTAATAAATCACCGAGAGATAATGAAATAACACCGATAAAGACGGAGGAACAAGCCTAAGCCATTAAGGATTGGAAGGATTTACATACACTTAACTTAGTTAAATATTCTTGGTTCATTAAAGGTACAACAATACACTTAACTTACTGAGAAATATATGTCTCTCACTCTAGGGTAAATTAGATATAGAGTGGAGTAATTAGAAGTAGATTTAGAATGTATTTAGATGTTCTTTTCATCAACGGATGGAAATAATACTCTTAGTGCAATAGCCAAAATATGTATTTCTCTTGCTAAAAAATGTTGTGTTTGATTTAATTTTAGATGAAGATGATTGACAAATAAATGTAACAAAAATCATTGTCTTTAATCGATTTTAAAAAAAAACTTTGATTTAATATTTATTTCCTAAATGTAACAAAAATCATTCTCTTTAAATCGATTCTTAAAAAAAAACTTTGATTAAATATATTTTTCCTTTTAAGTTTTATATATTATTCATTTCAGTTTTTATTTCGAATTTAGTTTTATGTTTTATTTCATTTTATGTTTGATTTAATTTTAGATGGATGAAGACGGTCGTCCAACCAATGTAACAAAAAATATAGTGTATAAATCTCTCTTTTCAAATTTGTAATTGTTATTGAATTTTTTTATTATTATTAAATATGAATTACCAATTATTTATTCTATAATATATATATATATTTTTTACGTTACTGCCTCAAGTATTTACCCGGGTCACTGACTAGTTAAATTGTATCTATAACACTAAAACAAAAACATTAATGGGTATCGGATCACCCAATAAGATAATAAGATAAGTATAGGTTCGCTCCAGAATCCTATCCCATCCGCTTCTTATCTCATTCATTCACAACGTTTAAGAATCAATCCTTTCCTCCATATCAAAAAGTCAAGAAATCAGATTTGTTAATTAGTATTTTTAAAAGAAAAGAAAATCCATATATTAGGCTTTGGGCTGGTGAACAATAAATAAATAAAACAAGTGAGTAGTCCGGCCCAATTTGTAAAAACAAAGAACGGCGAAGAGGGGAGGAGAGGGAGATTGATTGAACGCAACAAAAGGAAAGGAAAGGGAAGGGTAGGTCAGAGACTTGCGGCGCTGTAGGGAGGATTCTCTGGCTTCTTAATTCTTAGTTTCCTGTTATTCTGGTTTTTTCATTTGGATAGCATTTGGAATTTGGAATTGAGGCCGAGTTAATCAAGGTATTTTTCTGTAAATCTGTAATCTTATTTGAGGATTAGGAATTCTTGAATCTCTACTCTCTAATTCTCTATCACTGTTGTTTCTGATTTGGTAGGTATTCTTTCATTTCTATTTAGAAACAATAGATTTTCAACGGTAAATACGAATGTGGTCATTCGAAAAGGGCAAAAATAAAATTAAAACAAAGAGGGTCAATTCTAAAGTTTGCAACATTCATTATAGATGGTGTTAATGTTAGGGAGCCTGTTAATAATGGACTTGTTAATGTTGCTGGCGAACCTTTTACTGTTAGTTAATATTGTCGAGGAAAATGTTGCTAGTGAGCCCTTTAATTGAACTGATATTTGCACCTCTAACCATTAACCATACATTTTTAGTAACCTTAGTTTAATTCAAGCCATGTCAAAATCATATTCATACATTTTTAGTAGGGGTTGATGGTTTAGTGAGAGAAGCCATGTCTCTAGGAGTATCACTTAGAGAGAGAAGTCTTAGGCTCAAACCTGAACATGTGTAATATATGATTGTAGTTTAGAAGTAAAAGTATGATAAATTGCATTAAGAATATGCGGATAGGTTAAAAAAACATTTTTAGTATACTTTGAAACCATATCACATTTAGAATCTATTTAATTAGAGTAGGTTGACCAATTACAAGTAATCTTTCTAGATAGAGTAGGTTGACCAATTACCATATTAAAAGTGTCTTTGGGGTAAAAGAATTAAGATAGATGTGATATGCAATGTTTACTGGAGGGGCTTTGATATGAATTACCCTTATTAGACCAAAGGAAAAAAAAAAAACGTACCATCCAACTTTATATATTCAACTTTATAAGTAGTGTAATGTGATATGGTTTCAAAGTATGGTGTCTATTAGAGGGTAAGATTGATTAAAATATTATATATTATATACTATATACAATTTAAAGTGTCTGGGAATAGTTAAATAGTCAATTCATGACGTTTTTGACGTAGCTGGTTGTCACATGACTTGATCATTTATTTATTTATTTTATCGTAACAAAGTTAGTATGAAAGATGGTGATGTAATATGTATTGTTAACTGACAATGTATTTCATTGCATATTTTAAAATGTTTATTTCAATAATTAAATCATATAAATTATAATAGAAAAATCAAGATAACCAGTCAATCTAACACTAAAATGATATTTTCTAGTGTTTGCAAGAAAAAAATCAAGAATTATAGATTCCTCAAAGACATGAATGATGCCATGAAAGAAGAAGAGTATGGTGTGTTCTCAACGATCAACCTTATTCTCAACCCTCTTAAATCACTGTCTCTCATTAAACTCCCTTAAACTCATTCACGCCCAAATCATAAAGCTTGGTCTCTACAACACCAATACTTTTCTTGCTAATCGTTGTCTTGATCTTTACTCAAAATTTGGAACCATTAAAGAAGCTATCCTTGCATTTGATGACATTCGTCACAAAAACATATTTTCTTGGAATATATATATGCGGGTTTTTGTTGATTTTGGTGACATTAAGTCTGCACGTCAAGTGTTCGATGAAATGCCTGAACGAGATGTTGTGAGTTGGAATTCTATCATTGCAGGGTATTCTTCTAGTGGGTTTGGAAATCACGCACTTGATGTGTTCACGAGAATGCTTACGTCTGGGATAACACCAAGCACGCACACATATTCAATCGTTTTGTCATTCGTCCAGTCGGTTTGTCATGGCATGGAGATTCATTGCAGTTTGATAACGAAAGGGGCGGCATTATCTTCGATTATCGTTGGGAATTCATTGATTGATATGTATTGCAAGCATGGGCTTCTGGATTATGCTTTTGGTGTGTTTCTTGATATGGAGGAAATAGATGTCATCTCCTGGAACTCATTGATTGCAGGCTGCAGTAAATATGGCCACAAAGATATGGCTTATAACCAGTTTTGTATAATGAGAACATCAAATTATTCACCTGATGCGTATACAATATCTTCGGTATTGACAGCTTGTTGGGGCATTCAAGATTTAGCAAAGGGTAAACTGATCTTTGGTTTGACCATAAAATCAGGTTTTCTTTCAAATATAATTGTTTCTAGTGCTGCTATCAACATGTTCTCAAAATGTGAAAGTATAAAAGATTCGATATCTGTTTTCAATGAACTTGATATATGGGATTCCGCCGTTTGCAATTCAATGATTTCAAGTTTCACTAACCATCAACTTGAGGAGAATGCGATTCGGCTTTTTGTTCTTTCACTGAACAAAAACATAAAGCCAACCGAATTCACACTCAGCTGTTTGCTTAGTTGTGCGTCACTCTTTCTGCCAGCTGTACAGGGGACAGAGCTGCATTGTTTGGTTGTGAAATTAGGGTTTGAGCACGATCCCATTGTTTCAAGCTCACTTATTGAAATGTACAGTAAATGTGGATTGTCTAATTCTGCCAAGGTTATCTTTGATCATATGGATATAAAAGATTTAGTTTCTTGGAACTCGATGATTTTAGGTTTTGCCTACAATGGAAAAACCGAGGAATCTCTTCAACTTTTCGGGGAATTACTCAAAACCGGGCCGCCACCAGATGAAGTAACCCTAACTGGTATTCTGCTAGCTTGCAATCATGGTCGTTTGATCGATAAAGGGTTGTCTTTCTTACATTTAATGGAGACCAGATACGGGGTGAAACCAACAGACGCGCATTTAACCTCCATTGTTGAGATGATGATCCGTGGAGGAGAAGTTAATGAAGCAATGAAGATGGTATCACCAATGGAGAATGGAATCAATGGGTATATATGTAAATTGATTCTTAGTTCTGATGTGATGCTACAAGGAGACTTGGAGTTGACCGAAAGGGTTGCTGAGAGGTTAGTCGAACTGGAACCCAACTCTTTGCTTCCGTATACGGTGTTGGTTAAAGCGTATGAAACGAGGGGAAGATGGGATAGCGTAGTTCGAGTGAAGAGAGTTATGAAAGATAGAAATGTTAGGAAAGTGGTAGGATGCAGTTGGATTGGAGTAGTAGATGGTTTGTTTGTTTTTAAAGAAAATGAAGTTGTTCATCATGGTGGGGAAGGTGTATACTCAACATTGAGATTATTAATGCAAGATATAGAAAATGAAGGTTATATATATACTAATTAACAAGTGCATGAAGGTTGTAAAGAAATCAAGATCTTGAGTATGAAGACTTATGGAAGTGAAAGATTAATTTTTTAGTTTTTCTTATAATATGTATAACTCATTTTATAGTACATAAGAGAGTTTTGACGGGCATACCGGAAACGATGGTGAGAAATACACGTGGTATAAAAACAAAGCTGAATGGGTTATGTACTTAGCAGTCACCAATAACCCGTTTTTGAAGATTTAGAATGAATAGTGAGTATTGTGACTAAACCTTAATTTACTAAATACCTTAATTTACTAAATCTATCTACCTAATAAACAAAAATGTTTCGATAGCACTTGACACTTTCTCAAACTAGCCACCTATACTAAATGACACATGTCATTTTCTTATCTTTTTTAATAAAAAAATTAAACAAGAACACACAGACCTTGCGGATACTCGGTAACCCAATGCAGATTCTTGGATTTCTTTTTTGTTTACCGCCAATTCCTAAAAGTGTTCTTGAGAATTAAGGGGTTTTCTCCCATTCTCTCCCTGTTATTAATCGCACCCGCATACAATCAAGATCAAGAATCAAGGTGAGTTTTTTTTTCCGGTTCAATCATTGATAACTATTTTGATTTTCAATCGGTTTATACAAATATATCCTTCTTAATTTTCTTATTTGATTTTCAGATATCTTCTAGTTTGCTTATTTGATTTTGATTGAAAGAAAAGCTCAAGAAACCAGTGGAAGCAAAATCACAGCAGTGGTTATCGCTTGCAGACCATAATAAGAAACTAAAGCGAACAACCAAAGAACGGTTCCCCAATGCCTCTTAATCCGACCTCTACATCTCAATATCCACAGAGGTTTGTTTCCTTTCGTTGTGTTTTCATATCGATTTGTATTATTACGTAATCAATGAGGGTTTTGTTGTGTTTATCATATTTGTTTGATTACAAGTTTGTCTCTGAAACACGATGAGAGATGCGTACAAAGCCCTTTATTAGGACTCTTGAATTTCTATGGTAGGACATGCTACTCCAGAGAAAGCCAAAAAGGAAGTTTTTATATCTTTTATGATGGCGAGAGGGACGAGTTGGACTTAGCGGGTTTCGGGTCACGCAAACCGATCCCAACCAAAAGTGGCTAGTGGGCCGTGGTGGACTATTTACGGACCGGCCCAAGGACCTCCACCTTGGCCGGCCCTTGCTTTTATTATTATTAGTATTTATTTTGTTTTGTGTTTATCTTTTAAGAACTTGTTCTCCAAGTAGGGTTTTCCTATTTAAACTCTTTTGTTTCGTTGTTTGAACTTGGTTATTGTTTATGAATAAAAGTTTTCTTTGGAGGAGAATTCCATTGGGTTTTGACATAGTTCAAGGCAAACCGTTGACATAGTTCAACAACGTGTGACCATCACGCTATCAAGTGGTATTCAGAGCCATGGCGGACCACCATAGAAATCGTCGCCGATCCGCCGACAGAGGCAGCGATGACTACTATCGTGATCCGAGAGACGAGGAGATCGAGCGACTACGACAAAGACTGCGTGAAGTAGAGCTACAGAATGAGGAACGATGGAACTTGCACGAGGGGTCGGAAAGAACGGAATCGGTGGTGTGGGAAGCCGGGGACGGGCCACAATACTACAACCCGTTCGGCCAGCCCTACCAGCCGCGACGTTCTCCACGGCATTCACCACAGCGGGCGTCCGACCCACTGCGCAACCTGGGGTTTCGCTTCGAGATCCCCGAGTTCGAAGGCGGCGTCCAACCGGATGATTTTATCGAATGGCTTCACACTGTGGAACGGGTTTTTGATGTCCGCGACGTTCAAGAACATCTAAAGGTGAAACTCGTAGCCCTCAAGTTGCGGAAACATGCTTCCCTTTGGTGGGAACACTTGAAGAAGAAACGCCACCAAGAAGGTAAGTCGAAAATTGTGTCGTGGGATAAGATGAAAAGATTAATGAAAAAAAAATTTTTGCCCGTAAACCATCGACAAGATGCCTTCTTGGAATATCACGGATTGAAACAAGGGTCCTTAACCGTTTCCGAATTTATTTTGGAGTTTGAACGGTTGCGTATGAGGTGCGGGGCTGACGAGGAAGAAGAACAAGTCATCGCTCGGTTCTTGGGGTCGTTGAAAACCGACATCGCTGACATTGTCCAATTACACCCTTATTATTCGTTTGATGATGTTTGCAGGCTCGCTCACAAAGTGGAGAAACAAGCGACTACACGGGGGCGTTACTCCAGTTTTCGGCCGAATCAAACCCGAGCAGCGACGTCCGCGGCTTGGCCACCTGCGACAGCCGCTGGTCCGTCGAAATTTCCTGTCCCAGCCGAGAAACAGCCGGCGTCAAACCCAACTACGGGGGCGATACGATGTTTCAAGTGCAATGGGATCGGACACATGCAACGAAACTGCCCGAACACTCAAACCGTTGCTCTCGTGGACGACTCACCACCTATTTTCGATCAAGAACAGGGGGAGGACGACGAGTTTAAAGACGCCGAAGTCCTTTATCCCGATCGTGGCGAAGCATTGATTTCCCAAAGAGTACTCAGCACGGTACTCGCTTCGGACGCGGATGATTCCTTATGGCTTCGCAACAACATCTTCCGCACCAAGTGCACCATCAAAGGTAAGATTTGTGATATTGTTGTGGATGGGGGCAGTTGCGATAACATGATCGCAACTACGGCGGTAGATAAATTGGGGCTTACGGTTCAACAACACCCGGAACCGTATCAATTAACTTGGTTAAAAAAAGGGAACATAATTAAAGTTACGCAACGTTGTTTAGTTTCCTTTTCTATTGGCAACAAATATACGGATGAAATATGGTGTGAGGTCATCCCTATGGATGCTTGTCATATCCTCTTGGGGAGGCCTTGGTTATATGATCGCAGGGTTAAACACGATGGATACCGCAACACATATAGTTTTCGCAAAGACGGCCTCAACATCACCTTGGCACCTTTTAATCCGAAAGACGCACAAACGGAGGCTTTAATTTTGTCCAAAACCGAATTCTTGGGATGTGCATTGAAACCGGAACCACCGTGGATTTTTGGGTTACTCATTGTCGAAGAAAACCCGCCGGCCCCTCCCCCACCCGAGGCGGTTTTGCCTTTACTCACGGAGTTCCACGATCTTTTTCCGGAAGATATTCCGGCCGGTCTACCCTTACAACGAGAAATCCAACATTGCATTGACTTCCACCCGGGAGCAAGCATACCGAATAAACCGGCCTATCGCATGAACCCGAAAGAATTTTCCGAGCTCCAACGACAAGTCAATGAGTTATTACAGAAAGGGTTTATTCGGGAAAGTAAGAGTCCTTGTGCCGTTCCCGCCCTCTTGGTTCCGAAACCGGGAGGAGCTTATCGCATGTGTGTGGATAGCCGCGCCGTCAACAAGATCACCGTTAAATACCGTTTTCCTATTCCGAGATTTGAGGATTTACTTGACCAATTACATGGAGCTTCCATCTTCTCTAAGATTGACTTACGAAGTGGCTACCACCAAATCCGAATGCGTCAAGGGGACGAATGGAAGACTGCTT
This sequence comes from Deinandra increscens subsp. villosa, assembly GCA_039602395.1. Taxonomy (NCBI): domain Eukaryota; kingdom Viridiplantae; phylum Streptophyta; class Magnoliopsida; order Asterales; family Asteraceae; genus Deinandra; species Deinandra increscens. Next base: position 77,232,408 of record JBCNJP010000017.1, on the reverse strand, counting down.
TCAAGACAAGAGACGGGTTATACGAGTGGATGGTAATGCCTTTTGGCTTATCCAACGCTCCTAGCACGTTCATGCGCCTCATGAACCATATTTTTCGAGGGCTTATTGGTGTATGCGTTGTTGTCTATTTTGACGACATCCTTATTTATAGTAAACATTTGGCGCAACATTTAAAAGACCTCCGGGCAGTTTTTACTATCCTACGAGAGCAAAAATTGTTTGCCAACGCAAAAAAGTGTCACTTTCTTACACACGAAGTGGTTTTCTTGGGGTACTTAGTTTCCGGTAATGGCATTCGTATGGACGAAAGCAAAATATCGGCCATCACGTCGTGGCCGACCCCCACCTCTCTACACGATGTTCGTAGCTTTCACGGGTTGGCATCTTTTTACCGACGGTTCATTCGTAATTTCAGCACCATCGTGGCACCTATGACGGATTTGCTCAAAAGTACTAAGTTCACATGGAATACGCAAGCACAAACGTCTTTTGACACATTGAAGACACTTGTTACCACCGCGCCAATTCTTGCCCTTCCAAACTTTGATGAGGTTTTCCAAGTTGAATGTGATGCATCCGGAATAGGCGTTGGTGGCGTCCTAAGCCAAAACGGGCGCCCGGTGGCATACTTTAGTGAAAAGTTAAACGAGGTACGTCGGCGTTATAGTACTTACGATAAGGAGTTTTATGCTATTATTCGAAGCCTTGATTATTGGCGCCATTACCTACTACCGAATGATTTTATTCTTTTTTCGGATCATCAAGCTTTGAAATATATCCAAGGGCAATCTAAGTTAAATCCCCGTCACGCCAAATGGGTTGAAACACTTCAAGAGTACTCCTTCACTATTCGACACAAGGCGGGTACCTCTAACAATGTGGCGGATGCTTTGAGCCGCCGACCGAATCTACTTGCAGTCTTCGAAATTTCAGTTCCCGGTTTTGGCTCTTGGCGACATTTATATATTGATGATCCAGATTTCGGAGTAGTGTGGTCGCGTACCGCTAACACCCCGTGGGGGTTCTTCACCCGTCGCGACGGCCTCCTCTATCGAGGCAAGCTTTTATGTGTTCCACGATCCTCCTACCGGGAAGCGATCATTCTCGAGTGTCATAAAGGAGGGTTAGGGGGTCATTTTGGACGAGATAAAACGATTGCTCAAGTTCGGGAACATTTCTTTTGGCCACATTTGGATGCCGATGTTACTCGCTTGCTTCGCCGGTGCCACAATTGCCATATTGCCAAGACCACCCACACCAACCAAGGGCTTTATACCCCGCTGCCGGTTCCACAAGGTCCGTGGGAGGACGTGAGCCTCGACTTTGTTCTCGGCCTACCACGAACACAACGCCACAAAGACTCTATCATGGTTGTCGTTGATCGTTTTTCCAAAATGGCGCATTTTGTGCCTTGCGCCAGAACCTATGATGCCTCCCAAGTAGCTCGTTTGTATTTTTCAGAAATTGTCCGCTTGCATGGGGTTCCCAAGACTATAACCTCCGATCGCGATGTCAAATTCGTCGGACATTTTTGGCGTACTTTATGGAAACGTTTGGGTTCGAAGTTACAATTCTCTAGTTCTCATCACCCGCAAACGGATGGGCAAACAGAGGTCACGAATCGAAGCTTGGGAAACTTACTTCGTAGCCTCGTTGGGGATAAGCCCAAGCAATGGGACTTAGTTCTACCTCAAGCTGAGTTCGCATATAACCGGTCTTGCCATAAGTCAACTGGAAAGAGCCCCTTTTTTGTCGTGTATGGTCGAAATCCGTTTACTCCTTTGGACTTGGCGCCTAGTTTGGATATGACGCACCTTAGTACCGATGCCGATGTTCGTGCGGTTCAAATCCAAGACCTCCATCAACAAGTGCGCGCTCAAATCGCTAAACATAATTTGCAATATCAAGCCGCGGCCAATAAGCATCGCCGCGTGGTTCTGTTTCAACCGGGGGATTTGGTTTGGGTTCATTTGCGCCGAGAACGTTTTCCTTCAGGGCGTTTTGGCAAGTTACACCCTCGGGCCGATGGGCCTTTTCGCGTGCTCGAGCGGATAAACGACAATGCTTATAAGATTGATTTGCCGGGGCACTACAAAGTTTCGGGAACGTTCAACGTAGCCGACTTGTCTCCGTACGAGGGTGATTTGGATGATGATGACTCGGGGACGAGTCCTTTTCAAGCCGGGGAGGATGATGGCGAGAGGGACGAGTTGGACTTAGCGGGTTTCGGGTCACGCAAACCGATCCCAACCAAAAGTGGCTAGTGGGCCGTGGTGGACTATTTACGGACCGGCCCAAGGACCTCCACCTTGGCCGGCCCTTGCTTTTATTATTATTAGTATTTATTTTGTTTTGTGTTTATCTTTTAAGAACTTGTTCTCCAAGTAGGGTTTTCCTATTTAAACTCTTTTGTTTCGTTGTTTGAACTTGGTTATTGTTTATGAATAAAAGTTTTCTTTGGAGGAGAATTCCATTGGGTTTTGACATAGTTCAAGGCAAACCGTTGACATAGTTCAACAACGTGTGACCATCACGCTATCATTTTATGTGTAGAAACTAAAAGAAACTTCCTTTGCTTCTCTCCAACAGTTTTGTATTCTTCAAATTACAAGCAGTGCAATAAATTGAAGTCTATACTCTATTCAAAGTTCTCTTATGAGCAAGCTGCAATACCCCTCTTATTCCAGGTAAAAAATCAAGGGTAGAGACATTTGCTGGAGCAGAGATGAAACTTATACAATTGAAGCTATGATGGGTGATCGTAAGGCCTTGCAGGCTGGAACCAGCCACAATTTAAGACAAAAATTTCCCCGTGCTTTTGGAACACAGGTTTCCTTTATAATTTGCTACATGTTCATCACTCTAATTTGTTGCGGATGCATAGAATATCCATTGACTGGATTTAACTTGAGGGCATACTTTTTTAGAATCTGATATATTATTAAGAATCAAAGTTATTTGCATCATTGTTGCCCTGAAAACTACTAACTGAAAAGGAGAAATTGACACACAAGAGGGGTACCAATTTCATTGGTTTTATACAAATGGCTTACTTGCAGTTATTTTGTCTTGTGGTACCCTCATGAATTCCATGGTGTAGGTAAATAAGAAGGCATGTTTCATTTTTGCTTTGTTTGGGCCCTTTCTGACCAATTCAAACTGATCATTTCATCCGTATTGTTTTTGGTCTTTTTGTAAAATGGTCATTTTACAATACTTTTGGCGCTGCTTCTTGGCTAGATACGACCCAAACAAAGCATAATAAAACATGTGTGGCCTAACTGTTACAACTTATTTCATCAGTAATATTCTTTTTTAAAATACAAGTAGCTTGTTCCATGCGCCACACGATTATGGTTTGATTTCCTATTGATAAATCATGTTGTATTAATAAATCTTACTTGTTCTTCTTGTTGGCACCTGATGGATTGTCTGTTAAGAAATTAAATTAAGAAATGCAGATCGAGTGTTCAGATGGTTATAATATATGTATTTTGTGTTAAAGCACCTTTTTTTTGTGTGAATTTTATGACTAATATATTGTTGCTCCTGCTGTTTAAAGAAAGAGAACCCTAATTAAATCATACACACTATGCCCTCCCACATGGCTCTGTTCTCCACTTTTTGCATTCACATTCGTGGATAATGTTTTGAAGCTGCAGAGTATGTTTATCTTGTAAAATTGAGTTATTAATTAAATGTCAAGTTTAGGTAACTAGGGGGAAACCCGCATGGCGACGACAATCAACTAACGTGATACTTGTTTTTTGTTAGGTTATTAATCCTCTCGTGATACAAGGTATTGTACTTCTCTTATTATTCTTATTCGTAGCATTGGTGTAAGTTATCTAAGTCATGAGCCTTGAAGATCTTAATTAAATAATAACCACTTTTCAAATATGATTTCTGTATGTCTTTATTACAAAATGCTAATAATTCTACTCTTAGCAACATTGAAATAGTTGTATATGGAATTTTTTTAGCTCTGCCCCGAAGTGTTTATGAATTAATAATTGTTGGTGTCAAAATAAGGCATTAGAAATTATTAAAATTTATTTATAAAAATTAGTACATCTCTTTTTTTTTCATAATAAAATCTTTAAAAAATAGTTATTAACTTAGAGATTGAAAAACATAGGCTAAAATTATCAAATATGGATTCGTAATACATATTTGATTTAAAGTCCAGCAGATCTGAGAAAGCAAGAGGTTTTAACTAATATGTGTAAACCGTCAAGCAAACTCTTTCTTACTCTATCCAGGTTTGGTATTTTCGCATAGGATGTATGTGAATAAATTAGAAATGTGTTTAAATCATGGGAAAAAAAAAGATAGGCTAAAGGTAGCATTTTAAAACATAAATATCCAAAAAAAAAAGAGAGGCTAAAGTATTTAAGAGTTCAAAACCGATTTAATTCGTTGTACAAGGCTCCAAAAAATGTTTAAGAGTTCAAAGCCAATTTAATTCGTTGTACAAGGCTCCAAAAAAAGTTTTAGACTTTCTCGAAAGCATGCGGTCTAACTTTAACCGCTCAAAGATTCATTGGGTGAGAAGGCATATCATCTCTTTACCGATCAAGAAAGGTGGTCTTGGCCTCACCCCCTTGATCGACATCAATAATAGCCTTCTTTTGAAATGGGTGTGGAGATACAAGGTCGAGCCGTTTCGTCTTTGGCGTAGAGTCGTGTTCGTGATACATGAAAGTACAAAAAGGCTTTGTTTTTTGCCTTACAATAATGCGGTCACTGGAACATGGGAAAGAATTATGACCACTGCCTCTAAATGCGAAAATAATTCATTTACTTGGAAATCTTTCATGGTGTGAATGGGTGATAGGTGGGTTTGGGGTGGTGACCCTAGCGGCTTTTTCTCGTCGCGTTCGGTTAGGAAGCTTCTCGAGGTCACAATTGAAGAGGAGGGAGATCCGGTCTATGGTTGGTGTAAACAAGCCCCACGATCGGTTAATGTCTTTGCTTGGAGAGCTCAAAGAGGGCGGCTTGCCACCACCGATGAGCTTGCAAAAAGAAACTCCCTTCACGGTTCTCCGGTTTGCACAGTTTGTGGGGACATAGATGAATCGGTGGTTCACTAACTCATATCGTGTCAATTTGCATCTATTATTTGGGGTCTAGTTTCGCATTGGTGCAAAATTCCACCCATCTTCGCTTTCGAAGTGGTAGACTTGTTCGAGCTTCATAAGCATGTCGGTTCCAACAACAAAAAAGCTTGCATGATTCAAGTCGTTATTCTTGCTTCTTGTTGGTGTTTGTGAAAGGCGAGGAACGAGGCGATTTTAAAAAACAAAAGGCCTTCCATCTCCCAAGTTCTCACCGAGATAAAAAGCCTTAGTTTCATGTGGGCTAAGTATAGGAGTAGGAGAGAGTCGATTGTTTGGGAAGTTTGATGTAATTATAGTTTTTGATGTTTTGTTGTTCTTGTGCCTTCTAGCTCTTTGCTAGTTTGACCCCATTTTTAATGAAGTAGCCGTTAAAAAAAAAGTATTTAAGAACATAAGCATTTCATCAAAAGCCCAAGCTAGAGAAAGTACAGAAAATAACAGAAAGAAAAAAATAAAGAACCCATTTCCAATTTTAGCTAGTTTAACTACATTGGGAACACCCCATAGAAAAAAAAGCAGAATTACCCAAAATCTATTCGAGCAATTAAACATATAACAAGATAATCATTTACCATACCGTAAATAATTAGCCATATTTTGGCAATAGTTAGCCATATCTTGAATGGGTGACAAAATCACTAAACTGAACCGTGTAGAAGATTAACCTTTTGGTCTTCTTCATTGAGAAGAGCGAAGAGAACAAGGTGGCTCAAGAACTGCATCAACAAGGACATATCAGACTCGAATCGAATTAAGAAAATTCTTATAACAGTTAGCCAGAAATCAAGAATCAATTTGATGATATCACTACTTTTATCATAAACCGGTCTTGACTCGTTACCCAAACCCGCCCGACCCACCTCTCTTCACATCTTTACTTTTACCTACCATAGTTCAAACGTAACCGAACATCAAAACAAGCATTAGATGATTTGTGTCCATTAGTGCCAATCCAAAATCAGAATTAGAAAGCTTCCCATTAAAGTAATGTCGATTAAAATATTGCTAGATTTTATGTCTGGATGCGCCTAGTTGTATTTTTGATGCATACAACCTCCTAATTGTTTCAATTCAAAGATTTTAGATTACTATTCTCATAATATAGTTTATTTGTAATCAAAACTAAAGCATTACTCAAATAAACACTGTTGATACATGCAGATGGCAAGATGTTGGATCAGACAAAGACTTGGATGAAATCAAGAAATTCAGAAGACACCCTAGTAGCCGAACCGCATCCGAACCGCAACCGAACCAGGGGTGAACTGGCAGCCGAACTGACAGTTCGGACAAGCCCCAGTTCGGATGATCGGGTATCTATATATAGTTTGATAGGCTAGAAATGTTCAAACGTTTTGCTTAAGTGTGTGTTATCAAATGTGTTTTGCTCTGAGTCTTTGTACCTCTGTTCTTGAGTGAAATCAAAGATTGAGTTTATTTACCTTGCGTTTGTTTGTTTTGTTTACACGAATGACATGAGTTGATCACGATCTACCGCCGTACGCTCTTTCAAGTGGTATCAGAGCTCTTTCAAGGACTACCACCAAAGTGGGAACCTTATGTCTTGATGCTTACAAATGATAAGGAATACTCAACTTTGACTTTCTTAAAGCTGTTGGAAAAATTGCAAGCTCGGGATTGAGAGATGAAAAATGTAAACAATACTCAAGCTGAGTTTCAGAATCCTGATGTCTACTATGGTTCTAATGCTGCAACTATATCAGGAAAATCTGGGAAACATGCAAGTACTGCACCAGTAACTGCGTTTGTGGCTGGTGGTGTCTCTCATTCTGCAAATGTCTCAAATTCTGAAAGTTATGAGTCACATGGTTGCAATGTTTCAATACCCGCAAGCAACACTATGAATGCTAGTAAAATAGCTCTTTCTGTTACAACAATGGAAGACTATATGGCATTGGTGTCTGCATTGATTTCATCCTATTATGGGGTCATTACGGGGAAAGTTTGTAACGCGTAACTGACTGAAGAAGACTATGATCAAGTCGACTCGGATGACTTGGAGCTTATGGATATAAATTGGCAGTTTGCAATGTTAGCTCGATGGGTGAAGAGGTTTCTCAAGAAAACTGGACGAAAAGATTTCAATTCTGGTGGTCGCATCGGCTTTGATAAATCAAAAGTGAGGCGCTACAACTGTTCTAATTTTGGTCACTTCGCGAGAGAATGCTCTCAACCCAAGAAGCAAGAGTATTAGAAATACATTCCGAAAACATCTGAATCTTAAAACAGTAATGCTAAATATAACACATCAAGTTCAACGAGTATTTCTAACTCAAACCCTAAATCTGAAAATAATAAAGCTCTTATGTCGCAAGAAGACAAGACGTACAATTGGGGTAATCAATTTCCTGACTCATCTGCATTGATTGTGAAACATGTGCAGGATGACGATGCTATGACTGAATCTACATTTGAAGGAGATAAAACAAATGATATCATGGAATCAGCTCAAGATGTTCAAACATTACTGAAGGACAATTTGCTTTCATGGCAAACAACATACCTGAGCATGATGATTCTGATGAAATTCAGCTGTTGAAAAAGGAAATAGAAGTTCTAATGAAAGTAAAGGTGACTTTGATTAAAGACTGCGAAGCAAGAAAAGATGAGGCTCAAGATGCAGCCAATGATTTTAAAGCGCTGTTTCAAAGAAGTTATCCTTTGCAACAAAAGTATGAGAAAGCACACAAGATTGCAATGGATGCAGCTGACAAGATAAATTCTTTGCAAGAAGAATTGAGAAAGCTATCTGATGAAAACAACAATATCAAATCAGAGAATGGAGCTCTAAGAAGAAATAATCTCAAAGATTCTGTTGTGGCTTTAATGGCTGATTCGTCTAAGGTAGTAAATTCTTCTTCTCAGTGTGAAACTTGTGTTCAATTTGCAAAATCTAAGAGTGACTCAGAGTGAAGTCCAAACTGTTTGACCAAGTGGCTGTTACCAAAGCCGACATGGAAATCTATAAGACCCGTTGGGAGGAAACAACCAAGGAATTGATGTCGGTACACGAGCAACTGCGTATTCAAAAGTATGATTTTACTAAGCAGTCTGAAATGCTCGTGTCGGCTCAAAAGTACTTGGCTAATCACCAAAAGATTGTTTCTGACTTAAAAATTGAAAATTTTGAATTAACTAACAAGATTGAAACTTTTAAAATTCCTTTGTCATTCACAAATTTTCTTTACAATAATGAAAAGGAAAATGAGTCGAAAAATCTTCACCAAGTTCCTGCCCCAGTGGTCATTACAAACAGTCCATCTAGTGTATCAATCGAGGACAAATGTGATTATACTTCCTATAAGAAGGATGTATCTGTTTCATCACATTCAAACACCACCGATAAGCACTCAAAAGAAAAATCAGCTCTCGATCTCGAAGTCGATGATCTTTTTTACAATGTGTCTAACTTAGACAAAATTGATGATTTGATTTCTGACAACGAAACTGAGTTGTTCAAAACTGTTTCAAAACAAAAACACTTAGGATGAGATTATTTCTATATATAAATTCGGGGAAATTAAATCTGAGCTTAAAAAGATGTGCTTATGAGCAGAAAACAATTGCTCGAGAAAACTCAGTTGGTGGAAAGAAACCCAAGAATAGTGGTGTTGGTTTTGAAGTCAACACTGGATCTAAACTAGTTAGAATTTTTGACAAAGGTTCCACTTCAAAACCATCACAGGGTCAAACTGAAAAAAAAACAGATGTCAAGAACAAATTTGTTGTTTTTCTTAGGTCTGAAAAATGAATCACTTATCGCTTAAAAGGTTCAGATAAAAATGTACAACGATAAGGACTTTCCGTTGGATATGGTGAATCCAAATTTGATCGATAAGATCTTTATGGGAGGGTTTGGTCCTAAATACGACCCGAACAATGTTAGTGTGCCCATTAGGAGGGGAAATGGGAAAGTCATAATTCCAAAGGACACACTAACTTCTGAATCTGATTCTGAGAAAGTAAAAGCATCATTCTGACAACGATTTGGTTAATCGTGTCAAGAAATCAGTTAAGAAATCACCGATTTTTCCTCAATCACCAAAAGTATAGAAACCAAGTTTTCCAAAGTCAAATTTAGAGGACTAAATCAGTTTTTTAACAAATCTCAATATCATGATGAGGGATTCTATGATGAATTTGGCTACAGGCCGCATCCTCAAGCATATGGGAGGGGTCCTCAATTGTTTGATAATGGTTTTAGAGGTGGTGCTGGTCCGTCTGGACATGGTGATCAATAGGGTGGTTATTCAAATGCTGGTAATGGCGTTTTTGAAAGAAATACATATTTTAATGATGGATACTTTCACGATGAATTGTATCAAGAATGTGACAATAGCTATGATTCTGGGTTTTGTGATGATTTTAGTGATCATTGTGGTTTTCAAACTCAAAAGAGATTTTCCAAATCTAAAAAATCAAAACCGGTCATAGAGACTATTGTGGATGATGACACGGTTGAAAAAATTGTTATCGATCAACGTTGATGCTTCAAGTGTAAAAACCATGGTCATACATATAGAAATTGTCCTTTCAAGAAGGGTAAAACTGAAAAGTCTGGTACTGCATCTGATGGTTATCAATTAGATAAACCAGCATCTGCTAGTTCATAGAAACATGTGAAATTTGTTGATCCAAAATGATTCATTCACACTGATTTTGAAACCACCCAGTTCTAAAACTGAAAAACATGATAAAACACATGATGGTAAACCAGTAAAATCGATATTGAAAACTTCCGATGGATCGACAAATCAGCAGAGTGACAAGTGGAAGCCTAAGGGTACATCCACAGCTGGAAACGATTTTGTGGAAGATGACAGTCGATCCAAAGCTTCGAGCTTGGGTTCTTCCCGATCTAATTAATCTGTTTAATGTGTGCAGGGATCTTCACGACAATCTGTGAACAATTTATGGGTTGTTGATAGTGGAGCATCCAGGCACATGACCGGTGACATCTCTCTTCTTCACTATGTTCAATCTTTTAACCGAGCGAATGTTACTTTTGCTGGTAACAAAAGTGGAAAAATTACTGGCATTGGTAAATTAAGCAATGGTGCAATCACTTTTGATCAAGTTGAATACGTACAAGAATTGGAATACAACCTACTGAGTGTGCCCCAGATCTGTGACAAGCAATACACAACAACTTTCACGGGGACAGAATGTCTGATCTTGAAGCCGGATTATAGGATTACTGACGATTGTATTATGATGCGTGCACCGAGATTGTCAAACTTATATGTGTTGGATATGAATTCAGCTAAGGCTAATGTGGTGGGTCAGTGTTTCATATCAAAGGTTTCTGAAAGAGATTCCATTTTTATGGCATAGACGCATGGGTCATATTGACTATTGTAAAATGAATGACTTGATACGAAAGAATCTTGTAGATGGGGTTCCCAAACATTAATTCACATTCAATGATGTCTGCGTCAGCTGCAAGAAGAGGAAGCAACACATGAAATCTCATCCCTTGAAGAAGTACCACTCTATTGATGTCCCATTGGAATTACTGCACATGGATTTATTTTGTCCTGTGGATAAGCAAAGTATTTCCGGGAATTTGTATTTCTTAGTGGTTACTGCTGAATATTCGCGTTTTCTTGGGTTAATTTTCTTGAAAAGAAAAGTGAAACATCACGAGTTCTGCTCAAATTGATTAACACTTTTGAATCATTTTACAAGTTGAAAGTTCGAAGAATTCTAAGTGACAACGACACGGAGTTCAAGAATGTCGACATGAAAATGTCCTGTTTGGAGAAGCATATCGTACACGAATTTAGTACTCCTTATACACCTCAACAGAACGGTGTTGCAGAACGGAAATATAACAATCATTGAGACGGCTAGAACCATCTTGGCACATGCTTGTCTTCCACTGATTTTCTAGACAGAAGCAGTCAACACAGCATGTTATGTGCTGAATAGGGTTCTCACTGTGAAACGACTTGGCAAAACGTGCTATGAGTTGTTGAAAAATCACAAGCCAACTGTTAAGCATCTGGAGCCTTTTGGGTGTCCCTGCACGGTTTTGAAATCTGCTGGAAAGTTCGATGACAAGATATTTGAGGGTATCTTTGTTGGTTACTCGAACCAAATGAAGCGTATTTTTAACAAAAAGACCGGTGTAGTGGAAAAGTATTTACATGTGGATTTTCAATCATATACGTTACCACCCAGAGGTGTTGGTCCAGACTGGATGTTTGACTATAAGAGTATCTTTGAGTCACTTGAATCCATAAGAGATGAAGCTAATGATCATCTTACACATGTTTACATAAATCTACAAGATGATAGTCCAGTATTAAATATTCCGTCTCCGTCTGCTGCTTCGTCTGCGCCTGTTTCTGATGATTATCTAACCGAAACTACCATTGATTCCGCCATAGAAGCTGAGGAAATGTCTTGTGATGATGAACACGATTTTCATGAAGCCAATTCAGAACCAGTTGATTATCCTGTCCCACAAGCTGAAATTATTACAAGCGATACTGGTGTTGGTGAGGCTGATGATGTTCAACCTGTTTTACAACCTGAAACCAGTACAACTAACACTATGGTGGAGGAAGATCATGTTTCAAATTTGGATGAAAGTATCGATGTTCCGATTCATCCGACACTCCGGATAAACACTTACCATTCATAAGACAACATTATTGGTGATTTAGATGATGGAGTGCGTACGCGAAGACAAACCGATAATAGTGCATTACTTACATTACGGGAATCTAGCATTCAAGATGAGGTGTTCCATTCATGCTTCTTATCCCAGATCGAGCCAACAGACGTAAACCAAGCATTAAAAGATGGCTCGTGGGTTGAAGCAATGCAAAAAGAGTTATAACAATTTCTAAAACTCGGAGTGTGGCACCTGGTGGATTTACTGGAAAACAGTAAAGAACCATGCGGAAAGCGATGAGTCTTTCAGTGTAAGAGGGAGGACCGAGGAGTTATCGTTCGTAACAAGGCTCGTTTGGTTGTTCAAGATTTTTCTCAGGAAAAATGCATAGATTTTAACAAGGTGTATGCACCGGTTGTCCAAATTGAAGCTATTCGTATCTTTCTGGCGTATGCTGCACATTGTTGGTTTAAAGTCTATCAAATGGATGTTAAAAGTGCATTTTTGTATGGTAAGGCCAGAGAAGAAGTCTATGTGAAACAACCTCCAGGATTTTACGATCCTGATTATGCGGAGAAGGTCTATAAGCTGGACAAAGCACTGTATGGTCTACATCAAGCTCCTCGAGCTTGGTACGATACCTTGTCCACTTATTTACTGGAGAACGAGTTTAAGCATCGGTTGGTGGACTGTACCTTATTTTGCTAAAAGACAGGAGGAGAATTGCTTTGGGTGCAGATATATGTTGATGATATTATCTTTGGCAGTCCAAACGAACAACTCTTAAAGGATTTTGAGAAGTTAATGCAAACAAAGTTTAAGATGAGTTCCATGGGCGAGATGTCGTTCTATTTGGGATTGCAAGTAAATCAGTCTGAGAAGGGTATTTTCATACACCAGACGAAATACAAGGGTGACGTGCTCAATAGATTCAAGATAGACGACGTTCGTGTTCTGGGTACTCCAGTTCAAGTGTCTCATGGTTTGTGTCCAGATGAAGATGGTGAAGAAATTGATGCCACTCTTTATCGTGCTATGATAGGATATTTAATGTACTTAACAGCTAGCAGACCTGATATAATGTTTGCGGTTTGTTTGTGTGCCAGGTATCAAGTATCTCCAAGGATTTCGCATTTGAACGCGGTGCGAAGAATTCTAGCTTATCTGAAGGGTAACACAGATCTCGGGATCTGGTATCCTCATGATGATAAGTTTGACTTATCTGCCTACTCGGATTCTGATTACGGTGGCTGCAAGATTAATTTCAAGTCCACAACGGCTGGCTGTCAATTTCTAGGCGATAGGCTTGTGTCATGGCAGTGTAAGAAGCAAACGTCGGTAGCTACATTCACGGCTGGAGCTGAGTATGTTGCGGCTGCAAGCTGCTGCTCTCAGGTGTTGTGGATACAACAATAAATGAGAGACCACGTTTTACAATTTCTTACTACTCCTATACACATAGATAATTATGCTGCCATTTGCATAACTAAAAAACAGTGCACCACTCTAAGACGAAGCACATTGAAATCATATATCATTTTATCTGTGATTGCTATGAGAAAAAACTGATTGATTTGCAAAAGATAACGAGCGGATCTTTTTACTAAGGCTTTTGATAAAAACCGCTTCAAATTTCTTTTGCAAATCAATGGCATACAACAATTACCTGCTAAGTAATTTTCGGTTGATCAATTTTGTTTTTGGCTACATTTTTCGTGTTATTTTTCTTTTCTTCATTTGAAAAGTCCAAAAATTGAGTTTTTGTATTTTGGAGGAGAAAAATCAGAAAAGCATAAAAAAATGAAAAATGCCAAAATTAAAAAAAACCGAAAAATAAAAAATGAGAAAATCCGACCTAGCGAGAAATGATATTACATCAGCATATACGTTATCAACCATGAATAAAGTAGGAATAAAGGTTGTAGGTACTCGTTAGGTTTGTTGAATGCGTTAAGGTAAATATGATATACGCTAGTATGATATAAACCTAAATACCTACTTAGTAATCGTGATGTTACATCATGACAGATGCTGTGTAATCTTGGCAACTAAAAAAATAAAAACAACAAAAACAGAATAAGAGATGTTCTGGTGTATGCTTGCTTTCATATTGCAAAGATTTAAACTTGTTTGATTTTCTTTATTTTGTCAAACGATCGAACTTTCTTTGCGTATCGAAAGATCGACCTGATTGTTGTTCGTTTGACGTTCTGCTTTATTTTCTTGGTGTTTCATATAATCCATCGGACTTTCTCTGCGTGTACGTGAGTATCGACCTGATCGTTGTTGGGTTATTCAACTTCTGCTTTATTTTCTATTTTTTTTGTTTTCCTAAACAATCGGACTTTCTCTGCGCGTTCAGAAGAACCGACCTGATTGTTGTTTGTTTAGGGTTCTGCTTTATTTTTGCATGAAACACCACGAACGATAAATCTCTGTTGAATATCAAATTCAGTATAAAAATGCAAAAATAGAATAAGTCAGATTGCCAGTATTCATGATTGTGTGGGCTTTCACATTATCTGTGCTTGATTAATCATACTTAAAACATATCAAAAAGCTATAGAAATTGATTTGCCTAAACTGAAGCAAACTACAAAGTTGTATTCTCTGCCTGATTGGCTTGCATGCTGATTAAAACTGAAATTGAAATGTGTCTAATGCGTTATGTCTGATATGATCTCGCGTCTGGTTCTTTCTCGCAAAAAAATTAAGTTATTTGGATTTTAAGTTTTGTTTGGTTTACTGTTTATTGGAAAGATCCAAAAAGATTTTAGGTGTGTTTTAGCATAATCTTATAAAAAGTCAAAAAGATTTTAGGTGTGTTTGAAAATGTTATACAAATCAAAAATATTTTGATTCTATCTTATTTTCAATCAGCCGATAATGAAATGTATCAATAATATGCCAAAAACAACCAAACAGTTTTGGAATCATGAAACTCATTATGAATTGATCAAAGGTTTGTATCAAATTAATAAAATTTGAAATCTGTGTGTTCAATTTGAAATTTCTTCAAACATCAGAGTTTAAATTCAAAGTTTGGAAACTTACCAAACTACAAGTTCGGACAACCGAACTGCGTGTTCGGATGATCCGAAGGCTGAATTCGGACAAGTTCGGCAAGGTTCGTTTGAACCAAACTGCCAGTTCGGACAAGCCGAACTGGGCGCGTATAAAAGGGCAAAGTGCGTGTTCGGATATTCATTCCCTATTTCTCAAACTTCCGAACCCTAGCCGAACCTGTGCCCACATTTCAAATTTTCCGATTATCTGCTTCTCATTACATTTTGTGACCAGATTAAGGTAGGTTATGAAATTCCGAGTACAAGGGTGTGTCTGTTTGTCTTTTTTAGTCTCTAAAATTGGTCAAATCTGTTCAAAACGTTGTCGGGGTGGTTTTTCCTTTCATAGATCTAAAAATAGAACCTCTTAGAGTTGGTTTTAGGTGATAAAACTGGTTGTAATCGATTCTCTTTGCAAAACCGCATCTAGGTGTCAAAGATCTTGGTCTGATTCTGTCTTGTTTGAATTTCAGAAGGATTAAACCTTTCGGTTGAACGCTCAGCTGAACTGGGCGTTCATCAACCGAACTGGAAGTTTGGACCTAATTTGTTTGGGTTCGAACGCGTTGACCAACCCAATTCGGACGTTGACCAAAAGTCAACATGGACCATTGACCGAGTCCAGTTCGGATCAGGTTCGAACACCAAATGTCAGTTCGGATCTAGTTCGAATGGCTATATCCAGTTCGGATCCCATTCGAGTTAAATTGATTTTTGGATAAAAAGTCGATCGATTACGCGAATGATAATAATTAACGTATTTGGTGAATATATTTGATAATCACATTACTTTTAACGAACTTATCATGTTATGTGTTTTATGAAATGGCGGACGATTTAAAGGTTGGCGAGAAACACAATATATGTGCACATCTCGGTGTCAGCCGAACAAAGATTGAAAAATTTGGTGGTTCCGGAAATTTTTATTTCTTACGATGTTCAAGAATTCACTACGCTATTACTCATGAATGTGAAGCGTATCGTGATATTCTCACTGAATTCTGGACAACTGCTAGAACTCTCACTAATGGATCAATCAGAATATCGACTATAGTTTAGAACCGAACGGTTGAGTTTACTGAGGAAGATGTCAGACGGGTCCTTAAGTTTACTGATGACACTACAACTGTTCCATTGGAGTTTGATCAAGCTGATAATGTAGCTTTGTTGGAAAGGTTGTGGTATGCTGAAGATCCAAGTCGTGACTAGAATTACAAATCAGAATTCTCGGTTCCCTACAAGTTTCTAATTCATGTACTATTAAACTGTTTGGGGAACATAATTTCTGGACACGATGAGATAGGACCGAAGATGTTGTCTTTGATGAATGCCTTAGTACTAAACCATCGATATAACTGTGCCGGGTTGATCTTTTACTACATGAGAGATAACCTGACTCAGAGGCATAAAAAGGCGTTGCTGTATCCGAGATTCACACAGATGATCTTGAATGATCTGTATCCAAAACTAGTGAAGAATGCAGATCAGAAAATGAACTTAAAGCACATGAGTGAGGTCAGTGTTGGTACATTGACGACGTACCGGAAGAAGAAACCAGCGAACTACCTAAAATTGAAAAGACTAATTGCTCATTTGGGTAATGCATGCCAACTACATAGCACCAGTTCAAGGTGCACCTCGTCATGATCAAGGTTCTGATTCTGAGGAACTTGATTACAGTTAGCTTGAAGAAAGAAACAGACAACCACAAGTCAAAGTTAAATGACCAAGAAGACAGACACAGACACCACCTGTTGTATCGGAACCGGTAGTATCAGAACCGGTTTCTACTGAACCTGCTGTAACACAACATGCTATCACAGAACTAGTTGTCTTAGCACCTGAAGTCCGTGCGACTGTCGACGTGACTGAGACACCAGCAGTTAACACTCTGATAGATGAAGAAGAATCAGATGATGATGAGCTTACTGATTTGGATGCTAACTCTGAAGATGTTTCTGACACAAATAACCCATTTGTGTAGAAAGGTAGTGAGGAACATCTTGTGTACTGTACAAGTTTGAAGAAAAGTAATGCTCGGTACATGGGAAGGGTTTATGAAGATAAAGATCCATCTGAATCAGATGGAGATTACAACCCCGATGCTGATGTCAGCCATGGCAAGGGTAAACAGCCGACAATCAGCTATGGAAAGGGTAAACAGCCGACAACCTCCTCGTCTTCATTGACACCATCAAAAAGGAGGAAGTCTATTGCTGCCGGTGGACGAGGCAAGAAGCATAAAGGTTCATAGTTTTTATTGAAAAGTCGTCCAGGTGTATCTCCATCTGGTGGTCCCGATGTGTCTTTACTTGAAGCTACTACAACAGCCAGCACAACACCTTCAACATGTATTGGTGCTCAATATGTTCAACAGCCTATGGGAACCACATCTACACCAAAGTTCACAGCTGCAACTACAACAACATCAGCTCCTTCAACACCGGATGTTTATGACAGTGTTTCTCAAGGGTCGATATCCTTTTCTGAAATGGATTTACTCAAAACTGCTCTTCTGGATTGTCAGACAAAAATTAAAGAGATAAAGGCTAAAGATGCTGAAAAATCGCAGGTAATTGAAGTGTTGAAGAGGAACGATGAAGAGAAGTCACAATTGATTGTCAAGTTAGGGGCACGACATGAATCTCAGAGCAAATTGATAACTTCTTTGCAGAGAGATTATCTTCAATTAAAAGGTGGGGAAGCAGCTAAAGCACAAGAGATCACACGTTTGAAAATGGCCAGTCTGAAACCAAGATGCTCTTCTTGCACAGATGAATGAGCAAATTAAACTCTTGCTATAGAAGTTTAATGCTCAATGGGAGATAGGTTCTGGTTCAGGATGCAAAGATGATGGGCTGCAATATTTAAACAACGAACCTGATAATGATCCGTAAGGCAATACTGGTGGAGGTCCAGGCCCAACTGGAGCTTCTAGCTCGGGTGCTGGTTGTAAAACGCGTAATCGATCTTGCTAGTGCATTATTACATTCGGATTCGGACACACAAGGTAAATAATCTTCTTTATATTGATCACAGCTTGTAAACAGAGAGAACACTGAGTATTCAGGTTACACCATGTAAAACACACACTTAAGAAAGCTCAGACCTCACTCACACTCTCTGAAACAAACTGAAACCTATATATAGAGACTGATCCGGCGGACCAACTTACTAGCGTATTAGGTGGTCCGGCGTACCAGCTGATCCGCCACTGATCCGCTGGATATATAAAACACAAACATATAACTTTACATATTCAAACTATCAAGACCTAGCACTAGACAACACAAAATGCTCTAACAAACTCCCCCTTGTCTTGTGCTAGTCTTCAGAAGCTTTTGATTCTGTCTTCTTCCAATCACGTCTTCTGTTATTTCCAGCATGAATCCCACCACCAAAACAAACATTTATCACCTTCTGAAATTGCATTGCTTGATCACAACATTCAAGTTTGTAGAGAATATTGTTAGAATGTAGCTTTTCAATATCATTCTTTGACAAGTTTATCAACGACATCGGGTCATAGATTCTTACAACCTTGTTGTCTTCTTGGATCACAATAACAGCTTCACCAGACATCTCATCATAATACCACCACCTCAAAGTCTTGATGAAATCTTGTTCAAGTCTTTTTAAAGGTATTTTCTTGAGCTGAATCGGCTTCTTATATTTCAGAATTACTACTGGTCTGCCTGTGATAGGATGGATATCTGTTGGATGCTCAGAGTAAGTTGGTCTTTGAGGAGTCAAAAACCTGAATCTTCCTTGACATTCTTCAATTAACTTCTCTTTGAACACAGCAGCCAAACTATTTCCTCCAGGATTCAAAAATGGACTTCTAGCCAAGTCCCTCACATCACAAACAGGTAATGTGTTAAACCTTGTAGCATTCTTCAGATATACAATCCCGAACTCCCTCTTGATAGCATAGCATTTGAGTTCAGAATCATACATCCAGCTGATAATCTTTCCAGAAGCTTGTCTTCCTTTTCTATCAAAAAACCTTTTCTGATCAACAGGTTTTGAAGACTTTTCAACTTTGTCACACCCCCAAATAACCACTAACGGATCGTCAGAATCAGAGATTGAAGATGATATGTTTGATGAGGAGATTGAGGTTGAAGACATAACAGAGGAGGAGTATCCAGATCTGTATTCAAAATTCAACAACAATAACTCAACTGATGATCACTTTGAAGTTTTCCCAAAAGAAAAGGGTGATGAAGCTGAGGTAGAGTTGAAGAAGAAAGAAGCCGAAAAACCTGAAGATCATGTTGCCAAAGAGGTTAAGGAACAGTAACAACGGTGAGCTTAATTACAATAATTACATGAAGACATTTCATGCAAATTATGTTCCACCTCCAAAACCGATCAAACAGAGAAGGCATGTGAGGTTCAAGGGTCAAGTGTTAGGTGAAATTATTAGCTGGATGTATGCAGCGCGCAATTCTAAAGTGCTATGGGATTAAACATCTGCATGGTATTCAATACTTCAAGCATGCAACAAACTTTAGTTCTTTACCAGTTTGGGATGTTCGGGAGCTTACAAGAAAACCTTTCTGTAACTACGGAGGTGATTGGAGGGGTTTGTACTTCAAGCATCAAGTGGAGAAATAATGCACTTTTGGATTTAATATCTGAAGCCTCAAAAACCAAAAAGGCGTGAACATCCGACCAAGATACATCAGAAAACTGGAAAGAAGCTGATAGTACTAATTTTCAAGAAGAAGCCAAATGTTACGAAGAAGATTCCATCGATGAATCATTAAAAACTTGAAGTGGTGGTACTACAATGAAAAGACCGGAGAAGCTGTGATTATGTTGAAGGATGATAACAAGGTTGTGAAGGCGTTTGACCCGATGTGGCTGATCAACTTATCCAAGGCTGATATAGACGAGCTATACCATAATCAGATTCTGTTTCATTCTGATTATATGGAACAGGCTCTACAATTCTCAAAGGGTGATTCGGATTTGATTTGCTTTCAACATATATGCCGGGCATAATCACCAAAATATAGAGCTCAAGAATGACAAAGGACTGACCAGCATTTTCCAATGGGGAGTTTATTGATACATGCAGATGGCAAGATGCTGGATTAGACAAAGACCTGGAAGAAATCAAGAAATTCAGAAGAAACCTTAGTAGCCGAACCGCATCCAAACCAGGGGCGAACTGCAGCCGAACTGCCAGTTCGGACAAGCCCCGGTTCAGATGATCGGGTATCTATATATAGTTTGATAGGCTAGAAATTTTGAAACTTTTTGCTTAAGTGTGTGTTATCAAAGGTGTTTTGCTCCGAGTCTTTGTACCTCTGTTCTTGAGTGAAATCAAAGATTGAGTTTATTTACCTTGCGTTTGTTTGTTTTGTTTACATGAATGACATGTGTTGATCACGATCTACCTCCGTACGCTCTTTCAAACACTGCAAGTTCCACCCACACGAATCATTCCATCAGCCCATACTAAAAATGAACTGTTTAAACTGGAACCCAAATTGACCAGTCACCTTCGCCACCCAACTTCCCACCTTGCCACCTCTAGACAATAACATTACTAATAACAGTAAAACGTATAAGAACAGGAAGAACAAAAAGGACCAACTCAAGATTTAACACATAAAATTTTAAAATGAATCACAAGGAAATTAACACTTGGTATGGTAAATAGAGATAGAAACACACCTATGGGTTCCTTGTATGCAATACCCAAGAAGCTGAAAAAAATCACTACTAGAAACATGGCCTTTCTTGACGCGCGAATGATGACGCGCTAAAACAAGTCTCATAAAAAATGTCATAATTTGAAAAATTATGAGGGTAGATGACGCGCATTTTTATGCGTCATAAAGTTTCTGTCATATTATAAAATAAAATAAAAACACGGAATAAAGATATTATGGGCAAATACAGATTTTATGGGCGCGTCATCCCATTTCCGTCGTTTTGTATTTTTATTTGTCCCGCTTAAAATTTCAGTTCCCCCCATTCCCACCGCTAAAAAATTAAAATGGCGCTCTTCCTCCCCAAGTCTCATTATACGCTTTCAAATCATTTTCCTCCCCAAATCTCTTCATATCATCCATCACACCGTTCCACATCCCTGGTTAGGAATCGATCGTGAGAGGACCACCTTCACCACCATGGCCGAAATTAGGGCTTAAAATTAGGGCTCAGGAGTTCGAGAGTGATGATCGCTTGGGATTCCACAACCACCCTCAATTGGAATTAGGGTTCAGGAGTTTGAGATTGATGTGGAAACTATCCACAATGGGGTAAGTTAAATTATCGAGATTTCTATACAAGAAAAGATTGAGAAATTTCTGAAACCACTACCTCGTCTTCCACCAAAACGGTTAAACCCTACATCGCCATAATCGAGGGTTTTGAGTTCGAATTAGCTTTCACAAACGTAACTTCTCTCTGCTTTCTAGATAAATCTTGTGTTGCAATGTGTAATCCTTTTGTTTCATTTATGCAGAATGACAAACAAGCTTAGCTTTACGAAGGTATCACATCATCTCTGTGGGTTTTCAGATTGATCTTCATCTTCATCTTTTGGTAGTAGTTTGATTAAGAGTGTTGTTCCTGATTTGTTTTACAAGTGAGTTTTACCTTTTTTTATCACTTATTTGTTTTACGCTAGCTTTGATTCCAGAGGATAAGGAAGTACATCCTTTACTGCACATTGTACAAGCTACTATAGAGGTGCAATGAGTTGTCGATTTGTTTCTTTGTTTTAGTATTAGTTATTACTTCTGCGAAGTTAATAAAATTATGATGTAGCGGTTGATTATTTAGCATATAAGTAGAATGAAAAATTAAGCTCACCTGCTGAGACATAACTTCATTTTTAATAATTAATATATTTGTTATATAATCTGAGGCAGTTACATTTGTAAATGATTTGTTTCTTGTTTCTGTTGTCACTTGTAAAGGATTGGAGACAATTTATATGAGTTAAGATAATCGTTTGAAAGTAATAAGTTTGACTCGGAAAACAATTTTCACATTATAGAGATAATCAGTTTGATGTATGTCCAAAACTGATTTTGATTATGATCTTTTGATCGTTTATGATGTTGTTGCTAGTAAAATAATTTTTTTAGTTGGAAGGAATTGATCTATAGCTATCCAATTAACAAGTCATTGCAATCACTATTACAGTCCAATGTTCTACTTACGATATAAAAGAAGCGATTTGACTGCTGATATTGACCTTTAACCACTAAAATGCTATGTTGCTGATTGTAGGCAAACAATTGATTCTATGGTTGAACCGTAGTGAATGTAATGGTGGGAGTTGTGCTTCATTCTACACCATTTACAATTTCACGAGCATGCTGGGCTGGGTTAGGTTTGCTACTCCTATTTGGCATCATATGTGGTTACACTGCTTCACTCATGAAACATTGCTTTTAGAGCAAAAAAGGCACTTTTAGTTATCCTGATATTGGAGATGCTGTATTTGGGAAATATGGTCGCCTTATTGTGTCAGTAAGTTTAAGTGACCATTAAGAGTATAACTTTAATATTGGTTTTACAATAGAAATTGACTTTAGTATGCTTCTTTTATGTGCAGGTTGACCTCAACACAAAGTCTGATAACTCATGCATGGGTTCTGATGCAGATCATCTTGTATACGGAGCTCTATGTAAGTCCCCATGGTCTGCCTTCTCTATTATAGTAAAATGAAAATTGTATCAACTTATAACATGTTCTCATTATCTCACAGTCATATTATGTGGAATTCAATATTCTGGAAGGAGACAATCTTACTAATTTATTCCCTAGGGCCTCCTTAAATTTGGGTGGTTTCAATCTGGACTCTACTCACTTGTTTGTGGTTGTCACTGTTCTCATTCTTGTACCCACTGTATTGTTAAAAAACATGCGAGTAATCTCGTATCTTTCAGGTATTTTGTGTAAAAATCTTTTTTTTCATGTAGAGGTGGCAGTTTTGACCAATTTCTTATACATGAGTTGATTCGGTTTATGTTAGCTGATAACGAGTCAAACATGGAAGTGGGAAAAAATAGCTTATGGTTGAACCTGTGAAATAGGCCAAAAGTCTCTCAAAGTGATATCTTAAATGCATTAAAATAATATCATAAAGCATTTGATTAAAAAACATATATTATTATTCGATAGTATAGTTTTGTACAAAACTAAATACTACTCCAACAAACTGACAAAGTGTTTCAGGTTAACACTGTTCGATCCTGCCCAACCAGATGAAATCAGGTCCATAGGTGGCACTAGAGCTGGTCTTTTCAGAACCCCATTATCAGGGGGAGTGCATAGTGCAACCTCTGTTAATGAGATACCTAAACCAACCTTGGAAGTCCGTAATCTGATGGAACATGTCATACACATATGGTCTGATATGTTTATTTATTTTTGACTTACTATTCATATGTTTAAATTCTGATATTTCCGTTATATTTAACTTAAGGCTAGGTCTGCTCATCTATGTACTATAATGTCTCGAATGTTTATTAGTAGATTTTGCACCAGATGGAATGTACCAACCTGAAACACCACTTCATCGGTTTTGATTGCTTTACAAATTCATACTATAGAATATTATCAATAAAAAGTTTTCACGTCAACATTTTTGAACACTTTGAACATTACTTCATCAATACTTGACCCATTTAAGTGGCAAGAAGTCAATATATATTAAAAATATATGCACAAGTATGTGTATCCAATATTGTGATTGATTTGTTTTTGTTATGTAAATTCTTGAATATATGATTAAGTTTTGTTTTTAACCGTTGAATGAGCAGGTTGAATATCAGTTCAGTGGCTTGAGCTTGCTTGCACATGAGTCCCTGGTGAAACAGATCAATAAGCGTCCAGAAGGCTATGGTTATATCAGATTAAAACTTTACAATTTACAATATTAGTTGTTTTTTTTAAACAACGCCCTCAATCAAGTTCAGAACTCAAAGCTGATTTATCTGAGTCAGAAGTCAAGGTAGGTGCAAATGAGGATTTAAATATCTTTACCACATGATTGATTGTGTGTTCTGTCGAGTGTTAACATTTGATTTGTTCATCTTCGTAGGAGATTGACCGAGGTTGATCAAGAGGATTTTGAAGCTACGTCTCATCTTCTATAAATTGTAACATAATTTTTTCTTGGTTTCATTTAATTATTTTTCGCTTTTACAGTTTAAATCTGGTTTGGGTCAGGTTGGTCCAATGTGCCTTTTGTTTTTTGGGTGTGGCTAGTTTGACCAGTGACCCTACTGAACCACTTGTCTTTGAACCTCGAAAAGGCACTGGGAATGAAGCTGGAGTTTGTTCCAACTTCTGAATTATGTGAAACCAGAACATAGTAAAGTCAAACAATCCTGTCTCAGAGTCAGTTTATGGAGCAATGCTAGATGCAGACCTGACGAACGCAGTGGAAAAAGAGTATGTAATGGCCTTGTAGGACCGAATTATGGAAGAAACAAAGGACACAAAATATGTTGTTGAAGCCTATGTTTATGACATGAAGGAGAAGGTAACTTTTATTTTACTTACCAGATTTCAATACTGTATTTCAAGATACTGAAATCTTCATGATTTACCTGTGGTGGAAGGATTAGCATCCTTGTAGTTTCAACTGGTAATATTAAGATGTTGCAATATCAAGTTTCTGATACACATGCACCATTCCATTGCTTGTCATTTATGTGAATTATAATACATCCCTCTCTCTCTCTCTCTTTTTGTAGAATCTGATTTCTGCCAAACTTGAAGTGCAGAAAATCACTGGCATTACAGTGTTTATAGGATGGAGAAAAAAAATATATGACCCGTTACCAGACCTAGAAGTTGGTTTTATGTTCTTTTCCAACTTTTATGCATCAGTTTTCATTTAGATAGTTCTCATAAACCCTCTTGGATACACTGGAGATTTGGTTTGTGGTTTCCTAAAACCTTAGTGATTTGACCCAGAATTTTAGTCAAACTGAACCAAACAATAACCAAACAGTAACTGCAGCTTTATTGTTTATACACTGATCTTCGAAGTATATCAAGAACAACATTACCAGATTTTCTTTAAGGAGATTAAGACTAACATAGATCTGACTTTAAACTAGAATACTTCTGTAGTTCAACTAATTTCTTGTTCAATATAACTTGGTGTTCATTTTATAATATCAAAGTACCGTCTTTATGTGTTTGTCTATTTGCATGTAGAATGGAGTTGCTGCTACTAAACATAAAGCTTTACCGGATGGAGTTCCTGCTACTAAACGTGAGGTTGGTATTGAAATTAAATAGGTTGATAGGGTGATTGAGTATTATGACCAGGTCAAGAGATGAATTTTGGAGTAATGTTTATGAAATGCATTATATTGTAATGTTTGTTATATATATGAAATGCATTAGTTTGTATAATGTGAAAATTAGTGATTCTATAAAATTTCTTTTTTTTTATTTAAAAATAAAAATTCTTGATGCGCAAAAAATGCGTTTCATAAGAAATTTACGACAGGGCCTTCCTTGACGCGCATTCTGTGACACGCATTGCGTGTCATAAGTTGGATGACGCGCATTTTGCGTGTCAAGAAGCTTCTTGACTGGGCCTTCCTTGACGCGCATTTTGTGACACGGATTGCGTGTCATAAAATGGATGACGCGCATTTTGCGTGTCAAGAAGCTTCTTGACCCTGCCTTCCTTGACGCACATTTGCGCGTCATCTGGGCCCTTTCTTGACGCGCAAAAAGCGTCAAGAAAGCTATTTTTTGTAGTAGTGAATTCTTGTGCCGAACAGGACCTTAGCCTCCACTTTAAAGCTAGATTCTTTCTATGCCGACCCCTAATACATAATACCACACAATAAGTTTATATGATGATAACGAATCCTCCTTGATTCTTTGCTCTCATTGAATCGAATCCCATATTAACTTAAACCTCCTTGACAATCAAATCGAAAAAGAAATGAAAAATATGCAGTTTTTGACCCCTAGGAGATGCCGAAACTCTTATTTTTAAAGGGCTTTACAAGTCACAAGTGTCACAACCTGGATTTTTTACCCCTAAAAGATACTTTATTGATTTAAAACAGGACAAGTAAATAACAGTTCACCTTAGCAAGTGATATGTCATTGTCCTTTGACCGGAAAAACATTTCCAGTGTAATTTTTTCCCTTGGAGCATTAATAACTTGCAAATTTAGCACAAAATTAGATGACATTTTTACAAAATTAAATTCAATAGTTTCTCACTATTCAGAACAGTGGAGCTTTCGATCAAGATATTCTTGCCTCCCCCGTTTGGGCACTCGCTCGAATCGGAACCTTTATGGTAGGCTTCCGACTCAATCTAATAGCCTACCTATCGGGCGCCAATACAATAAATAAAAGAGAAAGTTTGCGCATGGGCTCATTATCTGATGCAGAACCGATGCGAGAGGGAGAATCAATATGGGAGAAGCGGGGATTGAGAGCTTTCAAGAACCAGTGGAAAGGAAAGACCTGCTTTCTTTCCCCATTTCCCGTTCAAGCGGTATCAGCAGATTGGATAACTTCTCTTAAGGGAGTATCAAGATCCACATTCTGCACAGAAAAAGCAAGGGGGTGCGTGCCTCTTTTTCTTCTTCCGGCTTGAGTTCTTAATGCCTGAAGGGAAAGACTCTTCGACCACATTAACGGCTTGAGCATTCGATTAAGATCAGCTATGAGTAGAGTGCGTACATACAAGTTATCACAAAATTAACATTTAATAACTTGATATCAGTACAATGGATGGAATTTCGGAGCGAAAGATCTGAAACCGCTTGTTTTATAAGCGAAGTTGAGACTGTGGATGCAAGTGATACCCAAGGCTCCATTGTACTCGTAAATCAGATACTTATCTCCAATGGAGCTGCTAGGTCGGCAATGGTTCGAGCTCCAAATGTTGAGCAATAATAGTGAAACCCACGCAGCTACAACACATGAACAAACATATAAGAAAACCTGATAAAAACCTAGATAACAAACAAAAAATGCTAACATTCACTACAAATAACAACAAAAAACAATAAACCTCGCGAATCAAAACAATTACAATTCAATAGCAATAGCCCATGTCCTCTATTCCATGAAAAATATCATAATAATCGAAATTAAACACCAAGTTGAAAGCAACAATGCAACATCAAATGAAATAAGAACGATTTTTTTGTTAAACTAATAGTTTCATGCACATAATTAAAGATAAGATGGCTAAGTGGCGACGCATCGTGAGCACGAAACACAAATTAAACCAACTACAACTTAGAATACTTGTATATAAGTAGCTAAAAGGGTGGCACCTCATTGTACCCGTAAGAAAAACTATATAGGTATAATAGAATAGAGTGGTAGATTCAGTTTGAGGATTATATCCAAACAAAGTCAATCCATACTTTTCCGGGGAAAAAATTACACACCTGAGGATGTATTGGAGTGCTCTGGGTGTATATAAAAATATGAAAATTATGGGTCGGTTTCAAGAACACTATTGCATTTAAGCTTTAGGATATATAACATGATAACGAACAATCACTATACACCACGTACATGGCCAAGTGCACCAATCGTGACGTAGTATAGCGAAGGTAAAATACCGAGGTCGTCCAAGGACACAATGTATAGAAATGAGGGCTCTTGGTACTTAATCATTGTAACGTTTAACCAGATCTAACTTTTACCAGAGAAAATATCACTTGGGGGGACTTACTAATTGCGGGGTTGATAGCCTATTTATCTATAATATTTCCTTAAGAATGATATTAACAGACAAATGGATCGCCTCCCATCCTCAAATCCATTAACATTTATCTCGTTAATCACCCATTTGTTATGAATCCCAGAAGTACTTGTACTGTTAGTATATATATAGTTTGCGTGAATGCCATTTAGTTTTAGGGTCTTATGGTCAAAGTATCGTTACACTCGAATACGTTGTCATTAACCAGCAGGGGAACAACCCACGCATCGATTTATTTTATTATAAAAAGTTCTTTATAAGGGACTAAGGTCTGTTTCCTCCATGCACCGCTCTCGCGCATGCATGGGCGGCCGTAACCAAAGCCAAGTTCACCAACGCATTCACCACCGGATCTACGCGTGACAAAATATTACCAACCCTTCATTTCAACCATTCTCTTCTGACCGCACATGCGTGAAAATTTCTTGGCATTGGCTATTCCATGCCAGATTTGTGGTTGCCCTTTTGTGAACCTTTAGGATTAACCTGTTTAGATGGTTATCTAATCAGGTTTAATATTTTGTTTGATCAGTGTATAACTACTTTCTTTTAATTAATTATCAAATGATTATTATCTATGCTTTTATCTTTTATTTGTTTATTTGACATCATCTTTTTAATTTAATGTTCTTTGATTGAGCAAATAAGGGAGTTAAAGGTATACATGAATGTTTGTACGGGCACCAAGTGAAGCACATGGCGCGTGGCAAACTAGCCACGGGGAAACTCCCAAAACAAGGAAAATCATGCCCAATTTTTTTTTCTTTCCCTTACTTTATTTTTCATATTTCTTCTCAAACTTGATGCACCTGGGCACATTAAGGGAATGTGCATTTAAGTGTGGTGAGAGAATTTGTAGATTTTGAATCTCTGTTTTTGTTCAAATTCAAGTCTTACACAAAACTCACCTTGGGAAACCAACCCTTGAAACCCCAAAAATTTTAAAATTTTCATAAAAATCCGAAAATATTTTAATAAAATCCATTGCCATTTTGGAAACTTTGTAAATAAAAGGACGTCTCCAGAAATTAAAAACTCAAAATCCATTGATTTATTTAAATAAGAAAGAAATATTTTAATTTACCAATTAGAAAGTAGATTTTACCTTTATACAAACTCAGACTTTAACCATTTCTCCCACAACTTCAGTGAGATTTTGAGTCTTTAGACATTGTTGGGTTTTGGACAGTGGTATACGGGTGTCCGGTGACGTTAAAAAGAAACTTATCCGTTATGTGACAATCGGCAATTTCCCAAGTTAACCCCGTTAATAACTTGTGTTATCTTTTAGTAAACGTCTGTTACATCAGTTAACTAGAATAGTTACGCAAGCACTGCACATGAGTCTAGACGTCGGTTGACCAACTTGAATGTATATAATTTATAATTTTATATAAATTATATTTTATGATTTTATGAAAACGGTTTGTCATTTTATGTGACAATTATATCTATTATTTTTTATGTGGTATATATGTATATATATGCGCATGTCATTTTAAGATCTTATGTGACGATGTGTCACGTAATCGTACGAAACATTTTTATACTTTTATTGGAATTTAAAAACATATAGTTATGGATTATAACTATAATTTTATGTGAAGCATATATCGGTTTATATTGTATAAATGTCGTTTGCTAAAATATGTTTTGGCATACTCTCGTGTTTTTCACCGTGAAGTTATCTCCGTTAACTCCGTTAGAGAGTTCGTTAAAATTTTCAAACATGGAGGGACTCAACTTGTAATTTTCTAAACTTGTCTTTAAATTAAATAAAACCTGGAGGGACCTAGGATGTTATTATCCAAACTTGTTTCCTTATTCCATAAATTAGTGAGGGGTTGATATTGTCATTCAATCAAAGCTGATTTTGAGTCTTCAAACTCAAAGCAGTCGGGACGCTTTTCATATTCTTTAACCGACAATCCTTAAAAAATCGAATTCAAGTTATCAGTTACTTCTGTCCATCCAATCGATCAACATATCTCAATCATTTGCTTGTGAGAGTTCAATTGGTTCACCTCTATCCATCACTTCAAGCTCTCTCTCCCTCGTTTCCTTTTTGTTTTTTTTTTCCGGTGAACTCGAAGTCTGGCGAACCACTGTTGTTTCACCACCCGTTTCGTACATCACTAAGACCGTCGTCCTCTACTGAGCGACCCTGAAGCATTGGATTTAGGAACGGAGCAACGTCAAACACCTGAGTCAAGATTTTTCGGTTTCGTTTCGGTCTCAAAAACGCATATAAACTCATCCCCGATTCGAGGTAACCATTTACATATGTTAATCTCACATTGACCTTAAATTTACTTCTGGTTTTGCGATTTTCCGGTGATCGGAATAAAACTCCGGCCACCGGAGTTATGAAGAAAGAAGGTGGGCTTGCGACATATCTAAATATTATTATTATGGGCGCAAGTTTTAAACAAAAGGAGGGTCCAACCCAGTGGTAAAGTCTTGTGTTTAGATCCATGAGGTCGTGGGTTCTAAACCCCTCCACTGGATTTCCTTTTTCTCTGTTTTCTTGGTACCTAATGCCTGGCAGCAATGTCGCATAAAACAGTTTCTGGTCTGAATAAAACCAAACAGAGGGCTAGCCTAGTGGTCACTGTGCTGTGCTACGAGCTCCAGGTCACGGGTTCGAGTCCTGTGACCCCTGTTTCTCTTGTTTTATTTCTTTTAATGGTTTTAGGCACTATTTGGTCTAAAACTCAAAATTACTAGTACATGTCTAATAAATCTCTACTTGTGATACCCGTAGAATGTTTATCGTATGAAAACCTTATGATTTAAAAGAATTAAAAACTTAATGGTTTCATTATTATTATTATAAATTGGTTTTAAACGTAGATATATATATATATATATATATATATATATATATATATATATATACTATGTGTACATTTTAAAGATTCTCTTTAAACTCTTGAAAAATTTGACACGACATATGAATATATATTGGACGTTTTATTTTTCACATTTTTGACTACACTCCTATATTTATATTTATAAACGTATATGTTTACCCGATCTTCTCTACATTTATTACTTGTAATAACCTACGTACATTGATTTTTGTAAATCTTTGTGTCCTCGATTAAATGTCATTTGTGACTACTTTCGAAAAAATGATTTTTATCACGTATTGAAATTGTTACCTTCGTCATATTTGGAATTACTTGATATCAATACCGTTGTCTAGTCTATGTTGCGCATGTTTGAACACACACTTACGTACGTAAATTCAATAGTGCTCGGTTTCTGCGCAAGACATTGAAGTCTTACTAAATTGTAGCAGCGCACCCTAAGGTGAGTTACACAACCTTTTATGTTACGTCCGGTCTTGGACGATAACACACGCAAACACGTTACACCGGGTTAGGGTGATAACACAACAACTTTTATGTATGGTTAAAGTAGAAATCGAGTATATATCACATGTTCACGTAAAATTCTTTATCTTTCAAGTCCTTACTTTGTCGAACCGTTAATAGCATATAGCGAGGGGATATTGGGTAGTACTACTGGGGTCTGACAAACCCCACTCAGCAGGCACGAGATGCACCACCTGACTGGCGGTCGGACTGAGGACAATGTCAGCCTAACTTACCATGATCGAGTAGACACGGGGAAGGTAAAACTCGTAAGGATTATTCCTACAACTAATTGGTCAGCTTCGGTTGCGAACGTTTAAGTGACATGAACTTAGGCTCGCTACCTACGATATGGATTGTACTTGTAATATACATACTTACATACGAATAAAGACTGTTGTATTCGTACTGTATAATTATACTAGATATATTTATGTGATTATGTGAACTCACCAACATTAGTTGACACTTGCTCTTATGCATGTTTTGTAGGACGCTAGGAGAATCTGATTTTTGGGCACATGTGTTGGCTAAAACCTTTTATTTTAGGAATTTGTTTTCAATTCTTTTTAACTTGAACTATTTACTTATCGGGCGCTTGTTTGCGCAAAATAACTTTTATGAGCTTCCGCTAAAGTTTAACTCTAGTTTTGGTATTTCCGGTTGAAAATATATTTACATTTTGAACCTTTAACTTATGTTTGATATAACTAATGACTCGGGTCCTGGTCTGGATCGCACCCCCACGGTAAAACGCCGTTAGTGGAAATTAGGGGAGTGACACATTAGATTAAAACATTACCGACCGGGTTTAGTAAATTAAGAGTTAAACGGATTAAACCGGTAATCCATTTACGCAGCGTAATAAAATAAATTTTACTAATTTAAGATGCGTAAACCGTTGGTGTCGAAATCGTGTCAACAGGATCACGATCACCAAAATCACACAAGCACCATTTCGCGTTAAACCGGTTAACGCGAAAATACAAACGATTACATTAATCGAAATAAAACATCTAAATTAAAATGGAGTTTAGATATACCTTCGCGGTGTTCTAACAAACGTTAGAGACACCGAGGGTCAACAAGATGACGCTAGGGTTTCACGGAAAAACAATCCGAACCGACGGATTAAATCGTTTGCAAATCGCGATTACCGTCTCAAATGGATTCGTTGAGAATAGCAACGATACGGTTTATGGTGGCGACAAGCGAGCACCAATCGAATCGAGAATGTGTTGGCGTCTAGGGTTTAGCCGGGCTTTTACCACGATTATTACGACGAGTGCTTGGACTCATAAAATCGCGACGACGACGATTTACCGGTGAGTGGTGATAAAAACGCGTCGTGGTGAAACGGAGCTATGCTAGGTCGCGACGGCGAGCTAAGGTTTGACGGAGGCGACAGCCCTATGAAAAGGGTTGGCGTCGCCTACGGTGAATCATGGGATGATGGTGATTATCTTACCTTGATCAATCATGTGAAAGGGATCGTCTGGTCGCTTCTCGTCTAACACAGTCTTCTAGTGTTCCACCAAGGAAGCGCGACGACAAAAGATGGAGAGGTTATTTGTGTGAAGGAGAGGAACGAGAGAGAGAGTGTGGTGGCACTAAGAAGTAGCGCAGAGAGGGAGAGGGTGTGAATGGGCAACCAAAACCCAAATCCCTAGCCCTCCTTATATAGGCAACATAGTTGCATCTAGCCCCCTTCCTCGTTTTTCTTTAATTGCAAGCAACCACCAAAGTTTACGATTTTTTTAATAAAACATCTTTTATTAATAAACACACATGTCGTAAACTACGAGAAACACAAATTACTATTTATTTGTTTCACCGTAAAATACTAATCTATAAATCGAAATGTTTTTCTCCGTTTTATTATCGCAAGGATAATTATTCGTAATTAATAAATGTTCATAAATCATGAATAAACATTTAGTTAATTATATATATTTCCATAAATTGCCGATTAGCCGAGTAAGCGGATTTTTATCTCGTTTCCCCTAGTGTAACTCTTTACGGGTCTAACCAGGTCGGGTTCTTGGTGTTGTCGGGTCTGCACATCCATTATCCAACAATATCCCACTTAGACAGAGTCCGAAAACACTTGAAGAAACAGTCAGAGGTGCTCTAGCTACACATGGATGTCCCAACCAGTTATGATACTTCAAGTCAGTAACCAAGGTATATCTACAAACTCGCGTTGTAGTTTAGACTTATGGTAATTCAAAGTCGTTAGTTCCTTTCAGTATAAGACATCAATTGAACAAGAGACATGGATTTAATACATTCTCTTTAATGTTCAATCATTCTATTTCTCGTGCATTAGTTCGAAGTGATCCAAGCAAACACACAGTAAGTTTGGGTAAGGTCTTACACTTAACACTTGGAACTCACGAGTGGGCCCACGATGTCAACCTGTTGCATTATTAATGCAAGAGTACAGAGTCCCATCTTGACTACATACAACTCCCACTAAGCTTCAGATCCATTCCCAAAAGTAGTCTTTTCTGGCAGTTACGCGATAGCATATACTACAATCAAAGAACAGTCCTTGGCAAACGGGAGGTAACATATGTATCTCAGGTCAAAGGACACTAATGAGTATACCATTTAATCAAATCCGTCTTATGATTAAATCCATGAAGACAATTTGGTACGAGTTACATTACAACGTCATTCTCTAATGAGGTCTATGAGTCTAGAGAGTCAGCACTTTGAGTCTGGATGTTTACGCCATAATAGTCATAGATCAGTTTTGTTCCCACAAAATAGATCGACTACGGATGGTTTTAGAATATTTCACTAAATATTCATGGATGTTTAAAACGTATAAAATTCGAACACTTTTTGCAGAATTCAAAATCTGCATCTAACCCTTTAGATCAGATTAAATGATTTGGTGCAAACGTTATAGTTCGACATCCCAACACTAAAGTAGAACATCAATGTAGCGTAGAATTCAGGTAATACGTAACAGTATTAGCTTATCGATCAAACTTGATCAATGGAACTGTGAACTCTCTTGGTAAGTTCTTAGTCTGTATTTTGGTTTTGCCTGTTTAGTTTTTTCATTAGTTTTGGTGTTTCTCATTAACAAAAAAAGTACTTAAGTGAATTTGAACGTGTAATAAAACTTGTGCCCTTGGTATGCACATGGACTACTGTGTTTATCACATTGGCATGTTAATTGATTATTTACAGAATCAAATTAACCTTCTTTGAATATACCCTTACATTCGTGGTTCAAAACTTCACTTAAGGTGGCTAGTTATTCGATGAATATGCTCTAGTACTCATCATGAACATTTGCATGTCATCATCAAGACGAGTTGAGATGATCCCGTTTTTCCAGCTTGTGTCATTTGTGTAACTCTTTACAGTGACACTTATGCAACATCCCTATGTTGGATAGTTCACGTTTCATAACTAGTATGACACGACGTGTTTCAAGAAATTGAATATATATCTAAGGATGCCATTCCTGAGATGTTTTTGAGTTGTGTGATGTTCTTGAAACTTGGAGACAAGTTGAGGCTTCACTACAAGTTTAATTCGGTAAACTTCAATGAATTGAGATCAACACTCAATCGTTATCCGAATAAGGATAAGTGGTGATGCTCCCACTTGCTTTATGTAGACAATGCATTCCCTTGTAATCATCTTTCTTTCAAACCGTTAGGATATTGTTTTGCAAGAGAATTCTTAGCAAAAATTCTTCATTTTCTAGAACGAAGTCATTTTGTTTCATAAACACAGTATGAATCTAAATTGATTAATATCGAGATGTCATGTCATATACATGAGATAGCAAGATGAAATCAAACTGCCAGAGTTTGATGGTATGCTAGATATAACCATCTTTGCGTTTGAAAGGTGTTGCGTACTAGACGCCCTGATGATTATTCTATCAGAGTATCAAGTATGATTTAGGATTGTGAATTCAATCCAATGACCAACCAATAATGGAAGATTTTATACAAGTGAAATTCCTCATTGAGTTCCATTTGGAATTATCAGTCAATTAGAATGCTAACATATTTTCATTATAGCAACAACGTTTGTTGTGAAAAGATGTTTGTCTAATCAGTCTTGAATAATTACAAGAGTCATAGTGCAATGTTCGGTAATTCCTATAAAAATCAAGTTTCTTTGATAAGGAATTCAGATGTCCATGCATCAAAAGGTGGACGTGCATAACTCAAACTTGGTTTCCCGCAAGACTTCCTCTTGGAACCAATTTGAGTCGCAAGTGATCGGTGAGGAAATGATTCGTGGGTATAAGTTGTGAACGGCGGCCATAGGCACGTCATAAGTCATGTGTTTATTAGTTTCTGTAGGTCCGAAATCAAACCAAGAACACGATATTTAATCGTAAATGAGTGCGGAATCCTCAAGAACGATTGATTCAAGAAACAAGTAGATGAAATAGATTAGATCTAAGGTAAAGATCTAATCTTGAATGAAGAACCCACTTGTGAAGCTGATCGTAAATGGAATGTAGAACAAGAAATCGTAAACCTTGAATATTGTATTAGAAAAGCTTAGCAAAAACGATTACAATGAGGTGGTATTTATACCACCTCATACAAATACTTGGCCCAATCATAAACCCTAATCTAGCCCAATCATAAACATAAAAATGGCCCACATGGCCTATTAACTAAGCTAGACTAGGCCCAAAACAATAAAGCCCAACTAATGTTCATGCCTCTAAAATATATAGCCCTACAATCTTCCCCTAGGCATGAACCATTAGACCATTTCACGGCAGCAGCAAGTCAAATCTGAATGTGTTCTGAACGTTGTTTGACCACCACTTGTTCGCTACAATTCGCTCTGCAGTCCCATGAAAGATTCCCACCCTCACAGCATTCTCCATATCATTTTCATCACCAAGTATAGGCTGTGAGGCGAGTAGCTTTATGTCTCTTTCTCCAAAACGCAGCAGATCAACTGGATCATAGAAGCGAAACTGTCTCAAACCTTTGCATAATAGAACCACCACCTCGTGAGTTGTTGGATCATAGCACCAGCAGTCAAAGTTTTTGACCAGCGTACCGTCTTCGATTTCATCCAACATGTTAATCACCCTTGTGCGCTTGGTAGGTGGTCTTCTAGCTTCACCAATTGTATCCCCAGTCACAGGGTCAGTTCCCGTCTCAACCCATCTCACCTGCTTCAGGTCAAAGTCAGCAAAATTGTTTTCCAGATGGCTTAATAGGTTGTTTCTGATAAGTTCCCCATCTGAGCTGTTCCACCTGTTGATGAAAGGAGCTCCGAGTAAACTTCTGATCTCAGGCTCAGTCCATGAGTGGAATTGTCCACGAGTTCTGTAATACTCAACTGGACTGTAGCCGTCACGGATCACAGCAAACAGTTTCTTCTCCGTGTCATAGTGCCAGCACAAGATGGCTTCACGACTCCCCCTTTTGTCAATGGAGCTTTCACCAACATCGAGTGCGTATTTTGTGGGGGCTGGTCCTTGATAGAATTCACGGAACCAGTTGTCGTGTCCTGCAGGGGCTTTAGAGATGACTCTGCCACTTCGGGCGTAATCTGGCATTTCCATATTCTCATCACCATCATCCTCAGCTGCTTCATTTGTACCTTGAGTCGAAGAGCTTTGACCCGAGGCACCCGTGATGTTAGGCCCTACACCATCTGTTAGTGCATTAACTTTCCTTCTCAGGTCCTTTATCAGCTTGAAGAGATATTCCATTCTTTCCTTGTCAGCTACCTCATATTCTCTCATATATTTGCTGCTAGCCTCCTCCTTCTCTCTCAAACGCTGATTTTCTTCCATGAGAGCCTTGATCTCATTTTGTCTCATCCTATTCTGAGAGATTAGGAAGTTAATCTGAGGATCAGCACTAATCCTCAAATCAACTGGAAGCTCAGCAGCCATCAAAGGGCGGAAACCTGGAGCTGCGAGTGGTTGGCTGGTCGCGGTAGAGAGGCTCACTCTAACCGGACTTGGAACAACGAAGGTGCTATCAACCTCCAGAAATTGCCTATCTTCACGTACAGGGCTTTGCACGTTCAGAATCGGACTAGCTTGCTGCACAGGGGCAGGTTGATCATCAGCATCTTCAGTCTGTGTGAGAGACGGTTGCTCTTGGAGTGCTTCAGTAACAGTTTCTTCTTGACCACTGGCACCCACAGAACTGGGTCCAGTTGGTTCTACAATCATTAGGCTCGAGCTAGTCTTGGTGAATTTGAACCGTATGCTCCTAGGATCAGTTTTCTTTCGTGGAGATGGTTCACGAGCAGGGACGGGTTCTTCTACAAAAGCTTCATCAACGGTTATATTCAGCTCAGGAGGTGTATCATCACTGCCAGATGACCCAATCACATCTTCTCTTGACCTTTTATGGGTTAGTGGCTCCAAGTCCCCATAAATATCATCTTCAGCTAAGTCATGGCCAGAGAGGATGTCATCCATTATGTTTTCTTCATCAGATGGAATGACATCTTCATCTTGAACATTGACAGCTGGAGTTACTGTCAAGTCTTGGTCTTCGGCAACCATGGCATTCACAACTGGCAAGTCAGCTTCCTTGCTCTTCATCCTCCATAACTTGTTCCCGGGCTACCTCTGGAAAGGCACCTCTCTTAACCCATTCCAGTCTACCTTCAAACAATTTATGCCACTTCTATCCTGAGTCTGGAGACCAAAAACACCAGCATCCATCACCTTTACATCCAGTTTCTGTATCCTTTCCTCAATCATTGGATATTTCAGCATGACCACCATCTGCACGAATCTTGGTGTCATCAGAAACTGCTCACGAGCACTCAAGTTAGCATTGCCGATCCAATCTAGCAGCATCATCTTCGAGAAATTGTAGTTCCAGTCAAGGGCCAACGCGACGAAAGCAGTGCCGTGGACCTTGTTCAGCTGGTCAAAGCTCGTTCTCTTGCCCAGAAAAGATTTCTGCATGAAATGGGCAAGGCATCTCCAGTAATGCGGCAGTTGCTTCTTCATGATAGGCGGGAATCTGCCTTCATATCCCAGTAATTGGGCACCTGCCAGAACGGCTTCCTTGGGGTAATCAACCGGATCGGTAGCACGATCGTTGATATTCAGGCCTCTTCTAATATCATCTTCCAGAATGACCACCTGACGGTTCTGGATGGTAGCAGTGATTCTTGTCTTGTCAGCACTCGCTCGTGCAGTACCCCAGAATTCTCTTACCAGCATCTCATCAATAAGTACACTTGTCCTTAGTGCATGATTTATCTTGCAGATGTTCATCCCGGCCACCAGAGAGTAAAATAAGTCCATGTGATGCTCTGGAGGGTTTTCCAAAAATGCTGGAATACAGTGATCATGATCAAACTTGATTGGTTCGTCAATAACATTTCCTGCCATCTGAGACAAACAAGACATATGTATCAGATTTGATCATGAAAGAGCAATTATGATTATCAACCCTTAACGTGTTCAATTGACGATCACATTTTATTTTTTAACTTCACAAAATTTCAATTTGAACATTTTAGGGAAAAATAATTGAATTAAGCATTTACTCACACACACCGTCAAATTTTATCTCAAACACGTTCAGTTTTAATGAGATTTCAAAATTTGTTAAGTGTATTAAGATTTAAATTCTTATTAATTCTCATTAAAAATGAGATTACGATCCAAAATTATGGTTTACGACCCATTTAATCGAGTTTACGATCCGCAATAAGGTTCACGACTGGGTTCACTTTGGCCCAATCGTAATCTTCTCAAAGCAATCGTAAACGCCATTTAAAGCCCAAATTGATTCTGGCCCGATCGTAAACAGACCAAACACTTTTTGTCGTTTTCACCGGGTCATAAACGATCCGATCGTAAACACAGTCAGTCGCATTCACGATCGTAAACACCGTAACCTTGTCTTCTTCACAGAAACGGTCGTAAACACTGTTTTACGCCATGGATAGACCTGCAACTCTCTCATAAACTCGATTAAACACGTCAAAAACTCAACAAAGTTCATTAGAACTACCTTTAATCGATTCTTAACAGAAAACCGACACCAAATCTTCGATAAATCGACACAAGCTCAGGTTAAACTCCACCGATGATAATTTTTAGGGTTTGGAACAATCAACCGAGAAACGATGGTCGATTAAGATGAAAAACAGAGGGGTTTTTGTCGAAAAGTGTGGTGAAGAAGATGGTGAGTTTTGTTTGTGAAATGGAGGTCGGAATCGGGCTGGGTGAAGTTTTCCGGTGAGGGGGCGGAGATCGTGAACGGTGGGTGGAGAGAGAGAAGAGTGATCGTAAATAGGTTAAAGAAGATATTTAAACAACCAAATTTACACTATACCCCCTCCCTAAAACCGTAAACATGTAAAAGTTCTAATTAACCCCCTCAACTTTTAAAATTCTTTCAAGTTTACCCCAAACTTGCTAATTCTCACAAAATTTTAAGATTTTAATACTTTGAGAATTTTTTTTTTTTTTTTTTTTTTTTTTACAAAACTTCCCCTCAGAATCATACCCGAGTATCCGATCATGATCAATAAAAATTTTAAAAGATAAAACAGATAAAATCAAAACCAAATTAAAATATTTACAAACTTACCTTAGAAAATTAAATATTCACATACCTGGTGCTGGTATTTTTTTTTTCACAGATAATTTCAGACAGGTCTTTGACTGAGGGACCCTTTTCAGCTTCCGTTACTAGACACTCTAGACAATTGTCAGGTGGTTTGAACACAGAAACTCACATCCAGTAAAGTGCTTAAATATAGTACAGATTTACCGTTATGTTTAACCGTCCCCACACCCAATTTTCCATAGCAAAACCTACCCAACCTCAGAGTTTATTGAGGATTCACAAACCCCCAACTTGAGGAACCATGCAATACTGTTTTGACTACCACTTATTTCCATTTTTCATACATTATCAGTTGATGATCAGGTCGGCCGCATAAGCACGCAGAGAAGACCAACTGAATAATTTTATTTTCTTTTCTGTTTCTTTTTCAGAATATTCATTTTTGAATTCTTTTTCTTTTTCTTTTTCTTTTGGTGTTGTCTTATATGGTATAAGCATGGCGTGTGAGAGAGTGAATACTAGGTAAATACCACTCTCAACCCGTTTTTGTCGGGACTCAGTTTTTTAAACCATGTAGACTAGGATGGGAAACTAAACATGTATAGAGTTTAAGATTACTGCACTTACTTAGATGATCATTGTTTTGGTTGAGCTTACCGACATATCATCTTCGAGCAGTCTTTCACATCAGCCTTACACGTGTCAGTCTCCAACCGTCATTAAGCATTTAAGTCCTATCAAAAGACATCATAAAAACCTTTCAGTTTAACCAGCACCATTTCTTCCCCTGTTTTTGTGAGGCTTTTGAAACAAGACTCAATTTTTTTCAGTCATTTTCTATTTTTTTTTTAATATATATATATATATATATTTTTTTTTTAAAGTAAAATTTTAAAAAATCAAAAACTCTGTACAAAAACATAGATGATCAGATCATTCCTCGAAGGCAATCATCTTCAGGCCTTCAACACAAGATTCAAAATTAGGACGAGGAAGGGGTTTTGTAAAGATGTCCGAAACATTCTGATCGGAGCTTACCTTTTGTAGCTGAATCAGCTCACGATCAAAGCAATCACGAATAAAATGTACCTTGATATCAATGTGCTTGGTTTTGGAATGTTGGACAGGGTTTTTCATAATCTCAAGAGCAGCAGCATTATCACAAAATATTGGAGTGTTAACGAATT
Organism: Deinandra increscens subsp. villosa; assembly: GCA_039602395.1. NCBI lineage: Eukaryota > Viridiplantae > Streptophyta > Magnoliopsida > Asterales > Asteraceae > Deinandra > Deinandra increscens. The sequence goes on along the minus strand of JBCNJP010000017.1, from coordinate 77,191,706 downwards.
CCATACCGTAATCCGTGAGCTGGTTTTGGATCCACACTACCTGTGAAGTACCGGCAGATGCGGCCACGTACTCAGCTTCTGCAGTTGATTTGGATACGGTATGCTGCTTCTTGCTCTGCCAATAGATGAGCCTATCTCCCAGGTACTGACATCCTCCAGTAGTAGATTTCCTGTCAAGGTCACTACCTCCATAATCACTGTCAGTAAAAGCATATAATTGAAAATCAGTGTTCTTCGGGTACCAAAGACCAAGCCTAGGCCTGCCCTTCAGATACCTGAAGATACGCTTAACAGCAGCTAAATGAGAGAGTTTAGGGTTAGCCTGATATCGAGCACACACGCAAACTGCATACATGATGTCTGGCCTGCTTGCTGTCAAGTACATTAGTGATCCAATCATCGACCGATACTGGAATTCACTCACTGACTCCCCGTTAAGATCCGCTGACAGGAGTGGTCTGGATGCCATGGGAGTGGCGATGGGCTTGCAATCCTGCATCTTGAACTTTTCCAGAATCTCATTCACATATTTCTCCTGATGAATAAGAATCCCAGAATCATTCTGCTTGACTTGAAGTGCAAGAAAGAAACTCATCTCGCCTTGGTCACTCATCTCAAACTTCTTCTTCATGATCTCCTCAAATTCGGTGCACAATTCTTCGTTTGTCGATCCGTAGATAATATCATCTACATACACTTGCACCGTAATTATGTCTTCTCCCACCCTTTTCCTAAACAATGTTTGATCAACGACTCCTCTTGTATATCCATTCTCCACCAAGTGATTGGACAACGTTTCATACCAGGTTCTAGGAGCTTGATGCAACCCATACAAAGCCTTATCCAACAGATAAACGTGATCTGGATTTTCTTCATCTATGAACCCTGGTGGTTGAGCAACATAGACTTCCTCGTTCATCTCTGCATACAGGAAGGCAGTCTTCACATCCATCTGATGTACGGTAAAATTGAGATACGAAGCCACAGCTAGAAAGATCCGAATTGCTTCCAATCTTGCCACTGGAGCGTAAACCTCATCATAGTCGATACCGTGGACTTGCCTGTGCCCTTGTACTATCAGCCTTGCTTTGTTTCTCACAATGATCCCCGAGTCATCTTTTTTGTTCTTGTACAACCATCTCGTGGGAATCACCTTCTTGTCCTCTGGCCGCTTCACAAGATGCCACACTCCCAGCTTTGAAAACTGATTGAGTTCATTGTGCATGGCCTCCATCCAGTTTGGATCTTTAAGAGCAACCATCACATTGGGAGGTTCAATCTGGGAGATGAAGCAGGAAAACATACAAAAGTTGATGTGTCCTGTCTGGCTTCTTGTGGTGACACCCGCTGTCACTGGCCCAACAACATTACTCAGTGGATGATCCTTGTTGATTCTGCTCTCTTGGACATCAGGCACTGAAACATTAACAGGCAGATTAGTATTAACAACATTTTCAGACATACCTGAGCCTTGAGAATCCACTGGAGCATCACGTGTTCCTGAACATTCTGGAATATCAGCAGTTGCATTCCGAGAAGATTCAGCTGATGCTCTATCCACATGAGGTCTTACATCTGCACTGGGAGCTACAATGTCTTCTTCTTTGCCCAAATTGTGGAAAACATTCGAGAAATTAAATCCCTCAAACAATGATCCATAGTCGAAGATCCAATTAGGTCCAGTGCCCGCATCAGTAGGATTGTCCTCCATCCAATCTACATTGAATGCCTCAATGATCAACCTAGTGGTCTTGTTGTACACACGATAAGCACTATTTGCTGAGTAACCAACAAAATAGCACTCATCGGCCTTTGCTTCGAATTTCCCTACATCGGACTGGATCAGCACCGTGCACGGACATCCGAACGTCTTGAAGTAACCCACCTTCGGTTTCTCTCCATAAATGATTTGATATGGAGTTTGCTCGTGACGCTTGTTCAGAAGAACTCTGTTTTGTACATAACAAGCGGTATTCACAGCTTCTGCCCAAAAGAAGATTGGTAATTTTGCTTCACACATCATTGTTCGAGCTGCTTCAATGAGTGTCCTATTTCTTCTTTCGGCAACTCCATTTTGCTGAGGAGTGTAAGGAGCACTGAACTGCCTTTCAATCCCCTTTTCACCACAAAACATATTCAGTTCAGCATTTTTGAATTCCGTCCCATTGTCAGATCTGATTGCCTTCACTCTTTTATCCAGCTGATTTTCAATAAGAGTCACAAACTGCTTTACTAGGGCCGGAGTTTCGTACTTGTTCGACAAGAAAAAGACCCAAGTAAATCGCGAGTAGTCGTCCACTATCACGAGGCAGTATGAAAACTTGCTGACACTTTGTACCTGCATGGGACCAAACAAATCCATATGTAAGAGTTGAAGCACAGATGAGACAGAATTTGCAACCTTTGGACGATGTGGCAGTTTGTGCTGCTTTCCCTTAGCACAAGCCACACACTTCTCCACTGAAGTGAAGTCTGTGATCGGAAGATTTCTGACATGCTCTCCTTTATCCAGCTTGGATAAATTCTTCATGTTTGCATGTCCCAGACGACGATGCCACAACAATGCAAGATTTTCATTCTGTTTTGATATAAGGCAAGCTTCTTCTGACGTAGGAGGATTGCTCAAGTTGAGAAGATATGAGTTTGAGCGTCTTGGAGTGCGCATTAGTACACACTCCTCGGGTATCTTCACACCTGGCTTCAGAATAATACACTCCTTTCGATTGAACATCACAGAAAAGTCTCTGTCACAGATCTGAGAAACACTCAGCAAACTGTGCGACAGTTCCTCCACATAATGAACGTCAGAAAATGACAGATTACCGCTCCTCACCACACCTTTCTTACTGATTCGACCACCCACACCACCTGCAAATGAAACTCCACCTCCATTGAAATCCTCTACATCTTCCAAAAGAGACAGATCTCCGGTCATGTGTCGGGAGCAACCACTATCAACATACCAGAGATTGTTGACAGATATTCTAGGCTATCCCTACACAAATCAGAGATCAGTTAGAGTCAGGTACCCAGGTCATAACAGATCTGGGCACTCCCTTGGAGTCATGGTAGTTAACCATCTTGAAAGACATTCCTGCTTTTGATTCAGGTTGATTTATAATTTTAGCATTAACTTTTGGCTTCCAATTTGGTTGCTTTTGTGAGTTTGAACCACTAGCAGAGTTCTTTGTGGGTGACGCTTTTCTTGGAGGAGATGCAGCCTTTTTACCTTTTGTTTTAACAACCGGTGTCCACTCAAGTTTTAATTTGGTATAAACCATTTGTTTTGGTTGAGTAACAGTTTTTGGTTGTTCGATAACTGCTTTACCCTTAGGTTCAGCAGTCTGATTAACTTTTGGCACTTGTTTCTCAAAAGGCTTTGTTTTAACTTTGTTAGGTCTGTTGTAAACTTCTTTAGCTGCATGAGCAGGTTTTGAAGTTTGGCCCACATCTCTCCTTTCATTGACAGGCTTTGTCACTGGGGCTTTTGTGTTTAGAACCTTAGACTTTTGAGTCTTCATTGGTTCAGAACTCTGCTTCCCCTGTGACGAAGCTTGCTGCTTTTGAGTTCTGTTCTCACCCCTCATCATTTTCTCAAGCATATTTGTCCGCTTGTTCTGCGGATAATATGGCTCATAGGGTCTGTTCATACAATTAGCAGCAAAATGACCTGGTTGACCACATTGAAAACAATTCATTTGTCTAGGCCCATTGACGTTGCTACACAAGTATGAGCGTCTTGGGTAAGACGACTTCCATTCCGGTTGATCATCCCATTTGTGTATCACACGTTTTGAATGTTTTTCAGGTTGTGTTATTAAACAAAATTGTTCAGATTTTGATTTATCAGTTCTATTATAAGTTGACACAACCTGGGGATACGGAACAAAATCATTGGGCTTAGACTGACGGCCAATCTTTGTGTTAGGAACACGCATTTTAAAAGAACTAACGACTTCATTAGGATTAGAAACATGTTTTAACAAGACAATTTGATTGGACTTGGATGCTTCAAGTTCTGACACAGATGCCAGAACGTCATCCTTAGGTAAACTAAAAACAGAACAACTAGACTCATGACACTCATTGACTCTCAAGCATTCACCATCCTCCCCAGATACATCTTCAATGCCTACAACATCTGCACATGTAACAAAAACATTATTAGAACTAACATTATTGTTTAATGATTCCTGGGAAGGACCTGGTTCATTTCTGTGTTCATCTACCTTGTTCTGACTACTCATCCCATATATTCCAAGTCTCTCTCTTTCTAAATCCTCTTCTGTCATAGGGGTCACACCTACCAACATACTATCTATAGAAGGACCTGCTTCATGATAACCTGACTTAGTTCTGTCTACCTGATCCTCCTCATAAAGCATTCCTATAATATCTCTAGGGATATGTGGGGGAATTATAACATTTGCGGTCACGGACTTGTCAGACTTTTCCGACCCAAATCCTGGCGTATGTTTCCCTACTTGACCACAAGTGATAGCCTGAGATAGTTCTTTACCTGCCTGAAGCATTCTTTTGTTTCTCAATTGATTCACATCTAACTGAACCTGCATCTCATTGTTCTTATGTGTCAATTCATCTACCTGCTTTCTAAGGTCAGCTATTTCTAATTTAGCATTATCATACAGGATAGATTGTTCAGTTGCTATCTGTTGGTACTTAACAATATCTAGCTTTTGTGCCTTAATCTTTTCCTCACCTTTTATCCATCTACCCTTAAATGAACTCCTCTCACACTTGATCTCAAACAATTCTAGTTGATAATTCTTACAGACTTGTCTAAGACCAGGTATAATACGAGCACAAGTGGGATCAGAACATACCTTGAGGTTCTCAGCATCAGCAACGTATGCTTCATTGTCTTCTATCTCAGTCTCTTCAGGCTTTTCTTCATCAGTGACCACAAAGGCATGATCTTCTTCATCATCCTTCTCCGCAGTAACAATCAAAGCATGTGTCAAACTAAGATCCGTCATCTGTGAACTCCAGTCATAACCTCCACTTTCCTGAACCACTAAAGCCTTGCCTTCTCCTTTACCTTTTACCTCAGCCGCCTTCTTCTCTTCAACCCTCTCTTTCTTTGGCTTCGTGCATTCCCTGGCAAAGTGACCATACTCATCACAATTGTAGCACCTCAGCTTCGACTTGTCAAACCCCATTCTGATTTTATCCTGATCCTTCCAGACGTTCCTTCCAGTTTTGGCCATAAATTTCTTGGCTCTGAAAACAGCCATGGCCATTTGCCAAGAGACATCTAGCATCTCCACGTCCTCAGGATTTATCTGATTAAGATCACCAGCCACCATATCAGAAGGTACAAGATTCCCGGCCACAAGGGCATGATAGCTGTTCATGAAACCCATTCCAAGGGCAAAGTTAGGATCATTGACATCTCCAGAGTTGACACCTCCGCTTGAACTTCCTTGAGGCTGTGCCACAAATGCATTACCCATTGACACTGAACTTGATCCACTTCCTGAAGCCTTTCCTTCATGCTTACCTTCAACTTCTTCAGATAACAGAGCCTGATTCAACTTCCCAGCCAAACTTAATGAGCTTATGTGGTTTAGCTCTCTCTGCTTATCATCTATCATCTTTGACTTCAGTTTGTTAATTAGTTCATCCAAAGTCACTTCAGTCAGTCTATTGTTGTCTTTGATGATGGATATATTGGTGTTCCAAGATTTAGGCAGACTGTTTAGCAACTTCAAATTCTTGTCTTCAGTGTCCGGCTCCACACCATAACTGGACATTTCTGCCATCAAGGACACATACCTCTGAACTTGAGCCTCAAAAGATTCACCCTGGATATGGTTGAACAAGTTAAACTTCTGCTTCAACATCTGCTTCCTACTAGCCTTAATATCCGGATTTCCTTCATAAGCAACAATCAAAGCGTTCCACAGTTGTTTTGCTGTTTTGCAGTGCTTGAACCCTTGAGCGATGTCTGGAGTTAGGGCCATAGTCATTATTGCAAAAGCCCTCTCAGCCTTGTTGCACCTCTCCCAGTCATCATCATCATATTCCTCCTCTTTCTTCTCCTTTCCGGCATTTGCTCCCGTTGTGTGAGTAGGCGTGTACGGTCCATTGAGAACAGCCCTCCATAGTCTCAGATCCACACTCTTCAAATGATTTTCGAATCTGTATTTCCACTCTAAGAAATTATCCGCTGAAGTTAGTCTTGGTGGACGAGTTATAGATCCGATCTCGAAGTCCAATTTCTGATACATGCTCGGCTCAAAATCCATTTCAATAGCTTAGGAAACCTAAAACTAAAGTCCAAATGTCCAAATTCAGAGATTACGATCAAAACACACTGATTACGATTCAAACAACTTGATTACGATCCAAGGTAACTGATTACGGTCCAAGCTAACTGATTACGATCGTAAATGTTGATTACGATCGGGAACACGATTCCGATGACACGTCACAATCGCAAACACACAAACCGCCTCAAAATCTCGTAAACACCGATTACGACCCCTGATTACGACCCCGTTGGTCGTAAACACATGTTTCCGGTTTAAACAAATCGTAAACACCCCTTTTTACGACTTTGCAAGATCGTAAACGCCAGTACAATCGTGAACACCTATCCACCAAGTCGTAAACAAGCAATCTTCAATCGAAACTGATCGTGAACACACCCAAAACCCTGAACTCTTGAAGAACAGCAGCAGCTATGGTCGGAAACACCTCTAACAGCCTCGAAACTTCAAATCTTCAACAGAAACACGAACACAAACCAGAAAAACACTTGAATCTATATCGTGAGAGCCTCGAATCTAAGATTCTTGGCTCTGATACCAATTGTAGGTCCGAAATCAAACCAAGAACACGATATTTAATCGTAAATGAGTGTGGAATCCTCAAGAACGATTGATTCAAGAAACAAGTAGATGAAATAGATTAGATCTAAGGTAAAGATCTAATCTTGAATGAAGAACCCACTTGTGAAGCTGATCGTAAATGGAATGTAGAACAAGAAATCGTAAACCTTGAATATTGTATTAGAAAAGCTTAGCAAAAACGATTACAATGAGGTGGTATTTATACCACCTCATACAAATACTTGGCCCAATCATAAACCCTAATCTAGCCCAATCATAAACATAAAAATGGCCCACATGGCCTATTAACTAAGCTAGACTAGGCCCAAAACAATAAAGCCCAACTAATGTTCATGCCTCTAAAATATATAGCCCTATAGTTTCAAATATGAAACTTAATCCTCATAATGTAAAAAACATGTGCTTAGTAGGATTTTAACACTTATGAGTACAAGCTAGTTGTAGTCATTGACTTTTAAGGTGTTTGTATGTATATATCTGTTCCTGACCATAATGGTTATATGCATAGGACTTAGTGCATAACATAATCAAACAGGTGATTGTGTTACATAAGCAGCGTTTAGTGATTTGAACTTTTACAAACAGACGTTTGAACTCATCAAAGGACCTATTGTTTGTATTGACGAAATCAAGCAAGTGATTTCAGAAAGGTTCAACTTGATCTAATTATTTCTTAAGCTACATAATTCAAAACCATAATGTTCTATGAATCAAGGTAGGTTGAATATTCTTGTTGTAACAAGTACAATGAGAATGAGAGACGTCAATGGATTAAGACAGAACAATCGTTCTTCTTTTGCATTTAGGCTAGTCTCATGATCATTAAATCAATAGCACCAGGCTTAGCGTCATGTTATATATGTTTGAATCTAATCTACCAACCAAGCGAAACATTTTCAACTGTAGAAAATTCCATGCATATCAATAAAGTTTAAACCGGAAACTTTAGTGCATGTTTGAGAGTCAAACAGAAGCAAAATTGTATCATCTTGGACCCCGCCAAGGAAAACAAACAAGTTGTTTAAAGATACTACCAAGAATTAAAAATGACATGATCTTTATTCAAAGTTTGCAATCAAGCAAAGATGTCATGTCTTTTGGTTATCTTGCTTTCTACAACTTCACGTTCCTACAAAATGTAAAGTATGTCGAACATATATTTTGAAGGATCAGGTGAAGTGGTTTATAACATGAGGTAACTGATATATACCTCCCGAAGCGCCTGCATCGGCCTTCTTCACCTTAGCAAGATATTTAGGGCAGTTTCTCTTCTAGTGCCCCCATCTTGTTGCATTTGAAGCACTGGCGCTCAGCTTACGGAGGTGCCTTCGAAGCCCTTGACATGCCCTTTCTGGTGCTACTAGAACCTCTAGCAGCAGCACCCTTGCCTTTCTTCCTTTGCCCAGGCTTCCTCTTAACCTCGGGTTTCTTGACACCTCCGGAACGGATGGCGAGCACATCATTCGACTTGCTCTTGTTGTTGTTACCATTGAGAAAATTAATCTCAGCAGTCTTCAACATACCGCAAAGCTCGGTCACTGTCTTAACTAGGCTTTTCTTATTAAAATTGATCCGGAAAGGAGTGAACGCGCTAGAAAGAGATTAGAGGATCAAATCCGTCGTCATTTCCTGAGGAATAACAAATCGAGCTTCGTAAGTCTGCCGATGTAGCCCTTCATCTTAAGGTCATGGGTGCTGACAGGACTACCTTCAGCCATTCGACAGGTGATGAGCCTGACAACGGTTTCATAGCATTCCTGCCGGGCCTGGATTTCAAACACGCCCTTAAGTTCCCCGATCATCTGAAACGCCGTCTTGTCAACCATGCTCTTCTGAATTTCAGTAGACATGGTCGCCAACATGAGTTACGTAACTGAGTTGGCATCCTTTCTCAGTGCCTCATGTGCAGCGCGAGCAGCCGCAGTGTTATTCGCGGGTGCTTTGGGCACCTCGGCCTCCAACACATGTTGTTTGTTACCCATTTGCAGGACAATTTTTCAGATTTTGATGCCAGTCGAGGAAGTTGGTGTCATCAAGTTTCTCCTTCTCAAGGAGAGACTTGAGCTGGAAAACCTCGTTGTTTACAGGAGGATTAGCCATCTGAAACAATAGGCAATTCGTTTAGTGTTTCGATGTAATATTCGTATTAAAAACGGCAAGCAAATTTTGAATGGGAATATGGGAACCCTATTAGTAGTCGACCCACAAAGGCATCGTTAAGTGCAATAACCAGTCACTAAGTAATCAGATGGACAACGATTGTCTCTTGTGAAAACCAGTCATAACTCCCGTTTATGAGGCTTTTGCGAAATAATTCGTGAAATACGTTTAGCATCATCCATGCCAATTTTGTCTACGAATGACCAGATGTACGGTGTCGAAATACTCCAATACACAAGGTACTCGTAAAGAAAATGATAGATGTCCTCACTGGTCAGTGTGCATACACGGTGTTGAAATACTCCAATGCACACACCTTGGAAGATGCCCTGAACACCAAGTGCGGTGTTGAAATACTCCAACACTGATGCATCGGTAAATATGTTCCAAGTTAGACTTGACTAGGATGGCATAATCTATCCATTTTGCGGCTTACCAGATAGGATTAATTAGTCAGTTTTTAATTAATTAAAAGTTTGACTAAGCAATACAAGAACCCTATCTCACTCGGGACAGTCAATTTAATAACCTCATTATTAAGGACTACGCGTCCCGAGGCAATAACCAATTATTAAAAGTTTGATATTTTAAGATCGAAAAATTCGAGTTTATAGTCGAATAAAATTGGTTATGAAATTTCGAGTCTTAATAAATTTTAGGACTCGAACCAATTGATTGTAAAACAGTTTTAACCGCTTAAAACTTAGTTTGGAGTTTTAGTTGGCGCGTTAAACAATTTAAGACAAGCAACCAAAATACATATGCAAACAAATCCATATTCGGCTTGAGAGGTTTCGACATTATCAGAGCCTAATGACAATGTCGAAGAAGGTTTGGGACAAAAGTAAAATCAACCACAAGGATGAGTATGTAAAGGTCATCCGATTGATCCTAACGCTCCCACTGGCTACATAAGCTCTCCTTGATGGATTGGAATTCGTCGGTCTTCCGGTTGTGGATACACGGGATACTGGGAAGTGTATTTAGACAAAAACACTTGCCACGTCGGGATAGTCGCATCAATGCTCGTCACGTTCGTCTAGGGCGAAGGTGAACAATTTACGGGAAAAATAGAATTAAACCTAATCTATCTTAGATACAACTTTTGAAACCATAAATAAGTTGGCCAATCCAAAACCAAAATACTAGTGGGCCAAAATTGGGCCAAACCAAGACACGAAAAGCAATCATAACCAAAAACGGGTCTAGCCGAATACGCGTGTTTAAACAATCAATTAACGAATTGAAAATGTTTGGTGGAATTAAATCGACCAAACATGTGGAAAAAGCAATTCGTTTATATTTCGCGACTTTCAGGTTTTAACCCCAGTCCGCGAAATCCACCGGTTTAAAACCGACCAATTAGGGTTTGCGTGTGGTGATCAAGGCTCTGATACCACTGTTGGATTTCGGACAGTGGTATACGGGTGCCCGGTGACTTTAAAAAAAAACTTATGCGTTAGATTAAAACATTACCGACCGGGTTTAGAAAGTTAAAAGTCAAAACGGATTAAACCGGTAATCCGTTTACGCGGCGGAATAAAATAAACTTTACTAATTTAAGACGCGTAAACCGTTGGTGTCGAAATCGTGTCAACAGGATCACGATCACCAAAATCACACAAACACCATTTCGCGTTAAACCGGTTAACGCGAAAATACAAACGATTACATTAATCGAAATAAAACATCTAAACTAAAATGGAGTTTAGATGTACCTTTGCGGTGTTCTAACAAACGTTTGAGACACCGAGTGTCAACAAGATGACGCTAGGGTTTCACGGAAAAACAATCCGAACCAGTGGATTAAATTGTTTGCATTTTGCGAATACCATCTCAAACGGATTCGTTGAGAATAGCAACGATACGGTTTATGGTGGCGACAAGCGAGCACCAATCGAATCGAGACGGTGTTGGCGGCTAGGGTTTAGCCGGGCGATTACCACGATTATTACAACAAGGGCTCGCACTCATAAAATCGTGACGGTGACGATTTACCGGTGAGTGGTGATAAAAAAGCGTTGTGGTGAAACGGAGCTACGCTAGGTCGCGACGGCGACCTAGGGTTTGACGCCAGCAATGGCACTATGAAAAGCGTCGCCTACGGTGAATCATGGGACGATGGTAATTATCTTACCTTGATTAATCATGCGAAAGGGATCGTCCGGTCGCTTCTCGTCTAACACCGTCTTCTAGGGGTCCACCAAGGAAGCGCGACAACAAAAGATGGAGAGGTTGTTTGCGTGAAGGAGAGGAACGAGAGAGAGGGTGACGGCACTAAGAAGTGGCGCAGAGAGGGAGAGGGTGTGAATGAGCTACCAAAACCCTAATCCCTAGCCCTCCTTATATAGGCAACATAGTTGCATCTAGCCCCCTTCCTTGTTTTTCTTTAAATGCAAGCAACCATCAAAGTTTACGATTTATTAATAAAACATCTTTTATTAATAAACACACATGTCGTAAACTACAAGAAACGCAAATTACTATTTATTTGTTTCACCGTAAAACACTAATCAATAAATCGAAATGTTTTTCTCCGTTTTATTATCGCAAGGATAATTATTCGTAAATAATATATGTTTATTAATCATGAATAATAATTTAGTTAATTATATATATTTCCATAAATTGCCGGTTAGCCGAGTAAGCGGATTTTTATCTCGTTGCCTCCAGTGTAACTCTTTATGGGTCTAACCGGGTCGGGTTCTTGGTGTTGTCGGGTCTGGACATCCATTATCCAACAGACATATCATTCACTAATACTCTCTTTATTGTTGAAATCGTTTGTGTTAGCCAAAGTGAAGCAGCAAATTTAGAACTTGACATGGTAATACATTCCAAGATTGACAAAGTTGAAAACGCATAAACAGGTTATTGAATCAACTAGGGATTTAAACCCTTTTCTTTAGCCAATTTTTTTTCTTTTCACTCCCTACCGAAAATTATCCTCCTAGTTAATCAAATTGAACCTATCCCTTTTTCTTTCAAATCATCCACAATCTTATTGCAAAATAACCCACTTAGCCAAAAGCCTTTGCATTTTAAATCTGTTTATGCACAATGTCGTCTTTTATTAAAAATATTCAAAAGAAGTGACTGTTGTCGTTTTTCAGTTCAATAAGCAAATGTCTACTCCCGATATGAGATTTACGTTTGTCTAAAAAAATTCTATCATCAGAGAGAATAAAAGAGCAAATAAAAAAGCTCTTAGTATAGTCCTTGGAGTTTTTAGGTCAAAGTCACAAATGAATTTTTAAAAGAAAACCTTCATTTTTGCATTTTTTTTACCAAAAATTCACACCTTAACCCCAAGCCTACCAACAATCCATTTTAAGAACTCCTGATGTTTACGTGTATTCCAATGTGATCGATGGAGGTTTGATTTCTTGTCAAGCTTATGATATTTGTCTGTTTTCACTTTTTGGCACGATTATACACTTAAATTATATATATACTAACCCAAGTGTTGAGTGTTCATTCGTGAGGTGTGCAAGATTGTATAAATATAAAACTTTTAGTTAGCTTGTCATATTTGTTAGTATTTCAATAAAAATAAAATAAATTAATGGAAATAATGTTTGGAAATAAATCGGATTTCATTTTCTTCTACTAAGTCAATTGGGTATATCGGGTTACACTTTTGAGTTTTGCATGAGGACAAGCAAAGATTTAAGTGTGGGATATTTGATATACATAAAATATACATGTTCTTTTATCAAATATTTCCCACTTTTGGATCGTTTTCTGATATATATTATTTGTAAAACATCGTTAAATTGTTTCATATTTATTTTTAGGACGGTCTAGGGCCAAAATACAAAAAGAATGCTGACGTGCCAACACGGGCCGTGCCAAGTTGGCACACCCCCGTGTGACCGACAAACTAAGGACTTAACTGCTCACATGGATGTTGATGTGGCATTTGAAAACACGCCCCGTGCATGGGCTGACCATGGGTCGTGCCACCTCTGACAACACACCCCCGTGCCTACTGTACAAGTCTGACAACACACCTCTGTGCCACCACTGACAACACGACCCGTGCCAAGTCAGCACACCTCCGTGTCATGTACTTGAAGATTTTCTGATGATTCTATGAGCAACATGGGGTCGTGTCATCCATATGGGGTTGAGTCTATAAATATCAACCTCTCATTTCATTCGATGCTGCTCAATTCTACTCACTTCACTCCCACTTATAGCTTAGCATCTGTTTTCTACTCCATTCTTTAGCTTTCGGTTCAATTAGTCCAGATTGTAAGACTTTAACATTTATCGAATTTGCTTATGTTTGTCTATGAACTTTTCATTTTTGATGATGCAAATCTTTAAAGCATGCTTGGCTTAACCTTGTACTCTTGGGAAACAAACATTTGGCGGGTTGGTAACATGAGTTTATAAATTAACCTTAAGGTGTGTAAAAATGACTTTGAGTCTAAATCTTTATATTGAAAGTGAATTAATGATTCTTAAAAACAAAACTTACCTTGTGTATCATGAACCATTCGTGCCCCAAAAGCACATTAATCGACCCGTGACAATCGGTTAGATGTTGAGGTGCTAGCAACACCTTCACCTTATGATTTGTGATGCATTCTTGTTTTTATGTCTATGTAAATAACACCTTATTCACGCGAGAGCGGTTTAGAGGTCAAGGTTTAAACGTCGCGTGAGAGCAGACGTTTGGGGACTGTGTTTTGGTTACGATTGGTTGTGTACGCATGATAGCGGTGCACATGGGGGAAACAGACCACGACTTCTTATAAATGTTTTTACTCAATAAAATAATCCAATGCGTGGTTTGTTTCACTACTGGTTCATGACAAGGTATCTGAGCTTAACGACACTTTGACCATAAGTTTCTACGAGTAAAGGATGTTTGTTGTTGGAAAAAATGTGTGTGAATGAGATGTTAATCTTAAAGAATTTTTTGGTTCAAGTTTAGGAATGTGGTGTATCCTATCCCACATTGGTGGGGGAACAAAAGTTCTTCTAGTTTATAAGGATAACCCTCAAAGCCTTGAATAACTCATGTGTCATGTTTTACTCTGGCTTATACCCTCGCGCAGGGGGGGGGGGTGCGAATCTTGGCTAATTGGGTCGAAATTATGAACTCGTGCCCGTGCGACCCGCGGACACGAATGCAGCTCCGAAATGTGTGTCCGTGCGAGACACGTTTTTACTAATTTTCGAGCCACTATATGAGTAGATTCTAGAAGTGGTTTTTGGTTTCTCAAACCGAAAACCTTTTTGAATTCAAAACTAATTAGTCATTATAATGGATTAATGACTTACTAATGACCATGGTGTAATGACTGATTAATATGAATTAATGATTGAGTTATGGTTATTAATCGTATGGTTATTTGCGTGTACAAATACACGGGTTTGGAAGCAAATGAACAACACACAAAAACACACTAAGATCCACAAACACATATTCACGGATCTGTCTGCAGCAGATTCGTTTCGTTCATCTCAGCAGATATTATCCGACTTCGTTTCAGGCAGATAATCTTGTCCGACAGTACATGCTGCTTCGAACCGGTGTACCCTGGGAACAGACGGCGAATCTGTTTAAGGGAATTGTGTCAAACACAAGCCTAGTTCCGTCGTTTTTCTTGTCTTCTACTTTTAGGAATCGTTCCAGCCATCAGGTCGTCATCCGATTCACTGCGTCATCTATTCGGTTAGATCGTCAATTTATTTTGTATTCTTATATTATGCTTCTATTTTTGTAACGATTGTCATAATCTTTTACGCATAAATTTCCAACAAACTTAAACAGATTCTTAGATTGTTGAAACAATCATTGTTTCTTGATATATGTTTATTCTGGTATAACAACGTTTTATGAATGTTATTGGAGAATGTTTTTAAATTCACATATTGTGTGATTTAAAACAATTTGTTTAAAATGTTTTTATCTCCAATTTTGGTCGGTCATGGCTCAAACGTGTGTTATGCATTTGGACAATTTATACCAAACGTGTAAATGATTTATAAAGATTATTGTCCAACGTGAATGCTATAGTGGACGATGTTTTTAAAACCGATCTTTATGCAAATTTGTAATATAGAACGTGTCTTAATGATGGAATTAAGAACGTGTCTTGATGATGGAATTAAGACCGTGTCTTGATGATGTAATTACGAACGTGTCTTAATGAGATGGTGATGAACGTTGATAATTTAATATTTTATTATTATTTATTAATAAAAGGGTTTTGGTCTATTATGTTTACAACCCTTGTAACGGGTCATCACAAGAATTTAACAAGCTGTTAAAATTCGTTGAATCTTATTGCTAATCTTGTGAGAAATAGCAATTGAGAAAAACAACTTGGTGTTGTTTTCAAATTTATTTAAGTACGTGGAGTTCCACTTGTTGATACATGGTCCTTGATCGTCATGTGAAGTATCGAATACAAGACAGATTCAAACAAGTTTGCTGAGGTGCGAACTCATGCCGAACCTGGAGTTCGGACATGGTCGAACGTGTGGCCGAACCTGAGGTTCGGCCGGTCGTATTTCAGTCCTATATATATGTGAGTCTTGTATTGTATTCTGAGGAGAACACTTCATGCTTCCGCGTCATATATTCTCTGTGTACTTTGTGTTCTTAGTGGTTAATACAAAGCTCATTTGTATTTACTCTTTGTGTTTCATCTTGGATTACTTTGATTTCATTACGACTAAGTAGAAGATCAACACGCTCACACACTTTCAAGTGGTATCAGAGCTTTTGGTTTGCTCTACTAGTCGGAAATCAGTGTTTCTCGGAGTTTTGAGTTCAAATTCACGTTTTTGTGAAAATGTCAATCATTTTTGAGTTTGTTTGATTGTTTCGAGTGTGCTTTTCATTCAAAATTCATTCCTGAGTTGTTTCTACCATGTTTTCTTAAATTCCTGTTGAAAATTCCAGTCAAAAACGTTAAAAATCGAGAAAATAGCGTCGAGTGAATTCTGTCCTGTTCGAGGTTTGGACAAGTTCGGCATAACCGCTCCGAACTTGAGGTTCGGACGGAGTTCGGTCTCTCTATTGATTCGGTGAGAGTTCGGTGAGGGATCGATCAGTGTTCGGACTAAGTTCGGTGATAGTTCGGAGTTGTTTGATTTTTGTTCGTCCGAAGGTCAGGTTCGGAGAGAGTTCGGCGTTGTTAAGTTCGGATTAAGTTCGGAGGTAGTTCGGAGAAGGTTCGGACGAGGTTCGGAGTGAACAGTAATCAGTTTTTCAAAAATGTCCGATTTTCAAGCGTTCGCGGCTATTCAAAATTCAGTTCAGGCAACGATGCAAACAATGATTAACTATGACAATGAAATGGGAACAAGTCAGAAAGTTCCCAAACTACTTAAATTGGAAGATTATCATAGTTGGGTGACACGATTTGAAGCGTTTGTTTCCGCAAATGATATCGATATGTGGTTATCGTATTCTGAACAATATACATATCCTAAGGGTGAGGATGGGGAGCCAATTCTTCAAAGGAAGCTTTCTGGTGAACAAAAGAAAGCATATCAAGCTGAGAAAAAGGCTTATGGCACTTTAACAATGGCTTTGCCTACTGATTTACTACATCAATTTTCAAGCAACTATACCGCAAAGAGCTTGTGGGATGCTCTAGAAAAGAGATGTGAAGGCAATGACCAGTATAAGAAAAGTCGACAAAAGGTGTTGAAGAAGGAATTTGATAGCTTCAAGCATTATCAAAATGAATCAATTCCGAATCTGATTGCAAGATTTGCACATTTAATGAGTGAAATGAAGTTGGTGAATCTTACAAAAGATGAAGCAGATAGGAAAGAAAAGATTATGGAAGCTCTACCAGAGAAGTGGGAAAATTATGTGATGATGATTACTAATGATAAGGATTATCCAAAGTTGTCGTTTAATGATCTGATTCAAAGAATCCAAGCTAGGGATATGGAGTTAAAAGTGAACAAGTCACTTCCTGAGCAAATTCAGAATCCTGCAGTGTATTATGGTAACAATGATTCCACTTTAAATGCTGGAAAGTCTAATATTCTTAGTTCTGCTCCCCCTACAGCATTTCTGGCAGGTAAATCTGACACTCCAAGTTATTCATCTGCTGGTTGTACTGTGTCAATTCCTAGTTCTTCGACTCAAAGTGCATTGCCTGTTCAAATTGTCGATGATTATAATGCGTTGATGTCTGCATTGGTATCGTCATACTTTGGTGTTATCACTAGTGCTGTGAGTAATGCTGAGTTAGCAAATGAAGATTACGATCAGATTGATTATGATCATTTGGAAGAAATGGATCTAAATTGGCAGTATGCTATGTTGGTTCGTAGAACAAAGAAATTTTTCAATAGAACTGGTAAGAAGAGATTGAATCAGGAAGGGAAGATAGGTTTGGACAAGTCTAAAGTAAAATGTTATAAGTGTTCCGTTTATGGTCACTTTGCTCGAGAATGTCCAAGTTCTGCAGAAAGTAAATTGAAGGCTGGTCAACATGCACATTTAGTTTTTCATCCTTCAGATAAAGCTGAAAAGGTTGATCAGAAATCTGCTACTCTTGCTCATGATTGGACTGATACATTTATGCATCCAGATGGATTTGCCTGGAATGCAGATTCAGAAATTAAAAAGAATAATACTCCAATCTCAATTGCTTTAACCGTTCAACATGCCGATGATGAAAGCTTATTAACAGAGTCTGATACTTCTTCGAGTATATCTTTGGTTCAAGAAGAATTACCTAAGTCTTCCGAGAATTCAAAAGATGACGACTTTAAATGTTATAAATGTGAGAAGTTGCTCAAGAAAATTGCAAATTTTGAACAAGATTGTCAAATTTCAACTGAAGAAATTGTGGTGTTAAAGAAAGAGTTGGAAGATTTTCAAAAGAAATATTATGCGTTAGTTCATATTCATGAAGATGTTTTGAAGGAAAAGGCTCAATTGGCTGAAGAGTGTGAGAAAGCCAAAGTTGAAGCGTTAGATGCAACTCAAGATTTTGAGAATCTGTTTGAGAAGAGTTATCCGGTTCAGTAATAATATGAAGAGGCTACTGCTCTTATTGCTAAAACTGTTGTTACCGTTGAGAAACTTCAAAATAAGATCTCAATGCTTCAAGATGAAAATGTTCTTTACAGAGATAAGAATGAAGTGTTAACTAAAGATGTTGAAATTTACAAGCAAAAGAGAGAAAATGTGCTTGAAGAATTATATGCTGAATGTGAGATCCGGAAGTTACAAACTTACGAATATGATGATCTCAATGCAAAATTCATCAAGTCACAACAAGAGGTGTTTGAAGATCAACAGAAGACTAATGATTTAAAGTTGGAGATTTTGGAGTTGAAAAGGCAAGTGAAGAACTGCACTTTATCACCGACATTGCTTAACTTCTTATACAAGCAGGATCAGAGTTCTGAGAAGTCTAAGGAAGAAAATATTCACTTGGTACCTCAACCAGTGGATTTAATTGAAGTTACTTCTGCTCAGATTGATCCAAACAATGAATTGCATGACTATTCAAAGTTTGCTACTCCGCCCAAGAAGAATAAGTCCAAGTCTAAAAAGAAGGATAAGCCTTTGGGTGAAGCTCCAAAGTTTATTTCAAAGTCTGTTTTGCTGGAAAATGAGAAAGTGTTTGATAAGATTGCTTCTAGTTCTTCATCTCCAACCAAAGAAGAGAAAGTTTTGATTGAAAAGAACAAGTTGAGGGATATCAAAGCCAAATTAACTAGTGATGCTAAGTCAAGAGAAGCTTCAGGTTCTTCTTCAAGTTCTTCAAAGATTCAAGGATCTAAACACAAAGGTTTAGGTTACAAAGTGTTGGAGGAACCAGTTCAAGTAAAGAAATCAGTGAAGGCTGAGAAGGTTCCTAAAGCAAAAGTTACAACGAAATCACCATCTCAGAAGACATTTTCTTATTATTCTGGAGGATCTTCATCTTCAAGGAGTCCATCTCCTAGGTATGATTCTTCTGATGGTTTCTTTGATAACTTTCATTCTGAACATTCATCTGATTCTCAAAAATCAAAACATTTTTCAAACAATTTTAGAGAAAGACTTTGTTATGTATGTCGTCAACCAGGACATATAGCTGCTAATTGTCCGACGACTGCATATATCCACAAAACTGCAAAATATGTGGATAACAAAGGTCAAATTTTTGATGAACCATGGTCCCCAAAGCTTAAGTCAACTCGTAAATCGTCTTGGTCTAAATCAAGTACGTCGGTTGAATCTGACTCAGGTTCCGATCAAAAATTAAAACTTTTACAAATTTGGAAACCAAAAGTTGTTTCCAAGGCCAACAAGGACTTTGTGAAAGACACCGGGCGACCCGACGTTATTGATTCGGGTCGATCCCAACGCGACTAATGTTTTATTTGGTGTCAAGCAGGTGTTTCAGGAAGATCTTTCGGTGATTGGATAATTGCTGATTGTGAAATATCTGTTCTAATTAAATTGAATTTCAAAATCATTTTTGTTTTTCAACATGCTACACTGCTAGTATTCGTGTTGGTTGATCAATTTTTTTTTTGTTTTTCACTCCGTCTCATTCTGAGGGGGAGTTTGTTTTTGCAAAAATACAAAAATAGTGTGTTGTTTTTCAAGTCGTAAGAATGAAAATCTATAAATAGAGTTGTCATTTTTAGGGGGAGAAATTTGAAAAAGACAAAACATTGAAAAATGCAAAAGTCAAAAACATTGAAAAAAAATGAGAAATTGTATCCGACATGATTGGGAAATGATGGTACATTGGCTGACAGTGTCTGACTTATGGATAAAGTAGATGAAAAAGCCATAAGACCATTTGATCGATGTGCAAGGTAGGCTCGGCAAATCAGAAAGTATACAAATGTGATATATACTAAATCTGATGCTTGACCTAGTGGACAACATCTTGATGCATATTTCATGATATGTCAAGAAAAAGATATGTGAAAATAAAATGAGAAGTCACTGTGTATACATGTGTTCTTTTTGCAAAGATTTAAACTTGTTTGATTTTCTTTATTTTGTCAAACGATCGGACTTTCTCTGCGTGTCAAAAGACCGACCTGATCGTTGTTCGTTTGACGTTCTGCTTTATTTTCTTTGGTGTTTCGTATAACTCATCGGACTTTCTCTGCGTGTACGGGAGTACCGACCTGATTGTTGTTGAGTTATACAACTTCAACTTGTTTTTTTTTTTTGTTAAATCCGAGGCTTTATCTGCGTATCGAAAGATCGACATTAAGGTAGACGATTTAACGTTCTTATTTCTTTTTGCATGGAACATAGTTGACTATATCATGATAATAATCATTGTGTGATTAAAATCACAAATGAGATCACAAAATATGATAAGCAAAAGCATATCTGAGTATGTCTGATAGTGTGGGGAACACTGGTCAATGCAAATCTAATCAACATCTTAACATATCCAGATGTTATGAGTATGATTGTGTCAGAGTTTAAAGTTGGACAAATTATATCTGCAATCGGCATGGCTTATGTGCTTCTATAATTGGAATTGAAGTGTAGTTCAGCATGTTATGACCAATATGATCCCAAGTTGTGATCTTTCTCACAAAAGACAAAAATAGTGTCTAATTCAGTATTGTTTTACTTTTGTTATCAAAAAATATCAAAAAGATTTTAGGTGTGTTTTGATATAAAGTTTCTAAAAGTCAAAAAGATTTTGTTTCTAATTTGTTTTCGTTTGATCAACACGAAATACGAAATCAAGTTTTCAAAATCAATCTATCTTGGAGTCTCGAAAAGAAGTTTTGCACCAAGATTATTTATGTTGGCAGGATTCTAAGTGGGAAGAGTACATCACGACTTCAAGTCTTCTGACGTTTGTTGATAAAGAGATTACACACGATGCAATATCAAGTATTCAAGATTGAACTCATCGTCAAGAACGAGGAAGAGTTTGGTTGAAGATAAATGATACAAGTTTGTATAGAAGAAATGATACTGCACATGCCGAGGGGGAGTTTGTTGATACATGGTCCTTGATCGTCATGTGAAGTATCGAATACAAGACAGATTCAAACAAGTTTGCTGAGGTCCGAACTCAGGCCGAACCTGGAGTTCGGACATGGCCGAACGTGTGGCCGAACCTGAGGTTCGGCCGGTCGTATTTCAGTCCTATATATATGTGAGTCTTGTATTGTATTCTGAGGAGAACAGTTCATGCTTCCGCGTCATATATTCTCTGTGTACTTTGTGTTCTTAGTGGTTAATACAAAGCTCATTTGTATTTACTCTTTGTGTTTCATCTTGGATTACTTTGATTTCATTACGACTAAGTAGAAGATCAAAACGCTCACACACTTTCACCACTGAGGGGGTACCTCAAGATAGCACTCACAGAAATATCTTAGGATTCACTCCTTCAATGTCAGGAATGACTCGAGTGATTGCCTGTTGAGGGTGGTTCATAATGTCTGGAGCAACAATTCATGCATGCTCTAATCATTATTCCTTTAAGGAATATCGTGCTATCAAAAATCGCATAATGATGCTAGATGGCACTAAACGAAAGGCGATTGGGATTGGGACTGTAGAATTAGAAGTGTCTACAGGATGTACCCTTACCCTGGAAGATGTTTTCCATGTGCCTAGCATCAAGAAGAATGCTATCTCTGTGAGCAAGTTGAATATCGATGGTTACTCGATATTATTTGCATCAACGAATTCATGGAGGATGTTTCGTCATCAGAATTCGGTTAATTTCCATGCAGTAGGAACTGTTATAGGAGGACTACATCGCTTAACTCTTTGGAGTGATGTTAAAGAGGTCATCGAGATATCTGATGATGAGAATGTTGGGGATAGCAACATTATATGATTTTATGTTTTAATTAAATAAGACTTTATTTCGTTATGAAATAATTGGTTTAAATAAGACTTTGTTCTGTTTTAGGATAAGTGTTTATGATTTATGGTTTGCAATTATTTTAATAAAATAGTTTGTTGCTTTGATGTTTGAGATTTACAATACAAACGTTTATTCACATTATTTCCAATCAGATAGTGCAAGATGTCTGTTGCACATGTATAACTTGTGAGTTAAGAGTAAACATATAAATCCTATATGCAACACCTCCATATAATGTTAGATGATAAAGTGTATTAAAGTACACAAACTTTGTACATCTTGTAGTGTTCCAGATAATAGAAATGCACAAATGTGAATGGTGACATACGTATGCTTGATATGTCACTATGGACTACAATGTATGGTATTGTATATTATAAATCTTTATAGATTTGTGCGGGTCAAGTAGATGCGCCTACCACATCTATGTTATTGAACTATTTGAGGACGTGATATTCATTTTGGGAGAGTATCCCAATACGTATAGTTCTAGAAAACAAGGGATGATACATCGCTTATGTAATGGACTGTTGAGTGTCAATTTGGTTGACTACATCTCAAAACAATATTGATTGTATTATGGATTCATTCATATTGGTTATGAATGCACTCACCAAATTTAATCGAATTAAGGCTCATGATAAGGCGTTCGAGTATCATTAGTGTTTTGGATACTAAGGCAAATAGGTTATGATCCTAAAACCGAATAATAGGTTATGT
This sequence comes from Deinandra increscens subsp. villosa, assembly GCA_039602395.1. Classification (NCBI taxonomy): domain Eukaryota; kingdom Viridiplantae; phylum Streptophyta; class Magnoliopsida; order Asterales; family Asteraceae; genus Deinandra; species Deinandra increscens. Next base: position 77,169,100 of record JBCNJP010000017.1, on the reverse strand, counting down.
AACATACATATGAGACGTACACAATGTTATTGGTCTAGTCTCACGAATTTGTCTAAATGAATGTGTGAATGTGGGAAACAGATATTATGATATCCACTGAGGGTGTGATGAATCAGAATGATGCATCTTATGTTCACATGCTAATGTATTGCAGTCTAAAGAATGCTAGACTAGCACTTGGTTGATTGGGATGCTCTATTGAGATTAATCAACTATAACATTCAAGATACACATGAACACAAGACTGGATTTGTGTATAGACAAAGTTCAAAGAAAGTCTACATTCGGTGTAAGGAACATGATATAAACTATGGAAAACTTGAATGACTAGATCATTAAAGTTGATATTACCTAGTTTTCGACGCCTATAGCTATTTTGATTTCTTCCGGACCACTGCTTCTTTCGAACAGGTTGTTCCGGACTTGTGTGGTCTTTCGGTTAGGTTGTTCCAAAATCGTGCAGTTCTTCCGGAAAGGTTGTTCCGGACTCATGTGGGTCTTCCACAATTTTTTAGAATTATGCTAGAGGTTAACTTAGAATTATTCTAAGTATGAGATGCTTGTGTGAACATACTTATGGGACAAGCATGTGTTGCTTACATCAACTCTAAAGCACTCGTGAGCTAATATGTATAATGAGTTGCACCTATGGACCGAAATGATACATCTATTGTTCAAAGTGAGATCATAAGTGATGTCACATAAAGCTTATCAAAGTGCAGGCAATGTGGGGGGAGAGAGACCATTTGAGAAACAACCGGTGTGATGGTTGAAATGGCATAACCATAGAGAAAGGGAGAACCTTTCATCACCCTATTTGGATGCAATCCAATGACACTTAAATGTGGGGGTGGCTTGCATTTGATATATATGTTTGGCAATAAGGATTGAAATCATATGACTAAGTGGAGTACACAATAGTCATAAGGATGTGTTCACCTTGGAAAGACTATAATGTGGTCACAAAGGGTACTTATTGCAAGTTAAGATTATAAATCTTGGTTGCAAATTATCTTGGTTGGTTTGATGAATTGTGGGAACCATCTAGTTTATGATAACTGAGTGGTTGGCATCCCGGGGAAAGATCCACTAGCCCCCATGCAGATGATATACTCATTGATGTAAGTAATGTCAAGACGTCTTGGATGCAAGATTTGACACGAAAGACATGGGAATGGCAAATGTGGTTTTTGGAAATTCAAAAACACATGAACTGAAAGTGGACTTGTTTAAAGTCAAACCCACTACTGTGTGGACTAAAATTCTTGGGAAGTTATGGGAATGGCATATAACTTGTGCAAATGGCTTTTGCAAATGAATCTAATGTGGCTAGACCTACAAACTGACACGTGTCAGTATCTAGCTAAGAACAGAGGATAGCCTGTTTATAGTACTCAAGAATTATTGGCAGTCCTGATGTATCTGATGAGTTGTACTAGACAAGACTTAGTATACGCTGTGAGCAAACTAAGTAGATACACGAGTAATCCAAGTTCAACTCAATGTAGTTGTGTGATTAGGTTACTTAGGTACCTAAGGTACACAAAGGAATACGGGTTGCACTATAACAGATATCCAGCAATGATTCAAGGACATCATGATCCAAGTTGAATATCTGATACGATATTTGATACGAATGATTCCAGAGCAAATTGGATATCTAATACAAATAATTCCAGAGGAACGGGTGAATATGTATTCACACTTGGAAGTGCAACCATATCGTAGAAATTTTCAAAACAAAAGGTTATTGTAGATCCAGATGGAAGCAGAATTCATCACTTTAGATAAAGCTGGTGAAGAAGCAGAATGGCTACGTTTATTGAGGATATACCAAGATGGCCTAAGCCGGCAACGACCATATGTATACATTGTGATAGCCAATCGGAAATTGGCAGAGCTCATAGCACAATGGTAAGAATAGACATATAAGACGTAGACATAATGCGGTACGACAACTAATCTCTACTGGAATTATCGCTGTTGACTATGTGAAGTCAAAGGCCTAAGTAGAGAGTTAGTACAGAGGTCGTCCATGGGAATGAGACTAAAGCCCTCGAAAGATTAAAGTTCATATGAAGGAAAACCTAACTCAGTTGACTGGAGATCCCAAGATCTGAGTTCAATAGGACAACCTAATTGTATGAACTAGTGAGGTCACTGTGGGGGAAGATTTGATAAACCCACGCACTTTAAGAAGGGGATGTATAATTGGAATCGTTACATCTCCTAGTCCATTCCTAAAAGTAACAAGTACGAGGTTAAGCCTATTGCTTTTAATGATTCAGCTGAGGCAGCCACACGTGGTGAATCACCTATGTGAGAGAGAAGTGGGGTCGCTTCAAAGGGTATTGAGAAGGGGGCACAATACCTAAGAGATCTCGCAGAACCAGGCTAATGTTCATGACCATGACGAACATAACTATGAGGACTTGATATTTTCAAGGAGAGTCTTGTGTGAAGCACATTGTCGCCTACACAAACGGCAGACGAGTTCAAAGGCATCACCGCCTACTCAGAGCCAGTAGACTAAGTGTGTTTCATGAGCGAAGGTTCAAAGGGTTACACCTACCTATCGTATGCAAGATTTAACTGTTGAAACTTAATCGGAATCCGTTGCTTCTGAGATCAACCTCCATTCATGTGGGGGATTGTTGGAAAAAGTGTGTGTGAATGAGATGTTAATCTCAAAGAATTTTTTGGTTCAAGTTTAGGAATGTGGTGTATTCTATCCCACATTGGTAGGGGAAAAAAAGTTCTTCTAGTTTATAAGGATAACCCTCAAAGCCTTGAATAACTCATGTGTCATGTTTTACTCTGGCTTATACCCTCGCGCAGGGGGGTGCGAATCTTGGCTAATTGGGTCGAAATTATGAACTCGTGCCCGCGCGACCTGTGGACACGAATGCAGCTCCGAAATGTGTGTTCGTGCGAGACACGTTTTTACTAATTTTCGAGCCACTATATGAGTAGATTCTAGAAGTGGTTTTTGGTTTCTCAAACCGAAAACCTTTTTGCATTCAAAACTGATTAGTCATTATAATGGATTAATGACTTACTAATGACCATGGTGTAATGACTGATTAATATGAATTAATGACTGAGTTATGGTTATTAATCGTATGGTTATTTGCGTGTATAAGTACACGGGTTTGGAAGCAAATGAACAACACACGAAAACACACTAAGATCCACAAACACATATTCACGAATCAGTCTGCAGCAGATTCGTTTCGTTCATCTCAGCAGATATCATCCGACTTCGTTTCAGGCAGATAATCTTGTCCGGCAGTACACGCTGCTTTGAACCAGTGTACCCTGGGAACAGACGGCGAATCTGTTTAAGGGAATTATGTCAAACACAAGCCCGGTTCCGTCGTTTTTCTTGTCTTCTACTTTCAGGAATCGTTCCAGCCATCAAGTCGTCATTCGATTCACTGCGTCATCTATTCGGTTAGATCGTCTATTTATTTTGTATTCTTATATTATGCTTCTGTTTGTGTAACGATTGTCATAATCGTTTTACGCATAAATTTCCAACATTTATTACGTATGCAGATTATAACTCCAATCATCATCAGATGTTCAGTTTCCCAATCAAACTCAGAAGTTGGTGTTGAACTCTTTTTCGAGCCGGATTGTAGGAATCCAACCCGAACCTAGTTCGGTTCAAACACAAATTATATAGTTCATTTTATCTACCAACTTTTATTTCACTATAGGTGTATTACATCTGTATTATAGCTGCTTAAGCTTTTTTATCTATTTTTTTAATCATGTGTAATACAGGGCTTATAGGCTAGTGTTATATCTTAATCCTAATAAAGCAATAAAACTGTTTCCACATGTCGTCTTTTTAAGATGTCCACATCAGCACTGCTACATGGCAATACAAGATTAAATTATCAATTTAGTAAATTATCAATTAAGACTAATTACCAATTTTATCTAAATTAAATTTTCATTTTAAATAATTGGTAACTTAATGTAGATTTGATAAATTACTTAATAATTTGAGTTCTTTTAGGAAAGTATAAATAATTTATCATCTTTAATGTATTAAATTATCAATTAATATCTTATAATGAATAATGTCATTTATAATTTTCAAATTTCTTAATTATTTTTTTAATATTTAGCCTAATATTATGAATCTAAATTCAACCCGTGTAATACACGGGTTACTAACCTAGTATTATAATAAAAAGAAATATAAAGAAAAAACAAACAAACATAATGTCCGAAATAAATGATACATACATCAAATGATGATCCATTTTGGGTACATTTTGTGTACCAAAAATATTGTACGAAGTCATATTACTGAAAATAGATTAAACCAAAATGACAGTCGACTTTAGGCTACCATTTTGAGACCATAAGTTATAGCTTATTGGAGGTTAGGCATCTATTGTCTTCATCCACATAAAAATAACTTTTAGGACCCAATGAGGACAAACTAAGTACCATGTCTCCTAATGCTGCAAAACGCAAGAAATATCAACCACTTATCAGTTTCTTCACCAAACTGGTCCACAGATTGCTTCATATGTCCAACTACTTCAGGGACAAGTTGTGAACACCCTCAATATTCGTGTTATTTTACAATGCTAAAATGTCTGAATTTTCGGTTTAGGTGGGTCTCATCACATAAATAAATAAAGATAACTTCTTACTCCAACTAGTAATAAATACTAAGAGTTACATTGAAGATTTTAAGGTAATCGCAAACATAAAAATACGACTTTCACTATTTTTGTGATTGAAAATAAAAAACTAAAATGCTGAATCGAACTTTATACATATTTTTGTGATTTTCATTTTGTTTTCTAAATGTAACATGTACGTCAGACTGATTGTTTCTCAGCATGTCTAAGAAATCTCATTTGAAAATCTTGGCCGGTCAAGAATTTAATATATGTTACATATAAATATAAAGAAAATACATTACCTCATACCCTATATAGTATGTCTGCCCATCTATTAATCTCTATATATTTATATAAAAGGATTTAGTGTCACATGGGGGTTTAATTCATGAACATATACAATTGGAAAACCCTAAACTTGTGAACACAATTCAACACTATCAACTTTGTGGGCCACAAATCTCACACAATGGAAAAAGATAGTGTATTGAAGGTGGATTTTCTCATTTGCCTAACACCCAAATAACTAATCACATGTTCTTGATATGAGACATTCCATACATCCAACGATCCAAGATATATACCCTAAACACATGCCACGTTTCAAGAATCCGCCTTATATATATGTGCCTATTTTCTTGCTACATTTGCATTGTAAACGTATATCCGGTGTTCTGCTTCTATCAACGACATCGATAAAGAATTCATTGATCATGATGACAGCGAAGAAGCTCGTGAAAATGGCTAGAAAATGGCGTAAAGAGGGTTTAAAAAGTTTCTGTAACGAAAGAATTGCAAACAAGGGTCATTTCGTTGTTTACACTATTGACAATAATCGTTTTGTGATCCCGTTAAGCTATCTGGACACGAATATTTTCAGAGAGCTATTGAGGATGTCTGAGGAAGAGTTTGGTCTCCAAACGGATGGCCCTATCACCCTCGTTTGTGACTCGTCAGTCATGAGTTATGTGATCAACATGGTTGACCGAGGCTTAACGAAAGAGTTGGAGAAGGCATTGCTAGTTTCGATTGCTAGCAATCGTTGTTCGTTGGACCATGGAGGGGGCTATGGCAATCAGTGCTTCATATATGGTTTTTAGACATCGTTTGTTTCTTAGATCAGATGATCACACTTTTTGTTTAGGACTTAGTATCATATTGGTAGTTATTTTTTATGTTAAATGACAAAAGAACAATATGTTAAGACATGCATCGATTAATTGTACTCTTTTATGTCTTTTTTTTTACTATCAATAAAATATTATTAACAAAATACCACCAAGAAGGTAGTAAAAAGTCTACACCAACAGAAAAAAAGAGAACACCAAATAGGAAAAAAACAGCATATGAGAGAATCTATTACATCATCAAACTTGATAGATTAAACATACACCATTGCTCCCATGCTAACGGCTTCTCACTAGTACAAATATGATCTTCGGTCACACCAGAAAAGTGTGACCGTAAGTGATTAGTCACACTTTTTTTTTCGTTCCATCCGTGACCAAAAGTCTCGCCATTTTAGGTCACATACAGTGACATTGAATTTCAGTGACCGTATGATACGAAAAAATGTGACCATAGATAAAAAGTGTGACTATAGAGTAGCGATTTTTCTTGCTGGATCAATGATTTTATCGAATAATGTCATTATAAACCCTTTTTAGTAACACTTATTTATTTTGTAGTGACAAAATGTTCCCAAATGGTGACATGATGTTCGTGTTCACTGTGACATTTGCTAATAATTGGTCACGTAACTAATAATTTAGTGTGACTATTGTTTAGGTTTTAGAGACACAGAATTTTGTTAAGTGTGACTATTTCATAAACGTTGATGTAGAAAGAGTTTGAAGTGTGACTATTTCATAGTATTTAGTCACACAAAAGTTTCTTAAAGTGACTCTTGGTTGGTATATGGTCACAACTAAACACTTAGTTGGTAGTATAAAGTAACCATTACATATCTTTAGTGACATAATGTTCCCAAATGGTCACATGTTTTTTTTATTCACTGTGACGTTTTGCTAACAATTGGTCACATAACAAATATTTAGGTGTGACTATTATCTAGGATTTAGAAACACGTATTTTTGTTATGTGTGACCATAGTATGAAAGTTGATGTAGAAATAGTTTGAAGTGTGACTATTTCATAGTTTTTAGTCACACAAAAATATATTAAAGTGACTATTGGATGGAAAATTGTCACAATTAAACACTTAGTTGTTAATATAAAGTAACCATTATGTACCATTTAGTCACATAAGACAAATAAAAATGAGACTAGAAACGTTTTATATTAACATTAAGTATTTGTAAGTGTCATTTTTTGTTAACCTTTAGTCACATTATTTTTAACTTTTTGTTATTACATTCGCATTTAGTCACATATGTTACATAAATACATCACCATAACACACTTTTGGTCACACTTTTAGGTTCTATGTGACTGCTTATGTAGTTTAGTCACAATTAATTACGTAAATTATGACTATATATTGTTAACAATAACATAGTTTTTAATATAGAGTGAACATTTCATACCTGTAGTGACATTAAACAAATAAAATTGAGACGGGAAACATTTTATAGTCACATTAATTAGTTGTAAGTATCACTTTTGTTATAGATTTAGTTACATTAGTTTTGAATATTAGTTTTCACAGCTGCCATATAGTCACATATGATACATGAATCCATGACGGTAAAACAATTATAGTCATGGTTTTATTATTCTATGTGACTGCTTCAGTGTTTTAGATACACAATTGTTAATATAAAGTGACAATTATATACTTTTTAGTGACATAAAATACAATAATATGAAATAAGACCAAAAAGATTAAATAATAATATTAACATAAACTATTAAAATAAATTGAAATTGTTCCACAAATAAAATTTCTCGTGTTTAAAAAAAACATAAATGATTCTTAATCTAGATCATCCTAAAGCTTAATCTTCTTTGTAACATTCTTCATCTTCATGATGTCATCTCTCGTTATAAACTGTCTTTTCATCTTTTAAGCCTTGACGTTTTCATCTTCATTCTGTTGATCCGGTGTAGTCATAACTAGTTCCTGCATCAACAACATTAAACAAAAAAAAAACAAATAATAAATGAAAACTAATTTAATTTGAACAATAATATAATGTAATATGGAAGGTAACAAATTAAAAAAAAAACTTACATTTGATTCACCAATGCAAATACACTTTGGCCAAGCAACAAAATAGTTTAATGCTTTCTCTAATATTTTGAGATCACTACATATAAAAAACAAATGGGTCTGTTTAAATGATTCTGCCCCTTAAGAGATTTTGTTTACACTCATATTGAGTACAATGACTTGTACTCCTTCATGCTATCAAATAAAAAGAAAGTAAAATAAAGAAAAAATATACATCTTAATACCTTAATTTTATTTAACTCTTTAGAGGGTCCATGTATAACTGAATTACAGATAAAATAGGACACATAATCCTGAACAACACTATCAATATCCTTAGACCAGAGGGCAGAGGTATTGAAAAATTACCTTCAATAATCTGCACTTGAGATGACAAACGAACCAAAACAACTCCAATCACTGTCACTAAAAGAATATGTCAAAAACGTCAGTAACCAACAAAATCAATGGCAATCCTATTTTTACTTTTTGTGTTTCAAAAACATAACCGAACCAACACCTCATTCCTTCCGTTGGTTCCCATCCTTATCGAATCGGTACAATTTCGCTTTACTGAAACTTCAAAATAAAATTCAGTCGTTCAATTCAAAACCGTAAAAAAACTACTAAAACTACCTATTAAAGTGAGATCGAGGAAGAAATGTTCCAGATCAAGTATGGTGTCTTCCTCTTCTTCACGTGGTAACAGTGACTTCTATATGTTCTGGATCGGTACTCGCCATTGAAGCGATTTGTGTTCTGGTGTCTCCGTCTTCGGCAGCGGCGGTTTCCTCCACCTTATGTTCTAGATCGGCACGATTAACCTTCGACCAACCTCAATAACTTCGATTTACAGCCTTCGATTCAAAGGCAACAACCAGCAGCCGTCGTCGATCAGAGGAAAGGATTTATATATGAGATAAAAAAAGAAGAAGAAAGAAGACGGTCGGAAGAGTTGCGATGGGAGCGGCGCTACTGCCTTCACCATATGGGGAGAAATCAAACCCTAATTGGAAAAACAGATATATAACTTAATATATACGTAATTATATTTTTTTTTATTTTTTCATTTTTTAAAATGAAAGTGGATTAACAAAAACTATTATTATATACGTAAATATAAGTATAAATAAAAAATAGTAGTTTCTATTATTTATTTATTTATACTTATTAATCTAATAACTCTCTTTTAACTCTATATAACCAAACCATTTTATATAATATATTTTAGTATTTTTTTAAATTATTGTGGGAAAAATAATAAAAAGTTAAAGTGTGATTGAAAAAGTGAAGCGTTACTATTACATAGAAAAACAGTTAAAGTATGGTAAGATGATACGGTGCTCAAGTGCCAAAACTATATGAAAAGTGTAGTGGGTGCGTTACGAACACCCTAAGACCATTTCTATCGTGCTCTTTTTTAAAATATATTAGGCCATGCGGTATATTGGCGTTAAAGGCCAGTATAGCGCCGTTTTTGAGCGCCAACACCGCCCCGAGCTTGCGCCAAACGGCGCCGCCAAGGCCTTGCGCCATAAAATTAATTAAAAATATAGATGTTTTAAAAATATGTTTTTAATATTAAATAAATATAAAAAATTAATTATTTATTTTATCTGCTATATGTCACTACACTATAGGTTCCTTCATTTTTATAATTATGTTTGTGTGATGTATAATGATTTTTATGTTTTTATTTATATACTTTCTGATTATATTTTGGTTGTATATTTCAACTAACTAATTTTATTTATTTTGAAATAAAATAATTATTTCCCTCATTTCTATAATAATGTTGTGTGATGTATAATAGTTTTTATTTTTTATTTATATACTTTCTTTTATATTTTAGTTGTATATTTTAACTAACTAATTTTATTTATTTTGAAATAAATTATTATTATTATTATTATTATATAAAAACTAATAGATAAATTATATTATACAAAAAAAAAGTAAGTTATGTTGGATTGGATTGTGAATGTGAGTAAAAATGTGAGTTAGATAGGATTGTGTAGGTGGAGGAGAAAGAAATTAGCTTTTTAATAAAAGATTACATTTAATTGGACCACTGATACAGATAGTCTAATTCCCACGAACTGTTGGGTGGAGCAAACGAGTTCATAAACTAAAATTTCAGTTTATTATGCCCAATTGAGTTTGATTATGTCCAATTGGTGTCGATTGTGCCCAATTGAGCTTGATAATGTCCAATTGGAGTCGATTATACCCAATTGAGTTTGATTATGTACAATTGAGTTTGATTATGTACAACTGAGTTTGATTATGCCCAACTGAGCTTGATTATGCCCAATTGAGCTTGATTATGTCTAATTGAAGTCGATTATGCCCAATTGAGCTTGATTATGTCCAACTGGCTTAGTTTATGCCTAATAGAGTTTGATATGTCCGAATAGAGACGAATTTATCCATTTGGAGCCTGATGAGGCCGAGCAATGGTTTGTTAGACCCAATGGTGGTCACATAGGCTCAATGATGCTTTCTTAGGCCAATGAAGGCTAATGTGGCCTAATTAAGGCCAGTTAGATCTAATGAAGGTCAAATAGGTCCAATAAAGCACTTAGGGCCTATGTTGTTCTCTTAGGCCCAATGAAGCCCGATGAGGCTGAGTAATGGTTTGTTAGGCCCAATGGTGGTCAATTAGGCTCGATGAGGCTTGCTTAGGCCTAATGAAGGCTAATGTGGCCTAGTTAAGGTCAATTAGGTCCAATGAAGGTCACTTAGGGCCTTTGTTGTTCTCTTAGCCCAATGAAGCCTGATCAGGTTGAGCAATGGTTTGTTAGGCCTAATGGTGGTCAGTTAGGCCCAATAATGTTTGCTTAGGCACAATGAAGGCTAATGTGGCCTACTTAAGGTCAGTTAGGTCTAACGAAGGTCAAATAGGTCCAATGAAGGTCACTTACCTCAATTGGACATCATTGAACACAATTAGGCATAATCAAGCTCAACTGGACATAATTAAGCTCAATTAGAGATCATCGAACTCCAATCGGATATAATCGAACTCAAATGAACATAATTAACTCCAACGGGAATATAATCGTACTCAATTGGGCATAATCGACTCCAATTGGACATAATCAAACTCAGTTAGATATAATCGGACTTAATTGAGCATAATAGAACTTAATTGAACATAATCGAGCTCAGTGGACATAATCAAGCTCAATTGAACATAAATTAAGCTCAATTGAACATAATTGAACTCAATTGGGTATAATCAAGCTCAATTGGAGATAACGAAACTCTAGTTAAATATAATCGAACTCAAATGAACAAAAAATAGAAACGACCTTAAACGGTCGCAAATCAATGACAAAACAACAATGAAAAAAAATAAAAGTAAATATTTATTGCAAACCGGTCTCAAATTTTACAAACGAATTTTTCGGATCAGAAAATTTAAAAAGAAAGAATTATATTTGGAAGTTATAATTATTATTTTGTTTATTTATAACTTATTATTATTATAATTATTGATATTGATTAATTAATATTAATAAAGTCTAAACCCAAAATACGTTGGAGGGAAATTTGCCGCTATCACTAGAAAAATTAGAACAGATTTGCCGCTATCAGTAGAACACTCAAATCCTCATCTGCCCTAAAAACGAAAGTGCAACCAAAATGTTCACATGAAATCAAGCACCATTCGCCGCTCGTCGGACAAGTACCGTTGCAATTCTTGAAATCAAGCCGGAATCACAGCAACGACAACAACCATCACAAGTCTTGAAATCGCAAGCCAGTATCCATAATGGAAATCCAGGTTGTTCTTTGATGGCAAGTCTTTAAATCGCAAACTGCTACCAAAGAGGCATGTAAGGATGATATAAGAGGGTAACATCTCATTTCCATCTAACTCATCACACCGTTAGGCAAAACCCTAATTCAAAGAATGGCAATTTCATTTTCAATTAAACACGCTAATTTCTTCAAAAAATGATGCCAATTTCTTGTTTATGTTCATCGTAGCTTATATATTTGAATTTTCTTCCTCCGCGTTGCAATTTTTTTTGTTTTGAATGTTTTATTTTCTCCTGATGGTTTTTTTTTGTGTGCTGGTGAACCTAGGATTTCATGATTTTACAGATATCAATCGAGGCTTCCTTCGTGATTGTAGAAGCCCCCACTTACACATCTGATCAAAAGCTGGGCTTCCTTTACTTTTCATCTTCCAGGGCACCTGAGACCACCAGCGGCCAAGGCTACCGCAAGCCGAAATCCATAATCAAAATCCAGCAGGTTCGTTTTTTGATCGCAAATCTTGAAATTGGAACACTAATCGTTGGTTCCATGGTAGAGGGGTTTAGGACCGTAGCCCTAACAGTTGGTTCTTTGATCGTATGTCTTCAAATCGGAAGGGTTTAAAACCGGCGACTCTTACACTCACAGTTCTTGAAATTGGAAGGGTTTAAAACTGGCGAATAAGGTTTTCATGCTTCTTTTTGTAGGTTTCACTTTATTATAAGATGCTAAATGCTTAAAATGTTAGATGTCACCTCCTAATCGTTCAATGTTTGAAATCTTACAATGTTTCTTTTCATTCCGACATATTGTTTCATTTGCTACTTCCTAATCATCTGAAAAACTAGTCTCAAAATGTTCCTAATCTTAAATGCTTGTGTTTTGGTCACACCTCGAACAATCAGAAAGGCCAGCTCTGAATCTTGTACTCACTTTACAACATGTTATGTAATCTTGGTGACTTGTATCTTTAAAATATAAATAAAAACATGTAAAATACGAAGAAAAAAAAAGTTAGGTTGAAAATAAACAAGTCTAACGGCTCCAAATAGGTAAATTGGGGGAATAACTTGTGGTGTTTTAGTTTTTAACATGTTTTAGATTAATAAGTTGGTTCTCAAATCTACCTGTTGTGCTTGATTTCTCTAATAGTCTTATCAATATGTTTTAGTTTTTCAGATTTTTAGTTTATTTTCACTTGCTACACTTTTTTCTAATAGTATAGTTGCTACTAATTTTGGACAATTTAGTTTTGTTTTGAAACTAATCATGTATAATTGTTACTTGCTAGTTGCTACTATTTAGAAACAATTTAGTTTCTGGTTATGATTGCCGTTGATTTGAAACAATCATATATAGTACAGCAACAACTAAATTAATTTGTGTGGTTATTTTAATTATCTTTTATAAAGAAAATACCAGGATTTTAAGTTGTTTGTTATAAAGAAAAAGAGTGTAACTTTTTAAATTTATATTTTTACCAACTTCATCAGTTTTTCTTTGTCTCTTCCTCAATTTGGTTTATTATCTAAAATTGATTGAACAAACTGTTAATTAACATTAGAAAATGATGAATATCCAACTATACAAATATACCATATGCACAAATTTATAAGTATTCCATCTATGTACAGTGAGTCTTTGACATTTAGTAGGTTTTTGCCTTACTTTCTATAATTTATAATTTAAATGTTTTTGAATCTAATAATCAGTCTCCACAAATTCTAATTTTCTTGTCTATTTTTCATTTTGAAAAAAAAAACTTAAAACATATTTTATGTGATGCTAATGAGATCGAGTATTGAAGGATAATGACAGAGTTGCTTAGTTGTGTATGTTCTCTGATGATCTGTTTATCTCTTTCGTTCATAATCCGATTATGATTCTGATTTTCCTAAATGCTTATAAACGTGCTACATGAAAGTGATTATCCGATTGGGTAGCATGGTGGTTATATTTTTGCTGATTCCATGTATATTTTTGTGCTATGATTGCAGGTTTTAGACTCTGGTCACCTTCTATTTGCTCATCGAGTAAGGTAACATTTATGACACTTTGATTTTTCTGAATGCTTAGATTTGTACCAAATTTTTTTATTGACCTGATTTCTTTGTACTGATGTTGTCTTAGAGTGTTCTTTAAGTTATTAGAGTGTTTTTTGGTATATTCATTTCTATTAGAACGTTATTTGGTACTTTATTAAATTATTGTGGCTTCCAATGATTTCTAATTGTTTTATATAACGGATTTATGTCCAAACAGTTAGACCTCGAATCCGCTCAACCCAACTAATTAATTGCTATTGTAAAACAGTTGGATCTTGTAGAAATAAATGCATTAGAAGGGGGCTAGCTCCAACTTATTGATTATAATATATAGATATAACTCCATATTTGTTTGCTCTACTTGGGCGGCATATTTTTAATTTCTTATGATGTCTTCAACTTAACCTTGGAAAATAGTGCTTCTTGAACCAAACAAGAGATGCAAAGTGCGGTTTGAGTGGTACCAAAATGTTGAATCTGTTAAAACTATTGTAGTGACAAAAATATTTTTCTCTTTTAATTTTAATGATATTAGGAGTTTGGGACAGTTATATACTTATATGTGTTATTTTTCTGATATAGGGTTTGATGAGTACATGAATTTGGTTCATGATGAGGCTGAGGAAGTCTGCATAAAGAAAAATACAAGAAAGGCTCTAGGTTTGTTGTATTTGTCATGATCTTGCTTTCATGATCTTCCTTCCAGTTTCTCATGTGACTAACATCCTTTTGTTTCTCATTATTTTAACAAATCTTTCTTTATCTTTCTGCAAGTTCATATTTATCAACTATAGTAAGCTGTATGAGAAAGCATACTATTTATTCTTAAATGATTGTTGTTTGCTTGTTCTTGGTTAATGGGCTTGTTGCTACAGAGGTTGATAGCATTCTGAACTTGCATTAGAGTTAGAACTTAGCTACATGGTAGTGTCAAGTGAGGATTTGAATTTAAATTTTCTTTTGTGATTAAACCTTGACCCAAAGTTAAGCGAACTTTAGACTTGGTGACATTTTAGAGGTTCAAATTGATGAAGCAATGTAGTTTAGCCCATTTAGTGAGTCTTATAGAAACAATTTTCTTTGCATCCCTAATTATGATTAGTGCTCTTATGTTAACTTAAGAAAAATTCTTAAGTAGCATGGACCTGAGAATAGAATTTAGAATTTGCTAGCTACTAAACTGTTTCAACATAATCTCCTAACTTGTGCAGACACTTATCTAAAGCTGCTTCTTCAACCAGGTCACACTGGGTACACCCAGAAGAAACTTGTGAAGGAGACGGAAATCGTCCTCAATTAAGTTCGATTGAGTGATACCCTCTACAACCACAATCCGTCCATTCTTGTACGGCTTACCAAGGTCCAAGAGCAAAACAAATTTTTCATGACAGGCTTAAGGAAATTGCTCCAAGAATCATGAAGCACCGTGAGATGAAGAAAAAATATGTAGCGAGAGCGGATGCTGTTTGATGGTGGTGGTGGTAACGTAGCTAGTTTGTTATTTTTGTTTGAACGGATGGATTATATGGATCAATCTTTTTTATGAACTTTATCATGAATTATGAAATTTTGTCTTTTTTTAAGTATTTTTTGTTTTCTAAATAGCTTTTTTATTTTAAAATTTTAATTTATTGCATTACTAGCTTATGAATATGGACTTTTAACATGAATTTTATAGCTTACCTTGATGACCATTTTTGTGACAAGTACAAATCGCATTCCTAATTATTTCACTTTTCATAGGATGGCTTAAAGTTCATTTGTAAAGATCAGTGTTCTTTTAAACCAATAACCATTCCACATACTAACACGATACGGTACTTAATTTGATAGTGTTTAAACAAATGTCGTGTTAGCTCAACTAGTTTGGTTGTTCGTTTAGTCCTCTATCTTAGAACGCAGTACCTATAGGCTATAAGTATAATATGGCCAGAACAGGTTACACATATGATTATTGAAATAATTTTCGTTCTCAGGGGCTAGCCCAGCGGGTTAGTTTTGTGATTTTCTTTGATAGGTTGCTAGTTCGAACCCTCGCAAGTGGCAAGACTATATATATATATTTTTTAACATGTCCAATAAAATGAAAGATGACCAAATTATGCTTATAGTCACATATTCTTTTCATTTATCATGACGATAATTAATCTTTAATCACATATTAAATTTTCATAAAATGAAATATTACAAAATTATACTTATAGTCATATATTTTATTCATTTATCATGGTCATAATTCATCTTTAGTCACACATTAAATTTTCAGAGAATGAAATATGACCAAATTATACTTGCAGTCACATATTTTAGTCATTTATCATGACCAGAATTCATCTTTAGTCACACATCAAATTGTCATAAAATGAAATATGACCAAATTATACTTATAGTCACATATTTGTTTTTCATATATCATGACTAGAATTCATCTTTAGTCACACATCAAATTGTCATAAAATGAAAGCTGACCAATTAATACTTATAGTCATATATGTTTTTCAATTATCATGACCTGATTAGTCACACATCAAATTGTCATAATTTGAAATATGAGCAAATTATAAGCACATTTTTTTTCATTTATCATGACTAGAATTCATCTTTAGTCACACATAAAATTGTCAAAATGATAGATGACCAAATTATACTTATAGTCACATATTTTATTCATTTATCATGACCATAATTCATCTTTAGTCACACATCAAACTGTCATAAAATGAAATGTGACCAAATTATACTTATAGTCACATATATTCCTATTTACCATGACCATGAATTATCTTTAGTCACACATTCAAAACTAAAACTGTGACCATATAAAATTTAGACTGACATAAACTTTTCTTACTGTTAATTTTTAGTCACACCTAAGAAAAAATAAAAAAATATGACCATATTATACTTAGAGTCACACGTTTGCCCATTTATTGTGACGATGATTTATCTTTATTCACATGTCCAAATTGGAAATGTGACCATAAACGGTAACTTACAGTCACACTAATAACTATTTTGACCAAAATATGTTTAACTTACTGTCACACTCAAAATTAACGTGTCAATATATATTACATCTAGCCATATTTAATTACTTAAACAATTGCTTCATGTGACCATATACGCATCTATAGTCACTCATAAATATTATCAGAAAAAAATGTCGCAAGTGGTGACATTTGGTCATATTGTTCGAAATGTGACTCGTAATTGTCACACATGTAATGTAAAAGTGTGACCAAATTAACTGATTGAGCTTGCAATGGTCACACAAAAAGATCGAAAATGTCACCGAAACATGTGTAGAAAATTAAAAATGACCTACGGTCACACTTTTAATCGAAAGTGTCACAGGGCCGAAACGTGAAAA
>JBCNJP010000017.1:77048840-77151596 GCA_039602395.1 Deinandra increscens subsp. villosa | reverse complement strand
TCTACACCAACAGAAAAAAAAAGAACACCAAATAGGAAAAAAAAACAGCATATGAGAGAATCTATTACATCATCAAACTTGATAGATTAAACATACACCATTGCTCCCATGCTAACGGCTTCTTCGCCTGATTTTAAGCCAAAGGTAACCAAGAACTTTGGCATGTCTTCGATAATCTTGGCCAACAAAACCGAGGTCTGGTCGCAAATCTAGCTTCTCATTTCTTGCACGCCATAAATTCCACATTGCAGTTGGTAACACTAAGTAAACCGTCTTTTTCCTCACTAAGTTACGTCTAATGTTTGTTACTCTTTTATGTCTATACATACTTTTTTTATTTGTTACTTTTATTTTTTCTAAAGCAAAGTTTAAATACTAAAAGTATCTCTCTAATCTTTAAATATCATATTTATCCATTCTAATATATTTCATTACAAATAATTTATCATATTCGTCATTTTCTTAACAATTAATTGATAGTGAATCAGAGATGGGTTATTGTGAGAAGTTTGGTTTGAGTAAGAAAAATAAGAAGAAATAATAACATTAAATCTTCAATTAAATGAAGATCTATGGCTCAAAGTTTTTCTATATAGAATTAGAAAGAAAAAGAAAGAAGAGCATTTTTGACTTTTCATCAAGTTCTCCTCATTTTTTACATCTTCATAATTCTTAGATACAATATTAATTATTAAAAAAATTACACCATAAAAATGAGCGTTATTTATCTTTAAAACGCGCACAGTGTTGTTATATATAAAATAAAAAAAATTACCCTTTCAATCGTATCAAAACTGTTCAGATCATTATGTCAAAATGTTCAGATCATTGTGTCAAAATGTTTAGATCATTGTATCATATTATGTAGGGGTGTTCATGGTTCGGTTTCAAACCGCGAAACCGTCCAAACCGGTCATTGGTTCGGTTTCATAGTCGGTTTTTTATCTTAAAGAACGGTCGGTCGGTTTCAAAAATTTTAAACCATTGTGAACGGTTTGGTTTACGGTTTATATGAAAAACCAGTCGTAAAAAACCGGACCGGACCATGTACATATAATAAATAATATATAGTATATAAATATATATATATATATATATATATATATAAATTACTATGACTTGTTTTTTGTAATGAGATTTTGGGTTTCAGCGTTTAATAACAAAAAATCTGGAAATTTAGACATGTTTTCATTCTGGAAATCTAGTATACTATTGTTTATATTATGAACTTTAGTATTTGTATCATGTTTTGGAGGTTACATGTTCTATTTAGATGTGGATTTTGTATTGACAAATTAGAGATGACAAGTATAGTATAGTAGCTCATATTCTCATTCCCACATTTAATAAAGTTGATTTTGAATTTTCTTTTAATATAATTTTATATTATAAACTTATATTGAAAGCCTAAATATCCTAAACCGTGAAACCAAACCGAAACCTGACCGGACGTAACGGTTCGGTTTGGTTTGATTTTAAATTTTTACGGTGGGTTTAGGTTTTCGATTATTAAAAACCGTAACTAACGGTTTGGTTTACGGTTTGACCAAAAAATCGTAAAAACCGAACCGCGAACACCCCTAATATTATGTCAAAATGTTCAGATCATTGTGTCATATTGTGTCAAAAATCGAAAGAGTGATTTTTTTTAAATTTATATATAGCAACACTATACGTGTTTTAAAGATAAAAAGAACTTTCATTTTTATGATGTAATTTCTTTAAAAAAATATTATCGTATGTGAAAGTTATGAATGTTTAAAAAAAGTTCGAAGAATTTAATTAAAAGTCAACAAATATGGCTAAGACCAAAGTGTCTCTCCTTCCATTTTTATTAGATCAAGATCCAATAGCTGAGATTCATTGTTATCGTTCTTACACAAACCAAACTTCGCATTTGAACCTCTCTTTAGTAAATCATATTCTTTAATTTGGAGTGTGATATTGATCTCAAATAATTAATCAAAATCAGTGATTTGTTTTAGTCACATTAATCATGTCCTTTTTTTAATATACCTTATTTAGGGCAGATGTGATGAGAGTCTAAATTGTTATAGTTATATCTTTACTACCTTATTATACATATTCAATGAAAGTGGTTGAAATTTAAGATACACAACTTATTATGCATAAGGTACAAGTGAAATTTTAAGAGGTACAATATGTGTTGCTTCATGTACAAGTACCTAAAGCCCAAATCTCTTCTATCTCCAACTGATCTTAATCGAGGGTTGAAGCCCAGCAGTATCCTTTTTTGAGCAGCCCCTCTCCATCGTTCTTTTAAACCCATTTTGATGTAAACAAATATCAAACGGCGGTCGACGATGATAGTGCGCTGAGAATCTCCATTTTGGGGAAATTTTTTTCATGCTTTTATCTCTCGCAGACACCCCTTATCAATATAATCCGCTTCAAAGATTAAACAAAGAAAACGCAGGCATCGAAATTGGGGAATGCAGTTGCTTTATTCAGGTTCATGATCGAATTGGGTAATGGATTTGAAATTCAAATCCTTCAAATTTGGATCTGAAATCTCAAAGTTAAATCGTGTTGACTCTCTCTCATTCAAAAGCGTATTTCTCCTTCTTGTCTCTCTCATTCCGTTTTCCGCTCTGCGACTACGCCTTT
Organism: Deinandra increscens subsp. villosa; assembly: GCA_039602395.1. Taxonomy (NCBI): domain Eukaryota; kingdom Viridiplantae; phylum Streptophyta; class Magnoliopsida; order Asterales; family Asteraceae; genus Deinandra; species Deinandra increscens. The sequence goes on along the minus strand of JBCNJP010000017.1, from coordinate 77,148,968 downwards.
GATTATCTCCATCATCGCTTACACTGCTCAATCAGCGGCCTTGAGGATGTAAAGAACATCTGGTGAGTAGATCTTGATATCTATTGTTGATTTCTAGGGCCTTTTTCGTGTTATTTGATCATTTGCGTGAAAACCAGATTCAAGCTTTCTTGATTTGAGCCCTAATTTCGTCCCAACCAAGTTGGAGATCAACGATCACCACGACTCTCGATTAAGGTAAACACATTTATGTACCTAATTTGTTTGTAAAAGACCCGAATCTTAAACGACTTTTTAAGAATTGCATTTGTACCTATTTTGGCTGGTTTTTAAACTACGTGGCAAAGTGATGAGGTGATGTTCAACACATTATTTGAACGTTATGTGAGGTGGGTTTTTCAGATCTGCTTCACTGGTTTGGAATTTTGGTTACAAAATTGTTAAAATCACATATAACTTGGATTTCTTGATTTGAGCCATGTTATCTTCATTTATAATTAGGTCATTTGTACTTGATGAATTGTTCATACATGGAATTTTGTTCGCTACTGCAATTGATTTGAACCAAAAATTTCATATGGATTTTACTCATGTAAGTATGAGTGGCATCAGGTAATCATATGTTGGTTTCTTATTGTTGCTATTTAGTTTTTTTTTGAAGGTTGGATGCCCTTATGCTTTCTTTAGCCATCTTAATATTACTATTAACTTTGCAGCTTATAAGTTCAAACCCCACATCAAAGAGCGTACTCATTTAATCACGATGGAGTTAACTGTTTACAGCTCACAGGTATTTACAGATGTACGCATTTAGTTGACATATATAAAATTTGGAGGTTTAGATGTTTCAGGCAACATGAAATTTGGTCTTTCTAAACCTAATCTTTCTGCAGGTTCATCATGCTCTGAGGTTGCTTGGCCTTGTTCTTCTAAATGGGAAAGGTGACGGAATTTTAAACATACCCTATTCTCTCGAGTTTTATATTTTAGACATTTGTGTTATTTCCACTTTGGTTTGATGTTTTAGTTTTTGATTCTCGCGAATCCCTGAGGTATTTGTTGGATTATAATGTCATATTCAAAGGGTTTAAAATTTTGGTAATTGGAATACTAATTGTGCTGGGTTTCCAATAATTATACGTTTTCAGGTTAGTGGTTTTGTACAACATTTGATAGACCATATATTATTCTAACTTTCAAGGTACAAAGATGAGTATTGATTAGCTAACTGAGTTTTTTAGTAGCAACAAGTGTTGAGTCTCAAGGATTGGTGAGTCAAAATGGATGGGTTGGCCGAATGGGGTACCAGGCTATTGAGTCTCAAGGATTGGTGAGTCAAACAGGATCATTTATGCATCAGTAAATCAGTTAAGAAAATGAGTGTCGGCGGTGGTATACGAACTGGGTGTTGATGGCTTAGCTCGATTTTGGTTCTTCCTCCTCGCTCAAGGTTTGAATTAGTTTTTATAGCTTAAAATTTTGCTTCAAATAGGGAGGCACGCAATTTAACAATCCGGACAGCTTTGGATCATAGAATTGAGAGAATTGAGGCGTGGTGATTCAAACAAGTGAGGACGCGAGGTTAAGCCAAAACACATACTATGTACTTTCAAAACTCATCTTTAGTGCATTGGTTTTTTCTATTATTCAAGTTCTGTGAAAACAGTTCTTTTTATTTCAATTTCATACAGATAAAAGAAGGCTAAATATAACTATTTTTGTGGAAGGCCGTATCATACTTAGTTTCAAAGTTTTTTCGAACAAAACTGAGAAAGAAAAGGGATGGGCTATAGCATTTTTTTGGAGATTTGTGTTGATCAGTCAAAGAAACTGGGAAAATTTTCAAACTAAAACCAAATTAATGAGGCTTGAATTCACATAAAACCTTCTTATTTTGCTTAACTAAACTGCGGATTGAAGAACTTAGCATGACCATCTTTTTAACAGTGGTGCTGTAAGTGACTATAATCGGAAGAGAGTGACGGGGTTAAAGGCTTTTGATTTGCATCTCATTTTCTAATCACACGACTACACGAGGTATGTGGATTTTCATAATTGCAGGTTGCACAAATTTTTTTGTTTTGTTTTGGCTATATTCTTGGTAAACTGTAGTGCTGACTGCTTGTCAGCTTGGGTTGGCCTACAAACACCTCTTATTAAAATACTGCTTTTTAATAAATAAATGTGCCTTAAAATACTGTAAAATTGTGAAGTATATATTAAAATAATCTAAATGTTTGAATATATGATTTAGGTTTCTGTACTGCTGCAATCACACTGTTCCCTTTGTTTTGTTCGAGTAATAAGGTATCAAACTTGGCCTTGTTAAGTTATAATTGCTCTACAACATGTTTATGAAATTCAAATTGCTTTAGTTTAAATACCAGCTACATCACACATACGTGAACACTAGCTACTTCGGTCGACTGTATTCTTCTTTGACCGGACTCACCGATCGAATCAGCGATACATGTAACAACCTCTGATTATCCATTAGTTATACCTGTTCCTTAATGAAAGCTAGCAGATGCTATGCCACCAATGGCCATGTCTGCACTATACCCCGTTCCTAGGAAATAGGAGAGCTATGCTATGTTGCTGAACAAAATTTTAAAGCATGAGCCTACAGTTCTTCAATTTAAAGCTCAAATCAAAGTGTTTGGTGGTCTACATGGACAATTTGGTCATCTGATGTCATTGCTTGATGAATATGGATTACCATATACTGCTGTAGACATAATGTATGCATACAATCCAATTTTTATTTTTAAATTCTATTTAACTTTGTTGGATCAGAAATGTGTGTTGAAATCGGACACTAATAAACAGATACATCGACTATTTATTTCTTGGCGATTATGTTGCTCTAAAGGTATGCTTGCAAGTTATTACCCCGGTTACGATTCTTTATTTACCTTACTTTTTGTTTGCTTTTTACAATTTCAGATTTACCTTACTTTTTGTTTGCTTTCTACAATTTCAGATTCAGTATATGGAGAATATTCATTTGATACCTGGGAATCATGTGGTTGCTGATATGCACTCTTTGGTTTTCATCTTGAATGCATCTAGGAGAATGGTAGTTGATGATTACATTTAAACTATAGTTGTCAATCATAGTATCATACATGTTACAAAGTGAATTTTTAGTATTATGAATCAAAACTTGTTCAAATCATCTACTGTGTGATTTTTGGTATTTAGTATTGACTATTTCAACTTTTGTGAAAGGGTGTTTAATATCTAAAGACTTGGTTACGTTTGAATATGGTTTATAAAATTTTTATTAGGCAGTATATAGTATAATTATTATTATGAAAATCATTGTTACGCCATTTTTGTAATTATGTTGTTAATTATTGAACAATGTGTTGACTTTCTCTTTTTATATTTTTTATATGTATACATGTCTAAATAAGTTGAGTTGTTAAATTCAAGTTGGATGTTGTGTTTTAGGTCACTTGTCTGGGCATAGTACTGCTTATGTGTCACTGGTCAGAAGCTTCTTCAGGGTCAAGAAAATGTTGGTATTCATGGGATAAAGAATGGTGATCAGGTATCTAAATTCTAAAGTCGGTTTTTGTTTATGACAGGACCAAAAACGCTTTGTGTTTTTATGTACATGAGCTTATGTGTTTCTTTAAATTTGCTTTTCAAATAGTACTACTAAATTACTTTTCTGATCTAAAGTAAGACAAAGCGTTTTTGGTAAACAATTAACGTGTAAACAATTTTTTTTCTTTCAAAAAAGTATTTTAGATTTTTTAAACGTTTTTTTAAAGAAAAAATTAACGTTTTTAAATAATTATTTAAAAAAAGGTTTTTAGATTATTTTTTTAACAATTTTTATAAAATAATTTTGTAATTTTATTTTAAAGAAAACTATTAAAAAATTATTTGTTAAAAAATATACCGAAAGTGTGACGCCCACTCCCAGAGTTGGCTCCAGAAGGAGTCACTAATCAGTATGATAATTGAATTTGTGCTTTACAAATTAACAATTTTTTATGTTTTACTTTCACAATTACAGGAACTTTATTTGAATATGGAGCATGGTGATCATCAAATCATAAAGGAATTGTTGCTGTATTTGATTTGGCTTAAGCCCAGATCCTAAGGTTCGTTTGTAGATCAATTGTTTGTTTTAGATTGCTCTTTGTACATTAACTGATGAGATTTATGTACTTGCTAATTGCTAATGATACATTCCTATTTAAATTAAGATAAACAAAATCATTGTTTGAAACCAATTTCACATGTAAGTGGGACATGTTACTTTGAATGTTTTCATTAATTCTTTAGTTTCATAAATGAGCTGCAATTTGTATTCAAATAATTATTGTTACGTCATACAATGTTAATTTTGGTGTTCCTTCTTGAGTTAAAAATACAAGCTTCTGTTTAGTAGAGTCACATGGTTGAAGTGAAGTTCATCACAACAGCAAAAGCTACAAATCTTGGCATATAGCAAAGGAAAGTGTATCTTTTGTCATATCCATTACGATATCTTTAACTATGTATCACTAATCACGTTTAAATCACGAAAGGATAAATTTACTATGTTTGTGACCAATATATATTTCAATTCGGGTGTTTGTTGTTATTTGTTTGAGTTCTAAAAAACGAATACCTCGATGTAAATTGTCGTGCCGCCATAACAAGCGAACAAATAAACAAATACCGTGTTGTAGTTTGTTATGCCGCTGCAACACGCGAACAGAAGACGAATAACACGCTATACACTATTGCCGCCATAACAAGCGAACAAATGACGAATAATGCCCCATAAACTGTCGCCGCCGCAACGCGCGGGTACCCCCCTAGTATATTTAAATATGTATTTTTTTTTAATTATAATGTTTATATTCTTCTCACATTTTTCATGTTTTTGTATTTGCATGTTGTGGAGCATAATGTCACATTTTGGATGATTTTAGAAGCATTTGATAATTCAAGTTGAAGTCCCGAGCTTTAGAGTAATTAATTAGTGAAGAAAAGATGGTTCCTGTGGTGTTCGGGATGGTCAAGGGATACAAGAGAGGTGATTGAGTCTAAAATGTAGATCAAATGGACTTAAAATAGCCAATTGGGCTAAGGTTGAAGCATCAGGCCGAGCTAGGATCGAGCTGGGCAAAAGAAAGCAGCCCAACAGGCGTCGCGTATCGCGAGACATAGACAGAAGACCCTCGCGTACCGTGAGGGATCTTAAGTCGGAAGATTTGATTTTTTCCAGATTTTTATGTATTTAAACATTTTGTTAGGTTTTTTCGAACTCTATTCGATGAGAAACAACAGGATAGGGTCCATAACGATTTTCTTTGGATTTGAACATGGTTTTGAAGTTTAGAATGTCTGGCTAACGCGTTGTTATTATCCGGGGTGAATGGTGTGTCTATTTCTGTGACGCCCACTCCCAGACTTGGCACCAGGAGGGGCCACTCATCGGATTTACTCATGAACACGTGGCACAACAGAGATAAGCAACGGAAAGATTAAAACTTTTATTTATTATAAAACCAAGTACGTAAAGTAATTGAGATAATTTACAATCTATCTATATAGCGACTAACTATAACCGTCTTTAATTATCTACAACTAAGCCAGCACCTCCAACACCTCCTCTAATAGCTTGCCCGATCAGTCCTTTATCACGAGGGCTCCGCCCTTGCTCCTAGACGTCTCATCTATACCTGACATACATATGGTTTTGGGAAAAGGTCAGTTTACGTTGGTGAGTTCTACATTTTAAAAACGTTACCTCGTTCGTGAGGCTAAAACCTTTGGACCTCCAAAATCCCTTTTTACAAACATTTATCAAGTATAACAAGTCATACATAACATAACATCATAATCGTACACATTTCTCTAGAAAACATCTACCTCGATAACCTTTAACTCTTATGACCTGAATTCCATATACCTTTATACCTTCTAGTTTCGAATACTGCTCAGGTGACTTTATCGGGAAGCCCCCAACCTCAGTACCGACAACCGTTCTATTTCTGTTATACCTTCCCGGTCTCGAATACTGCTCAGGTGACTTCATCTAGAAGCCCCCAACCTCAGCAAAGACAATCGTCCTACATTCCGTCCTTCCAGTTTCGAATACCGCTCAGGTGACATCATCTTGAAGCCCCCAACCTCAGTATCGACCTCTGTTCTCGTAACCTTAACTCTTAAGACGTTCTATTCTATCGAACATCTCCTTAACCACCATAGTACTACTACCCACCCCTAGTTAGATATCCAAATGACTTAGGTATGCTAATAAACATGATAATGTACTCATATACTGCAACAAATGAACATAATTTACCTAGGTGTATGAATAGAGGATGTACCAGCGGCGTATCCTTCACACTTTCAATATACCGGGTAACTATACAACCATGCTTGTATACAGGATATACCAGCGGCGTATCCACCACATAATAACATAGCAAATGCATCACCTGTTCTCATATAATCATACAGTCTCACTTGTGCGTTTATTAACAAACCCTTATCATTTGGATACCTAGTTTCAAAGAAAATATAGCACATAACTCTAATAATCATTCATATGCATTATTCTATCATCATCATTTCATATATAATACTAACACGTATAACCATTCATAAGCACCTTCATAACATAACACGTATCACTTCAAAAAGTTCATTAATTCATCAGTTAAAGTAATCAAACTTTCAGATAAAAGCATTTGAATGTATTTTCAAAATATAGTATGTATATCAGCCCGAAAACATTAAAGCGTTTAAAACATTTAAAAGTGGGCTCGCAGAACTCACCTTATCTCTTTACTCGTTATACTCGGACAAAACCTCCGACAGAATCCTTTGGTTAACCTAATTCGCGTATTGTATGGCATTAACGCAAGGTTTAACACTATAAACATATTCTATATTTATTTATCTCTTACATTATCTTAATAATATCTAATTATCAAGGTTTACTTCTTTTAAGATCAAAATGACCAAAATACCCCTATAGGTATATTATCCCTTTTAATATGAAGACGCGCATTCCTATAAGTAAACGCTCACCTCAGGATCGCCCAGTGAGGTATGCCAGGTCCCAATTGGGATTTATGCGACACCCCCGCTTTGCTGGAAACCCCAGTGTACAGGCGCTTACCCTTCCGGTCCGCACGAACTTCTAAATATCCGACTAACTCGGTATTTTAAATACTTTATCATTTATCCATTTTAACCCCATATATACTTATTATATATATATATATATATACATAGTTCCATACCAAAAATCAAGTACCCATACCCTCTGGATTATTTTATATTAAATAGTCATAATTCAAAACCCTAATTTCATGTATTTCTCGTTTCTTTATCAAAACTCATTTTCTTTTCAAACCAACTTAGGGTATTATCCATTATAACATTATACTTTAAAATATCAAAGCTTAATTCAACACCGTTTACTCAATTTGGGCAGAACAACGTTACGAAAACCCTGATTTTGACCCGTTAAAAAAACCTTAACCAAACCTTTTCCAATTGAGAAATAAACTTAGGGCTTTTTTAAAACACATCATTTTAGGATTACCTACAAAAATTCAGACCCTAATTCCCACCCGATTATCCAGTTTTGACAAAACAAGCTCAAGAACCCTGATTTTAGCATAGTTTTAGAAAGCATACTTAGAGATCGAATTAGCCAAAACTGAAAGAGGTTATTTTAGACCACATCTGGAGAAGCTTGACTACAGAAATTCAGATCTTAACTCTTCACCATTTGAGATAATTGCTCCTATGAAGATCACGGCCAGAAAGTGGGTTTTTGAGGTGTTTTGATTCGAAATTGGTGAGTTTGGAGGATGGATTCGATGCATATTTATACTAATAAGATGCCTTTGAGGTCCCTAACATGTGTGGGGGTGACTAGCCAGTCCAATTTGACGCGTAGAAAACGAATCGTTCTCACTAAAGTCGAAGATGTCACACCCCGGTCAAAGGTTTGGGTGTGAGCGAGATGGAATCATAGTCACAGATATACAAAACAACTACTACTAAATTCAAACGTAAATTAAAACATAATATCATTAATTGTTGCAGTGGAAAGAGTGGTAAACGATATTGGCTTACATTTGAACTTAAAAGTCTTGTTCATTTATTGAAAAAACATAAAGTAGTTATTTAGGATAGATAGGGACTAAGACTCCAAAGAAGCAGGTCTGAATGTAAAGGCGAAGTCCCATTTGCACGTCTTCCATGCTAAAGCTTAGTTACCTGAGAAATCGTAAGTTTAAAATGTCAACATAAAGTTGGTGAGGTTCACAGGTTTAGGACTCGATAGTAAGATTGCAAAACAGTTTTCAAAATACTTAAATGTTACGTTGGCTTACTGTTATGGTTGTATGATCTCACCTGAACCTTGATTTCAAATACTAACGGTTTACCCACCTATGGTATCCTCGCCCGAGAGATACCGAATAGAGAAGAATAACCGACGTGTGTCCCTTGACAATGTACGGAGTCAGGATTGGAGCGACTAAACTGGACAGGGTTGTCAACCCAAACAGATCTATTCACTAGTTATCGTTTCGAGCATAACTAATTGAAATCAACTAATGGTGGGATTCAGTTGTACTAACGTTTATAACGATAAAGTACCAGTCGTGGGCAATCAATAATAGAACAGATAGTCATACGGCTAACAGTAGACCATAACATTAAGTTTAAACATTTTATCAGTTCATGATTTCTCCCCTATAAGTGTAAAACAATTGTGTTAAATGTAAAAAAAATGATCTTTTACCATTTTTGGATAAAAAAATATATCTATATATATTTTAACCATTTTATTTTTATAAAATCTAAACAAATCTTTTAATTAATCTTGTATTTTAGAAATTATATTTTTTTAAAATGAGATCATTTTGTACAATAAATCATGGTGAGATTTTGGGGTTTAAATTATCTAAGTAATTTTTATAAAAATTACTAACTTAAATATTTAACCATATAATTCATTTAAATGTTCTACAACCATGATTTTATGTCCAAAAATTATAGTAACACTTCCTAATGTCCAAATTAATCCATATGTGTGACTAACATCATAATAGTCCATGAATATTTGTCATTATCTCATAAATAAGATGATTAACAATATAAATCACAACTAATAATTCTAGCATTTTATAACATAACATAACATGATTATAACTCAAATAAACCATGCAACATATGTTAAACATTAAGAAATCATCAAATGATCAAACTAAACCCATTTAACTAGTGATTTAACTATAGGTTTTCATCTTTAAACAAAACACCACATATTAACACATTTTCAAACCTTACAACATTAAGGTTTAAGGAAAATTAAAAGAAGGAAAATGTAGTTCGCTGTTTTTTATTGTTAGAAAACTCGGGTTTTAAAGGATCGATTGCCAAGACTCGGGGGATCGTTTGGGAACGTTAATAACTTATAAACTGAGAAATAGAGAAAGGTGGTGGTGCGAGTGGCGGTTCACTGCAGTCCACAGCGGCGCAGCAGCCCATGGTGGCGGTGGTGGGCTGGTCTGGTGGTAGCAGCAGTCGCGATGGTGGTGGTGTGTTTTGGTTTTCGAGGACAAGGAAGAAAAGAAAAGGTGGCGGGGTGGTTGTTGTTGGCTGCCGAGAAGAAAAGAGGAGGAAGGGTGGTGGCTTGTGGGTGGTTCACGGCTGCGGTAGCAGAGGTGTAGCAGTAGCTCACAGCAGCAACAGTTCCGGCATAGGGCGCAACAGCTCAGCGGTCAGCAGTGGTAGCGAGGATGGTGGTGGTTTTGTGCTGCCGAGAAGGAGAAAAAGAAATGGGCGGAGGTTGTAGTTCACGGTGGTGGTTGTGGATGTTGGTGGTGGTCGCTGGCAGCAGTCTGCGGGTAGGAGATGGTGGTGGTTGCTGCATTCCGAGAAAAAGGAGGAGGAAGAAAGGTGGCGGGTAGAGGGTTTCTTTGGCCGGAATTTGCAAGGAGGAGGAAGGTGGTTGATGTTGTGGTTGCTGTGGATGTTGGTGGTGGTGGCTAGAGTCTTCGACAGAAGAAGGAGAAGAGGAGAGGGAATGAGTCTGTTTCTTGAGGGAGGAGGGTGAGAGTGTGAAGTGAGTTGGTGAAGGTGGTAAGGTGTAGTTGGTGGTTAGAGGTGTATACAAGTGACCTAAAACTATTTGGGAATGATTAAGCTAGGTGTAGGTTGATAGAGTCGGGTGTTGTCCAAAGTTGTCATCACTTGTTTACTACAAAGATCTCCTAACAAGTTTTATAAAAAAAATTAGATGTGTAGGTCACTTTTTATAAAAAAAAAATAATGTGTCATGTTTTGAAATGAGTTTTAAGTGTTGTGGAAGTTTATAAAAATTATAATTATTTAAGGTGAAATAACTCACAACTTTTATATTTAAACCATTAAAAAAATTATACAAGTTCATGACTAATTTTTTTTCTTATAAAAGTAATACGTAGTGACGAGTTTTATAAAAGTTAATACAAAGTTGATGGGTTAATATTATAAATATTAACCCATTGGGCTTTGGACCTTATATTGGGCCTAATATTTGAAGAAAAATTATCGGGCCCGTTTGTCGGTTATGGGCCGTACGGGTCCAAACGGGGCGCCAGTTCGAGGCCCGGGCCCGTTGTATATCGGTTGAGGTTATGGATCGCCACGATCATCCGGGTTATCAAGTTTATGTAACGGGTCAAGGTTTCGGGCTCGGTTCATTGTTTTAGGCTTATTGAGCCTATTGGGCCGAGTCGGGCCAAATTGGGTGGTCGGTTGAGGTTTGGCTTAAGTCTTGACAACGATTTCAGTTTGTGATATTTTTATTTCATAAAAAAAATAGTTTAAGTTGGTTATAACAGTTTTCAGAAATCAGTTATAGTTTTCAGTTTTTCGAAGGGTTATAGTCAAAGTTTTCAGTTTGTCAGTTCGTAACAGTTTTAAGCTCGACCGTTCAGATTATTTAAAACCGAATAGTTTTAGACGATCGATCGCTTATCAGTTTGTCGTGTCGATTATATAAATGTTCGACACCAGTTCCGGATAAATATAAAAATACATTTTATATTTATTTTTCTTATTATTGAAGTTCCATGATTTATACATGGAATCTCTATGCAATTAACGGGTATACGCTTCTAGTAAAAACGCGGGATTTAATTTATGTTATCAGTTAACAGTGGGGCACAGTAATTAACAGTTTAAACGGTAATCAGATCAGATAAAGCACAATTAATACTAAAATAAAAGTCAAAGTAAACGGTTTGACCTGGATTTTCGGACGAGGTGTCACATTCTCCCCCAGTTAGAAGAATTTCGTCCCGAAATTCAGTTCTTGATCACTGGTTGACTGCGACGTTTCCGAAAAGACGAGGGTACTTCCGACGCATTTGATCATCGCGTTCCCAAGTGTACTCTGGACCTCGTCGAGAGTTCCATCGCACTTTGACAATGGGAATGCGGCTATGTTTCAGTCTCTTGAGTTCTCGGTCAAGTATCTCGGCAGGTTCTTCAACAAAGTGAAGAGTTTCGTCAACTTGAATTTCATCAAGTGGGACGACAAGCGTTTCATCAGACAAGCATTTCTTAAGATTACTAACATGTCAGACATCATGCACACTTCTTAGCTCTGCGGGTAGACGTAAAGGGTAAGCTACTTGAAAAACCAAAAGACGGATCTTACTATAGGTTTGCTTGATTGTAGAAAGAAAACGAGACGTAAATAGTAGTTTGTTTTATTGAAATCAACATAGACTCAATTACAAACTCTCTATGAATCTCTCTAGAGAAACACACTCAAAACACATAGTTAAGAACTGGTCTCTCTCACTCATCTTTACATTCAAAGCACAAGTTCCTATATATAGACATCTGCTCCGATCTCCGTCCGAACTCCATGTTCGGCGGGTCTGAACCTCAGGTTCGGACCTAGTTCGGCCGGCAGCATGAACTTGTCTTGAATCTTCACATCGTCTTGTTCAGATACTTCACATGACGCACAGATTATGTATCAACAAACTCCCCCTCGTCATGTGCAGTACCTGTTTGCCAGTCAAAACATATTCTTTGAACAAACTCCCCCTCAACTTGATGGTAGCTTGATCTTTGAATACTGGACGATGAACAGTTTCTTTCATTTTTATCAACAACTTCAGAAGACTTGAAGTTGTGATTAACTCTTTCCTTTGCGTACCTGGCCAACATAAATAATCTTGGTGCAAAACTTCTCTTCGAGAATCCAAGATATAACTTTTGAAAAAGTTTTTCGTATCTTGTGTCGATCAATCGAAAACAAATAAGAAGTAAAATCTTTTTGGCTTTTAGAAAATTTATACCAAAACAAACCTAAAATCTTTTTGATTTTTCAAACTTATGCTAAAACACACCAAAAATCTTTTTGTACTTTTCGGAAATGAAATGTAAATGCAATGCAGAAACAAACTCTATTTTTGGTATTTTGTGAGAAAGATCACAACGCAAGATCATATCAGACATAACGCATCTAGCACATTTCAATTTCGGTCTTAATCAGCATGCAAGCCAAGATAATCGCAAATACAACATGGATTGTTTATTTCAGCATGCACCAATCATATTTATCATTTTCAGATATGTTTGAGGTAAAATTTATCATGTACTGATAACTCGGCCTCTACCCTATCAGAAATACTAGTAAATCATCATGTTTATCATATAGAAGTAACTTTTATTCGAGATTTAAACATCCTTGACGAGTCATGCAAAAATAAAGCAGAACCTCAAATACCTAGCAATCAGGTCGGTCTTTCGACACGCAGAGAAAGCCCAAGTATTTGAGAAAATAAGAAAACAAAACAAATTGAAATTGTATAATCCAACAACAATCAGGTCGGTTCTTCCGAACGCGCAGAGAAAGTCCGATGAATTATACGAAACACCAATTAAAATAAAGAAGAACGTCAAACGAACAACAATCAGGTCGATCTTTCGATACGCAGAGAAAGTCCGATCGTTTGACAAAATAAAGAAAATCAAACAAGTTTAAATCTTTCAAAATGAAAACATGCATTCATCAGGATATCTCTTTATTCTATTTTTGTCTCAGAATCATCACATAGCATTCATCAAGAAGCAAACAACCAAAGATTATCAGGCAAGCTTTATATTTATATCTTACTTGCAGATATCAGATTAGTCATGCACATTCACAGATCATACAAGAACCTACAGCCTTTAGACTTACTCTATCCATGGCAGATAACGTATATGCTGATGTTCTATCATTTCTCGCTTTTGTCGGATCAATTTCTCAAATTTTTTTTATATTTTCCATTTCTCCCTCTAAAATTCAAACAATTACCATTTTTTGAATTTTTTGAATTTTCTCCCCCTAAAGATAAGAACGAAAGAAAATGAATAACAAGAAAAATGAAAATGATCGATCAACACTTGACACATTTTGAAAATGATTTTTGTAAAAATCTGTGTTTCAAAAATAGGGACGATGCATTTTAACTTAAAAACACAAGTATCTCACTGTTAGCAACCTTACGATTACGAACAGGTCTTCCTGAAATACCTGCAAACACTGGAAAATAGTAAGTTCTTAAGACCCCGACCCTTATGCCCAACGATGATAGGTCGTCCAGTGTCTTCAACAAAATCTGTGTTGGCCGTGGAGACAACTTTCAATCTCCATTCCTGTTTTGGTTTGATGATTTCTAGTGAACCATCGTCAATTGATGAGTGACAATCAGAACTAATACCCAATATTTCTGAAAAAGACTTCTTTTTCCATGAAAATTTAGTATTGGGCATTGGTTCACTAAAAATAATGCCATCAAGATCAACATACTTTGTATGTTTGGCATTTGATGATGAATTGTTAGTTGTCGTAGGACAATTATTTGCATAATGACCTTTCTTACGACAAACAAAACAAAGTCTTTTACCAGTTGAATTAATAGAAATCGGTTTTCCAAACTGATCAGTCAGACATTCATCATAAACTTTTGAAAACACAGGTTGAAATTTCTTTGGTTTATAAAATTTTGAAAAACATTTTGGAGAATCATAAAAATCAGAATCATCACCATAACCAAATAATTTATCTTGACGATAAAACCTGTTAGAATTAGCAGAATAAAATGAATCTGAATTGTTACCGCCTTGTGGTGTATCATCAGATATACAAGAAGACTCTTCAGAAGAAAGCTTTTAACCTGGTGAAGATACTTTCTGCTTCCAACATTGTGTCTTCTTATCTGAAAATACCCTCTGCTTCTTTATCTTCTTCACTTTGAACTCCTTTTTGTTGAAATCCTTAGTCGGCATTTCTGTTCCTTTAAATCCCAAACCTCCATTTTTCTGTTTAAACTTATCTTGAACAGAAGTCGGGATCTCATGACCTTGTTTGGCAAGCTTTGTAAATTCAGACTTGATACCTTTCAAATCATTCTTCCCGGAAATCAATGAATCATCTATCACAATTTCAGAAAACTTTGGCACTGTTACTTTTTTGGGGTAATCAAACTTCATCCCTTTGCGGTAATCAACCTCCTTTTTATTTTTCTTTGATTTGAATTTTGTTTTCTTTCCTGAACTGGTATCAGCAAACTTTGAATAATCATGCTGTTCAACACCAGATGATGTAGCTGGAACAGACATTTCAATGTCCACTGGAGCAGGAACTTGATGAAGACATTCATCTTGACCATCTTTCTCACTCTTTTCCAGTTTATACATATAATTCAGAAAAGTCGGTGAATGGTTGCAATTTTTCAATCTTCGCTGCAAATCAAACATCTCAATCTTTTGTTCAGATATTTTCATATTAGCTTCCGATAACTCTTTCTGTGAAGCAATGTACTTGTCAGACAATATGTTATAATCGCTAATATGACATTGTCTCAAACGACACTCTTCCGAAACTTCGTAACCTTCTCCACCTGTGTCTTATAGTAAAGAACATCCTGTTTCAAAATGTTATTTTGACTTTGAATCTCACCATTTCCATCACGCAACTTTGTAAGTTCTTCTTGAAGTTGAATTACTCTATCGGCAACTTCCACAGCAGCTTTACTTACTTTTTCATATTTTTGTTATAGAGGATAACATTTCTCAAATAAAGCATCAAAATCTTCAATAGCTTCCTTTTCCTTAGCTTGAGCTTTATTACATTCTTCCACCAACAAATCCTTTTCTTTCAACCATTCTTTCTTAATACTAGCAAACTCCAAACAATTTGCACATGATATAGACACATCCTTTTGAATTTTGGTAGCTAAATCATTACAAACTTTACTTTTCCAATTCTCCACTTCTTTTGTCAAGGAAACATTTTCTTTAGTCAACTTTCCCACCTTATTCTCTAATTTTTCAATTATACCTTTAAACTTCAAATCTTGATCAATTGTTTTCTGAGAAAGTTTAGACATATGTTCCTCACACTGTGTCTTCACAAAATCCCATATCAGTTTTGCTTTTCGAAACTTCCTGATTGGTTTTTTAAGAGATATAGGCAAAGCTAACATAAGAAGTATAGTAGCTCTTTCATTTTGATCATATGCTTTCCGTTCTTCACTTGAAAAATTATGCATTTCCTTAAAATCACCATCACTATAAGCTGGATACTTATGTTCGTTTGTAATTGGGAACCATAATTTTTCATCCAAATCATTTACATATCCTCTAAAATTTGTTGCCCAACCATGATAATCTTCAAGATATATCAACTTTGGAACATTCTGACGATGACGTTCAGCAAAAACATCAATTTCATACATTTTGAGAATTTGAAAATTTTGCTTGGTCTGAACTCTCACCGAACTTTGTCCGAACTCTACTGAGACTCCGATCTTGCTCCGGACTTTGTCCGAACTTGATTGCACATTCCGAACTTAGATTTGTGTCCGAACTCCTCTGAATTCCCTCCGATCCTAATCCGAACTCTCACCGAAACAAGAAAGACCGAACTTCGTCCGAACAACCTCCGAACCTGGAGTTCGGAGCGGTTACTTTTCAGTTACTCCGAACCTCGAACGAACTCAGACACTCTCGACATAATTTTCACGATTTTGAGAGAATTTGGACAAGATTTTGACAGGAACTCAGGTAAAACCCATAGAAATGTTTTAGAAATGAAAATCACTCGAAAAGCTCAAAGATTTACTCGTTTTTGAATGAAAACAACTCGGTTTTATCAAGAAAACGACTACAATCAAAGCAAACGCAATAGAGCAACCTGGATTTGCTCTGATACCAATTGAAAAACCATAAGACGGATCTTACTATAGGTTTGCTTGATTGTAGAAAGAAAACGAGACGTAAATAATAGTTTGTTTTATTGAAATCAACATAGACTTAATTACAAACTCTCTCTGAAGCTCTCTAGAGAAACACACTCAAAACACATAGTTAAGAACTGGTCTCTCTCACTCATCTTTACATTCAAAGCACAAGTTCCTATATATAGACATCTGCTCCGATCTCCGTCCGAACTCCATGTTCGGCGGGTCTGAACCTCAGGTTCGGACTTAGTTCGGCCGGCAGCATGAACTTGTCTTGAATCTTCACATCGTCTTGTTCAGATACTTCACATGACGCACAGATTATGTATCAACACTACTGGTCCGTTTGTCTCGGTGATTTCAAAAGGACCAATGTAACGAGGGTTAAGTTTTTTTCGTTTTCCGAATCTGATGACACATTTCCAAGGTGACACTTTTAACATGATGCAGTCGCCCTTTTCAAAGGATAAGGGTTTGCGGCGGTTATCGGTGTAGCTCTTTTGTCTATCCCTAGCAGCTTTCAGTTGGTTACGGATTTGAAACACTTTCTTAGTCGCTTAAAAGATTAGTTCGGGACCAGTTAAATTGACTGTCACCAAACTTAGTCCAGCAAAGCGGAGATCTGCACTTTCTTCCGTAAAGTGCTTCGAACGGAGTGGCTTGGATGCTAGTGTGATAATTGTTGTCATCAGAGAATTCGGAAAGTGGGAGATGTTCATCCCAATTAGGCCCGAAATCGATCACACATGCTCATAGTATATGCTCAAGCGTTTGGATCGTTCGCTCGCTTTGTCCATTGGTTTGGGGATGGTACGCAGTACTCATGTCAAGGCGAGTACCCAACGCTTTCTGGAGGGACTTCTAGAAGTTCGCAGTGAAATGGCTATCGCGATCGGATATGATAGATATAGGCACACCGTGACGAGAGACGACTTCTTTCATGTAAATCTTAGTCTTCCATACTATCGGTTTCCTTAATCGGCAGGAAGTGAGCGGATATCGTCAGTCGATCCACTATCACCCAAATAGCATCACAACCTGATCTAGCTCTTGGCAGCTTGGTGATAAAGTCCATAGATATTTCTTCCCATTTCCATTGCAGAATGACCGGTTGTGTCAGTAGTCCGAACGGTTTTGGTATTCGGCTTTGACCTTCGAACATGTCAAGCATTTACCGACGTAGGTAACTACCTCGGCTTTCATGTTCGGCCACGAGAAGTGATCTCGCAGACCATGATACATTTTGTCTGATCTGGGGTGAATGGAATATCTTGATTTATGGGCTTCATCGAACACTAGTTTTCTCAAGCCTCCAAAGCTAGGTACCCATAGTCTATCCATAAAGTTTATGGTTCCATCAGGCTTTTCAATCAGTTGTTTCTCCATGCCATGCAGGCATTCGTTCTCCAGATTCTCAGGCTTGAGAGCTTTGATTTGAGCATCACGAACTTGTGACGTGAGATTCGAGCGTATGGTCATACTTAAAGCTCGAACACGACACGGTTTGGCATGTTCCTTCCTGCTTAAGGCATCATCTACAACGTTATCCTTGCCCGGGTGATAGCGAATCTTGTAGGTCCAGAAAAACTAACAACACACGATATTGATATCACAAACGAATGCGGTTTCCTCGTTAGTGATTGATTCGAGAAGAAAGTAGATGAAATAGACTTGATTAAACCAAAGAAGATCAAATCTTGAATGTAAAACACAACTTTCTTGAGCTATGAAATCTGGTCGTAAATACAAAGAGTAGCTATAATCGGAATCTCAAAAACTAGTTAATCATAAACTATAAGGGTTTATATACTACCCACTTACAAACCCTAAACCAATCATAAACACAAAACCGGCCCACATGGCCCAATCGTAAACTATTCTAAGCCCAATACTAATCAAGCCCACATCTAATGTTCATGCCTTAAATGATAGCCCAACAATCTTCCCCTAGGCATGAACCATTAGTCCGTCTATGGTAGCAGCAGATCAAATCTGAAAGTATTCTGCACATTGCTCGACCACCATTCGTTTGCTACAATCCGGTTTGCAGTTCCATGGAAGATCCCCACCCGTATAGCATTCTCAAGGTCATTCTCATCACCGAGAATTGGTTGGGAGGCGAGGAGCTTGATATCTTTTTCACCAAACCTAAGCAGGTCAACCGGATCGTAGAATCGGAACTGCCTCATCTTCTTGCAGAGGACCACCACCTCATGTGTTGCTGGATCATAAAACTAACAGTCAAAATTCTTGACCAAGGTACCGTCTTCAATTTCATCCAACATGTTTATCACTCTTGTGCGTTTGGTAGGTGGTCGCCTTGCTTCTCCTATTGGATCACCAGTCACTGGGCCAGTTCCAGTTTCAACCCATCTCACTTGCCTCAGATCGAAGTTCACAAAATTTTCGGCCAAGTGACTCAACAGGTTGTTCCGAATTAGGTCTCCTTCTGTGCTACTCCATCTGTTTATATATGGAGCTCTCAACAAGCTTCTGATCTCAGGCTTAGTCCAGGAGTGAAATTGAGTTCGTGTTCTGTAATACTCCACTGGACTGTAGCCATCACGGATAACAGCAAACAGCTTCTTCTCGGAGTCATAGTGCCAGCACAGAATTGCTTCACGACTCCCTCTTTTGTCGATTGAGCTTTCACCAACATCAATGGTGTATTGAGTGGGGGCTGGTCCTTGAAAATATTCTTTAAACCAGTTGTCGTGACCTTCTGGCGCTTTTGAGATTACTCTTCCACTTCGTGCATAGTCTGACATCTCTATGGTGTCATCTCCTTCATCTTCAATCATAGTCTCTGTACGTTGTGCAGCCTGAGATGAGCTTTGACCGGGGTCACCTGAAGCACCTGACACCACAGCACCTTTCAACTCATTATACTTCTTTTTCAAATCCATTAAGGCCTCATACAAATACTTAAACCTATTCTTGTCAGCCACTTCCTTGTCTTTTAACTTTCTGTTCTCAGCCTGGAGTGCTTTTATCTCAGTCTCTCTAATTCTGTTCTGAGACATCAGAAAGTTAATGTGAGGGTCTGCACTAATCCTCATCTCAATAGGCAGCTCAGCAGCTTGAAAAGGGCGGAAACTTGGGATAACAGTTGGTGGCAGACTTATCCCAGTAGAGACACTCACTTTAACAGGGATAGGTACTACAATAGTGTTATCAACCTCCAGAAATTTCCTTTCTTCATGAACAGGGCTATGTTCATTCAGAAGAGGACTTTCAGTCTGAACCTGGGCAGGTTGATCTTCAACATTCTGATCCGTTGGTTCTTCTTGAACACTTTGACTTTGAGAACTGGACCCTACTAGATGGACCATTAACAGACTTGAGCTAGTCTTTGTGAACTTGAACCGGATACTCCTTGGATCTGTCCTCTTCCTGGGAGATGGTTCACGAAAGGGGACATGCTCTTCAAGCATCTCATTCACATTGAACTGAGTATCCAACTCTTGAGGGATGGAGTCATCACGTTTTCTTCATCAGAGGGTATACCTTCCGTTTGATCCAGAACATTTACTGCAACTGGTGCTGTCACATCGTGATCTTCAGCAACAATCACATTCACAGTCGGCACATCTGGTTGAGGTTCAACCTCTGGATCTGATTCTATCACCTGCTCTCTAGCAACTTCAGGAAAGGCACCTCTTTTGGTCCATTCAATTCTTCCCTGAAAGTTGTTCTTTCCTTTTCTATCTTGTGTCTGCAGGCCAAACACGCCACTATCCATGAATTTGATGTCCAATTTCTCTATTCTTTCATCGATCATCGGGTACTTCTTCATCACCACCATTTGTACGAATCTTGGAGTCATAAGAAACTGATCTCTCGCACTTAAAACTGCATTCCCGACCCAATCTATCAGCATCATTTTTGAGAAGTTAAAGTTCCAGTCTAAGGCAAGTGCTAAAAACGCAGTCCCATGTAGCTTGTTCAGCTGATCAAAGCTTGTCCTCTTCCCCAAGTAGGACTTCTGCAAGTAATGAGCCAAGCACCTCCAGTAGTGCGGAAACAACTTCTTGAAGATAGGAGGGAACTTTCCTTCATATCCCATCAGCTGAGCACCTTCTAATACACGAGCCTGTGGGTACTCTATTGGATGTTCAGCTCTATCATTTATGTTCAGTCCCTGGCGGATGTCTTCTTCGAGTATCACTATTTGACGATTCTGAACAGTTGCTGTGATCCTCGTCTTGTCAGCATTCGCCCTTGCTGTTCCCTAGAATTCTCTTACAAGTTGCTCATCGATAAGCACACTTATCCGCAAGGCATGATTAATTTTGCATACATTCAGCCCAGCCACCAAAGAGTAGAAGAGTTGCATGTGCCTCTCTGGTGGGTCATCAAGATATGCAGGTATACAGTGATCCCTTTCAAAATGAATTTCTTCATCAAGCATGTTTTCTGCCATCTGAAACAACGAGACAAGTGTATCAAGTTTAAATTCAACATGAAATTATGTTTGTCATCAACATCTTGAAGTTCAATTGAGAGTCAATTTTAACTTGATAATTTCTGAAAATCTCAATTTAAGCGTTCAAGAAAAATATTTGATTTTGAAGCACAAGTTGACAAACACATTCTTTATAATCAACACATTCAATTTTAACTTAAAACGATTAAGTTTAATAAGATAATAAAATCATTTTGTGTTAAATTAAGTGTTTACAATTTTAACTCCAATTTTTAATGAGTTTATGATTGAACTTCGGGTTTACGATTGGAATGTGGGTTTACGATCAGAGTCAAGTGAAACCAGGTTTAGCCCAATCGTAAACAATGAGCCCGATCGTAAAAAGCATCGGAAACACTGATCGTATACACCGATCGTAAACACCGATCGGAAACACCGAAGGGTCGTCTTCTTTATCTCGACGATCATAAACATGCTAATCCGCCATTGACGAACCTGCAACATTCTCAGAAACACATTAAACACCTCAAACTTGTAAAATGAACATCTAGCACTACCTTTCAAGTGTTCCAATCACGAATCCGACTTCTAATCACGCAAAATCGACTCGAAATGAGCCAAAACAGACGATGATCAAGAATTAGGGTTTAAATCACAAAATCCGTGAATAGAATGATGAAGTCTCGTGAACACGGTCGATTAACAATGGGTTCTTGGTCGGAAATGTATTGCGAACGTGTCTGTGAGCTCGGATTAACCGGAGGGTGGTCGGATGTGGTCGGCAAAGGTTTTCCGGTGAGGTCAGCGGCGGAGGTAGGGTTTCAGTGGAGGCGATCGTAAACGCAGACAGGAGAGGATCGGAAATGAGAAAGTAAATCGTGAATGGGGGTTTTGTTGATAAAAATTTTCATTTTGCCCCCTCAAGTCTTGAAAGTCATACAAACACTCCCAAACCTCAAAAAAAAGGTTAATTTTCTTAAAAAAAATGTTAACTTTGAGAAAAATTGAGAATTTATGAAACTTCCCCTCAGACTCAAACCCCGAGTATCTGATCTTGATCATAAAATAAAAATAAATTTTAAACATTTAAAGACTTACAAGATAAAATAAACCATAAAACAATTAACCCTAGTTACAGAAATTTAAAAATTACTTGTCTCGAAGCTGATGTAAATTCATGGATCAAACCAGACAAATCTTTAACTGAGGAACCCTTTTCAGCCTCCGTTACTCGACGCTCTAGATAATTGCCCAAAAAATTCTGAAACCATATAAACTCACATCCAGTTAAAATTTTAAGTGCTTAATTGTGGTACATAATTACCGTCATGTTTAACCGTCCCCACACCCAATCGTTCATAGCAAAACCTACCCAACCTCAGAGTTTATTGAGGATTCACAAACCCCCAACTTGAGGAACCAAGCAACACCTTCATGACAAACACTTATTTTCTTAATTATCAGTTGGTGATCAGGTCGGCCGCATAAGCACGCAGAGAAGACCAAACCAAATAATTACTTTATTGATTTTTCTTTTTGTTTTCTATTTTTTTTAATATTTTTCTTTTTTTCTTTTTCTTTTCATTCTTCTTTTTGAATGAGGTGATGTCATAACAGCAGAACATGGCGTGTGAGAGAGTGAATACTAGGTGAATACCACTCTCAACCCGTTTTTGCTGGGACTCAGTCTTTTAAACTATGTAAACCAGGATGGAAAACTTAAACATATATAGAAGTTAAGTTTACTGCACTTACATGGATGATCATAGTTTTTGATTTAGCTTACCGAACATCATCTTTGAGACGTCTTTCACTTCTGCCTTACACGTGTCAGTCTCCGATTGTCTTGGAAATTTATATCACTTCCTACCAACTCAAGGCAACAAAAGACATCATAAAAACCTCAAACAGATATTTTTTAGATTTTCTGAAACAACGATATTTATTCACCTGTTTTTATGAGGCTTTTGAAAGATAAACACACATATTTTGTTTTATATTTTTATTATTATTATTATTATTATTATTATTATTTTTTAATTTTAAATTTTCTAAAAAATTTACAAGAAATTTTGATCAGATCATTCCTCGAAGGCAATCATCCTTAGGCCTTCGACACACATTTCAAAATTGGGACGAGGTAGGGGTTTTGTGAAAATATCAGACACATTCTGGTCTGAGCTCACCTTTTGAAGCTGAATGAACTCCCGATCATAACAATCACGAATAAAGTGTACCTTGATGTCTATGTGCTTTGTTTTTGAATGATGAACGGGGTTTTTCACAATTTCTAGAGCAGCAGCGTTATCACAAAAGATAGGAGTGTTAACGAATTCCATACCGTAATCAGTGAGCTGATTTTGTATCCATACTACCTGGGAGCATCCAGCGGATGCTGCCACATATTCAGCTTCTGCAGTTGACTTTGAGACGGTATGCTGCTTTTTGCTCTGCCAAGAAATGAGTCTATCTCCCAGATACTGACATCCACCAGTTGTTGATTTCCGGTCAAGATCACTGCCTCCATAATCACTGTCAGTATATGCAAACAATTGGAAACCAGTGTTCTTTGGGTACCAAAGTCCAAGCCTAGGCCTGCCCTTCAGATACCTAAAGATACGTTTAACAGCAATTAAATGTGAAAGTTTATGATTAGTCTGATAGCGGGCACACAGACACACTGCATGCATAATATCTGGCCTGCTTGCTGTCAAATACATAAGTGATCCAATCATCGAGCGATACATGAATTCACTCACTGGCTCCCCATCTGCATCTGCTGTCAGTAGAGGTCGGGACGCCATGGGAGTTGAGATTGGCTTGGAGTCTTGCATTTTGAATTTTTCTAGAATCTCATTCACATATTTTGCTTGGTGAATAAGAATCCAAGATTCATCCTATTTCACTTGCAAGGCTAGGAAGAAACTCATCTCTCCCTGATCACTCATTTCAAATTTCTTTCTCATTATCTCTTCAAACTCGGTGCATAACTCTTCGTTTGTTGACCCGTAGATGTTGATACATGGTCCTTGATCGTCATGTGAAGTATCGAATACAAGACGGATTCACACAAGAATGCTGAGGTCCGAACTCAGGCCGAACCTGGAGTTCGGACACGGCCGAACGTGTGGCCGAACCTGAGGTTCGGCCGGTCGTATTTCAGCACTATAAATATGTTGTCTTGTGTAGAATTGATTAGGGGTTCATGTCATATCTTCTGAGTGTCTTTGTGTAAACTCTCTGTGGTTAATACAAGCCAGATTTGTATTTACTCTCTGTGTTCTATTCGTTTATATTGATTTCGTTAGGACTAAGTAGAAGATCCGTACGCTCACGTACTTTCAAGTGGTATCAGAGCATTAGGTTTGCTCTACTAGTCGGAAATTAGTGTTTCTCAGAGTTTTGAGTTCAAATTCATGTTTTTGCGAAAATGTCAAATATTTTTGAGTTCATTTGATTGTTTCGAGTTTGCTTTTCATTCAAAATTCATTCCTGAGTTGTTTCTATCATGTTTGCTTGAATTCCTATCGAAAATTCCAGTGAAAAACGTTGAAAATCGCGAAAATGGCGTCGAGTGAATTCTGTCCTGTTTGAGGTTCGGACAAGTTCGGCATAACCGCTCCGAACTTGAGGTTCGGAGGGAGTTCGGTCTCTTTATTGATTTGGTGAGAGTTCGGTGAAGGATCGGTCAGTGTTCGGACTATGTTCGATGATAGTTCGGAGTTGTTTGATTCTTGTTCGTCCGAAGGTCAGGTTCGGAGAGAGTTCGGCGTTGTCAAGACTCGGACTAAGTTCGGAGGAAGCTCGGAGGAGGTTCGGACGAAGTTCGGAGTGAACAGTATCTAATTTTTTCAAAAATGTCCGATTTTCAAGCGTTTGCGGCTATTCAAAATTCGGTTCAAGCTACGATGCAAACAATGATGAATTATGATAATGAAATCGGAACAAGTCAGAAAGTTCCCAAATTGTTAAAATTGGAAGATTATCATAGTTGGGTTAAACGGTTTGAAGCGTTTGTCGATACGAATGACATTGATATGTGGTTAGCGTTCACTGAGCAATATGTTTACCCTAAAGATGAAACTGGTGAACCTATTCTTCAAAGAAAAATGTCTTCTGAACAAAAGAAAGCTTATCAAGCTGAGAAAAAGGCGTATGGTATGTTAACAATGGCATTGCCTAAAGAGTTACTGCATCAATTTGCTGGTAACTACACATCAAAAAGTCTATGGGATGCGTTGGAAAAACGATGTGAAGGCAATGACCAATACAAGAAAAGTCGCCAAAAGGTTTTGAAGAAAGAGTTTGATAGTTTTAAGCATTATCAGAATGAAACGATTCCCAATCTGATTGCAAGATTTGCTCATCTGATGAGTGAAATGCGTTTGGTGAATCTTACTAAAGAAGAGGTTGCTACGAAAGAAAAGATCTTGGAAGCTTTGCCTGAAAATGGGAGAATTATGTGATGATGATTACTCACGATAAGGATTTTTCAGGATTGTCTTTTAATGATTTGGTACAAAGAATTCAGGCTCGGGATATGGAATTAATGGTGAATAAATCACTTCCTACACAAATTCAGAATCCTGCAGTGTATCATGGTGAAAATGACTCTACAATGAATGCTGGGAAGTCTACTAGTCTTAGTTCTGCTCTTCCTACAGCATTTCTAGCAGGTAAATCTAAAATTCCAAGTTATTCTTCTGCTGGTTGTACTGTGTCATTTCCAAGTTCTTCGACTTAAAGTGCATTGTCTGTTCAAACTGTCGATGATTATAATGCATTGATGTCTGCATTAGTATCTTCATACTTTGGTGTTATCACTGGTTCTGTGAGTAATGCTGAGTTAGAAAATGAAGATTATGATCAGATTGATTATGATCATTTGGAGGAAATGGATCTCAATTGGCAATATGCTATGTTGGTTCGTCGAACGAAGAAATTTTTCAATAGAACTGGTAAGAAGAGACTAAATCAAGAAGGAAAGATTGGATTGGACAAATCTAAGGTGAAATGTTATAAGTGTTCAGTTTATGGTCATTTTGCTCGAGAATGTCCAAGTTCTGCAGAAAGTAAATTGAAGACTGGTCAGCATGCACATTTAGTTTTTCATCCATCCAATGAAACTGAAAAGATTGATCAGAAATCTGCTACTCTTGCTCATGATTGGACTGATACATTTATGCATCCAGATGGCTTTGCCTGGAATGCAGATTCAGAAATTAAAAAGAATAATACTCCAATCTCAATTGCTTTAACCGCTCAACATGCTGATAATGAAAGCTTTTTAACAGAATCTGATACTTCTTCAAGTATATCTTTGGTTCAAGAAGAATTACCTAAGTCTTCTGAGAATTCAAAAGATGATGAATTTAACTGTTATAAATGTGAGAAGTTGCTCAAGAAGATTGCAAGTTTTGAACAAGATTGTCAAATGTCAACTGAAGAAATTGTGGTGTTAAAGAAAAAGTTGGACGATTTTCAAAAGAAATATTATGCATTAGTTCATGTTCATGAAGATGTTTTGAAGGAAAAGGCTCAATTGGCTGAAGAGTCTGAGAAAGCCAAAGCTGAAGCGTTAGATGCAGTTCAAGATTTTGAGAATTTGTTTGAGAAGAGTTATCCGGTTCAGCAAAAATATGAAGAGGCTACTGCTCTTATAGCCACAACTGCTGTTACCGTTGAGAAGCTTCAAAACAAGATTTCTATGCTTCAAGATGAAAATGTTCTATACAGAGACAAGAATGAAGTCTTAACTAAAGATGTTGAGATCTATAAACAAAAAACAGAAAGTGTTCTTCAAGAACTATTTGCAGAATGTGAAATCAGAAAGTTACAAACGTATGAATATGATGATCTCAATGCAAAGTTCATCAAGTCACAGCAAGAGGTGTTTGAAGGTCAACAAAGAATTAATGACTTGAAATTGGAGATTTTGGAGTTGAAACGACAAGTTAAGAATTGCAATTTGTCACCAACATTGCTTAATTTCTTATACAAGCAGGATCAGAGTTCAGAAAGTTCTAAGCAGAATTATGTTCACTCGGTACCTCAACCAGTGGATTTAATTGAAGTTACTGCTGCTCATATTGATCCAAAAGATGAATTGCATGATTATTCCAAGTTTGCCACTTCACCCAGGAAAAACAAGTCCAAGTCTAAAAGGAAGGAGAAGCCATTGGGTGAAGCTCCAAAGTTTACTTCAAAGTTTTTTTGCTGGAAAATGAGAAAGTATTTGATAAGGTTGTTTCCAGTTCTTCATCTGCAACCGAAGAAGAGAAAGTTTTGATTGAAAAGAACAAGCTGAAGGATATTAAGGCTAAATTCACTAGTGAAGCTAAGTCAAGAGAAGCTTCATGTTCTTCTTCAAGTTCTTCCAAGGTTTCAGGTTCCAAGCACAAAGGTTTGGGTTTTGTTATGAAGGACGTTCCGGCTGTTGCAAAGAAACCAGTGAAAGCTGACAAGGCTATTAAAGCTAAAGTTACAAAGAAATCACCATCTTCGAAGGAATTTACTTATTATTCTGGAAGATCATCATCGTTAAGGAGTCCATCTCCTAGGTATGATTCTTCTGATGGTTTCTTTGATAACTTTCATTCTGAACATTCATCTGATTCTAAACAATCAAACCATTTTTCAAATAATTTCAGAGAAAGACTTTGTTATGTATGTCGTCAACCGGGACATCTCGCTGCTGAGTGTCCGACGACTGCATATATCCACAAAACTGCCAAATATGTGGATAACGACGGTCAAATTTTTGATGAGCCATGGTCTCCAACGATTAAATCAACTCGTAAATCGTCTTGGTCTAAATCAAGTACGTCGGTTGAATCTGATTCAGGTTCTGATAAAAAATTAAAACTTTTACAAATTTGGAAACCAAAAGTTGTTTCCAAGGCCAACAAGGACTTTGTGGAAGACACCGGGCGACCCGACACTGCTGATTCGGGTCGATCCCAACACGATTAATGTTTTCTTTGGTGTCCAGCAGGTGTTTCAGGAAGACCCTTTCGGTGATTGGAAAATTGCTGATTGTGAAATATCTGTTTTAATTAAATTGCATTCAAAATCAATTTTTGTTTTTCAAAAAGGCTAAACTGCTAGTATTCGTGTTGGTTGATCAATTTTTCTTATTTTTTTTACTTCGTCTCATTCTGAGGGGGAGTTTGTTTTTGCAAAAATACAAAAATAGTGTTCTCTTTTTCAGATCGTAAAAATGAAAATCTATAAATAGAGTTGTCATTTTTAGGGGGAGAAATTTGAAAAAGACAAAAACATTGAAAAATGCAAAAAAGCCAAAAACATTGAAAAATGAGAAATTGTATCCGACATGATTGGGAAATGATGGTACATTGGCTGATAGTGTCTAACTCATGGATAAAGTGAATGAAAAGGCCATAAGACCATTTGATCGATGTGCAAGGTAGGCTCAGCAAATCAGAAAGTATACAAATGTGATATACACTAAATCTGATGCTTGACCTAGTGGATAACATCTTGATGCATATCTCATGATATATCAAGAAAAAGATATGTGAAAAATAAAATGAGAAGTCACTATGTATACATGTGTTCATTTTGCAAAGATTTAAACTTGTTTGATTTTCTTTATTTTATCAAACGATCGGACTTTCTCTGCGTGTCGAAAGACCGACCTGATCGTTGTTCGTTTGACGTTCTGATTTATTTTCTTTGGTGTTTCGTATAACTCATCGGACTTTCTCTGCGTGTACGGGAGTACCGACCTGATTGTTGTTGAGTTATACAACTTCAACTTGTTTTATTTTCTTATTTTGTTAAATCTGAGGCCTTATCTGCGTATCGAAAGATCGACCTTAAGGTAGACGATTTAACGTTCTTATTTCTTTTTGCATGGAACACAGTTGACTATATCATGGTTACAATCATTATGTGATTAAAATCACAAATGAAATCACAAAAATGTGATAAGCAAAAGCATATCTGAGTATGTCTGAAAGTGTGGGGTACACTGGTCATTGCAAATTTAATCAATATCTTAACATATCCAGATGTTATGAGTATGATTGTGCCAGAGTTTAAAGTTGGACAACCTATATCTGCAATCGGCATGGCTTATGTACTTCAATAATTGAAATTGAAATGTAGTGCAGCATGTTATGACCAATATGATCCCAAGTTGTGATCTTTCTCACAAAAGACAAAAATAGTGTCTAATTCTGTAATACTTTTATGTTTCTTATCGGAAAAATACCAAAAAGATTTTGGGTGTGTTTTGATATAAAGTTTCTAAAAGCCAAAAAGATTTTGTTTCTTATTTGTTTTCGATTGATCAACACGAATTACGAAATCATTTTTAAAATCAAAATATCTTGGAGTCTCGAAGAGACATTTTGCACCAAGATTATTTATGTTGGCAGGTTTCTAAGTGGGAAGAGGACATCACAACTTCAAGTCTTCTGAAGTTTGTTGATAAAGAGATTACACACGATGCAATATCAAGTATTCAAGATTGAACTCATCGTCAAGATCGAGGAAGAGTTTGATTGAAGATACAAGATACAAGTTTGAATAGAGAAGATGATACTGCACATGCCAAGGGGGAGTTTGTTGATACATGGTCCTTGATCGTCATGTGAAGTATCGAATACAAGACGGATTCACACAAGAATGCTGAGGTCCGAACTCAGGCCGAACCTGGAGTTCGGACACGGCCGAACGTGTGGCCGAACCTGAGGTTCGGCCGGTCGTATTTCAGCACTATAAATATGTTGTCTTGTGTAGAATTGAGTAGGGGTTCATGTCATATCTTCTGAGTGTCTTTGTGTAAACTCTCTGTGGTTAATACAAGCAAGATTTGTATTTACTCTCTGTGTTCTATTCGTTTATATTGATTTCGTTAGGACTAAGTAGAAGATCCGTACGCTCACGTACTTTCAGTAGATGATGTCATCTACATAAACCTGCACCATGATGATGTCATCCTTCACCCTCTTCCTAAACAGAGTCTGATCAACCACTCCTCTTGAGTATCCATTCTCCACCAGATGAGTTGATAGTGTCTCATACCACGTGCGTGGAGCTTGATGTAGTCCATACAAAGCCTTATCCAGAAGATACACATGATCTGGATACTCCTCATCTACAAACCCCGGTGGTTGAGTCACATAAACTTCCTCATTCATTTTTGCATATAGAAATGCTGTCTTGACGTCCATCTGGCGTACTGTGAAGTTTAGATATGAAGCAACTGCAAGGAATATCCGGATAGCCTCCAATCTGGCCACGGGTGCATACACCTCATCATAGTCAATTCCATGAATTTGTCTGTGGCCCTGAACAATCAACCTTGCTTTGTTTCTGACAGTTATACCCGTGTCATCCTTCTTGTTCTTGTATAACCAACGTGTGGGTATAACGTTCTTGTTCTCTGGCCTTTCCACTAGGCGCCACACTCCCAGCTTAGAAAACTGATTAAGTATGGCCTCTATCCAACTTGGATCTCTGAGAGCAACCATCACATTAGGAGGCTCAATCTGGGATATGAAACACGAATACATGCAAAAATTAATGTCTCCCGTGCGGCTTCTAATGGTAACACTTGCTGAAACTGGTCCAAGTATATTGCTGATTGGATGGTCTTTATTGATCCTTGATACTTGAACATCTGGCACAGAAACAGAAACAGGCAGGTTAGAATTAACAATATTATCACTCATACCTTGTTTTTGAGAAATTTCTGAATCATCATCTTTAGTTACCGAAGATCCCGGAGCATCTGCATTGACATTTGTGGGAACAGCATCTGTTGCTTTCTCACTAACTTTTTCAACAAGAGGTCTTGATTCAGATGATTGAGCAATAATGTCTTCTTCTTCACCCAAATGATGGAAAACATTTGAAAAAATGAATCCTTCAAACAGCGACCCATAATCAAAAATCCAATCTGGTCCACTCACTGCATCTGTAGGATTGTCTTCAAGCCAGTCTACGTTATATGCCTCAATGATAACTTTTGTGGTTTTGTTGTAGACACGATAAGAACTATTTGCTGAATAACCCACAAAATAACACTCATCAGCCTTAGCCTCGAATTTCCCAACATCGGACTGAATCAGAACCGTGCATGGACACCCGATTGTCTTGAAATATCCCACTGTTGGCTTCTCTTTATAAACAATCTCATACGGAGTCTTCTCATTACGCTTGTTTAAAAGAACACGATTCTGCACGTAACAAGCCGTATTAACTGCTTCAGCCCAGAAGAAGATTGGCAATTTAGCTTCACACATCATTGTCCTTGCTGCTTCAATGAGCGTCCTGTTTCTTCTCTCAGCGACTCCATTCTGTTGCGGAGTGTAGGGTGCACTGAACTGTCTCTCTATCCCCTTCTCTCCACAGAACATATTTAACTCTGCATTCTTAAATTCTGTTCCATTGTCCGTTCTGATAGCCTTGACCTTCTCGTTCAGCTGATTCTCTATAAGTGTGACAAACTGTTTCACTAAGATCGGAGTTTCATGCTTGTTTGATAAAAAGAAGACCGAAGTGAATCCTGAGTAGTCATCCACAATCACGAGACAGTAAGAGAATTTGCTGATGCTTTGTACTTGCATTGGCCCAAATAAATCCATGTGTAGAAGTTGTAACATAGATGACATTGAATTTGCTATCTTTGGACGGTGCGGCAACTTGTGTTGCTTCCCCTTCGCACAAGCCACACATTTTTCTACAGTAGAGAAATCTTTGATAGGCAGCTTTCTGACATGTTCTCCCTTTGCAAGCTTGGTCAAATTCTTCATGTTAGCATGCCCCAGACGCCTATGCCATAACAGAGCTAAGTTCTCATTTTGTTTGGATATGAGACAGGCTTCTTCTGAAGTTGGAGGTTGACCCATGTTAAGCTGATAAGAGTTTTCTCTTCTCGGAGTACGCATCAAGATGCACTCCTCTGGAATCTTCACACCAGGCTTGAGAATAATGCACTCCTTACGGTTGAACAACACAGAATAGTCTCTATCACAAATCTGCGAGACACTCAGCAGACTGTGTGACAGCTCCTCCACATAGTGTACGTCAGAGAATGATAAGTTACCACTTCTCACCACTCCTTTCTTGCTTATTATTCCACCCACATCACCTGCAAATGATACTCCTCCCCCATTGAAGTCTTCCACATCTTCCAAAAGGGATAAGTCTCCGGTCATATGTCGGGAGCAACCGCTATCAACGTACCAGAGATTGTTGATAGATCTTCTTGGCTGTCCCTACACAAATCAGAGATCAGTGAGATTTAGGTACCCAGGCCATAACAGATCTGGGCACACCTTTGGAATCAATGTAATTAACTAATTGGAGGATCATTTCTGGCTTTGATTCAGGTACATTCACATTTTGAATGTTGACTTTTGGTTTCCAGGTGGTATTTTTCTGTGGGCTCAACACATTTGATGAGTTCTTGACTGACACAGGTTTCTTTTGTGGAGATGTGGCCTTTTTACCAGATGGCTTTTTAACAGGTGTCCACCCAAGTTTCAATTTTGTGTAAACAAGTTGTTTTGTTTGAGTGACATCTTTTTGTTTTAAAACCTGTTGCTCAACTTTAGCTTGGCCATTAGGTTTATTAAGTCTTTTGACTTTAGCCACTTGTTTCTCAACAAATTCTGGCTTTATCTTATCATTTTTTTGTAAACTCCTTTAACATAAGTTGGTTTTGGAGTTTTTGCCACATTCCATTTTTCAACAACAGGCTTTGTCACAGGTGCCTTTGTGTTTGAAACCTTAGACTGTTGAGTCTTCATTGGTTCCAAACACTACTTCCCCTTAAACAAAGCTTGTTGCTTCTGCTTTTGCTTTTCTCCTGTCATCATTTTCTCCAACATACTAGTGCGTGGGTTTTGCGGATAGTATGGTTGAAATGGTCTATTCACACAATTCGCAGCAAAGTGTCCCGGTTTTCCACATTGAAAACAGTTCATAAGTCTAGGCCCATTGACATGACTACAGAGGTATGAACGTCTTGGGTAAGACGACTTCCACTTTGGCTTATCATCCCATTTGTGTATAACATGTTTTGTGGCTTTTTCTGGTTGTGTGATTAAACAAAATTGTTCTGATTTAGACTTGTTTGTTGTCACACCGCCCTCCTCCGCACCCTGCCAGGTGTGGGGGAGGGCGTTGGACCGGCTGTCCGTATCATTACCCGAGATTACCAACGCTTCTAACAACAAACACATACACATACAACGAACATCCAGCCCACACATAAGAAAATGTTAGACCGACTCATGAGCGAGGATGCACTGCCCTCTTATTCGATCTAACAGAATCAATAGCCACCGGATATGGCCTGGAACTGAATAAGGATACATTATATCGAAGGAAACATAGTCATTATCATGTCTTCATAGTTCATTCATAGTTCATGGTTCATATTTCATAGTTCATACATGCCCAAATTCATATTAACAACAACAACCCAGCAACGTTCCAAGTTCATAATAGGTTCATTCCTACACTTGCTTACCTGCAACATAAGTCATTCATAACATGGTCAACAACAATGTTGTTGGTGAGTCTTAACTACTATCATATCATTAACAGTTTTCAAACACACACTGGTTATGAAATTATCAAATCACACCAAAGGTCAAACTTTATGTACTCTACGGTACGTCGCAATCAGCCGTAAACCATCAACGAGTAAGAATTCATATTCAACATATAAGGACATATTCCCCCTAGTTACCTAATACTAGAGGATCCGGATGAACATGGATAAATCAACTATAATGGCCGTTATAATCCCTTATATGCCTAGTGGCTCAACCTTAATGACCAGAAAGTATATGATGACCCACACAGGGCATCTTCGAACTAACAGTGTTTGACAAGATAAGTTCATAACAGATATAACAAATACATCAAACAGAATTGTGATCTTAAACAGTTAATTTCATGAGAGAAGTCAGAAGACTCACACAAAGAAGTCAGAAACGGTGGCTAGACAGTATATCCGAGAAAATATCCTCTCTTTGATTTTTAGCAACCTATCATCGTTATCATGTTCATATTCGTCATATTCGAGGCTAACATGTCCCATATCATTCTCAGGTTGAAATTAGCATAAAATACAGTTACTGAATCAGTCTCGATAATTTTTGGTTCATCCAAAATTGGCTAAACATTCTGTCATTTTCCTTCATAGGCGTACCGCCTGGAAGTTTACATTTCTGGGCGGTACGCTTCAAATGGTCGACTGATTTCCAGATTTCAAGTCCGGGCGTACCGCGCCGAGTCATATGTTTCTGGGCGGTACGCTGGAATCTGAGATTCCGGTTTCTGTTTTCCTTTTCTGGGCGTACCGCTCTGTATGCAGAGTTTATGGGCGGTACGCCCCCATCTGTGAACAGGGGCCCGACTATTTTGTCTTTTAGTGCCGTTTTTCCATTTTGATGTTTTAAGTCCAGAATTTTTACCCGATCAGTTTCATATTATTCCGAGGGGTCAATTTGGGGTTTGTGGTCTAAAACCTTAACCAAAGCATAACCCCAATTCCCGAGCTTTCTAAATAAGGTAACTTCATTATTTCGACCCCCGATTCATACAGATTTCATTAGGGACAGAATCCCTATGTCCCAATGACTTATTTCTTATATAGATACACTGATCAACTCTGGATTCAAGGGATCTAAGTTTGCAAAGTTTCCATTTATGGAAAGAAATCAACATGCATGCATAGAAGAGTTGTACCTTGTGAAGAGATCCTTGTACAACCGAGCTTTTCAGCTTTACTTGCCTTCTCTAGTCCCCAATCTGCTTCCCAAGTGCTAAAATCTGATTGCATGCATGATCCATAACCAAATTTATGAATGTATGATCTTAAACAAACCCTAATTAACCTTCTTAAGCAAGAATCAACACATTCTCACCTCGATTAACCTTGAATTCAGTTCCTACACCCTCTGATCATCCCTCTTTGCATATACACAGCTGCAATCATGAAGGTTTAGGCCTTGAGTGGAGGTTTCTTTAAGTAAACATGGGTTTAATGGTAAAAGTGATTGAATGAGAACTTACCATTGAAGAACACACCTCAAATCTAAGCCCCTTTGCTTGAAATTGGTAGAACAGAGGTCTGGAACACTATCACAGAACCCTTGGACGGATATATGCAGAGAGTCACAAGTTGGGAATGGCTATAAAGGCCAAAATCATAGTTCTTATCGAACTGTAATAGAGGCGTACCGCCCCAAAATACATATTCTGGGGCGTACCGCCCGGATTTTGAGGTTCGCACATACCAGAATCCGCGGGTGCCGTAACCCAACCCGTTTATCAAATGGGTCGCGTACCGCCTAGGATTTCTTTATCCTAGGCGTACCGCCCCAATTTGTAATTCAGAAACTTATGAGAGTTTCTCATTTGAAAATTCCACCTCGGATCATCGTTTTATTCACAAAGGTTACATTTGTTCTATTGAAAGTTGACACAACCTGGGGATAAGCAACAAAATCTTTGGGCTTAGTCTCACGACCTACTTTAGTGTTAGGCACGCGAATTTTAAAACCATCAACTTTTTCATTGGAATTAGAAAGATGTTTTGATAACAAAGATACAACTACTTGTTTTGACTTGGACGTATTAAGTTCTGACACATGTGCCAGAACATCATCCTTAGGTAAATTAAGCCTAGAACTACTAGACACATGACATTCATTGACTTTCAAACATTCAGCATCCTCCCCTGACACATCTTCAATACCTACTTCATCTGCACATGAAACAAAGCCATCAGCAGGTTCAACACTATTGTTTAATGATTCCTGGGACGGACCCGATTTACTTGTGGATGCCATTGTTTCATTCTGATTACCCAACCCATAGATCATGTGTTTCTCATTTTCAAATTCCTGATCAGTCATAGGTGTTACTCCTACTAGAACACTGTCTAAGGGAGGTCCTATCTCATGTGTTCCTGCTTCCGATCTATCAACTTGATCCTCCTCAAGGATTATTCCTATTATGTGTCTAGTCTTATCTTGAGGAACATCATTCTTGTTTTTGTCTGAGAAGCTAATCCCTATTCCACCTTTGTCCTTACCTATTCTAACCTCAGTTATGTAGGTGTTCAAAGACTTACTGGCCTCTAGCATTCTTTTGCTTCTCATATGATTCATATCAAGTTTTACTTGAAACTCATTGTTCTTATGCTTAAGTTCATCTATCTGCTTACTAAGTTCAGCTATTTCTAACTTAGCATTGTCATACAGAAGAGCTTTCTCAGTTGCCAGTTTTTGATATTTCACTATGTCTAGTTTCTGAGCTTTTACCTTCTCTTCATTCTTTTGCCATCTACCCTTAAAATAACTCCTCTCGCATTTTATCTCAAACAATTCTAACTAATAATTTTTACAGATTTGTCTAAGTCTAGAAATTATACGAGCACAAGTGGGATCAGAACATACCTTGATGTTATCAACCTCAGCAGCAAAGGCTTCCTTGTCTTCTATCTGAACCTCTTCAGGTTTCTCATCAGTTACAACAAATGCATGCTCTTCCTCATCATCCCTTTCCATAGCAGCAATCATTGCATGTGACAGGCTAAACTCTTTTAACTAAGGAGTCCAGTCATATCCACCTCCTTCATGTACAACCAAAGCACTTGACTCTGCCTTTCCTTTGCCATCACCAGCTTTCCTTTCTTCTGTTCTTTCTTTCCTCGGCTTTGTGCACTCTTTTGCGAAATGCCCATACTCGTCACAGTTGTAGCACCTCAGCTTGCTCTTGTCAAACCCCATCCTGATCTTATCTTGGTCCTTCCATACATTTCTCCCAGTCTTTGCCATGAACTTATTTGCTCTGAAAACAGCCATTGCCATCTGCCAAGAGACATCCAACATCTCTACATCTTCTGGATTTATCTGATTTAGCTCCCCCGACAGCATCTCAGTAGGCACTAAAGTTCCTGCCATGAGAGCATGATAGTTGTTCATAAAGCCCATTCCGAGGGCAAAGTTAGGATCATTTGTAGCATCAGGGCTGACACATCCACTTGAACTTGCATGAGGTTGTGCCACAAAAGCAGTTGACTTTGCGACAGAGCTTGGTCCACTTCCAGCTGACTTTCCATCTTGTTTAGAATCCACTTCTTCTGACAACAGGGCTTGGTTCAATTTTCCCGCCAAACTAAGGGAGCTTATATGGTTCAATTCTCTCTACTTGTCATCAATAAGTTTTGACTTCAATTTGTTGATCATCTCATCAAGAGATAGCTCACTCAGCTTGGTGTTGTCCTTAATGATGGAGATGTTGGTATTCCAGGATTTGGGCAAGCTATTCAGCAGTTTCAGGTTCTTATCCTCCAGATCTGGTTCAACACCATAGCTTGACATTTCGGCCATCAAAGACACGAACCTTTGCACCTGTGCTTCGAAGGATTCACCTTGAATGTGGTTGAATAGGTTGAATTTCTGCTTCAGCATTTGCTTGCGGCTTGCCTTAATGTCCAGATTTCCCTCATAAGCCACTATCAAAGCATTCCAGAGTTGTTTGGCAGTCTTGCAGTGCTTAAATCCTTGTGCAATGTCTGGTGTAAGTGCCATAGTCATAATAGCAAATGCCCTTTCTGCTTTGTTGCATCTTTCCCAATCATCATCATCATATTCGTCTTCCGTTTTAGCTTTACCCGCATTGGTTCCTTCTGCATGTGTACGCGTGTGTGGCCCATGAATTACCGCTTTCCATAGTCTTAAATCAACACTCTTCAAGTGGTTTTCAAACCCATATTTCCATTCCAGAAAATTATCCACCGATGTGAGTCTTGGTGGACGAGTGATGGATCCAATCTCAAAATCCAACTTCTGATACATACTTGGTTCGAAATCCATAACGCAAGCTTAGGAAAACTTAAATCTAAAGTCCAAATGTCCAAACAGTGAGATTACGATCGTAGACCCTGATTACGATCGAGAATACTTGATTACGATCGAGACTACGGAGCAAGTCGTAAACGCCTGATCGTAAACACCGATTACGATTGAGTCTTATCGTAAACAGTGATTCCGGCTGAGGGAATGTAAATACCGATTACGATTGAAGTTTCCGGCAAGTAGAAATCGTAAACACCCGATTCCGATCAGAAGAAGTCGTAAACACAAATTTTCGGATCGTAAACTGATAAAAAACGTTGCTTGAAGTCGTGAACGTGTTTCTGATGAAGATCTTCAAGTCCACCAGTCGCAAACACACAAACCTAGCAGCAATAGAATCGTAAACTCGAAGAACAGCCTTCAAACCTTCAAAAACTCGAACTTTTTCCAGAAAAACCTCGAATCCAATACCGTGAGAGCCTCGAATCAGTGATTCTTGGCTCTGATACCAATTGTAGGTCCAGAAAAACTGACAACACACGATATTGATATCACAAACGAGTGCAGAATCCTCGTTAGTGATTGATTCGAGAAGAAAGTAGATGAAATAGACTTGATTAAACCAAAGAAGATCAAATCTTGAATGTAAAACACAACTTTCTTGAGCTATGAAATCTAATCGTGAATACAAAGAGTGGCTATAATCGGAATCTCAAAAACTAGTTAATCATAAACTATAAGGGTTTATATACTACCCACTTACAAACCCTAAACCAATCATAAACACAAAACCGGCCCACATGGCCCAATCGTAAACTATTCTAAGCCCAATACTAATCAAGCCCACATCTAATGTTCATGCCTTAAATGATAGCCCAACAAATCTCGTATTCGTAATCGTTAAGCAGTTCAACCAAACGTCGTTGCCTCATGTACAACTCTTTCTGATTAAAGATGTGTTAGAGGCTCTTATGATCGGTGAATATGACACACCGAGTCCCATAGAGGTAGTGCCTCCAGATTTCGAGGTCAAAGTCAACGGCTCCAAGTTCTAAGTCGTGAGTCGTATAATTCTTCTCGTGAATCTTCAGTTGTCGAGAGGCGTAAGCGATGACTTTCTCATGCTGCATCAGTACGCAACCCAAGCCTTGATGCGAGGCATCACAGTATACGACGAAATCGTCGATTCCGTCCGGTAAGGATAGGATTGGGGCGTCGCAAAGTTTTTGCTTCAACAACTGGAAAGCAGCTTCAGTTTTATCATCCCAGATGTACTTCCTATCTTTCTAGGTCAGGATAGTAAGGGGCTGGGCTATCTTGAAAAAAAAAATCAATAAATCGGCGATACTAGCCAGCAAGACCTAGGAATTATCGAATCTCGGTTGGAGTCGTGTGAATACCTCGGTCGTTGATCACATGACCCAAAAAGTGTAGTTCGCGAATCGAAAAGTCACATTTGGAAAACTTCGCGTAAAGCTCTTGTTTCTTCAGCAGTTCTAAGATGAGTCTCAAATGTTCTTCGTGTTCTTTCTTATTACACGAGTAGATAAGAATATCGTCGATGAACACGATGACAAATTTATCCAAGTATGGTTTGCAAACGCGATTCATTAAATCCATGAATACCGCCGGTGCGTTAGTCAAACCAAATGGCATAGAGAGGAACTCGTAATGACCATAGCGTGTTCTAAACGCTGTCTTCTAGATGTCTTCATCTCTAACTTGGAGTTGATGGTACCCCGACCTTAAATCAATCTTTGAATAGAAGCATGATCCTTGAAGTTGATCAAATAAGTCATCAATCCTTGTAAGCGGGTAACGGTTCTTCACAGTCAGTTTGTTCAACTCTCGGTAGTCGATACACATCCCGAATGTTCCAACTTTGTTTTTCTCGAACAACACGGGAGCACCCCATGGGGAGTGGCTTGGACGAATAAAGCCCTTATCTAGCAACTCTTGCAGTTGGCTAGCTAACTCTTGCATTTCAGATGGTGCCAGACGGTAAGGGGACCTGGCAACGGGGCGGCTCCGGGTGTTAGGTCGATGCGAAACTCTACCTGTCGTGTTGGGTGTAGCAAGTCTTCTGGAAAGACTTTAGGGTATTCACAAACAATAGGAACATCTTCGATGCGCTTCTCCTTCGGTTTCTTCTCAGTGACATGAGCTAGAATGGCATGGCATCCTTTGCGGAGGAATTTTCGTGCCTTCATACACGATATGATATTTAGTTTGGTTCCACTTTTCTCGCCTTGTATGTTCAGAGTGTTACCATCTGCTAATGGCACTCTTACCATCTTCTCATGACACACGATTTCTGCATGATTCTTTACTAACCAAACCATTCCAATTACTACATCAAAGCTACCTAAATCAACAGGCATCAAGTCGATACAGAAAGAATGGTCGGAGAGTTCTAACGGGCAGTTCGGGTAGATGATTCCAGTTTCTATCAAATCACCATTCGCTAATTCTACTGTGAACTTAGTGTCTAAGGCAACAGGGGTGATTTCAAGCAATTGACTAAAATCATTAGACACAAAGCTTCTATCGGCACCAGTATCGAATAAAACAGAAGCATAATGGTTGTTTAGTAGAAACGTACCGTCACCGCGTGGGGACACGACGGGCGTCTCCGACATGTTTTCGCTTAAAGTTATCAATGACAACATAAAGGAAAAATTTAGATCGGATGTAAGTGGTGTTATTACATGCGCGAGAATAACAGCCACGACATACATCTACAGTACCATGATATGACACGCATAAGCACAACCAAGAAATAGGAGATAGTACAGAGTATTGTTCGCGAGTGAACAACACGACATAATGATAATAACAGAAATAACAGCAATCAAAACCATGGCAAACATAAACAACACGTCATAAACATAAACATACTACCATTTCTTTCCACCATATTATCCGATAAAGCATACAATAACAAAAGAGGACACTTTTTATGTGTCTTGGGCACGTAGTCCCATAATACATCATTACAAAATATATAAATATGTTTCATCGCTAAAACGGTGGGTCGAAAGCCTAGATACTAGGTAAGTCACCTAAAGTGGAGGTGGTCCAGGGGGTCGGGTCAGTGAGGTGGTGATACGGGAGGTGAGGTTCAAGAAGGTGAACACTCGTCCCGCGAATTCCTCCAAGACGGCAAGCCTGGCCAGGAGGGACTCATTGGCCAATGCCAGAGTAATCTTGACCATGCACACATTGCTCATATGAGCGTGCAGGGACTCCATGGCTCCCTGAGAAGCGACCTGGAGGCGCTCCAGCTCAGCCACGCGGGCCACTAACGCCGTCAAATCAGCCCGAGTGGGGAGCCTAGCGACCTCGTCATCCAAGATGGTGAATGCCTGCTCGTGGCGACGAGCACGTGCCACGAGTAGCGGAACAGTATCCGCGATAAGCTCTCCGGTGAGGATGGAGTATCCTGCCATAGGGTGGTGGGAGGCGCCATTCCTGTCATAGGACTCACCTGGCTCATACAAGCTAGGCAATCCTTCGAGGGTCCTCCAAGTAGTCAGCTGCCCGGGAATCCAGGCTAGGTAAGGGTAGTCAGATGCGCAGTGCCGCTTGGGCACTGGCTCATCTGCAGGGCCCTCAGCAGCCCTGCGCCGGGAGGGGCCATACGACCTCCCAGGGGTGAACCCCCTCCTACCGACACCTCGAAAGGGCCGGAAGGTGAGAACAGAACGCTCCCCGAGCGCAAAGGGGTCCACGGTGCACGGGGCACCGGCAGCAGTAGCTGCGCCCGCACCGCCAGCAATAGCGGTGGGCAGGGGGTGGTCAGATGATTCATCTGAGACCCTTAGTCGGAGGGGCCTCAGGAAGCTCGTGGGTATGGATGATCGTCGGAGAGTATCGACGTTAGGTATGTCAAGCTCAGGGCTGGAAGGCACATAGTCTTCCGGCATTGGGGTATAGTCAGGCACCACTTGCTCTTCTCCGCTGGAATCAGTAATGCAGATAACCTCATCCGAAGAGGAAGTCATCTCTGGCATTTAAAACAAAGATATAAATGCATAACATAAATAATAACTCATGTATATATAAAGCATAAGTTAACATAATCAATAAAGTAAGGAAGTGGTCTTGCGAGCAAATGGAAGCTTCGGAGCCGGTCATAGTCCAGGTTTGGTTTTAGTTAAAGTGTTTAACCTGGTTCGCTATAATTGCGGCTCTGATACCAATATGTCACACCCCGGTCAAAGGTTTGGGTGTGAGCAAGATGGAATCATAGTCATAGATATACAGAACAACTACTTAAATTCAAACGTAAATTAAAACATAATATCATTAATTGTTGCATCGGAAAGAGTGGTAAACGATATTGTATAACATTTGAACTTAAAAGTCTTGTTCATTTATTGAAAAACATAAAGTAGTTATTTAGGATAGATAGGGACTAAGGCTCCAACGAAACATGTCCGAATGTAAAGGCGAAGTCCCATTTGCACGTCTTCCATGCTAAAGCTTAGTTACTTGAGAAATCATGAGTTTAAAAGGTCAACATAAAGTTGGTGAGGTTCACAGGTTTAGGACTCGATAGTAAGATTGTAAAACAGTTTTCAGAATACTTAAATGTTACGTTGGCTTACTATTGTGGTTGTATGATCTCACCTGAACCTTGATTTCAAATACTAACGGTTTACCCACCCATGGTATCCTCGCCCGAGAGATACCGAACAGAGCATAATAAATGACGTGTGCCCCTTGACAATGTACGGAGTCAGGATTGGAGCAACCAAACTGGGCAGGGTTGTCAACCCAAATAGATCTATTCGATCACTAGTTATCATTTCGAGCAGAACTAAATGAAATCAACTAATGGTGGGATTCAGTGGTACTAACGTTTATAACGATAAAGTACCAGTTGTGGGCAATCAGTAAGAGAACAGATAGTCATACGGCTAACAGTAGACCATAACATTAAGTTTAAACATTTTAGCAGTTCATGCTTGCTTCCCCATAAGTGTAAAACAATTATACAGAAAAGGGGCCGTGAAACTCACTTGGTTCAGGGATGATGATGGATTGTCGAGTGGCAACTAGCAAGTAAAGTCCTAATAAAACATAAGACAACATGCATAAGGGTCCACATAATCATTTGAGTAACAAACGTTACCCAAATGATACCGGTCAAGTCTTGACGTATAATCCCGTTTGTAGCGTTTGAAAACTCGTTAGTTAATCAGTTTACAAAATCAGTAAATGCAATCGTTCACGTATAAAGGCATTTAATGTAAATAAATACAATGAATAAACATGCGATAACGCATCACTGAAGACCAGTTCAATCAAGTCTTGAATATTGTTTTAAATAATAATATTTATTATTATTTTTGAGTTCGCTCGATCGATTGACTAAATAATCGCGTTAAGTCATAATATATATAACTAGGGTTCGCAATTATTATTGAAATAATTGTTCTATCTTGTCGAAATAATTTCATTAAATTATTACAAGTTAACGATTAAGTAATTAAATTCAACTAGGTAATATATTAAAGGTCCTTTAATATTTAAACTCCCGTTTAGAAAATTAGGGTCCTTGAAACCATAAGGATAATTATTTGTTAAAAATAATTATTTTACGTTTCGATACATCGTAAGACGTTTTTAAAACGTTTAAAGATTTCGTTTCAAGTCAAATGTTTTAAAATTAAAACATTTGATCTGGTTAAAACGTTTTGATTGTTTTGATTAATTTAAAATAATAAAAAATGTTTAAAATATGTTTTTCTAATTCCTATAAGTCTTTTGATTTTATTTTTATAAAATAATTTTTTTTTAAAAAACTTTATTTATCAAATAAAGCTAGGGTTTTAAATTTAAAGACTTTTTATAGAATTTACCAACTTAAAATATTTCCATTTTTGTATAAAATCCAGATGTACAACTTTTGTGTCAAATGTCAATAACATAATTTTTATCATTTTTGGATATAAAATATATCTATATATATTTTATTCATTTTATTTATATAAAATCTAAACAAGACTTTTAAATCTTGTATTTTAGAAATTATATTGTTATAAAATAAGATCATTTCATACAATAAATTCCATGGTGAGATTTTGTGGTTTAAATTATCTAAGTAATTTTTATAAAATTACTAACTTAAATATTTAACCATATAATTCATTTAAATGTTCTACAACCATGATTTTAAGTCCAAAAATTATAGTAACACTTCCTAATGTCCAAATTAGTCCATATGTGTCACTAACATCATAATAGTCCATGAATATTTGTCATTATCTCATAAATAAGATGAATAACAATATAAATCACAACTACTAATTCTAGCATTTTATAACATAACATAACATGATTATAACTCAAATAAACCATGCAACATAAGTTAAACATTAGGAAATCATTAAATGATCAAACTAAACCCTTTAACTAGTGATTTAACTATAGGTTTTCATCTTTAAACAAAACACCACATATTAACACATTTTCAAACCTTACAACATTAAGGTTTAAGGAAAAATAAAAGAAGGAAAATGTAGT
This sequence comes from Deinandra increscens subsp. villosa, assembly GCA_039602395.1. Classification (NCBI taxonomy): domain Eukaryota; kingdom Viridiplantae; phylum Streptophyta; class Magnoliopsida; order Asterales; family Asteraceae; genus Deinandra; species Deinandra increscens. Next base: position 77,104,908 of record JBCNJP010000017.1, on the reverse strand, counting down.
TAGCTGTTTTTGATCGTTAGAAAACTCGGGTTTTAAAGGATCGATTGTCCAGACTCGGGGGATCGTTTGGGAACGTTAATAACTTATAAAAACATAGACGATATGGGTAAAAGGACACACAACGCGAGAGGGGTTAAAACTGAGAAATAGAGAAAGGTGGTGGTGCGGGTGGCGGTTTATTGCAGTCCACAGCGGCGGCGGCAGCCCATGGTGGCGGTGGCGGGCTGGTCTGGTGGCAGCAGCAGTCGCGATGGTGGTGGTGTGTGTTGGTTGCCGAGGAAAAGGAAGAAAAGAAAAGGTGGCGGGGTGGTTGTTGTTGGCTGCCGAGAAGAAAAGAGGAGGAAGGGTGGTGGCTTGTGGGTGGTTCACGACTGCAGTACCAGAGGTGCAGCAGCAGCTCACAGCAGCAGCAGTTCCGTCAGAGAGGGCCGCAGCTCGGCGGTCAGTAGTGGCAGCGAGGATGGTGGTGGCTATGTGCTGCCGAGAAGGAGAAAAACAGAGGGGCGGTGGTTGTGGATGTTGGTGGTGGTTGCTGGCAGCAGTCAGCGGGTAGGAGATGGTGGTGGTGGTTGCTGCATTCCGAGAAGAAGGAGGAGGAAGAAAGGTGGCGGGTAGAGGGTTTCTTTGGCCGGAATTTGTAAGGAGGAGGATGGTGGTCGATGTGGTGATTGTTGTGGATGTTGGTGGTGGTGGCTGGAGTCTTCGACAGAAATAGGAGAAGGGGAGAGGGAATGAGTCGGTTTCTTGAGGGAGGAGGGTGAGAGTGTGAAGTGAGTTGGTGAAGGTGGTAAGGTGTAGTTGGTGGTTAGAGGTGTGTAAAGTCACCTAAAACTCTTTGGGAATGATTAAGCTAGGTGTAGGTTGATAGAGTAGGGTGTGTCCAAAGTTGTCATCACTTGTTTTGTACAAAGATCTCTTAACAAGTTCTATAAAAAAAAAATAGATGTGTAGGTCACTTTTTATAAAAAAAATGTGTCATGTTTTGAAATGAGTTTTAAGTGTTGTGGAAGTTTATAAAAACTAAAAATATTTAAGGTGAAATAACTCACAACATTTATATTTAAACCATTAAAAAAATTATACAAGTTCATGACTAATTTTTTTTATAAAAGTAATAAGTGGTGACAAGTTTTATAAAAGTTAATATAAAGTTGATGGGTTAATATTATAAAAATTAACCCATTGGGTTTTGGACCTTATATTGGGCCTAATAATTTAAAGAAAAAGCAATCGGATCCGTTTGTCGGTTATGGGCCGTACAGGTCCACACGGGGCGCGGGTTCGAGGCCCATGCCCGTTGTATATCGGTTGAGGTTATATCGCCACGATCATCCGGGTTATCAAATTTATGTAACGGGTCAAGGTTTCGGGCTCGGTTTCATTGTTTTAGGCATATTGGGCCTATTGGGGCGAGTCGGGCCCAATTGGGTGATCGGTTGGGGTTGGCTTATGTCTTGATAACGATTTCAGTTTGTGATGTTTTTATTTCATAAAAACAAAGTTTAAGTTGGTTATAACAGTTTTTCAGAAATCGGTTATAGTTTTCAGTTTTTCTAACGGGTTACGGTCAAAGTTTTCAGTTTGTCAGTTCGTAATAGTTTTAAGCTCGACCGTTTAGATTGTTTAAAACCGAATAGTTTTAGATGATCGATCGCTTATCAGTTTTCCGTGTCGATTATATAAACGTTCGACACCACTGGATAAATCTAAAAATACATTTTATATTTATTTTTCCTATTATTGAAGTTCCATGATTTATACATGGAATCTCTATGCAATTAACGGGTATACGCTTCTAGTAAAACGCGGGATTTGATTTATGTCATCAGTTAACAGTGGGGCACAGTAATTAACAGTTTAAACGGTAATCAGATCAGATAAAGCACAATTAATACTAAAATAAAAGTCAAAGTAAACGGTTTGACCTGGATTTTCGGACGAGGTGTCACAGAAAACGTGAGCAAAAACGAGCCAAAGAAGAAATCTCGTGCAGATTTGGGCGGAGGGTCGCGAAGGAGGGAAGGAAATGCTTCGCGACCCGCGGAGCACTTTCACAATTTGGTAACTTTGATCCCTCGACTTTATATTTATATTTTAAGCCCCTGAACGTCTACCTTTCTAATATTTTATATACTAAAACATTATGGGGCATATTATAAAGGTTTCTAAGGCTCGGGACATGCTCGATGATATACGTATACATACGTATATATATATTTACATATATATATATATATATATATATATATATAGGGTAAGGATCATGTGAAAACAACTTTTATTGCGAAAACACGAAAACAAATATTAAAACCTCTATAACTTTTTCATACGTTAATATTTTTATAAAAATTTTGCACCAAAATCCTTAAAATTATGTTATCTTTAGTTATGGGAAAAAATTTAAAAAATAATCAAATTTTTTTAAAAATTATTATTGCACAGGTGCAATAATTTTTATTATTATTATTATTGCACATATGCAATAATATTAAAACCTTTATAACTTTTTTCATATGTTAAAAATTTTTATAAAAAATTGTACCATAAATCTTATAATTCTGTTATCATTAATTCTGGAGAAAATTAAAAAAAATTCAACGTTTTTTTTATTTTTTTTATTATTGCACATGTGCAATAAAAATTTATTATTGCACATGTGCAATAATATTAAAACCTCTATAACTTTTTCATACGTTAATATTTTTGATAAAAAATTGTACCATAGATCTTATAATTCTGTTATCTTTAATTCTGGAAAAAATTAAAAAAAATTAACGTTTTTTGTTAATATTGCACATGTGTAATATAATTAATACGTATTATTGCACATGTGCAATAATAAAAAAATCACGAAATTTTATATTTTTAATTTTTTTTTTCCCAGAATTAAAGGTGACATAATTTTAAGACTTTTGGTGCAAATTTTTTTAAAAAATATTATCGTATGAGGAAGTTATAAAGGTTTTAATATTTGTTTTCTTGTTTTCGCAATAACATCTTGTTTTTATTTGATCCTTCCCCTATATATATATATATATATATTTATATATATATATATATATATATATATATATATATATATATATATATATAGGGTAAGGATCATGTGAAAACAACTTTTATTGCGAAAACACGAAAACAAATACTAAAACCTCTATAACTTTTTCATACGTTAATATTTTTATAAAAATTTTGCACCAAAATCCTTAAAATTATGTTATCTTTAGTTATGGGAAAAAATTTAAACAATAATCAAATTTTTTTAAAAAATATTATTGCACAGGTGCAATAATTTTTATTATTATTATTATTGCACATATGCAATAATATTAAAACCTTTATAACTTTTTTCATATGTTAAAATTTTTTATAAAAAATTGCACCATAAATCTTATAATTCTGTTATCTTTAATTCTGTAGAAAATTAAAAAAAATTCAACGTTTTTTTTATTTTTTTATTATTGCACATGTGCAATAAAAATTTATTATTGCACATGTGCAATAATATTAAAACCTCTATAACTTTTTCATACGTTAATATTTTTGATAAAAAAATTGTACCATAGATCTTATAATTCTGTTATCTTTAATTCTGGAAAAAATTAAAAAAAAATTAACGTTTTTTTGTTAATATTGCACATGTGTAATATAATTAATACGCATTATTGCACATGTGCAATAATAAAAAAAATCACGAAATTTTATATTTTTAATTTTTTTCCCAGAATTAAAGGTGACATAATTTTAAGACTTTTGGTGCAAATTTTTTTAAAAAATATTATCGTATGAGGAAGTTATAGAGGTTTTAATATTTGTTTTCTTGTTTTCGCAATAACATCTTGTTTTTATTTGATCCTTCCCCTATATATATATATATATATATATATATATATATATATATATATATATATATATATATCTTCCATTATTTTACATTCTAGCCCCTCAAACTTTAGAATACTTATCATTTCATGTTATGAATCATGCTAGGATATATTTTTACTATATTCTAAGCCTCAAAATACTTATAATAATTATAGACACGTATAATATCCGTATACGTTTATAACATTACAATAACTACACTTTTAGACCTTTTACTTTTCCGTTAACTATTAACGCAAGTATTTACACATATATATCCATCAAATGGTTCACGTATCATCATGCTATCCATATAAACACATATTCATTTCATATTTTACTTTCATTAATCATTTTGGGCATTCAATTAAGCACGTTTTATCATATTAGCCATCAAACACGAATTTCTAACACATGCAACTTATCTAATGCATAGTCTTATCATGTTCATCAATCAAGCTCACGTATTTATAATTCAAAAACGTATTTACTATATATATCATGTATCTGTGAAAATTGGGGTGTTACAACTCTACCCCCTTAAATAGGGTTTCGTCCTCGAAACCTGTTCCATTCCAATCTTAAACATTCATTCTCAACTTTGCAACTCATCCGCATAACATTACCATTCATAACTCGGTATCATTTACTTTCACGTCTTTGCATCTATCCTAAGGAAAACGTAACCCTAAGCAGTCCACGGTAGTTTGTTTACGGGATCCGCGATAATGCAGTTACCTTTTCTAACTAAAATTCCTCCATGGAATTATCACACGCTTTCGATAAGGGATCTTAAACTTCCTAAAGGTACGTCCTTTCTAATCAGTCTAGTATGCGTTTCTAATGACTAAAGCATATAGCAATAAGCAAGTAACGGCCCACATAACGTACTAAAGAAAAATGAATAACGATTATCTACGATTTCTAACTACTCGAATTACCTGACGAGGTCTGAGGATCTCCCCTTATCAACTCTATCGTACCATAGGCCTTGCGGGAGCCGTTCTTGGACCCGAACCATTCCCTGGGATCGCTCGAAGTGGGGTAGGATTCAACACTAACTTAGGACAATTCATCCTAAGGTGTCCTGCTTCCCCGCATTCATGACACTTCTTACGCTCTGGGCAATTGCACGAGAAATGACCTTCTTTGCCGTATGTATAACACCTAGACGTTCCCGACCTACATTCTTCGAAATGAGTCTTATTGCATTTGTGGCACCTCGGCTTTGTCATCTTTTGAAGTATTCCTTGCTTTCTTGTGATGACTCCCGTTGTCCTTCCTTGAATTTGCTTCAGCTTTCAACTCCTTCCTCTTAGCTCCTTCTGGTCTACCGTTAACGCCAAACATCTCGTTGTAGAGATTGGAACTCAAATTCATCGTCGTCTTGAATCTCTTTGGTTTAGTCGCTTTGATCAATACCCTAAGGTAGCGTTTGGTATGCAGGAATGGAGGGTGGAATGGAATGAATCATTACGTCGGAATGAAAAATGACATATTTGGTAGCACAGTGGAATGGAATAGACCATTACGTAAGGAATGAGATTCCTTCCATTTCTGAAGATTTTCATTCCATGGGGGAGGGGTGTTTTTTTTCGATTCCCTCAAGGAATGGAATGAAAAAGAAAATTCCGATTAGATTTCTTCTTAATTTTTTATGGAAAAAATAAAGAAATAAAAAGTAAAAAATAAAAAATAATAAAAAAAAATAATAAAAAAATAAAAAAATAAAAAAATAAAAAAATAAAAAATAAAAAAAATAAAAAATAAAAAAAATAAAAAAATAAAAAAATAAAATAAAAAAATAAAAAAATAAAAAATAAAAAAATAAAAAAAATAAAAAAATAAAAAAATAAAAAAATGAAAAAATAAAAAATAAAAAATTAAAAAATTAAAAAATAAAAAACCAAAAAATTAAAAATAACAAAATTAAAAAAATAATAAATAAAAAAATAAAAAATAGAAAAATAAAAAAATAAAAATATAACCGAAAATGAAAAAAAATAAATAAATACAAAATAAAAATAAATTAGTAAATGAAAATAAAAACCAAAAAAGAATAAAAGTAAACGTAAATTAGTAAATAAAAAAATAACAACAAATAAAATTAAAAAATGTAAATATAAATTAAATAATTTAAATAAATTAATAAAACATTAAAACATTAAAAAATATAAATATAAACAAATATATTAATTTAAATGGAAATATTAGAAAAATTGTATTTGATTACTTCGTTTGTATTCTCATCAAACAATGTGAATAAATTATTTATTTCATGCATACATGGTAACCAAACATGGCGATAGAATGTGAATGATACATTTCATTCCCTTGGCCATTCCATTCCGTTGCCCATTCCATTCCACCGTTCATTTCATTACCACATACCAAACAGACCCTAACTCTACTTGGAAATCCCTACACGTAATGCTTCACCCTCTCAGCTTTGGGAGTGACTAAGGTAGGTAGCAGTCTCGCCATCGCGTTGAACTTTGAAGTGTATTCCCGGTACGTCATGTTCCCAGCTTCCAACGTCAGAAAACTCCTCTCTAGTTGCTCCAGCTCATCTTTAGGGCATAAATCTTCCAAAACAAACTTCTTCAGATCGTCCCACTTCATTGCAGCGATGACTCCATCTTCTTCCGTCTACTTGATCATCCCCCACAGGTGTAGCGCTTTCGAAACAAACGAGTGTACAACATACTTTACGGCTTGGGCCTCACTACACTCAATAATATCTATGATTGCTTCCATTTCATGAATCCATTGGAACGTAGCTAACGCATCTTGATTGACGTCAAACAAAGGAGGTCTACAACCACTAAACGACTTAAACGAACATCCTACTCTAGGTTGTGCAGCTCTGGCACCTCTTCCTACAGCTCCACCTGCTCTACGGGCTCCACTAGCACCAACTCTCGCAGCTCCTTGAAGTTGAACTAATATATCAGGTAGTGTAGTCTGCATTAAGCGCATCATCTCTGCAGCCATAGCCAATCTCTGCTCATTAGTGAATGCATTAGCTCCGGCGTTGTTCTCTGGTCCCGCACTCGCACGATCGCCTCTCGTAGCCATTTCCAGATCCTAAATTAAGATGGATGACATTTTAGAATTTGTGTGACGTAACGACTCTAAATTTTGAATTCATGATAAGTATATAAGTGCAGGATCCGATACAATTATATATATATATATATATATATATATATAATGCGTTCAAAACCCATTTAATTCTAGCACACAATTCCTTAATGTCCACACCTCGCCTCTCTATCTTCATAGGTAACTCCGAGTTAAACCGATTCCTAAATTATCTTTCTAAACGTTCTTCTTCTCCTTGCACTTGGCCACACAACTATTAGTATTTATGATCTGTTTACATGGTAAATACCAAATTGCAGTAGTTAATTGCAATCGTGTATTTTCCATATACGCATACCGTAAGTCCCAACTATTATGATCCTTATGCATATTCGTCCTTACGAGCACAAGCTATCATGGCTGGCATCTATATTTCTTATCTCAACTTACTCTACCTAGAGTCATAGTTTAAGTTTAGATGTCGCGCTTGTACCTAAATCTCTTAAACCAAGCCTTTGATACCAACTTGTGACGCCCACTCCCAGACTTGGCACCGGGAGGGGTCACTCATCGGATTTACTCATGAACATGTGGCACAACAGAGATAAGAAGCAGAAAATTTAAAGCTTTTATTTATTATAAAGCCAAGTACGTAAAGTAATTGACATAATTTACAATCTATCTATATAGCGACTAACTATAACCGTCTTTATTTATCTACAACTAAGCCAGCACCTCCAACACCTCCTCTAATAGCTTGCCCGATCAGTCTCTTATCTTGAGGGCTCCGCCCTTGCTCCCAGACGTCTCACCTATACCTGACATACATATGGTTTTGGGAAAAGGTCAGCTTACGCTGATGAGTTCTACATTTTAAAAACGTTACCTTGTTCGTGAGGTTAAAACCTTTGGACCTGCAAAATCCATTTTTATAAACATTTAACAAGTATAACAAGTCATACATAACATAACATCATAATCAGACACGTTTCTCTAGAAAACATCTGCCTCGATAACCTTTAACTCTTATGATTGGATTCCAAATACCTTTATACCTTCTAGTTTCGAATACTGCTCATGTGACTTTATCGGGAAGCCCCCAACCTCAGTACCGACAACCGTTCTATTTCTTCTATATCTTCCCGGTCTCGAATACTGCTCGGGTGACTTCATCTGGAAGCCCCTAACCTCAGTATCGACCTCTATTCTCGTAACCTTAACTCTTAAGACGTTCTATTATATCGAACATCTCTTTAACCACCACAGTACTGCTACCCGCCCCTAGTTAGATATCCGAATGACTTAGGTGTGCTAATAAACATGATAATGTACTCATATACTGTAACAAATGAACATCCCCCAATTTCCCTAGGTGTATGTATATAGGATGTACCAGCGGCGTATCCTCCACACTTTTAATATACCGGGTAACTATACTACCATGCTTGTATACAGGATGTACCAGCGGTGTATCCACCACATAATAACATTGTAAATGCATCACATGTTCTCATATAATCATACATTCTCACTTGTGCATTTATTAACAAACCCTTATCATTTGGATACCTAGTTTCAAAGCAATATAGCACATAACTCTAATAATCATTCATATGCATTACTCTATCATCATCATTTCATATATAATACTAACACGTATAACCATTCATAAGCACCTTCATAACATAACACGTATCACTTAAAACAGTTCATCAATTCATCAGTTAAGGTAGTCAAACTTTTAGATAAAAGCATTTGAATCTATTTTCATAATACAGTATGTATATCAGCCCGAAAACATTAAAGCGTTTAAAACATTTAAAAGTGGGCTCGCAGAACTCACTTGTTCTATTCCAATCTTAAACATTCATTCTTAACTTTGCAACTCATCCGCATAACATAAGTATTCATAACTCGTTTCATAACTCGGTATCATTTACTTTCACGTCTTTGCATCTATCCTAAGGAAAACGTAACCCTAAGCTATCTACGGTAGCTTGTTTACGGGATCCGCGATAATGCAGTTACCTTTTCTAACTAAAATTCCTCCTTGGAATTATCACATGCTTTCGATTTGCTATTCGATACGGGATCAAAAACTTCCTAAACGTACGTCCTTTCTAATCGTTTTAGTGTCCGTTTCTAATGTCTAAAGCATATAACAATAAGCAAGTAACGGCCCACATAACGTACAAAAGAAAAATGAATAATGATTATTTACGATTTCTAACTACTCGAATTACCTGACGAGGTCTGAGGATCTCCCCTTATCAACACTATCGTACCATAGGCCCTTGCAGGAACCGTTCTCGGACCCGAACCATTCCCTGGGATCGTTCGAAGTGGGGTAGGATTCAACACTAACTTAGGACAATTCATCCTAAGGTATCCCGCTTCCCCGCATTCATGACACTTCTTACGCTCTGGGCAATTGCCCGAGAAGTGATCTTCTTTGCCGCATGTATAACACCTAAACGTTCCCGACCTACATTCTCCGAAATGAGTCTTATTGTATTTGTGGCACCTCGGCTTGTCATCTTTCGAAGTATTCCTTGCTTTCTTGTGATGACTCCCGTTTTCCTTCCTTGAATTTGCTTCAGCTTCCAACTCCTTCCACTTAGCTCCTTCTGGTCTACCGTTTGCGCCAAACATCTCGCTGTAGAGATTGGAACTCAAATTCACCGTCGCCTTGAATGTCTTTGGTTCAGTCGCTTTGATCAATACCCTAACTCTACTCGAAAATTCCTGCACTTAACGCTTCATCCTCTCAGCTTCGAGAGTGACTAAGGTATGTAGCAGTCTTGCCATCGCGTTGAACTTTGAAGTGTATTCCCGGTGCGTCATGTTCCCAGCTTCCAACGTCAGAAAACTCCTCTCCAGTTGCTCCAGCTCACCTTTAGGGTAGAAATATTCTAAAACCAACTTCTTCAGATCGTCCCACTTCATTGCAGCGATGACTCCATCTTCTTCCGTTTGCTTGATCATCCCCCACCAGTGCAGCGCTTCCGAAACAAACGAGTGTGCAACATACTTTACGGCTTGGGCCTCACTACACTCACTAATATCTATGACTGCTTCCATTTCATGAATCCATTGGAACGTAGCTAACGCATCATGATTGCCGTCAAACAAAGGAGGTCTATAACCACTAAACGATTTAAACGAACATCCTACTCTAGGTTGTACAGCTCCGGCACCTCCACCTGCAGCTCCACCAGCTCCACGGGCTCCACTAGCACCAACTCTCGCAGCTCCTTGAAGTTGAACTAATATATCAGGTAGTGTCGTCTACATTAAGCGCATCATCTCTGCAGCCATAGCCGCTCTCTGCTCGTTAGTGAACGCATTAGCTCCGGCGTTATTCTCTGGTCCCGCACTCGCACGATCGCCTCTCGCAGCCATTTCCAGATCCTAAATTAAGATGGATGACATTTTAGAATTTGTGTGACATAAAGTCTCTAAATTTTGAATTCATGATAAGTCTATAAGTGCAGGATCCGATACAAATATATATATATATATATATGATGCGTTCAAAACCCATTTAATTCTATCACACAATTCCTTAATGTCCACACCTCGCCTCTCTATCTTCATCGGTAACTCCGAGTTAAACCGATTCCTAAATTATCTTTCTAAACGTTCTTCTTCTCCTTGCACTTGGCCACACAACTATTAGTATTTATGATCTGTGTACATGGTGAATACCAAATTGTAGTAGCTAATTGCAATCGTGTATTTTCCATATACGCATACCGTAAGTCCCAACTATTATGATCCTTATGCATATTCGTCCTTACGGGCACAAGCTATCATGGTTGGCATCTATAATTCTTATCTCAACTTACTCTACCTAGAGTCCTAGTTTAAGTTTAGATGTCGCGCTTGTACCTAAATCTCTTAAACCAAGCCTCTGATACCAACTTGTGACGCCCTCTCCCAGACTTGGCACCAAGAGGGGTCACTCATCGGATTTACTCATGAACATGTGGCACAACAGAGATAAGCAGCGGAAAATTTAAAACTTTTATTTATTATAAAGTCACGTACGTAAAGTAATTGACATAATTTACAATCTATCTATATAGCAACTAACGATAACCGACTTTATTTATCTACAACTAAGCCAGCACCTCCAACACGTGTGGGGGTGACTAGCACGTGTGGGGGTGACTAGCGAGTCCAATTTGACGCGTAGAAGACGAATCGTGCTCACCAAGGTCGAAGATGTGGCCAAAAACGAGCCAAAGAAGAAATCTGATACAGATTTGGGCAGAGGGTCGCGAAGGAGGGAAGGAAATGCTTCGCGACCCGAGGAACACTTTCACAGAGTGGCAACTTTGGTCCCTCTACTTTATATTTACATTTAAAGCCCCTTAACTTCTACCTTTCTATCATTTTATGTACTAAAACATTATGGGGCATATTAATAAAGGTTTTTTAAGGCTCGGGACATGCTCGATGATATACGTATATATATATATATATATATATATATATATATATATATATATATATATATATATATATATAGGGTTAGGTTCAAATGAGAACTTTTTGTTTTGAGAACTTTTGAGAACTAAATCTCAACCACAAATTTCAGGGGGGAACCACTACAATTCATGGGAGGGGGGATACATGTAAATAACTTGTGGCTCAAATTAGTTCTTTTTAGTTCTCAAATCAAATTGGTTCTCAAATGATCCTCCCCCTATATATATATATATATAAATATATATATATATCTTTCATTATTTTACATTCTAGCACCTTAAACTTTACAATACTTATCATTTCATGTTAGGATATATTTTTACTATATTCTAAGCCTCAAAATACTTATAATAATTATAGACACATATAATATCCGTATACGTTTATAACTCTACAATAATTACACTTTTAGTCCTTTTACTTTTTCCATTAACTATTAAAACAAGTATTTACACACATATATATCCATCAAATGATTCACGTATCATCATGCTATTCATATAAACACATATTCATTTCATATTTTACTTTCATTAATCGTTTTAGGCATTCAATTAAGCATGTTCATCATATTAGCCATCAACACGTATTTCTAACACATGAAACTTATCTAATGCATAGTCTTATCATGTTCATCAATCAAGCTCACGTATTTACTATATATATCATGTATCTGTGAAAATTGGGGTGTTACAATTTCTTTATTTATTCATGTTTGTTAGGATCATAGTAAACTGTTGTTCTTGAGTGTTCAATTGAAGATTCTTGCATGCTTTATCCACTTAATTAACTAGGAAGTTTATTAGGATCATAGTAAACCGTCATATCGTAAGAACGTGTATCTAGTGATTAGTCGACCTATGTGATTGATCTAGGACCTAGGTTGGATTGGCAAATGGAAGCAAGACTATGTCTATGTAGGAAATCCATTCAGACAACTAGAAAAATTTAGAAATTAGCAAACGGGATCTTTGGATAATCATATCTTCATTATTATCGTTTTTCTAAAAAACAATTTAATCAAAGTTCCAAGCTTGAAGAGCAAATCAAGAAATCATGCAATTCTGTAATTTAGGTCATTTTTAGGTTAGAATAGTTTTTAGGTTAATCTAGAACAGTGACAGCTTCTTGGTTAAGTAATTTAGTTAGTTAGTTAAAATTCTAAAACATCTAATAACCATTAAATCCTCAGGTTCGATAACCCTAGCTTACCCTACTACAGGTTAGTTTAGGTATTTGCAGTTTGTTCAGAATGTGGTGAACTAGGTCACTCCTTGGCCAAATGCCCGATGAGAGTGAAGTGAAATGAAGATCTCAACTTTATGCATGGGTAAAATTTCTAAAAGAAGTGGAAGAGTTTGAGGAATTAAAGATGCCACTAATCCCAATCCAAACTGGTGACTACAAGACAAAAAAAGCATTGTTGGATGTTGGGGCGTCAGTTAGCGTGCTACCGGTAGTATTTATGACCAATTGGATTTAGGGCCTTTGCAAATGGTGAAGACGACAGTGGTTCTAGCTAATTATTCAAGAAAGAAATCACGAGGTATGTTGTCAGGCGTTGTTTTTAGAGTAGGTGACTTTTATTATTCGGGGGACCTTTTAGTCCAAGATTATAAAGAGACGGGTTACCAACCGAGAGTAATTTTGCGAAGGCCATTCTTAGCCACGACGGACACCCAGATCAACTGCAAGGAAGACACATTCACCATGTGTTTCGGTAACCGTTTACTAAATTTAAATATGTTTACGCATGATATTGAATATACGCTTATTAATTCTTTCCTAAAGATGTTTGCTACAAAAAATTTCCACTTGGTGAAAATGAGAGGGGGCACAATAAACTGTGTTAATGTTGTTGTTGACAGGTTACAGGTGGATGCAACTGATCTTAAGTGTGGGATACCGGTGACCCAGTAGTTGTTGACTCGGTTTTGCAAGTGGATGCTAAAAATGTTGGGTTGTATAACTATTTATCAAAACACGAGTACGCAGCGGAAAGAAACCTATGAATTAATCTAACTAACCGGTTTTAGAACGTGTACCTTTTTAGCTCGGTAAGACTTGATCTCTTGGAGGATTTGATACAAATCCCTCTACGATCGCACACACGACACACCAATGCTATGTGCTAGCAACCAATCACGAACTCCTCTTGATGTAGGCTTGGTCAAACCACACAAGAATCGAAACCTCCCTTGGGTTTTCTTGTTGCCGAATTCGAGAGAGTAGAGAGAGAGAATTAGGGTTTTGCTATTTTATCAAATAACTAGCAACCAGCACCTAAACCTCAAACCAAGATGGTCTATTTATAGGTTTAGAGGAACTTGATAAGCAAGTTAGGGCTTGGGATAGGCCTAACCGAATTTCGGCCTTAAGGCTTATCCCAAAGCCTTTTCCTAATTGTAATCCAATTACAACTCTCTCTAATTACAACTAACACCCCTCTGTTAACAATTAACTGTCAGTTTTTAACGAAACCTCGTTAAATGTTCGTGATAAATATTAATTAACCATTAATTAATATTAATGCATTTGGTGTCGAGACGTGTGACCCCGTAGGCTTAAATAATTTCTGGACATACGCTTACTATTACATGATCATATCCCTACAAAAAACAGGCACAAACCAAGAGAGAAGGTGACAGGCTCTAAAGCTCGAACTCGTGATGAAGGAAAAGCTAATAGGAAATATGAGGATGGTCGAGGCTTGAAGATGAAGGAGGAAGGCGATGGTGATTGTGGATAATATTACAATGAATTGTCTAAACCGATTAACAACCCGTTCACTAAACTGAAATTTGATGAGAAGCATGTTTTCAAACCTCCATGAGGAGGTTTGGTCTGGCTGAAGACCTTAAACTTAGCGCTTCTTGGGAGGCAACCCAGTGGTAAGTTTTTATTTTGTTTGTTTTATTTTTCACTCTTGTGTGCTTTTGTGTTTTTCAGGATTCAGACTTGTTTTCGGTGATGAAAATTAGCAAATGCATGGTTCTAGGTATGTTTAGGGTTAGAAACTCATTGTAATATGTTTTAGATTGAAAACCAGGAGTTTTGGAGGAAAAATGGAAAAAAACTGCATGGATAAAAAATTCCAAAACTTTCTGCGAGGGAGTCTCAGGAAATCTTCGTGATACGCGAAGGAGGCCCGACATGCAGAATTTTTTTTATTTTCTGATCATGGGTAAGTTTCCTATCTTTTATTTATTTTTCTTGTTCTTTTTAGCGTTCTCGACAACCGTTATCAAATTTATCGTGTTTCGTGTGTTTATTTTGTGTGTATTTAAAAAAAAAACTAAACTAACATGTAGTAGGGTAAGATAGGGTTATCGAACCTAAGGAGTTGGTGGTTATTAGCAATTTTGGAACTTTAACTAACTAACTAACTAAATTACTTAACCTAGAAGCTGTCACTATTATAGATTAACCAAAAAACTATTCTAACCTAAAAATGACCTAAATTGCAGAATTGCATGATTTGTTGATTTGCTTGTAAAGCTTGGAACTTTGACTAAATTGATGTTTAGAAAAACAATAATGATGAAGATACGATTATCCAAAGATCCCTGTTTGCTAATTTCCAAATTATTCTAGTTGTCTTAATAGGTATCCTACATAGACATAGTCTTGCTTCCATTTGCCAATCCAACCTAGGTCCTAGATCAATCACATATTCACATAGGCCGACTAATCACTATATAGATACATGGTATGTGCATCGTGTGAAGTATCGAGCCAGGACAAGACGAAGTTCAAGACAAGTTCATAAGCTGCCAGTCGAACTTGGTCCGAACCTGGAGTTCGGATCAGACGAACTCCAGGTTCGCTTGAGGTTCGGCCAGCTGCTATAAATAGTGGGTTTGTCTTTGTATTCGAGACGAGTAAGAGACTAAGAGAGTGTTAAGTGTGTGTTTTCTGTGGTGTATTCTCCGAGTCATTTCTGAGTGTTATACTGATTGTAATTGCTCGTATTGATCAATAAAACAATCGGTTAATTACGTTTCTTGTCCGAATTAGCTAGATTGAGTAGATGATCCGATGCTCACGTAATTTCAAGTGGTATCAGAGCTATCTGGGTCATTTTATTGATCTATGGTTGCTTTTTCGGAGTTTTTGAAACAAAATGTGTATTTTTGAGTGTTTTTATGAGTGTTTGATCATTTCGATCGAGTATTTTGTGAAAATTGAGCTCCTAAATCATTCCTTATCACTTTCTCTGATCAACTACTGCAAATCTCATCAAATTCTGTCCAAATTCGAAATTTTTTAGTCGAGTATGTTTCTGTTCGGACTAACCGTTGTCCGAACCTGAGGTTCGCCTAGTTAACCGCTCCGAACTTGAAGACCGTCTAGTTTTCGGTCTCATTTCTTGTTCGGAAAAGGTTCGGCTAGGATTTGACTGTCCGAAGTTCGAGTTCGTACAGAGTTCTGTTAAAGTTCAGATATTTTCTGTTTCGATTGGAGTTCGTCCAAGGTTCGAAAGGTTCAGTTTCGGTAAGGGTTCGGAGAGAGTTCGGCAGAGGTTCGGATAAGGTTCGGATCACATATAGAAGTTCGGCTAAAGTTCGGACGACCCGAATTCAACTTTTCGAGATGTCGGAGTTTCAAGCATTTGCGGCTATGCAGAATGCAATGCAAACAATGTTAAACTTTGACAACGAAATTGGAACAAGTCAGAAAGTTCCCAAGTTGTTGAAATTGGAAGGTTATCAAAATTGGAAGCAATGAATCTGTGCTTACATAAGCACAATGATATCGATTTGTGGATTCCAATTAAGAAGCTTTATCAACATCCAACTGATCAAGGAGATTTTAAAGAAGTCCATACCTTTGACATTGCTGAAAGAAAATTATATGAGCTTGAACAAAAAGCGTTGGGTTATCTTACGATGGCATTACCCACTGACATGTTACATCAATTTAGTATGTGCAAGAAATCAAAACAATTGTGGCATGCTTTATCAGCAAGGTGTGAGGGGAATGATCAATACAAGAAAAGTCGGAAGAAGGTGTTGAGTAAGGAGTTTGATAATTTTCAGCATTACGAGAATGAAAACGTCACGGCTCTTGTCTCAAGATTATCATATCTTATAAGTGAAATGAAGATTGTGGGGATTGAGAAGACTGATGAAGAGTTAAAAGAAAAGATTATGGAGGTGTTGGGCTATATTTATTTGAGGCATGAACATTAGTTTTGGGCTTATTTAGTTAATGTTTTGGGCCATGTGGGCCAATTTTCTTTAGTTTATGATTGGGCTTATTGTGTTTACTATTGGGCTAGGGTTTGTAAGAAGGCACTATATAAGCCTTTCATGTTTATGATTAAGGCAAGCCTTTGATATTCAAGTTTACGATTTTCTGCATCTTTTGGTGTTTCCGATCAGTTTATTTGGCTTCAAGATTGTAGTGATTTTCATTCAAGATTAGATCTTTATCTTAGATCTAGTCTATTTCTTCTACATTCTTCTTGAATCAATCACATACGAGGATTCCGCACTCGTTTGTGATTAGATATCGTGTTCTTGGTTTGATCTCGGACCTACAATTGGTATCAGAGCCAAGAATCAGTGATTCGAGGCTCACACGATATTGATTCAAGCTGTTTTCTGGGTTAAAGAGTTGGTTTTTGAAGTTTTGAAGGTTGTGTTGGTGTTTACGAGTTCTGTTGCTGCTGTTCTTCACGTTTACGATCGCTTCTGGTTGAAGATTTGAATCAGATTTGAGTTTACGAGTTCAAGCTGCGATTTTTGGGTGTTTACGATTCGTACTTTCGGTGTTTACGACTTTTTCCTCTCGGAAACGGCGTTTACGATTTTGCGATACCGGAATCTCGGAGTCGTAATCGGAGTTTACGACTTCTTCGTATCGTAATCGGGGTTTACGATGGCCACTAATCGGAAATAGGTGTTTACGATTTTCGGAGTCGTAATCAGTATTCGTAATCAAGGTTTACGATTATAATTATCGGATTTGGAGTTTACGATTTTGCTTGGATCGTAATCAGTGTTCCCGATCGTAATCTTGTGTTTGCGATCGTAATCAGGAGTGTGTCATCGTAATCTCATTTGTTTGGACATTTGGACATTAGTTTTAGGTTCCCTAAGCTTACGAAATGGATTTCGAACCAAGTATGTATCAGAAGTTGGATTTTGAGATTGGATCCATCACTCGCCCACCTAGACTCACCTCAGCGGATAACTTTTTGGAATGGAAATATCGATTTGAAAATCACTTGAAGAGTGTTGACCTAAGACTATGGAGAGCAGTAATCCATGGACCATTCACACCTACTCACGCAGAAGGAGTTAATGCAGGGAAGGTTAAGACGGAAGATGAGTATGATGAAGATGATTGGGAAAGATGCAACAAAGCAGAAAGAGCATTTTCCATCATGACTATGGCATTAACACCAGATATTGCTCAAGGTTTTAAACACTGCAAGACCGCTAAGGAACTCTGGAACGCTTTGGTTGTGGCTTATGAAGGGAATCCTGACATGAAGGCAAGCCGCAAGAAAATGCTGAAGCAAAAGTTTAATCTGTTCAACCATGTACAAGGTGAATCCTTTGAAGCTCAGGTGCAGAGGTTTGTGTCTCTGATGGCTGAAATGTCCAGCTATAATGTTGAACCAGACAAGGAAGACAAGAATCTGAAACTGTTGAATAGTTTACCCAAATCTTGGAACACCAATATCTCTATCATTAAGGACAACAACAATCTGAGTGAACTATCTCTTGATGAGTTAATCAACAAACTCAAGTCCAAGCTAATCGATGACAAGCAGAGAGAGTTGAACCATATAAGCTCTCTTAGTTTGGCGAGAAAACTAAATCAAGCTCTGTTGTCAGAAGATGTGGAGACTAAGCATGAAGGGAAGTCAACTGGGTGTGGAACAAGCTCTGTCGCAAAGTCAACTGCTTTTGTGGCACAACCTCAAGGAAGTTTAAGTGGAGGCGTCAACCCTGATGATACGAATGATCCCAAGTTTTCTCTTGGTATGGGTTTTATGAACAGCTACCATGCTCTCATGGCCGGAACTCTTTTACCTACTGATATGTTATCGGGTGAGCTAAACCAGATAAATCCTGAAGATGTTGAGATGTTGGATGTCTCATGGCAGATGGCTATGGCGGTCTTCAGAGCAAAGAAGTTCATGGCGAAGACTGGGAGAAACGTCTGGAAAGATCAAGACAAGATCAGGATGGGGTTTGACAAAAGCAAGCTGAGGTGCTACAACTGTGATGAGTATGGGCATTTTGCAAGAGAGTGTAGCAAGCCGAAGAGAGAAAGGGGAGAAGAAAGGAAAGCAGGTGAAGGAAAGGGAGAGGCAAAGGCATTGGTTGTTCAAGAAGGTGGTGGTTATGATTGGACGCCTCAGTTGAAAGAGTTTAGTATGTCTCATGCAATGATTGTTGCCATGGAAAGGGATGAAGAGGAAGAGCATGCTTTTGTTGTTACTGATGAAACTCCTGTGGAAGATAAGGAAGCCTTCGTTGCTGAAGCTGAAAACCTCAAGGTATGTTCTGATCCCACTTGTGCTCGTATAATTCCTGGTCTTAGACAAATCTGTAAAAA
Source organism: Deinandra increscens subsp. villosa (assembly GCA_039602395.1). Classification (NCBI taxonomy): domain Eukaryota; kingdom Viridiplantae; phylum Streptophyta; class Magnoliopsida; order Asterales; family Asteraceae; genus Deinandra; species Deinandra increscens. Next base: position 77,085,891 of record JBCNJP010000017.1, on the reverse strand, counting down.
CTATCAGATAGAATTGTTTGAGATAAAGTATGAAAGGAGTTCATTTAAGGGTAGATGGCAGAAAAATGAGGAGAAGGTTAAAGCACAAAAGCTAGACATAGTAAAATATTAAAAACTGGCAACTGAGAAAACTCTCCTGTATGACAATGCTAAGTTAGAAATAGCTGAGCTTAGGAATCAGGTAGATGAGATCACACATAAGTACAATGAGTTGCAGGTTAAATTTGATATGAATCAAACAAAAAGCAAAAGAATGTTTGAGGCTAGAAAATCTTTGAACTCCTGTATAACTGATGTTAGAATGGGAAAGGAAAAGGGTGGAATAGGAATTAGTTTCTCAGACAAGGGCAAGAACAATGTTCCTCAAGATAACTCTAGAGATATCATAGGAATAATCTTTGAGGAGGATCAGATAGACAGATCTGAATCAGGAACACATGAGATAGGACCTCCCTTAGATAGTGTTCTGGTAGGAGTGACACCTTTGACCCCTCAGGAAATAGAAAATGAGAAACACATGTCTTATGGGTTGGGTAATCAGGATAAAATTGTGACAGACACTTGTGAATCAAGTACTTCCCAGGAGTCATTAAACAATGATGTTGGACCTGCTGATAGTTTTGTTTCATGTGCAGATGAAGTAGGTATTGAAGATGTATCTGGGAAGGATGCAGAATGTTTGAGAGTTAAACAATGTCATGTGTCCAGTAGTGTAGTTTCTGATTTACCTAAAGATGATGTACTGGCATCAGTGTCTGAATTGAATGAGTCTAGGTCTATGCAATTAGTTGTGTCCAAGTCCTTAAAACATGTTTCAAATTCTAGTAATGAAATTCATGGTTTTAAAATTCGTGTGCCTAACACTAAAGTAGGACGTGAGACTAAACTCAAAGATTTTGTAGCTTATCCTCAGGTTGTGTCGGCTTTTAATAGAACAAACAAGTCTAAATCAGAACAATTTTGTTTAATCACACAACCTGAAAAGGATACAAAACATGTTATACACGAATGGGATGATAAGCCAGAGTGGAAATCATCTTACCCAAGACGTTCATATTTGTGTAGTCATGTAAATGGGCCTAGACCTATGAATTGTTTTCAATGTGGTAAACCAGGACATTTTGCTGCAAATTGCTTAAATAGACCTTATCAACCATACTGTCCGCAAAACCCACGGACCAGTATGTTGCAGAAAATGATGGCAGGAGAAAACGAAAACCAAAAACAACAAGCTTTGTCTAAGGGGAAGCAGAGTTTAGAACCAATGAAGACTGAACAGTCTAAGGTTTTGAACACAAAAGCTCCGATGACAAAGCATGTTGAAGAAAAGTGGAATGTGACTAGACCTCCAAACTCATCTTACAAACATAAGGGAGTTTATCAAAGAAAAGAAAAAATGAAAACAAAACCTTTTGAGAAACAAGTGACTAAAGTCAACCATGTTGCTAAACCTAAGGGCAAAGCAGTTATTGAAAAACCAAAAGATGTCACTCAAACAAAACAAATGGTTTATACTAAATTGAAACTTGAGTGGACACCTATTGTTAAGTCAAAAGGTAAAAAGGTCACATCTCCATCAAAGAAACCGTCACCAGTAAAGAACTCTGCTAGCAGTTCTAAATCTCAAAAACAACCTAATTAGAGACCAAAAGTCAACATTCAAAATGTGAATGTATCTGAACCAAACCCAGAAATGGTCCTTCAAATGGTTAATTACACTGACTCCAAAGGAGTGCCCAGATCTGTTATGGCCTGGGTACCTGAATCTCACTGATTTCTGATTTTTGTAGGGACAGCCAAGTAGATCTATCGACAATCTCTGGTACGTTGATAGTTGCTCCCGACACATGACCGGAGACTTATCCCTTTTGGAAGAGGTACAAGACTTCAATGGCGGAGGAGTATCTTTTGCAGGTGGGGTAGGTGGAAGAATCAGTAAGAAAGGGGTAGTGAAGAGTGGAAGTTTGACTTTTTCTGACGTGCACTACGTGGAGGAACTATCTCACAGTTTGCTTAGTGTGTCGCAAATGTGTGATAGAGAATTTTCAGTCCTGTTCAACAAGAAGGAATGCATCATCCTCAAGCCAGGTGTCAAAATTCCAGAGGAGTGCATCTTGATGCGTACTCCAAGAAGAGGAAATTCTTATCAGCTGAATTTGGGCAAACCTCCAACTACTGAAGAAGCCTGTCTTATCTCCAAGCAGAATGAGAATCTAGCGTTATTATGGCATCGTCGACTGGGGCATGCTAATATGAAGAATCTGTCTAAGCTGGCTAAAGGAGAGCATGTCAGAAACTTACCAATCAAAGATTTCTCGTCTGTGGAGAAATGTGTGGCTTGTGTTAAGGGGAAGCAGCATAAGTTGCCACACCGTCCAAAGGTTACAAATTCTGTCTCATCTGTTCATCAGCTTTTACATATGGATCTGTTTGGTCCCATGCAGGTACAAAGCATCAGCAAGTTTTCTTACTGTCTCGTGATAGTGGATGACTATTCGCGATTCACTTGGGTCTTCTTTCTATCAAACAAGTACGAAACTCCGGCCCTTGTGAAACAGTTCGTCACACTTATAGAAAACCATCTGCACAAGAGAGTAAAGGGTATAAGAACTGACAATGGAACAGATTTCAAGAATGCAAAGTTGAACATGTTTTGTGGTGAGAAGGGTATTGAAAGGCAGTTCAATGCTCCCTATACACCACAACAACATGGAGTTGCAGAAAGAAGGAATAGGACACTCATTGAAGCAGCAAGAACAATGATGTGTGAAGCGAAACTACCAATCTTCTTTTGGGCAGAAGCGGTGAATACAGCTTGTTATGTGCAGAATAGAGTACTTCTGAACAAGCGACATGAGCAGACTCCGTACCAAATTGTTTATGGGGACAAGCCGAGGGTGGGGTACTTCAAAACATTCGGATGTCCATGCACGGTGCTAATTCAGTCCGATGTAGGGAAATTCGAAGCTAAAGCTGATGAGTGCTATTTTGTTGGTTACTCAGCAAATAGTGCTTATCGCGTGTACAACAAAACCACCAAATTGATTATCGAGGCTTTTGATGTGGATTGGATGGAGGATAATCCAACCGATGCGGGTACTGGGCCAGATTGGATCTTTGACTACGGGTCACTGTTTGAAGGTTTTAACTTCTCCAATGTTTTCCACAATCTGGGAGAAGAAGAAGATATCATTGCTCCTAGTTCTGAAGTGAGGCCACATGTGGAAAGAGCATCAGCAGAGACTTCACGGAATTCTAATGCGAATATTCCAGAATGTTCAGGAACACATAATGCTCCAGTGGATTCTCAAGGACCAGGTATGTCTGATAATATTATTAATACTAACCTGCCTGTTACTGTTTCAGTGCCTGATATCCAAGTGAGTAGAATAAACAGAGATCATCCACTCAGCAACGTGGTTGGGCCAGTGATAGCAGGAGTCACTACTAGAAGCCGCACGGGAAACATTAACTTCTACATGTTTTCCTGTTTCATTTCCCAGATTGAGCCTCCTAATGTGATGGTTACTCTCAAAGATCCAAGTTGGACGGAGGCCATGCACAATGAATTGAATCAGTTCTCAAAGCTGGGAGTGTGGCGACTTGTGAAGAGGCCAGAAGACAAGAAGGTTATTCCTACGAGATGGTTATATAAGAACAAAAAGGATGACACAGGAATAATTATCAGAAACAAGGCGAGATTGATAGTACAAGGGCACAGGCAAGTTCATGGGATTGACTATGATGAGGTATACGCTCCGGTGGCAAGATTGGAAGCAATTCGGATCTTTCTTGCTGTGGCAACGTATCTCAATTTTACGGTGCATCAGATGGATGTGAAGACTGCCTTCCTTTATGCAGAGATGAATGAAGAAGTTTATGTAACTCAACCACCAGGGTTCATAGATGAGGAAAATCCAGACCATGTTTATCTGCTGGATAAAGCCTTGTATGGTTTGCATCAAGCTCCGCGCACCTGGTATGAAACTCTGTCCAATCACTTGGTGGAGAATGGATACACAAGAGGAGTGGTTGATCAAACGTTGTTTAGGAAGAGGGTGAAGGAGGACATAATCATGGTGCAAGTTTATGTAGATGACATTATCTACGGGTCAACAAACGAGGAATTGTGCACTAAATTTGAAGAGATTATGAGGAAGAAGTTTGAAATGAGTGACCAAGGGGAGATGAGTTTCTTTCTTGCATTACAAGTAAAACAGGATGAATCGGGAATTCTTATTCATCAGGCAAAGTATGTGAATGAGATTCTGGAGAAATTCAAGATGCAGGATTGCAAGCCCATTTCCACTCCCATGGCATCCAGGCCACTTTTGTCAGCTGATCTCAATGGGGAATCAGTGACTGAATTCCAGTATCGGTCGATGATTGGATCACTTATGTACTTGACAGCCAGCAGGCCAGACATCATGCATGCAGTTTGTGTGTGTGCACGCTATCAGGCTAATCCTAAACTTTCACATTTATCTGCTGTTAAGCGTATCTTTAGGTATCTGAAGGGCAAGCCTAGGCTTGGTCTTTGGTACCCAAAGAACACTGATTTTCAATTGTATGATTTTACTGACAGTGATTATGGAGGTAGTGACCTTGACAGGAAATCTACAACTGGAGGATGTCAGTACCTGGGAGATAGGCTCATTTCTTGGCAGAGCAAAAAGCAGCATACCGTATCAAAATCAACTGCCGAAGCTGAATACGTGGCAGCATCTGCCAGTACCTCACAAGTAGTATGGATCCAAAATCAGCTCACAGATTACGGTATGGAATTCGTTAACACTCCTATCTTTTGTGATAACGCTGCTGCTCTGGAAATTGTCAAAAACCCCGTCCAACATTCCAAAACCAAGCATATAGACATAAAGGTACATTTTATTCGTGATTGCTATGATCGGGAGTTAATTCAGCTTCAAAAGGTAAGCTCCGATCAGAATGTTTCGGACATTTTTACAAAACCCCTTCCTCGTCCAAATTTTGAATCATGTGTTGAAGGCCTAAAGATGATTGCCTTCGAGGAATGATCTGATCATTTTGTTTTTGTACAAAGTCTTTGTTAATTTATTTTTAAAAAAAATGAAAAATGACTGAAAAACTGAGTCTTATTTCAAAAGTCTCACAAAAACAGGGGAAGAAATGGTGCTGGTTGAACTAAAAAGTTTTTATGATGTCTTTTGATAGGACGTGCAAAAATGTTTAAAGACGGTCGGAGACTGACACGTGTAAGGCTGATGTGAAAGACTGCTCAAAGATCATATGTCGGTAAGCTCAACCAAAACTATGACCATCTATGTAAGTGCAGTAATCCTAAACTCTATAAATGTTTAGTTTCCCATCCTAGTCTACATGGTTTAAAAAACTGAGTCCCGGCAAAAATGGGTTGAGAGTGGTATTTACCTAGTATTCACTCTCTCACACGCCATGCTTATACTGTAAATGACAACACCACAGGAAAGAAAAAGAAGTCAAAAATGAAAAATTGTGAAAAAGAAAAGGAAAAAGAAAAGAAAATAAAATAAAATTATTCTGTTGGTCTTCTCTGCGTGCTTATGCGGCCAACCTGATAACCAACTGATAATTCATGAAAATAGAAATAAGTGGTAGTCAAAGCAGTGTTGCATGGTTCCTCAAGTTGGGGGTTTGTGAATCCTCAATAAACTCTGAGGTTGGGTAGGTTTTGCTATGAAAAATTGGGTGTGGGGACGGTTAAACATATCGGTAAAATTGTACCATATTTAAGCACTTACTGGATGTGAGTTTATGTGTTCAAATCACCTAGCAATTGTCTAGAGCGTCAAGTAACGGAAGCTGAAAAGGGTTCCTCAGTCAAAGACTCGTCTGATATTATCAATGAAAATTATCAGCACCAGGTAAGTAAATATTCAATTTCTGCGGTAATTTTGTAAATATTTCAATTTGGGGCTTTTATCTGTTTAAAATTTTTTAATTTTTAAAATTGTTGATCATGATCAGATACTCGGGGTATGAGTCTGAGGGGAAGTTTTGTAAATTCTCAAAGTTTTAAAATTGTCAAGTTTCATGAGAATTATGATTTTTTTGTAAGTTTGGGGTGAACTTAAATGTTTTTAAAAGGTTGAGGGGGCTGAATGAAAGTTTTTAAATGATTATTGGTTCTTGAGGGGCCAGAGTGTAAATTGTGATGTTTAAAAGCCCCCGTTTCCGATTTTCTTTTGTTTACGATCCTCATTTCTTCTCCTCGTCGTTTACGACTCTCCCTCACCGAACCCTAACCACCGTCTTCTCCTCACCGGAAAACCATCTCTAACCACCACCGACCACCTTTTCGCTATCCGAGCGCATCATCATCCTCGGCATCGAATTCCGACCAAGAACCTCGGTCTAATTTCTGTTACCACAAGCATTTCACCGTCGATTCTAGGGTTTTACAGTTCGAGCCCTAAATCGTAAGTTTTTCCTGTGTTCAAGTCAATATTCTCTGATTAGAAGTTATTTCTGCTTGATAGACTCATTAAAGGTAGTGATTGAGTGTTTACTTGGTGTATTTGAGATGTTTGATCTGTTTACGAGTTTTTGCAGGGTATATCAATGGCGGATCTTAGTGTTTACGATCGTTCTCGTGAAGAAGACAACGTTTGGAGTGTTTACGATCTGTGTTTACGACTCGATGTTCACGATCGGGGCATTTACGATCCGCATAAACGACAAAGCAGTTTACGATTGGGCCTTGACAAATTTATGGCGTTTACGACTCGATCAGATGATTACGATTGGATTTAGTTTGAACCCGATCGTGAACCGGCTTTTGTATCGTAAACCCATAAAGTAGATCGTAAACACACTAAAATGTGTTTTAAAATCTTAAACACTTAAATTTTTTTTTTGAATCTCTTTGAACTTAAGATAAAAATTAATGGTGTTTGTGAATTTTTGTGAGCGTGAGTTTAAATCAATTATTTTCCCTAAAGCTTAAATTGAAATTTTGTGAACTTCAAAAGTAAAATTTGTTTTTCAAGTAAACTTCGACAAAGGGTTAATAAACTTAATTGCTCTTTAACTAACAAATCTGATTCATGTGTCTTGTCTTTCTCAGATGGCAGACGAGATGCTCGATGAAGAGATTAAGTTTGAACCAGATCATTGCATTCCAGCATACCTTGAAGACCCACCAGAGAAGCACATGCCTTTATTTTATTCTCTGGTGGCAGGGATGAATGTTTGCAAAATCAACCATGCACTGAGGACAAGTGTGCTGATTGACGAGCAACTTGTGAGGGAGTTCTGGGGTTCTGCTAGAGCTGATGCAGATAAAACAACAATCACTGCAAGGATTTAGAACAGGGAGATTGTGATTAAGGAAGATGACATCAGAGAAGGGCTGAACATCAATGATCGTGCTATCGATCCGATTGAATATTCAAAGGAAGTTGTTTTGGCGGGTGCTCAATCCATGGGTTATGAAGGAAAATTCCCGCCTATCTTTAAAAAGTTGTTGCCGCATTACTAGAGATGTCTGGCACACTACATGCAGAAATCTTTTCTGGGCAAAAGAACAAGCTTCGATCAGCTCAACAAGCTACATGGAACTACATTCGTCGCATTGGCCTTGGGTTGGAACTTTAACTTCTCCAAGATGATGTTACTTGACTGGATAGGCAATGCTGACCTGAGCGCACGTGAACAGTTCCTGATGACACCAAGGTTTGTACAAATGGTGGTCATGAAGAAATACCCAGTGATTGAAGAAAGGGTAGAAAAGTTTGACATAAAAGTGATGGATTGTGGGGTATTTGGTCTACAAACCCAAGATAGAAAGGGTAAAAACAGTTTTCAAGGAAGACTTGAATGGGTAAAGAGGGGTGCATTTCCCGAGGTAGCCAGGGAACAAGAGTTTGAAGAGCCTGAGCCAGAAGCCGATGTGCCAACTGTTAATGCATATGTTGCAGAAGATCAAGATATAACAGCAGGGGACAATTGCATATATCCCCCTACAAAATTAATCAATTGCATATTTACCCAACCTAAAATTTCTATTGCATATTTCCCCCTATTTTGATTTTTAATTGCATATTTACCCAATTTGATTAATTTTATTATTAAATTGACTAATTTACCCTTAATTCATCAAAGATTATATATTGCATATAAATCATTGTATTTCAAAACCTTGTAAACTACTTGAAAGCTCCAACCCCTAAACGTCCTTCTAGATTGTAGAAATTGAACCCCTAAACCTCCCCTCTGAACCCTAAAAAAAAATTAAACAATTTGTGCAAAGTAATCACAATAAAAATATTTACATTTTTTAAATCCAAAACAAATACTGTGTTGAAACTAAACAATCTCTAAACAAGTACTATAATGGATTTGCACAAATTGCTTACCAGTACTATAATGGCTTTGTCAAAATTGAAAATCTTTAAGCCTAGAGTCACAATCGAGTTTCTTGAACTCAACCTTTTGCTCATTTTACTAGTCTATCTATCAAATATTAATATTGTTTGATGTTGAAGATTGACTTGAATGACAACAGAAAGCAATTTAGAACACAAATTTTATTTCAAACATACAAAGAAAAATCGATGAGCAAATAGAAATTGAATCAAATGCATCAAGAAGCTAGATTCAAACAGTATAATACAATAAGGATTACGAGTAAACCGATTTGGGTTTTGTAAGAGCATGTTCCTGGTGTGGTCGTTACTGTGCGAATATTTGTCTAGATTGTAAACTAGGCTAGACTGCCACCAGCGGACCAGTGGCGGACCAGATGGTCCGCCGGACCATCTGGTACGTTGGTTAGTTGGTCCGCTGGGCAGGTTTCCTATAAATAGGTGAAGTCTAGATTTCAATGTTAGATTTCTGGTCATTTGTATTTATGCTGAGAGGAGAGGTCTGTCCAACCTCTCCCGAGCTTCAATGATGTAAACTCCTTCGGTGTAATCATTCGACATAATAAATGATTAGATTTCTCCGTCTCTATCATTCTATGATCTGGAAACGATCCGTATATGGTTTTACAACTGGTATCAGAGCCGTTGGCTCAATTTCCAGATCTCATTTTAGTTTTTGTTCGTTTTTGAGACGTTAAATGGCTGATTAGGTGTGATTCAGTGTCGTTTTGCTTTATTTTTGTTCAAACGAACTTTCCTGAGTCATTTTCGCACCTAACAGTGGTGTTTGATTGAAGAAATTCGACAACATTTTGAATCTGGAGTGAAATTTGAGAATTTTGCGTTTTTGAGGTCTGGTCCGCGGATGGTCCGCAGCTCGTTCGCCAGGCAATCTTCAACCGCCGGACCAATTGATTCGTCCGCCGGATCAGATGGTCAGGAAGACAATCTTCAACGTGGTCCAGAGCAGTTATTTTCTGGTCCGCGACGGTTACGCCGTACCAATTCTGGTCCGTCGTACAAGTGTGATCCGCTGGTTTTGACTTGGTCCGCCGGATCACCTGGTCCGTTGACTTGTTGATAAGTAATCAAATGGTACGCCGTATCAAATGATCCGCCAACAATATTGATCCGCTGGTTATTGGTCCGTTGAAGATTTTGGTACGTTGGAGCTTATGGTCCGCCGCAAAATTCTGATGCATTTTTAGTGAAGCAATTTTGTTCAGAAAAAAAATTTTCGCGCTGACCTGGCAGCACGGCCCTAGCCAGGGGCTCTGCCCCTTGGACCCCGCTTCTCGGGGGCGCTGCCCCCGAACCCCCGTTAATCAGTAATCAACATCTGGGGGTTGTTTTCAAGTATGGGGTGAGGTCGTGGGAATTTCAAAGAAACAAATCAGTTATCGGGTTTACCCTTGATTCGATAGCTGTGGGTTATTATGATTGAAGATTTACCAGATTCCGATGCTTATCAAGAATTAGTCGTCGAATTTCTGAAAAAGATGTTTGTGAGTACTCATTGTTCGTGATGATGGACAGAGATTCATGAACACTTGTTTCTGATGATGGACAGAGATTCAGAGACATGGATATGTTACTTACAAAACTAAAGAAAATGTGTGATTCCGTTGCAAGCTACTTGAAAAACACACATTGCTTGCTGGGTTGGAATCGGGAATTGAATATGTCACATGTTTAGGGGGAAAATTGGGACCCTTGAAAATTTCAAAGAGATTTATCTGCTGGAAACGGAAAATGTGAATATTCAAAGCAATCAGTTCAGGGATGATCATGATTTGAGATCTTCATGAATTGGTAGTGTGTTCTAATGTTTGTGCGAACGGATGTGTTCAAAGTTTTTTGGTTATAGCTTGGAACTCTCTGTCATATGCCCGATACTTTCTTGAGTTGTGAAAAAGACTTGGTGAAGTTCCAGTCTGCAACGAGATATGCGTTTACCGGAGTAATATATTGGGAGAGACTTAATGCTGAGGGGGAATTTCTGTGATTGAAGATTTTGAAGATATTGGTTTTCATAAAGATTAGAGCATGTTACAAATTTCTGAAGATTAAAGATTATTATAATATGAGGTGATGTTCGGGTGTCTTTACAAGTTTCCGGGTAACGACTGATGAAGTGAACCATTATCATATATGTCGGTTCCAATTGGATGTGCTGTGCTTAAAGCTAGGGGGAACTTTATTGGTTGTGGAGATTGTACAAGATTCGAACTGTTTCCTACAAACCTGAAGGTTCAGTCCAAGGGGAGTTTGCTGAAGTTCAAGATTTCAAGATGTAGCAAACTGACTGATGACGATTGCTGGAAAATGAAGACCTACATTCGACAGTAACGTCCAAGGGGGAATCTGTAAGAGCATGTTCCTGGTGTGGTCGTTACTGTGCGAATATTTGTCTAGATTGTAAACTAGGCTAGACTGCCACCAGCGGACCAGTGGCGGACCAGATGGTCCGCCGGACCATCTGGTACGTTGGTTAGTTGGTCCGCTGGGCAGGTTGCCTATAAATAGGTGAAGTCTAGATTTCAATGTTAGATTTCTGGTCATTTGTATTTATGTTGAGAGGAGAGGTCTGTCCAACCTCTCCCGAGCTTCAATGATGTAAACTCCTTCGGTGTAATCATTCGACACAATAAATGATTACATTTCTCCGTCTCTATCATTCTATGATCTGGAAACGATCCGTATATGGTTTTACAGGTTTATCCATGGTGCAGTGCCGATTAGGGTTCTTCCATGGTGACGGTTGTGAAGAAGGTTCTGACGGCTAGAAAGGTGGGGGGTTTGATTAGGGTCCGGCCGCTACTTCGGATGTTGTTGTGGTGGTTGTTTCTTGGCCGACTTTTAGCGGTGGATGGTCGGAGTCGGAGGATTGAAGGTGTGAATACTGTGAATACTCTGATGCAAAGATCTGATGCAATTTCTAAATATTTTTCTAATGGATTTTTTTATTTAAGGGTAGTTTTGTCATTAGATTAAAAGTTATTAAGGTTGGGTAAATATGCAAATAATTATTTAGGTTGGGTAAATATGCAATTAGGATTCAAAATAGGGGGATATATGCAATTTTCCCTAACAGCAACTCCAGCTGTTAATGTGCAAGAAGAAGATGAGGTGATCCCTTCGGATGAAGAAAACATTATGGACGACATCTTCCCAACTTATGAAAACGTTGATGATGATGACATATATGGGAATTTGGGACCCATCAGTCACAAGAGATCGAGGGATGACATACTCATGTCTTCAAGCAGCGATGCAACCCCTCCCAAGCTGAGTCTGAATATGGAGGATGTACTTGAAGAACCCATCCCTGCTCGTGAACCATCTCCAAGGAAGAAGACTGATCCAAGAAGCATAAGGTTCAAATTTACAAAGACTAGCTCAAGTCTGTTAATGGTCCATCCATCAGAGTCTAGCTCTCAAAGTCAACATACTCAAGAAGAAAGCCCTGCACAAACTGCTGAAGTTCGACCTGCCCTAGTACAGACTGAAGGTCCTCTTCTGACCGAACGTAGCCCTGTTCGGGAAGAAAGGCAATTTCTGGAAGTTGACAACACTTTTGTTGTACCCAGTCCAGTGAGAGTGAGCGTCTCAACTGTGACAAGCCTGCCACCGACCATGCCTAGCTTTCGTCCATTCCAAGCTGCTGAGCTGCCAATCGAAATGAGGATAAGCGCTGATCCTCATATTAACTTTCTGATGTCTCAGAACAGAATCAGAGAGAATGAGATAAAAGCTCTCCAGGCTAAAAACTAGAAGATTAAAAGAGAAGGAGGTGGCTGACAAGAACAGAATGAAGTATCTATATGAGACTTTGGTGGACCTGAGGAAGAAGTTTACTGAGTTAAAAACCGTTGTAGAGTCAAGGTCCTCGGGTGATCAAGGTCAAAGCTCGTCTCAAGGAGCTCAAGGTACCAGTGCTGCTCAAGAAGATGATGGAGATGACTCCATTGCAATGTCTGATTATGCCCGAAGTGGAAGGGTCATCTCCAAAGCGCCTGAAGGTCACGACAACTGGTTTAGAGAATTCTTCCAAGGACCGGCCCCCACTCAATACACCCTTGATGTTGGTGAAAGCTCCATTGACAAAAGAGGGAGTCGTGAACCCATTCTGTGCTGGCACTATGATTCAGAGAAGAAGCTATTTGCCGTAATCCGTGACGGCTACAGTCCAGTGGAATACTATAGAACACGTGCACAATTCCATTCCTGGACTGAGCCCGAGATTAGAAGCCTGCTAAGAGATCCATACATCAACAGATGGAATAGTGCTGACGGAGATCTTATTCGAAACAATTTGATGAGCCAACTAGAAAACAACTTTGTAAACTTCGAGCTGAAGCAGGTGAGATGGGTGGAAACTGGAACTGACACAGTTACTGGAGAACCAATTGGAGAAGCAAGGCGACCACCCACCAAGCGCACAAGGGTTATCAATATGTTGGATGAGATCGAAGATGGAACCTTAGTCAAAAACTTTGACTGTTGGTGTTATGATCCGACGACTCACGAGGTGGTGGTTCTCTGCAAAGGAATGAGGCAGTTTCGTTTCTATGATCCGGCTGATTTGCTAAGATTTGGTGAAAAGGATATCAAGCTCCTCGCCTCACAACCTATTCTCGGAGATGAGAATGATTTGGAAAACGCTATAAGGGTGGGGATCTTCCATGGTACAACTAACCGGATTGTGGAGAATGGATGGTGGTCGAACAACGTTCAGGATACTTTCAGATTCGATCTGCTGCTGCCGTATGTGATCTAATGATTCATGCCTAGGGGAAGATTGTTGGGCTATATTTATTTGAGGCATGAACATTAGTTTTGGGCTTATTTAGTTAATGTTTTGGGCCATGTGGGCCAATTTTCTTTAGTTTATGATTGGGCTTATTGTGTTTACCATTGGGCTAGGGTTTGTAAGAAGGCACTATATAAGCCTTTCATGTTTATGATTAAGGCAAGCCTTTGATATTCAAGTTTACGATTTTCTGCATCTTTTGGTGTTTCCGATCAGTTTATTTGGCTTCAAGATTGTAGTGATTTTCATTCAAGATTAGATCTTTATCTTAGATCTAGTCTATTTCTTCTACATTCTTCTTGAATCAATCACATACGAGGATTCCGCACTCGTTTGTGATTAGATATCGTGTTTTTGGTTTGATCTCGGACCTACAGGAGGCTTTACCATAAAAATGGAAAAATTATGTGTTGCTACTTACACATGATAAAGAGTTTTCCACATTGACATTTCATGATCTAACTGGTAAACTTCATGCTCGTGAGATGAAAATGATGAATTCCAACAAGTCCAAAGTAAATCTACAAAATCCAGAGTTGTATCATGGTGAGAATGCTGCTAGCATGATAGCTAAAATTAAGCAACGTCTGAGTTCTGCACCGCCTACTGCTTTTATTGGAAATATTTCTGGAAATTCTAAAAGTAATTCATCACGGGGTTGTAGCTTTATAATTCCCGAATCAACAAATCAGAATGTTTTTTCTATTGATACAACGTATGATTGTGCTAAAATGATTGCTGCTTTGATTTCATCATCTTTTGGTTTGGTTATCAAGAATGTTGCTGATGTAAAAATAACAAGGAATGATCTTGATGAACTTGATGATGATCAATTAAACGAATTGGATTTATCTTGGCAGTATGCTATGCTGGGTCAAAGATCAAAGAGGTTTTTAAAAAAGAATGGAAGAGTTGCTTCTGATTTTAGTGGAAGGTTGGGTTTTAACAAGTCAAAGTTGAAATGCTATAAATGTTCAAAGCTTGGGCATTTTGCTAAAGAATGTCAACAAGCACATGTTACCAAACCTGGTTTTACATCTAATACAGGTTCTCAATCATCTTCAAGCATTCAACCAAGATAACTTTAACAGTTCAAAATGAGGGGTGTATGACTGGGGTAAACAGTTTGATACATCTGCTTTGATTGTCGCACATGAGCAAGATGACTATTATTCTGATTCTAGTTCTTATGAAGCTGTTGAAAATGAAAAATTTGAATCCAAAATTGAAAGTTTGATGAAAGAAAATGAAGTTTTGGTGGATGTAGTCAAAAAGCTTTCTGATGAACTTAAGTTGGTAAAAGAATATTTGGAGGTTTCTAAGAGGCATGAGAAGGAAGTTGATTTGAAAAATGATTCGTTGATAAAGGAAGTGCATATGCTTAATGAAGTTCTTTATTCGGTCAAAGAAGATGTAAAGATGCTTGAAGTAAAGAATGAAACATTACAGGAAGAAAAGGAGGAGTTGTTTAAAGAAATAAAGAAATGGAAAGATGAAGCAGAGGATGTTGCGAATGATTTTCAGAATTTGTTTGATAAATCCAAAATCAAACTTGATTTGCTCACAAAGAATTCTGAAGAATATGTTGCTAAAATTGAAGCTTATCAAGTTGATATGGTGAAGTTGTTGGATGAGAAACGTGAGTTGGTAAGTGTGAATAAAGTTCAAGCTGCAAATTTGGAATTTCAAATACGTAATGAAGATAAAGTGCGAAAGGAGTTGTTTGAAGGGATGGAAAATCTTAGAATGCAGAAATTTGAAACACATAAAGTTGCAAAGAGATTGATTGCTACTGAGAAGGAGTTAGCTGAAACTCAACAGCAAATTTCTGATTTAAAAATTCAAGTCATTGATGCCAATCGATTGCTGAATAATGTCTCAAATTCGCAATTGTTCACAAGTTTCTTAGCACATGATGCTAATTTTGAAAAGATGTTTGATAAGACCGCATCACCTCCTGCTAATATCAAAGAAACTTTCAAAAAAGTGAAAGATAAGGTTGAAGACTATGACTATTTAAAGGTTTCATCATCAGTTTCTGAAGAAGAGAAAATTATGAAGAAGAAGAAAACCAAGAAAGCCAAAAAGAAGAAAGGAAAGAAATCCGAAGTTCCTCCTGCTCCACAGTTTGTGTTTGGTTCATCGTCGACAGAAAATGTCAAATCAGCTACTTCAAGTGAGAAAATTCGTTCTCAACCAGATTTTGATGAGACGATTTTCTTTGAGCGGAAAAATATTAAAGAAATAAAAGCTGAATTTTTAAAGTTCACGAAGAATGGAAATCGGGATTCTATTTCTGAGGAGAAGATTTCTGGAAAGAATATTGGTTTGGGTTTTCAATCACAGAATGTCAAAGCTGAGGAGGTTCCAGCATCAACACCACAAGATTTGAAGAAGCTTGAAATGAAGCAAGTAAAGAAGGAAGTGTTCAAGGCTGAGAAGGTTCAACCCCAACGGTTTTACAAACTCAAGGGTTCAGAACAAATATTATCCGATAAAGAATTTCCTCTTCACAACGTGGATGCTAGAAAAATTTCTGAAATTTTTGAGAAGAAGGATGCTTCAAGAACCTTGAAGAATCAAACAACAAATTTTTCTTCTGATGGTTCTTATTCTCGAAGCCCAACATCACAATGGGTTCATGATCACATGCATCAGGTATATGATTCTACTCTTGATCATTTTAGAGATATTCATGTTTGTAATTCTATGCAGGAACCCAAAAAGTGGGACAAATCACAACGCATTTGTTATATTTGCCGCCAAAAATGGCATATGGCAAAAGATTGTCCACTTCCTGCTGAATCAAAACAAAGGTCTCAACAGATACCAGTTTCTGGTAAACCTGCCAAACCAAAGTTCTTTGATGAAGAAGGCAGAGTTTTTGATGAAGTTGAGCCTACATTCTTTCTAAAACAAAAACGTATTGTTCCTATTTTCAAAAAGGTTCAAAATATAGGTTCATCATCACAAACACCTGTGATTGAGTCATCAAAAACTGAATTACCAAAACAACAACAATTCTGGAAACCAAAGGTGGTTTCAAAGCAAAATCAGGACACTGGTCGACCAAAAGCAGTTACTTTAGGTCAAGTTAAAAACTAATCAGTTTGACCAGTATGCAGGTACTTCTAGAAGACCTATCGACGATTGCAAAGTTGTTGATGAAGGAGTATTCTGTTTAACTTAAATTTCATGAAATATCTTACTAACCTGCAAGTTTTCTGAATCTTTAAAAGGCAAGATATCCGTGTTGGTTGATCATTTTTTTTTGTTATGGTTCATTTGATAAAAACCAAAAATAGAGTCTTGTTTTTGTAAAATGAAAATCTAAAAATAGAGTTTTCATTTTAAGGGGGAGAATTGCATGTAAGAGGAATAAATTGTGAAAAATGTATGTTATGGGAAGAAGGTGAATATATGCAAAATATATAAGGAAGGTGAATACATGCACAATATATAAAATTGTGAGAAATTGATCATTAGGAAAAGATGGTACATTGGCTTACGTATCTGACTCATGGATAGAGTAGATGAAAGAGCCATAAGATCATTGTTTGATATGCTTGGTAGGCTCGGCAAATCAGAAAGTATTCAGATGTGATATACACTAAATACTAATGCGTGACCATGTGGATAACATCTTGATGCGTATTTCACGACAAAAAGAAAAATAAGTGTGAAAAAATAAAATGAGATGTCACTGTGTATACATGTGTTCATTTTGCAAAGATTTAAACTTGTTTGATTTTCTTTATTTTGTCAAACGATCGGACTTTCTCTGCGTGCTCACAAGGCCGACCTGATTGTTGTTCGTTTGACGTTATGCTTTATTTTTTTGGTGTTTCGTATAACTCATCGGACTTTCTCTGCGTGTACGGGAGTACCGACCTGATTGTTGTTGGGTTATACAATTTCAACTTGTTTTTATTTTTCTTATTTTGTTAAATCCGATGCCTTATCTACGTATCGAAAGATCGACCTTAAGGTAGACGATTTAACGTTCTAATTTTTTTTGCATGGAACACAGTTGACAATATCATGAAAATATTATACTTTGTGATAATCACAAGTGTAATCACACAAGAAAAGGAAGAAATCACACAAGAAAAACAAAATGTCTGATTATGTCTGATAGTGTGGGATACACTGGTCAAAGCAAAATCTAATCATTACCTGAACATATCCAGATGTTATGAGTATGATTCCGCCTGAGTTTAAGATGGACAAATTATACCGGCAATCAGCATGACTTATGTGCTTCCATTAGTTGAAATTGAAGTGTAGTTCAGTGCATCATGTCCAATATGATCCCGTATAGTGATCTTTCTCATACTAAAAATAGAGTTTGATTCTGTATTGCAATTTCATTTCATTTCAGAAAAGTACAAAAAGATTTTTGGTGTGTTTTAGCATAAGTTTGAAAAATCAAAAAGATTTTAGGTTTGTTTTGATATAAACTTTCTAAAAGACAAAAATATTTTGTTTCTGCTTTATTTTCGATCTGATCAACACGTGATGCAAATTCAAATTTTCAAAATCATATCTTGGAGTCTTGAAGAGACGTTTTGCACCAAGATTATTTAAATATTGAGCAGGTTGCTAAAAGTGAAGGTGATCACAACTTCAAGTCTTCTGAAGTTGCTGATAGAGACAAAGATACACTAGAAATTGTCAAGTATTCAAGATCAAGCTACGATCAAGTTGAGAAAGAGTTTCTTCAAAGATTCATTTCATTGGACGAAAGGATTCTGCATTTGAGGGGGAGCTTGATTGAAGATACAATTTTGATGATGTTGAAGATACTACACACGACGAGGGGGGAGTTTGTAGATACATGATATGTGCGTCGTGTGAAGTATCGAGCCAGAACAAGACGGAGTTCAAGACAAGTTCATAAGCTGCCAGCCGAACTTGGTCCGAACCTGGAGTTCGGATCAGAAGAACTCCAGGTTCGCCTGAGGTTCGGCCGGTTGTTATAAATAGTGGGTTTGTCTTTGTATTCGAGACGAGTAAGAGACTGAGAGAGTGTTAAGTGTGTGTGTTTCTGTGGTGTATTCTCTGAGTCATTTCTGAGTGTTATACTGATTGTAATTGTTCGTTTTGATCAATAAAACAATAGGTTAATTACGTTTCTTGTCCGAAACTCCGAATTAGCTAGATTGAGTAGATGATCCGATGCTCACGTAATTTCACACTAGATGGACGTTCCAACGATATGACGGTTTACTATGATCCTAATAAACTTCCTAGTTAATTAAGTGGGTAAAGCATGCAAGAATCTTCAATTGAACAGTCAAGATCAATCATGAAGAACCAAAAACTAAACCACGCATCAAAAAGAAATATGAATAAATAACGAAATAGACAAACCGTTCACCCCGGATAATCGCAACAACTTTAGCCGGACATTCTAAACTTCAAAACCATGTTCAAATCCAAAGAAAAACCAAAGAAAATTGTTCTGGACCCTCTCCTGCCGTCTCTCATCTAATCGAATATGAAAAAAACTAACAAAAGGTTTAAATATGTAAAAATCTGGACACAAAACAAATCTGTCGACTTAAGATCCCGCGCGGTACGTGAGGGTCTTTTGTCTGCGTCTCGTGATACGCGGCGCCTATTGGGCTGCTGTTCTTTAGCCCAACTCGTTCCTAGCTCGGCCCAATGCTCCAACCTTAGCCCAATTGGCTATTTTAAGTCCATTTGATCCACATTTTATGCCCAATAACTTCTCTTATATCCCTGGACCATCCCGAACATCTCACGAACCATCTTTACTTCACTAACTAATTATTCCAAAGCTCGAGACTTCAACTTGAATTGTCAATGCTTCTAAAGTCATCCAAAATGTGACATTTTGCTCCATAACAAGCAAATACAAAAACATAAAAAATGTGATAAAAATATAAACATTATAATTAATAAAAATGCATATTTAAATATATATAACTATAACGATTTAGACTCACATCAGGATGAACATAAGTAACTCGAATATATATTGAATTAAACGAAACTATTTTACAGTGGACGAATTGGATCTGAACAATTAAACATCAATTGTCAACCACAATAGTGTTTGATAGAGATTAATTGATTTTAGTCTAATAAAAATAAAAATGATAAACATTGGCATTAAGTTAAAAAGTTTTAAAGAATGATCTATTTTGATATTTAAAGTTTAAGTTAAAAAGTTTTAGAAAATGATATATTCGATATTTAAAGTTTTTATTGAACATATATGATATTTAGCAAATTTAAAGGGATATATATAAAATTTTCTCTTAGTTAAATTAAACTTTAATATATTTTAGGGTGATTTTGTTAGATTCTTTTTGACACTCTCGAAACTTTATCTCTAATGTTGTTGCCAAAATCTGTACGTAGAAATAAAGAAATTTCAGGGTTGCACCAAGTATGAGTCGTTATGCTTAGTTCTAAAAAACTAACCACCATTAGTCTTGTCACAAGGACTGCAAAGGGGGTATGTATGCTACTAGCCACTGATCGTTCAAAGCCCATTATTCCACTTTGCCGCTTATTTTCTTCCTACTTTCTTGAATTTTTGACACACTTTCCATGAATTATGAGGATGACTTTACTATTGCTATCCCCTTAGGGGTAGAAAACTTTAATACCCATGTTAAGGCCTTGTTTTTTTTGCCTGCCTAGAGGCAAAGAAAAAACTCACCTATTACGTAATTTCGCAAAACTGTTTTTAAATCACGCAACTACCTAAAAACAATCATACCTGAAACCCACCAGACAAATAAATCACACATTGTTGTTTCAAAATCACGCAACTATCTAAACTTAACTATTTAAAATCACAGATTCTTTTTTATAAAGGCAAAATATCCAAAACTTACTCGTACTTTCCTCGATATCTAATACTGCTATGACTCGAAGCTTTTCAAATTACGCATATTGTTCTTCAAATAACGCTTTTCGTGGAAAAAAACAAAAAAAACGGCGAGAGAATTTGTTTTGAGTTGATGTGCGTTTAAACGTATATTTTATTTGAAATTGTTTTTACTTTTTTCCAAACACACTTTGATGTTTCTTAGGGCTCACTTTTATAACGACACAACTTAACTTTGATTTTCGAATGAATCTTTATGGCGTAATTTTTTTATCAATATTTTGTTTTTTAGAATTACATAACATAATTTTATGTACTTGTCTTAACGTATTTAATCACGTCAATATCGTCACTGATAGAACATGTGTGACTCAACCCCTCCTCGATATGGTTTAACTTTGAAATATTTTTTAAAAAAATATTGTAAAAAACCATATAGATTTATATAATATACAATACAAATTCAAAGTTGAATAGGAAACTTTTTGTTTCTTAGAGTTTAACCACAAGATTTTGTGATTTTGACACTTTATACCCTTAAAATCTTTTTTCCTGTGGGCGGTATCCGGTATTTGACGTATCTTGGCATGTGTGTATCTGATATACACGCGTTTGTGTTTCTGGCTCCTCATTTACATATCTTCAATAGAGTTTCTCTCTCATCTTTTCTGGAGTGTCAATGTTCTCCGGCATGAAACCCCGCCGGTCTGTGGAGCTCTTCATCATGCATCCTGCGTCTAGGGTTTTGTCGGTTGAGAGGTTTGGAGCTCTGATTTCTTGATCTGGTCGTCGCGCTTCTCTCGAGATTCTTACTTTCGCCGACTGTCGGTGTTCTCCGGCATGAAAACCCGCCATGGTGGTCGCCGATCTGTTGCATTTGTCCGCCACCGTCGTCGCCGACTCTCACCTCCCCTGGCTGGGTTTCCATCTTTGCAATTTAGATGACTGATTGCCGTCGGCTTTTTCAAACCCATTTTAGGGTTTTACTCGGCGGCGTCGGTACGGCTGACCTTTGATGTCATCGTCGTGCATGTCGATCTATCGAAGTTGGCTGGCGGTGACGTTGTCGGACGCCTGTCTTCACGTTGAAGCGGCTGCCGTTAAGGCGTTGCTCCGTTGAATCGGCGGCGGTTTACCTAGCGGTTTGTTTGATCGGTGGTTTTTTTGCGCCGGCGGTCCGTTTTTTACTGATGGGTTGTTCCGGTGCTATGGGGTGTTCTTACGGTCGTTGCTTCGTTTTTGACGTTTTGGGGTTTCTTTACGATTTTTGGTCTCTCCTTTACAATTGTTCATAGTAAATGTGATGGTGTTGGTCAGATTTGGTCTGCATTTTGCAACATCTGTTGTGTTCTTTAGCTGTGGTGAGCCTTTTGATTCTCACCCAGCATGGGTGTTGGATCTGATTTGGTTTTCATTTTGCCTATCAAAAGAAATTGACGCCTTTATGTTTTCTGATGGTGTTCTTACGATGGTTTGCTGGGTTGCTATTTGATGGTTCTATTTACGATTTTACTTGAAATCTGACTGATAATTTGTTTCTGCTTCAAATCGGCTCTATTTATGGCTATGATGATTGTTCTTCACAGATCTGAGCCTACTTCGTGTTTTACAAATGAGTTTATGTTTTTGGACGCCTTCATATATGGTCATGATGATTATTTTTCACAGATCTGAGCCTACTTCGTGTTTTACAAATGGGTTCATGTTTTTGGACACCTTCATTTATGGCCTTGATGATCGTTCTTCGCAGATCTGAGCCGCTTTTGTATTTTAGGCTGTGATGATGATTCTTTACAGATCTGAGCCTCCTTTGTATTTTTACATAGGTCCTTTGTTTTTCTTTCTTTCCTTTTTTTTTTTTGCTACTGGATCAAATCAGTTTATGTATAGCTTTTGAAATTGATATAATCAACAGAGTTTGGGCATTTTTTTGGATTTTGGAAATAAGACTTTGATTTGATGATCAGAGGTTCATTATTGACTTATTGTTGTATGTGTTGCATTTTCTTCATGCATGTTGTTTATCTGCTCATTCTCTATCAACGTATGTTATGTTTTATTTTGATTTTAGAATGAGGAGATGATTTTTTTACAAGTTGAAGTTGGCCTGGAATTAATTGATTACAGTTTTGTTATCATCTTTTGTAGGTGATATTGCTTATGTGGGTTCCTAACAAGGACTTCTCAAAGGTATTCTTTTTTCCTTTGACTATATAACCTGTAGCGATTATACTTTGGATTCATATTTTCTTAATTGGATATGTTTTACACTTTTACAAATGGACTATTGCAAACAGTTGTAATTTAAATTTGAAATTGTTTTCATTCTGATTTATCATTTCAAAGGCTATATGTAGAAGTGACAATTTTAATGCTTGGGCAAGACATAAAAGTATGATATGGATATCATGTATAAGTTTTAAAACTGATTTTATAAGAGAGTTTGAATCTAATGTAGGTTGTGTGGATTGAAAATACTATGGACAAACTTCAACTCATTTGACATGTTTCCCTTTTATTTAAAACTTTTGATATGACCCGTTTGCGATAAATCACATGACTAAATTGATATAGTACAAGTTAGGAAAAACATTTTGGTCAAAGAATTACTGACCATGAGTCATGACATCAAATTGTTGAGGCATGGGAACAAGCTGCATGCAATAATTGTGATTTTATAATGTTGGAATGTTTAACTATGTGAATGTGCAGGTAGAGATTTCAAAGAGGGACATGCAACCCAAGTTTCAAGGGACATATGACTACTTCTGAACACATGCTCTAAATTCTAATGAGACAAATGCGATTATGTCTATTGGCATCACCTTTTGAGTTAGGTTAATTACGCTTTACATTCATATTCCATCTATTTATGATATATGAAAAAATGTTAGATTATTAAATGAATTTAAATCTGAGGGTAACAGATTGTACTAAGAGACTTAAATCCTCTTAATTTCAAGAGTCCTAGGGAAAATATTTGATGCTACGTAGTCCATATTGACGAAGGTGTTAGAATAAATATACTATCAGTTGATACATAGAACTGAATATACATGGTTTAGATAAGTATGGTTGGGTCGTTGCCGTTTGCAAAGCCAAGATAAAATGCACATGCAGAGAAGGCCTTAGAGTTATGTCTGCAGTACTTATTTATCATGTATTTTACTCTTTATGGGTTTTTGTTGCTTATATTTTGATCTGGCAAACTAGGTGTTTTATAACAAAAAGTTTTTGTTTATTGTTGTTTTTTCCTGATTGTAGGTGCAGCAGGTGATTAATGGTGCATGTGTTAGTGGGATTTTTAGTTGGAACAGGTGATTTAAGGTAACACTTTAAAACTTTGCGCAATTCAATATGTAGACAACGGTACTATGAGAAGTTTCGATAGGTTCGATTGCTTTCATTCTTATAAACGTTGTGCTGGTGGGCGTTCTTTAATGTGCATAAGTTATTCTTTAGTTGTTCTGCATAAGCTATTCTTTAATGGTTCTTTTCTATGTTTTTTAAGTATATACTCATTCCTTAGTGTTCTGAAAGGCATTCACAAGTCTACAATGCTATTGTTTTGAGGGCATTCACAAGTTTATGTGTAAATCTTAGACAAGTCATTTTCTTTTATCAGTTTTTTGCTACCTGTTTTATATGTTTATAATCAGTGTGTTTCTTGATTCTCTGCTATTTCTAAATAAATTTCTATAATATTTTCTACTTTAGGAGCAGAATATAGTCATCCTTTTGAAAGTGTGTTAGTTATCATATATGTCGTTTATTTTGTCCTTTCGAACTGTCATTTAGTTAGTACAACTTTTTGATGTTTGAATGGATTTTTTAGTGACACTTAACAGCTACTATATATATATATATATATATATATATATATATATATATATATTTGTTTTGATTGTTGCAGCCTCATCAGGTTGGTTCTCCATATCCCGGTTGTTGCAGCATTCGTCTTTGTTTGGTATTTTTCTTCTCTATTTAATTGGTGTTGTTTATGTGTCGTATTGGCTTGAAGTAGTATTTAGTATATTGCATTATAAAGAAGTTTTCTTAACTGTTGTAACTTCTAGGAGTTAAACTTCAGTTATTATTTAAATAGTGAAATCATTTGTAATGTATTTAGAGGCTAATAAGTTCAATCTTCATTTGTAAGAGTTAATGTTTAGAAGTTATAATTTTTATGTTTCTTCTCTTCTTGATTGGTAAGGATAATATACCCTGTGTGAACCAAGGATCAAGACTGTTAGGTTGTAATTATCATGATGACAACAAAATTTGCACTTTCCTATATTTGAATATGCTCACAAGAAACAGCAGCATGATGCTCCTGCAATTATCCAAATTATTAGTTTCTTTATAATGTTTTACTTTATGGGAATCACTGAACGATTGGTCTCTTACTGCGATGATAATAATTTCTTAAAACTATCTTCGCTATAGATAAACATGAGCTTAGTTTTTCTAATCAAGGGCAATAATTAATTTTTTGTAGTACAAATGTAAATGATACTACATAATTTTATTATATAATAGCCATCTGAATGACATTATGTAATGTCATTAATTGTAATAACAAATACAATTACTAAAATTTATCAAATAACACGGTGGCCCGCCGCAACGCGCGGCGGGTCACGGTCTCGTTTTTGACATTATGTAATGTGATTTGCCCAAAACATAATCATAAAACTCACCTTGAAATCGTGTGGATTACTTTGCTTTATCTATTTCTCTATCACAAAACAAACGGAATTCTCTTCGATACGCAGCGAGCGAGCTGCCATGGAAGCCTCCAAGCTTCCATGTTCATTCGCCCCCTTTCCATCCTCCACTATCATTTCAACAAATCGCCCTAAATGCCACTTTGCTATCTCCCCAGGTAATTTCCTCACTTTATATGCTCTTAAACCCTTCGAAATTTCATGATCGTACATTGAGGTTTTGAATATTAACTCCTTTCTTTCTTAATCGTTTTACTTTCCATGATAACTTCGGGTTACTGTTTGTTGATTGTTGAGCTATATTAAAAAAATATTCGTGCTCAATTTCCAGCTTTTTGTGAATTTGCTCATCTCCTTATGCAGGATTCTTCGAATCCCTTGTTTTATACTATTTTGAATTTTAGGTCAAGGAGAATGATTTACATGTTCAAATTTATATGAATCTTTTATGTTTTGGAGAAATTATAATTAATACAACGTTCAAAATTGTATCTGAAAAGAGACATGTTGATGTAAATTTATTGCGAAGTCATGATGTCATTTCAAAATTTGTATAATTCTAGGTTTGACCCTTAACAGTCAAATTAGATTTCCTCAAACGGAACATTGGGATCAAATTATGTTCATAAAAAGATTTTAAGCCTGTGCCAGGGATACAGGTTGATAAAACTGAACCAAATGCTTTTCTATGTTTTCAATAACTGAAAACTAGATTTTCTTTAAGCAAGAAATTACAAGATAATGGTAAAGTGAACCAACTAATGATAATGATTATCTCTAAACAATTAATAGTAAACCATATACATAATACTTAATACATGTATACTATCATATATATATATGAACCAATATATATCGCTAATATGCCCCCTCATGCGACACTTTCAAAGAAACGTGTAGCTTGGAATAAAGTGTAGCAAACCGAGTAGTAGAGTAGAGAGTCCCTTAGAGTGAATGTTAGCAATTTGAACTGGTTAGAACATAATGAACTCTTAGAGTATGTACTAGTATCATATCCCTAATGAAATGTAACTAAATCTTAATGTATTTCGTGTGCCGATGAAACACGAGATTGACTGCTTGAAAAGTAGCTCTAGTGTAGTCGCACCAAAGTATTGGTGGACTAGTAAGTGGTATGCGAAAGTCATGAAGAACATTATTAAGCCAACAGATCTTAATTTCTGTATGGACAAGGGCATGATACTCAGCCTTGGTACTAGACCGAGCTACCATGTGTTATTTCTTAGAGCTATAACTAATAAGGCTGGAACCAAGATCATACAATAACATGTAGGCATGTGCATAAGCATGAATAGTATGGCTAGTAGCTATGCGTATATTCAACATGTGAGTAATAGTACCCCCTAAGATAACGAAGGATACGTTTGACAACATTAGGTTTCTGAAAGAACTAAGAAACCTTGCTGACAACATATGCAACCTCTAAACGAGTCAAGGCAAGGTACTGAAGTGCACTAATTATGCTCCGGTAGTGCAAGAGGTCATCTATAGGGACATGCGAATATCTAGAAACCTGACGACCAAGTGATACATGAGTGTAGTGTGTCGAAGAAGATCCTTTAAGTATTGATGCTCATATACGTGAAGAGTATGAATAAGAAATGAAGCTTGCTACTCCCAAAAAAATAACTCAATGCATCTAAATCCTTGAGGGAAAACTCTTGATCTAAGTTCCTAATCAAATATGTCACATAACTCGCAGAGCTGCGTGTAATAATAGTATCATCCACATAAACAAGAATATAACATGCAACGAAATATCTTGAATGCATAGTTAAAGAGGTTTCAAACACACATTAAGCAAATCCCAGTTGCAACCACGACGGTAGATAACTTGGAGACATTGGGTCAACAAAGTCGGGAGGATTTGACATATACATAGACTCATGTGGATCTCATTAAGGAAGGCATTGTTAACATCCACCGGTCGAATACCCCATCCTAGTGAAAAAAAAAGACAGTTGAGAGAACTAACCGTATGATGATTTGTTTGAAAACCGGACTAAAATCTATGTCCAATCGCACCTTTTGTTCGATGAAATACCTTAGTAACAAGTTGGGCTTTATATATGTTGATAGACCCATATGGATGATTTTTGAGTCGCTAGACCACTTACACCCAACAATGTCGGCCTCAGAAGGAGGTGGAACTAATATTTGTGTTCGGTTAGAGTGGATAGTAGCAATCGTTGTACTAATGGCATCCCATCATAATGGTGAATTTTGTGCAAGGGAAAAAGTAGTGGGCTCGGTGAGGGTGGAATAGCTAGCAAGAAGAACATGATAGTGTCGGTTGACAAGTATGGTCACGAGAACATGTGACCATAGGGTGAGACGCACTTGAGAGAAGGGGGGGGGGGGAGGGTGAGAAAATTGTCACATGAAAGATGACGTGTCGGGAATTGTATGTGTGGCACGTGTGAGGATCTTAACAGAGGTATCCATGACGGTTAGGAGCATATCCAAGAAATAAGTAGGCGACAACAAGTACGTAGACGATCACCAAGATAATGTCTAGTTTAGAATGATGGAATCTCAACACCTTCTGTCAAGAGTAGAAATTAACTAACTAATATTTTATCGGATGTGACTTTTTGAATGTTTAACTGCTACAAAAACATGATTTAATTCGCGATTGAACAAGGCACAACCTTACAAGCCAAGCAACGATAGAATAGCATACAACCTACTACCTAGCATCAATCTTGTGACCTCATTCTAAAAGAAGCAAAATCCTAAACATAATCATCGCGGCAATTGTATGGGAGCTGTGGAAGGCAAGAAATGGGAAAGAATTCGAGGGACGAAACACACATCCAGGAAGAATCACAGAAAAAATAAAGTTGGAAACATACATGTGGCTGATAAATCGAGCAAAAAGTTTAGACTTAGATTGGAACCCAGTGGAATCATGACGCTTTGTTTTGGTTATAAATATATTAGGTTTTCATCTTTATATTTTTTTTATTTCTCTATTTCTTTGTATCTCTTCCTTCTAGCTTCTTGCTAGATGGCATTTTCTAATACAAATGGCTGTTGTTAAAAGAAAGCTAGCTAATATTTTTACAAAAGCATTACTAGGAGTCAAAATAACTATAATTTTAACAAGCTGTGCATGATCAATATATATGATCTCATTTGAGGGGGATTGTTAGATAGTACTAGTCTATTATATTATTATACATTATCTTAGGGCATATACAATTGTATAGTTGGAAGTGGCTACGGTATATAAGATAAGTCATAAATATGGTAGTAGTAAGTAGCCTATATATAACAATGAGTAGTTCAGTTATTCCTTGATAAAACATAGACATTCTCCTTTGTTTGTATTTGGAGTTTAACTCCCTTCAGACTATAATAAGAGTTTTACAGCTAAAACGGTAAGGCTCGTTATGAACTATCACACCCCCAGACCCTACCAATAACTCTATTATGAGTAAGATTATACTAGTACGTTTGTTTGTTTCTTACAATGATTTGTAAGCTAACGGTAAGGCTCGTAGAACTATCACACCCCCAGACCCTACCATTAACTCTATTATGAGTAAGATTATACTAGTACGTTTGTTTGTTTCTTACAATGATTTGTAAGCTGTATAATTCTAGCTTTGACTTCTTATTATTGGGTTTTTTTTTTTTAAAAATTAGCTTCATTGTCTTTTGATAAAAATACTGAGCTTACAGTTGGTTTTAAAAACTACGCGAGGCAATTAGGAAAAACGCCAAACCAATACTAAGCTTACAGTTGTTTTTAAAAACCACGCGAGGGGATTAGAAAAAACGCCTTAAGGTTTGGAAGAGACTCATATATATAAAACTACAAAAAAGATGAAGAGATTATGAGTGGTTTGCTTGATAAAGAAGACTAACATTGTATTAAAGATTATAGAGATGCAACTTTTGGTTGTAAAAAAAAACCTTATTTGGTTGCCACTACAGCAACTCCTCAGTCCTCACGCCTCGGCTTTCGATCCCTTAGAGTGCCTCACTATTTTTAAAACCAAGATTTACTAATATCATCGTAAGGAAACTAGCTCATAACAATATTTACATGCAGGTTTCAAGAACTATAGAGACTCTATACTACAAAGTTTAATATCTACTAACTTGAGGAAGAAGAATGATCGACCCATACAATTCATCAGGAGTGCATCAGGTTTGATGTTTATATCATGCTTCTTGAATAAGCCATTAGAATCTATACACTACATTTAGTATAAACAAACATACCTGTAAAAATCCCACTTTGAATAATAAGGTCTAGGGAGGGTGAGATGTGGGTAAGCCTTGCCTCTATCCCACGGGATGGTGACTACTCCCAGTAAAACCCAAGCTCAAAAATGTATACCAAAAGCCAACATGCAACATATTAGTAAGGTATAAAAGTAGGGCATAGAATTTCCTATCATGAGTAGATAACAACGAACCATATGGATAAAAAGGTGTAACAAATCAGTAATGCATAGAATTGCATAATAAACAGACAGAATCGTGTGGCATAAAGTCCCTAAAGCCCTAAAGTTAAAGTAGGTAAGACTAATGCCCCCTTAAGAGGTTCACCTATGACCAAAGATCCTCGTATGACTTATGGCCCACCTAAGACTACATGCCAACCTAGAAAGAATCTAGTCTCTACTCCTACTACCAAGGACATCCTCAATGATGTACAAACCAAACTAACAATACTCTGACCCAGACCAAACTATACGCTCTTGTAAAAGTCGTTACCTTCATCCAGCGTCTCCAAGAACTCCTTTCACTATCACTGTTCATGTATTTAGAGAGGTGCAAGTCTAACAAGTCATGTCTAATCACCCCATCCTATGCCAGCTTTGGCTTGCCTTTGCCCTATGCTCCTCTTCCCCTCCACTGTGAGGGTCTCCTCCACTCATCCTCCGCAAATGCCCAAACCATCTCAATCTACCTTTCCCTGATTTTGCTCGAGATGCGTGCCACTCCTAATCTATCTCTAAAACTTCATTCCTTATTCGATCCAACCTCGTGTGCCACCACATCCATCTCTGCATCCTCATCTCTAACGTCTCCAACTTTTGTGCCCGTGTGTTCTTACGTGGCCAACATAGCAGCCAAACTACAACCCTATAGAATTTCACTACTTTTAGTATAAAAAAGCTAATGGTATATTATTATATGATCTCCTTTTCAGCTTCAGTAGAACCTCTCACGAAGGATCCTGCTCAAGAAGAGCTTCCTACAAGTGGGAATTCTATTCGTAGGCGATTTCTTGAATTTTATGCTGCAAGAGGTCATAAGATTCTTCCAAGCTCTTCTCTTGTGCCTGATGATCCTACCGTCTTGCTCACCATTGCTGGCATGCTTCAGTTCAAGCCTGTTTTTCTTGGAAAGGTATTAATTTAATCAGAATTTCAATTCTTTTAAGTGTAAAGGAAAAGCAATGGTTTTTTACTTGGATGAGGAACATGTTGAGCTCAAGAAGACAATGTGAAGTACAGGTGGTGAAATGGGTGGGTGGGGTCAGATTAAAGTGACCCATCAACGCTTTTTTGTCCATAATTATCATACTACTCAGTTTTATGAATAATGAAACTGGTGAGATTCGCAAACACTTGGATGACTTTTAAACTGTTTGAGCTGTTTCCTTTTTAATCATTTTTAATAAACTTGACCCGTTTGACCATTTTCAAGAAAATACAACCAACATGATTGAGATTGTACAGGTGGCAAGGCAAGTACCATGTGCTACTACTTCTCAACGGTGTATACGTACCAATGATATCGAGAATGTTGGCAGAACATCTCGACACCATACATTTTTTGAGATGCTTGGGAATTTTAGCTTTGGTGATTACTTCAAGAAGGAAGCTATAAAGTGGGCTTGGGAACTCTCAACCATAGAGTATGAAATTTAGATCATCTGAAATCAAGTATTCTGAAGTAAATTTGATCCTACTTAATCTTGTGAGCTCGTCTTCATTTTTTCTAATTCTTGTTTATTTTTGCGCTTTGATTTTCAGATACGGATTGCCTGCTGAGAACTTATGGATCAGTGTCTATGAAAATGATGAAGAAACATATGCAATATGGCATGACGAGGTGAAACATCATTTTATTTCCTACTAAAATAAGTATAATGTGGACTAGACAGTTTCATGTACATGTTTTGAATGGCTTCCAATAGGAGGAAAATTAGTGAACCATAAGCATTTACACACATTTCGTGAACCTACATGTAAGGGTATAAACATCCAGAAATTTACATATTAACGGTTCAATTTGGGTTCTGTTTGATCTCTAGCAAGTCAAACAGAGGTCAAAAGCCTCCCTGAACTATTTATTTTGTTTTGTTTTGGTGTGTGCGTGTGTGTGTGAGCATAAAACCTTTAACCTTCTCATTTTATTGAAATATCATACTAATTTTTTGTGATCATGTTTGGTTTACTCTTATTTTATAACAAGGGACAAAAAGCAGTACGAGGTCTGAACTAACCCGTATCAAATAATTAACTGTTTTTACTTGTTTGCCAACCCAACTGGTCGGCCCTTTTTTCCACCTCTAGGTAGCAGATACCATGGTCGAAAATCATGGATCCTGCAACTTATTTGCAGCATGAATTGTAATAATTAGGATTATCACCCTTAAAACATTCCAAGGAATAAATTGTTTATTATAGTTCACATGGGACAGGAGATATGTATGTTACTGCCGTGCTTTTGCTTCAGATAGGTGTTCCCGCAGATCGCATCAAGAAAATGGGTGAAGAAGACAACTTTTGGACAAGTGGTGTGACGGGTCCTTGTGGTCCGTGCTCAGAAATCTACTATGATTTCCATCCCAATAGGGGACATTCAACTGTTGTAAGTTCTGCATAGTTTGCAAATGTGTCTTATCTTGACTTCTTCATGCTGTTTCTTAGTGTTGACTTTTTAATGTTCATACCTAGGATTTGAATGATGATACAAGGTTTATAGAGTTCTACAATCTTGTGTTCATGCAATTTAACAAAAAAGACGATGGTTCTTTAGAACCCCTGAAACAGAAGAACATAGATACAGGTATGGGCTTAGAACGCATGGCCCGCATCTTGCAAAAGGTATTGAAAAAAAAGTTCTTAGGTTGGTAAATGAGTAATAATTGGAGTATTAATGGTTTCTTTTTATAACTTTTCTGCAGGTTCCCAACAATTATGAAACGGATTTGATTTTCCCCATCATAGAAAAAGTGTCGGAATTGGCAAATGTCTCATATGCCCTTGCAGATGATTCTACAAAGACGAAACTTAAAGTATGTTATTTTAGTGTCTTCTTTTTCCTATGATGAAAAACTTGATGAATTTTTGTACCTTAATTAGGTTATAGGTGATCACATGAGGGCAATTGTTTATCTAATATCAGATGGTGTTTTCCCATCAAATATCGGTAGGGGTTATGTAGTGAGACGGCTCATTAGGCGGGCTGTACGCATGGGAAGATTACTTGATATAAGAGGAGATGAAAACGGCAACCTCGAAGGGACATTTTTGCCAATTGTGGCTGAAAAAGTTATAGAGTTAAGTAGTGAAATCGAGCCCGATTTAAAATCAAGAAAATCCCGTATTCTAGAAGAGTTAAAACGTGAAGAGTTACGTTTTGTGGTAACATTAGAAAGAGGAGAGAAGCTTCTAGATGAAATGCTGGATGATGCTTTAGACAAAGCGAAAATAAACAGTAGCGGCCCTTGTTTGTCAGGAAAAGATGCTTTCCTTTTATATGACACATACGGTTTTCCGGTTGAAATAACCATGGAAGTAGCTGACGAGCGTGGGGTTTCTATAGACATGAGTGGGTTTGATGTCGAAATGGAAAATCAAAGGCGACAATCACAAGCTGCACATAATACGGTCAAACTCACAGTCGAAAACGGGTCAGAGTTGACTGAAAACATTCCGGACACTGAGTTTATAGGTTATGATACCCTTTATTCTAAAGCAGTAATCAAGGGTCTTCTATTGAGTGGGAAACCGGTTGTTGAGGCTTCTCAAGGAAATGAAGTTGAAGTTTTATTGGACCGTACACCTTTTTATGCTGAATCCGGAGGTCAAATTGGAGACCGCGGTGTACTAAAAGTCACCGATACCGAAACCCTAAAAAGCGCTTTTATAGAGATAGCCGATGTCCAAAAGTCTTTAGGAAACATATTTGTTCACAAAGGTGTGATAAAAGAAGGAAGTGTAACGGTTGGTAGAGAAGTTGAAGCTGCAGTTGATGCAAAGCTAAGGCAACGTGCAAAGGTAACTTTCAAACGCCTCTCATTATTTCTGTTTACTTAATTATAATTATTTTAATGTAATTTAAATATTTAATTAGTTTGAAAGGAATATGCAAACACATTTGTAACGGCCTTTTCAGGTCCATCATACTGCTACTCATTTGTTACAAGCTGCACTTAAGAAAGTTGTAGGACAAGATACATCACAAGCTGGTTCACTGGTGGCATTTGAACGGCTCAGATTTGATTTCAACTTTCATCGACAACTTCTTGATCACGAGTTAACAAAAATTGAAGATTTAATCAATGAATGGGTTGGAGATGCTACTCCTCTACAAACTAATGTGATGCCCATAGCTGATGCTAAAAGTGCTGGCGCTATAGCAATGTTTGGAGAAAAATATGGAGATGAGGTATATTTATAGCTGACAGTTTCGACTAATCTGGTTATGAATGGGTGTATTCGGGTTATATTTTCTTTCTAAAAGGCCGAACGGTTCATATCTGAATACAATAACTTAAACTTTCTATTTACAAATATGGGATAATTTCATATATCCCCTTCAAAACTTGGTATAATATCATATTTACCCAATGTAAAATCATAATATCTAATACACCCATTCTAGATCTATGACGTTTAGAACCTATCCTTCAAACTTGCATTAGGATGTGAGAGTTTAGAGTGTATCCATAAGAGAAGGGTATAATGGTGGTATTACGGATTGTATTTAGTGGAATGGGTTAATATGAAATTTTTAATATTTTCATGGTAATATACTAATATATAATGTATGTATGTGTGTATATGTATACAATTATACATACATACATACATGTGATACACGTATATAGTTTAAAGGAAACATGTCAAATGGGTGGAAAGTTGCATTTTTTAATGCATACTCCTAACTCATTTTATTCTAAAGATTATATATATATATTATCGGAACACTAATGTCTTGGTAGTTATATCTAACACACTGATCAGTTCAGAAAATAAAAGGTTTGTACAATACATGTTCTGGTTCAACCCAATCTAACCCGACGAGAACACATTCAAAATGACCCATCTTGATCAGTTCTCCGACCTGGCATCTAATTGTATTTTCCAATTTATATTTTGCAGGTACGTGTTGTAAATGTTCCGGGTGTATCAATGGAACTATGTGGTGGCACACATGTTAGCAATACTTCAGAGATTCGTGGCTTCAAGATCATTTCAGAACAAGGGATTTCCTCAGGAGTAAGACGTATAGAAGCGGTTGCAGGTGATGCTTTTATCGAATACGTTAGCAATCGGGATAACTACATGAAGCAGCTTTGCTCCACGCTCAAAGTAATACCCGTAAACATATCCTGTAGTTCACATAAATGTATATCTTTTTCAAGATTTTTTATTTTTTGTTGTACAGGTAAAAGCAGAAGAAGTACCCGCAAGGGTAGGGGCAATTATGGAAGAACTAAGAATGGTAAAAACCCAAGTTTCAGCAGCCTGTGCAAAAACCGCGGTTTATAAAGCATCAACTTTTAACGCATTTCATGTTGGGACTTCAACACAAATCAGGTTTTTATGTCCATGTTATCAATTTTGAGTTCAAAATCTTTATTAATTGTGATTTCGGTTACTGAAAAAGAACAGGTTTGACCTCAAAAGTCAACCATACAACAAGTAGGAACTCATGAAATGATTTTGAACTGTTTAGGGTGGTCGTTGAATTCATGGACGATACGGATGCGGATTCACTGAAAAGCGCTGCTGAATATCTTATTGACGTTTTAAAAGATCCCGCAGCGATAGTTCTGGGATCGTGTCCAGGCGAAGATAAAGTGAGTTTAGTTGCTGCATTTAGTCCTTCAGTAGTTAGTATGGGGATCCAAGCTGGGAAATTCATAGGGCCGATAGCAAAAATGTGCGGAGGAGGTGGTGGTGGCCGCCCAAATTTTGCTCAGGCGGGTGGAAGGAAGCCTGAGAATTTGTCAAGTGCACTCGAAAAAGCAAAAACCGATCTTGTCTCGGTTTTATCTGAGAAAGCAAGCTAATATTACCCCGTCTCATAGCTCTTTAAATTTTGAAAAAAAGGCACATGAGGTCTATAGTTGTGAAGCTTGTAAATTGTACAGTCTGGTCACGAAATGCAAGGAGAATACCGTCCATAAAAGGCTTAGTTTGTGTTTAACTTTTTATGTATCGTAATGAATACCGGAAGACTTTGTGGGTTATCAATGTGGCTTAGTGAAAATTGAAAGGAACCAAAAACCGAACCGGCTTACAGTGGCCTAGTAGCAGTTTGGTTTAGAGATTGGCTTGATTTGAATATTAGATTAGTTGTCTCATAGTTTTGAGTTAATCTGGGTAAGTTAGATCTTTCTTTTTTACCAAAGAGTTTACAGTCTAGTCTAATGGTATTTGGTGATATATCTTTTCATGAGGTTAAGGGTTTTAGATTAACAAATCGGATTAAATGAGTATGTTTATCCTTCTAAAAAATATCCTATTTAATTAAAAGGAAATGAAGTACTTGACAGAGAATCAAAATGAAAAGAAATCGGGTTTTTCAAACAAAATATTATATAAAAAGAAACAAATTAACATGGTTGGTTAAATGATGTTGGGGGATTTGATTCGATACGAATCAGATGCACAATTAGGGACTGTACGTTGATACATTAAATGACCTGGTTATATTAATAAAGATTTATGTCATATTTGGACTTCTATAATTAGGAATATGAGTTGACTTTAGGGTCAAAATCACAGTCTACAGACCCTAGTTTCATAAATGTAACTTTTATTATTATGCATGTGGTACGAATATTAATGATGCACTTTCCTGGTGCCCAAGAGTTTAAGGTCTAAAAACCGGTTGCGGTTTTAAAAATCGGCTAATTTGTCCAAACATAAGTCAAAACTTGTTGAGAATAAAGAAGAGTAGAAATCCTCTTGTAAATAGGAAAATTGGGTCACATCTTGGTTTTTAGTGAAACCGTTTCGGATTAGAAGTAATAGGATCCAATTTCACCGGTTTTTTACCGTTTTATCAATTCAATTAAACTGGTTCAAACATGTGTTTCAAGAAGCAGATACAAACCGCAGTTTGGGTTCGATTCAGAATCGGTTCTTGCCAAACCTGTTTTAATCGGTTTTGGTTTGCAAACCCGGTTCTTTTTAACCCCTAGTCGGATTCGTTTGTGACCCGCGAGCCATGACTCTAATTGGATCTCTACCATCCAAAGATACAGTTGTAAATGAGTTGTGATGGATTGTGCCAACAAACAGCTGGTTTATTTTGGAATCATCTGATTTTGACTTTGTTCTTATCTTTTTGACCAAACTTCAAACTTTCACATTGCTTTAATTTAATTTTATGCCTAGCCTTACCCTCACCCTAAAGCATTAATCAATAAATTCCAAACTTTACTTACCCAACTTACCAAGGGTAAACTTGTCATGTCCCTTCAAAACTCTTACCTTGAATATCAAGTTTTATTTGACGGAATTACCCTTTGTTAATATAATGTAAAAAAAAAAGATAAAAATATATATTTTTTTTAAATAGAAAAAATGGAGATTTAATTGATTAATTAACAACAATAGAAAGGGGTCGGTGAGAGTGAGGCCCATCATTGCTCCACTCCGGGTAATACTCCCAAGTGCCTCTTTTCTATTACCCATTCATATTTCATACATATAAAATATATTATCGTTTATTTATTTATTCTTAAAATATATAATTTGGTGTAAATATTCTAAGAAACCAACATTATACCACAGAAATCAGATGTGATAGAGTCCACCAAGTTGGCGTAAATGGTACTTAAACAATATGTATTTGAAAACAAACCAAACATATAGTTCCATTTACATTTTTTTAGCAGCTAAAATGATCACTCTAGAATTTAAATATAATCATTTTGATTGGAAACTACCGTTTTATCATCAAATTCAAATTGTGCTCTCAAATGATGCTTTCCTTTCACCTAATCTACCTTTGCATTTACATTCGACAC
>JBCNJP010000017.1:77033340-77048340 GCA_039602395.1 Deinandra increscens subsp. villosa | reverse complement strand
ATGACGAATATAACACTCGTTCGATATTCAATTGTGTCAGCGCGACTGACCCGGGTGGGGTTTGTCAGACCCAGTAGTACTACAATATATCTCCCGCTATCGTGATTAATACTAACGGTACCATAACAAGGACTTTGTCGTGTTAGTGTGCTACAAGTACTTCAAGTGATATATATATATATATATATATATATATATATATATATATATATATATATATAAGTCTAATTATCTTTGTTGTATAAATCATGCATGTTAATCTCTCCCAACAGGATTTAAAACGGTAAAATGGGGCCGCGAACTCACCTTCGGTGCACATCAAATTCCAGATAAATAACAACGGCCACTAGCAAATAGCAGGTCTTGTGTACTCAACCAAACACCTAACGAGCATATATACATAAGTGTGTGTTTAATTGAAAACGACTAAATTTAGACAAAGGTGAAAGGTAGACGCTATCAACTATGACGTGACGAAGATAAGAAGTCCAAAACGAGTCGACGAAGGCACGTAGCCAAAATCATAAGGATTACGAATGTCGAGGAAAACTATATTATCAGCTGGTAATATACGTTTTTGAAATCAAATAATACAATGTGTATATATATTTAAATATGTACATAACCAAAGGCACAGTTATATCAATAACGTGTACTCAAATGTGCTTATATGTTTATATATATTTTTATATATTTCTATAAATATATATAATACTAACGTTTAGAAGGTTTATTTTGCACGATACGAAAAAATATATTATTCGTATACGTAGATTTTTATATAAATATAAGTCCATAAAACAAAAATTAAGATAAAGCAATGAGAAACAGAGGTCAACGGGTTTGAACCCGTGACCTCTCGATCACACAACAATGACATAGCCACTGGGCCGATATTTAATATTTGTTAACCAGCCCGACATAAAAGGTTTTGTGTATACAGGGAATCTGGAACATGATCACATAAAAAAAAACAAGAAAAAGAATGTTAGGACCGGGTCTTAAACCCGCGACCTCCAGAGTATAACGGGTAGTCTTAACCACTGGACTAATCCTTCATATTGAAACCAAACCAGAAAAGAAAGATTCTATGAGATCCAGACCCGTCCCCCATTCCTTTACACAGAACCTTAATCGATCCCGTCCCTTTTCCGATTAAACTAAGACTCAAAAATGATGCACATGCTATACAGGAACTAACGAGAATAGAGTGAACGATACCTTATAACCGAGGATGAGAGTTAATGCGTTTGATGGTGAAACCGAACCAAAATCGAGCTCTAACTCGACCCGAACACTTCCTCGATCACGACTTCGACTCCCACTAGTTTCCTGGTTGTTCGATGGTGATTCAGGATGGCGGTGCGGGTGGCCGGAAAAGGCTCCGATTATGGTGGTGGTGGTGCGCCAGTTGGATAAAACGAGAGACGGAGAGAGCAAGAGTTTTTGTATGTGTTTTGATT
Source organism: Deinandra increscens subsp. villosa (assembly GCA_039602395.1). Classification (NCBI taxonomy): domain Eukaryota; kingdom Viridiplantae; phylum Streptophyta; class Magnoliopsida; order Asterales; family Asteraceae; genus Deinandra; species Deinandra increscens. The sequence continues at coordinate 77,046,877 of JBCNJP010000017.1, read as the reverse complement.
GCAAATGAATGAGGTGATGATGGAGGTGATTATGAGTTTGCAATTATAGTCATAATCAAGAGGAGGTGATCGGCTTTCTAGTCACAATTGAAACCGATTTTAAATTAATTCAAGAATAGGTATTTGACACTTCTAGTCCCTCATGAAACTACAAATGTGGCACAAAGTGTGAAATAATGACAAGGTAAATCCCTCAATATATAGGTTAACTAGGATGGACTAAAAAGTTAACAAAGTTAACACTTTAGGCTTAGGATAAGCTAAATGGGTTAACCGGAGTAACGGGGTCTATCTTGAATGCTTGACAAAACAAATATATATATCAACCTCCATGCAACGTGTCACGTTTTATAAAAATATAAAGACAAAATTTCATATTTTGTCCTTTAACTTTGCCTCTTCTTTAATTTTTGTCCTTTATCTGTTTTTGTTACACTCTCTATCCTTTAACTTTTTTTTCATTCACATTTTGTCCTTTTTAACAGAATCTGTTAAAATCCATCGTTAAGTCAAGAGTATTTTTGTCTTTTTGCTTTTTAGGGGTATTTCTTGTAGATAACTAAAAGAAACCTAACGGTGACCTTTTTTCTTTATCCGGCAGCCACGATCCGACACCGTCTACCCCTAACGACGACCTCCGACGTCTGCACCATCAAACGCCGACAACCACCAGGGCTACCTGCCACTCCGTCCTACCTCCCCGACCTCTGTAAACATTCGGCGACCCAGCCCTCTCGAGACCCGGCAACTGCAGCAGCAGCTGCGGCGACCAACGGCGACCATCACCACCCACCACCATAACCTTTATTCTCGTCCATCGCCACCTACAAATCTGTTCAATCTTGGTGACGGTTCCTACAAAACCGAAGCTTTCAAAAATCATCAGACTCCAACGACAAAAATTGAAGCATTGACCAGTTATACTAAAATCGAACATCGTAGCGGGGACCCTCGCGTCAAACATCGGTGACCACCGCACTGATTCGCATCAGTGCCAACACCGTTGCCTTCATACACACAAAAATCGAAGCTTTCGGGTGGTGTAATTTTCAGATCTACATCCTCTATATCAATTTCCAGATCTGTGCCATCTTCTCTGGCAACCCATAGAAATGAGATGAGAAGGGTTTTTCGGAGCCTACCTTACGGTTGTCGCTGCCAGAGAAGTAGAAGAAGGCCCTAGCGCCGCCGCCATCGCCGGTGGAAAGATACAAAAGAAGATTTGATGGTCAGGTTTAGTAGATGGAGAGATACAAAAGAAGATTTTATGGAAGATTGCTGCTCCATCGCGTCGTCGTCGTGGCTCCGCCGGTTTGGTCGGAATTTCGTTGCCGAAAAACCAAGACTTCATCTTTCTCTCTGTCTCCCGCTTGAACACACAGTGTTAGATTTATTTTTTTAAACAAGGTTACTTTGGTCATTCAATTAATATTTAACACATAATTCTAAGGATGTTACGGAACATCCCCCTTTCTTTATTTAACTACAAAAATTACCCACAAAAAGTAAATAACAAAAATACACTTGACTTAACGATGGATTTTAACGGATTCTGTTAAAAAGGACAAAATGTGAACGATAAAAAGGTTAAAGGACAGAGAGTGTAACAAAAAAAAGATAAATGACAAAAATTAAAAAACAGCCAATGTTGAAGGACAAAATATGTAATTTTGTCAAATATAAATATTGGATCGTCACATAGACTCATAGATTTAATACACATAAAATTATACAACGATACGTATAAATACGTGACACGTGTGTCACATAAAATAATAGAATAACATGTGAATATATATATAAATATATCACATAAAATCATAAGTTTGATCGTCACATAATATAACAAAACGTTCATATGAAATCATACCGTATGATTTTCTCAAAATCATAGAATACAAAATGTCTAAACTTAAGTTAATGCTCGTATAGTGATGGTTACACAAACCCTAATTGCTGCTGTCAACACAGTCAACAATAAATGTTCACACAACATTTATATCAGTTAGAATAAATGTTCTCGTGACATTTATATCAGTTTAAGTTTATATAAATCAGGAAAAGACCTGAAAAGATGGATTGTCACACATCATATTAACCACATTCAAGCCAATAAAATTGAATATAAATATACCATTTATTGAATTATGATCAAACAGAAACATAAATGTGTTTTTGGTTGGTTTTGACGTACGTATCGATTTTGGTAATTCACCAACGATTCGCGACTCGATCAAGTGCGTGATGACTCGTGATATGATAAATGATTATTAGACTCATAAAAATATTGAATTTGATATACATTGACCAAATATGAGATTACCGGTAAACGACGAATCGCGTACCGAAATCGCATAAAAACCAAAAATTGCTCTATTTTCAATTTTAGAAGTCCAATTTGATTCCAATTGATTGTAATTAGGTACTCAATTTCTAAAAATAATTATAAATCATTTAGATCCATTAATTAGGGTATAAACACCCGAAAATTCTTTTGGTTCTCAATAATTTGCAAATCGGTAAATCACGAATTTTCATAATGGGTCGGATTTCTTAATTAGGTAATTTACAAATGTTACAGTCGATCCCTTCCACCTCTCCCTCTCGAACCAGTGAAACCGAGTCCCTCCCCTTTTTTTCTTGCTTCACGACTCATAAATACACACACAAACACTTTTTTCTATCTCCCTCTCTTTCTCGGTTCTCCTTAGCCCAACCAAACCAAATACCCTCCTCCCATCTCATGATAATCGGTCCCAAACACCCCTCCCCCACCCTCATGTTACTGTTACTTAATGAAAGACATGATAATATATCTCATTCCATCCTAAACACAAACACACACATTTCTTCTCTTCTCTCTCTCTCTCTCTCTCTCCATGACCGTTACTCTCTCTATCTCTCTACTCTCTCACTAAAAAACCTCTAAATCATCAAGTTGCAAGGATCATCAAGCAAGAAGCCTCTCACTTCCTCTCATCATTTTCGGTTTTCATCCTAAGTCTTGGTAAGTTTCTTCAAGTTTCTTCAAGTTTCTTTCAAGAACAACATGTTGGATCAATGTTCTAGAAAGCGCTAGGCGGTAGCTAGGCGGTCGAGTACCGCCTAGCACTTAATCGGGATTAATCGGGATTAATCGATTTGTAATTTTTTTAATTTATATATATATATATATATAAATATATATACATACACACACATTTATATGAAAATAATACTTCCAAATCCACATTAATACTTCATAATTCATAGAATTCAAACTTAGTTATAACAAAACAAGAACTTATAAATCCAAAATAAAATAGTCTAAATACTTAAAACTTCAGATATCAAATTGTCAAGATTAATTATCATCTTTACCATATTCATCCAAGATTTCAACACCATCCGACTCATATTCAATCTCCTCATCATCTTCCTCATCTACATCATCCCCATCTACTATCTCCACTACAATCTCCTTATCTTCTTCATCTTCCATCTCCTCCTCCTCATCTACTTCGTCCTCCACTTCCACCGGATCTATTTCATCCTCCATTTCCACCTCGTTTACTTCCTCCTCCTCATTTACTTCCTCCTCTTCCGACGCTTCATCAACTAGTTGTTGCCTACTCGGTTTAGCTTTTGTTTTAGCTTTTGCTTTAGCTTTTGCTTTAGCTTTTGCTTTAGCTTTTGGTTTAGCTTTCACTTTGACTTTTGCTTTAGCTCCACCAGCACTTATCCCCGCTTTTTTTCTACCACTTCTTCGATTGTCTAACATTTCTTTAGTACCTGCAGCTTCACTAACCGTTTTCCAATTTAGCCCTGGTACAACTTCTTCATCTTCCTCATCTTCCCCATCGGCCATCCACTCTCTAGCCCCATTACCATCTTCTGCTACAAGCACTTCACGATTTCTCATCTTTCTTATCTTGTTTCTCTCCATCAAATTTATATTAAATTGAACAAAAACAAGATCATTCATTCTACTCGGCAAAAGTATGTTTCTCTTTTTTGTATGTACCTAAGAAGTTTAAAAGAAACAATAAAGTAAATAATTACCCTAAGTAATTATAGCATTTATTAATTAAATGATTGACACTAACCCCTTCAAACGTGCTCCAGTTTCTTTCGCACCCCGACGAACTAGCAGTTAAAGAAAGAATTCGCATAGCAATCTTCCTCAAATTTGGAGTGGAGGTACCATACGTTTCCCACCAATTTGCTACAATATTAATCCAAACATATTATTTTCAAACGGCAATATGAAATGCTAAAACAATAATATTGTTACTTATTATAATAAAAAGATTACCCGGATCGAAATTTTCGTTGTTGACCTCACATGCTTTGAGTGCGATTGGACGGGCAAACTTTTCTTGCTTGCGCTTGTAAATTGGCAACTCAACTGACAAGATTGTGTTTTACATATCAAAATTTGTAGGAAATAAGATACCAATAACCTCCACCACAGCATCATTTGCTTCAACGTCGTCTCGAACTTCCTCATCATTATAAAAATAATATGGGTTTAAGATGTAGGCCGCCATATGTAGGCACGTGTCAAGCCTTGTGGATGACTTTTTTGAAATAATATCCATGATAGGCATATAAGCTTTTTAATTTTCGTTCAACACCAATACAATTTCCTTTCTTGCCCTTTTAATCTCACCATAAATAAAACCCATTGCAGGCTTCCAATCGGAATCGACCATTCGAAGGACTTTGACTAATGGTGCAAAAACTCTCAAACATATTGTTATATCACTCCAAAATGTGGGGGATACAATCGATGCATAACTTTTCTTCCCTTGAGTGGTTTCAGAAAGCTTACATGCTCCCCATTCTGCACTTGTAAACATTTGCCTAAGTTGAGACTTTTTTTTCCTTTATACTCTGTAAAGTAAGAAATGCGGACGCAAATCTTGTAACTCCCGGTCTCACAATGTTTCTTTTTTTTGTATATTTTCTCATCATAGCCAAAGATTTGTGGTGAGAGTAAATAAACACCGTTAGCTTTTTTGCCTTCTCAATTGCTTGCTTGTATTTGTCTAGACCACCAATAGCTATATAAAATGATTAATATAAGTATGTAACTACATAAATACACAATTAATAAAAAAACAATATAAACTAATATTACCTTCAAGCATTAGATTGATAGTATGTGTCGCACACCATGACCAAAAGATCTGTGGTCTTTTATCCTTCAACAACCTAGCAGCACCCATATTATTAGATGCATTATCGGTCACAACTTGAACTACATTTTCTGGACCAACTTTTTCGATGCATTCATCAACATATTTAAATATGTTTTGACTTGTGTGCGCCTCATCAAAACAATCTTTGGAAGACAAAAAAATTGTACCCAACTTCGAATTGACACATAAATTCATGATGCTTCTTCTTTGTCGATCGGACCATGCATCGGTCATAATAGAGCATCCAGTATATCTCCACTCGTCTTCATATGTTTTAATCTCAAGTTTAGTCTTCTCCACTCGTTTTTTAAAAAATGTTTCAGCCATCTCATATCTTGTGGGAGGTACAACATTAGGTCCAAATTGACCAATCGCTTCAATAGCTTTTCTAAAGCTATCCTTTTCAAAGCACTGAAAGGGAATTCCACATTGATATGCCCAATCACAAATGTATTCTTTTACTCGATTCAGTTGTTCTTTTAGAACAATATTGCTAAGGTTGCTTTGCTTTGACCTTCCTTTAGGGTCATTGGAACTAGTATTTGAAAATCTATGCATTGGACCAAAAGATTTAGGTCCCTTCAAATCCCCAAACTCATCATCGAGGTCGATTGTTTCCTTACCGATATTCACCTCGGCTCTCATATTTGCATAACCTTCTTCTTTATCTTTCTTTTTCCTTTTTACATCATTAAGAGCATTTCTAGCCTTCAATTTATCCTCGTTTTTTGAACTTAAACATGGTTTACATTGCCCTCCCACACCTGCAATATGTTGCTTAAGTCTATAACTCCCCCGGACTGAATTTTTCCACATCTATTACATGTAGTTTTATCTGGATTGGATGGATCCACCAATACTCCAAATTCCCATCAAACATCATCTGAATTTGGAGACCAGCGGCAACCTTTTGCTTTGCAGTTGACTCCATTGACATTAACAGTTAACACTTAACAGCAGCTGACTAGCTGAGCAGGTAAGCACTATAAGCATGTAAAAAACGAACAGCAGCCATATAAATCACTAAATTAGAAATATAAATCAAACAAATAACAGCAGCAGTATATAAAATCAAACAAATATGGCTGTTATTAAGCAACCATATTTCTGCTTAATAGCAGCAGCCAATCAGCCATATAAAATCCCAAAAATTGATTAACAGCAGCTAAAATCAAACAAATAACAGCAGCCATATATAAAAATCGAATAACAGCAGCCATATTTCAGCTTTAATAGCACCAAAAATCGACTAATAGCAACCAAAATAAAAAAAGAACATACAAACCTGTTGTCGGAGGAGGAGGACTGGAGGAGGAGGTGCGCCGGTGTTGGAGGAGGAGAAGAGTGTGCCGGTGTCGTAGGAGGAGCAGAGAGCAGCGGCGCCGGCGGCCGGTGTCGGAGGAGGAGCAGAGAAAGTGGCGCCGTCGTGGGTGTGCGAGGGGCAGAGAGGTAGCGGGAGTGGGTGTCAAAGAGATTTTAGGGCAAATAGGTTTTTTCTTCTATTTTGACCAAGTCAAAAATAACCCATGGATCAAAATACCCGATTTGAATAAAAAATGGGTCAAATTTAAGTCACCGCCTAGCACCGGCTTTGACCGACTAACACCGATTTTTTCCGCCAAGATTTTCTACCGATTAATTGACCACCTAGCCGAAATTTCCAAGGAAAACTACCGCCTAGCGATTAATCGCCGCCTAAGCCGATTTTTACAACATTGTGTAGGATCATGATAATATGTTCATTACTATCATCCATTCACTTCCTACTACAAGTCTTGATGATGGTAATGATCCATGGTGATTAAAAGGTAAAGAAACACTAAAATGATTATCTAGTTAAAAACCCACTTCACCTTCTTGTTATTTTTCATGACCCATGAGTAGTTTTATGATCAAGCATGATTTCCTAGACTAGAAATGTGTTCAAGTGTAACCCATATAAATTCCTTGTTTAGATTGGTGTAAAAATGGGGTTAATCAAAGATGGATTATATAAATGAAGCTAGTTTTATGATAATTATTTGTAACGCTTTCTAAGTGTTAATTATCTGTTTTTAGTGATTATATATGGTTGAGGACACATCACTTTGTATAGTTTTGTATATTTCAGGTCTGAATGTTTACGAGTGGAATCGGCCGGGTTTAATCTTTAAAAGTTAAGAAGATTTTTGGAAGCCGAAGTCAGATCGTGTCGCGAGTGGGTTGGCAGCACCTGGCGCGACACGACGCTTGTTTAAGATTTTGGGCCTGATTATTTTGTCGGGATCGGGGCGCGAGGAGGACCAGAAGGTCCGTTGTGGCACCCGACGGTTGTGAAGTCGGCCAAAATTTAGGGTCTAGCTATTTAAGCAAATTTGAAGCAATCAGATATCTTCTGCTGCCATTCCAACCGTCTAAGGAAGTATAGTTGCGACCAGAAGCATTCGATTACGTTTAGAGATTGAAGATTGATCTATTTTGATGTTTTTTAAAGATACAATGTTTCCGGTTTTAGTTAGCATGTCTGGCAAATTTCATTGTGGTTACTTAGGTGAAGGTTAGTCTGGATTTCTGTTTTTACTGATTGTTTGGAGTAGGTTTGAGTTGTAGGTTATTAACAACCTTGAACTTTGCTGTGTGTTGGGCTTATCTTTTGTACAATTTGGTTTATCAGTTTAAGTTTATGTGTCAATCCTATCTGGGCTTACTAATCATAGATGTTAGGACTTATCTTGTCACCTGAAGTTGAGGTTGGTATAATCGGGTTGGGTCGAGCAATTGAAACAGGGGTATGTCATGTAATCGCTAAAACAATCAATTTAGTAAAAACAAATTAACAACTAATTGGATCCGAAAGTAACTACAATGCTCTCATATTTAGTTTTTCCTCAAAGCAATTTAGTTAGTTTAGTTAATTTGGTAATTTAGCCGGTCGCAAGTTTAGATTTTTAATCACAAATCAACCAAAATAGCCAAAAGGGAATTTAGTTAATCAATTCGGTTAATTAGTTTAAGTTAGTTAATCATATTTAATTAATCATTAACCACATATTCCCTAGGTACCCTACTACAGGTTTAAGTTTAGGTATTTGTAACGGCCTTGACAACCGTTATCAGAGCCACATCCGAAAATTTGATCAGCATCTTGTATCCTTAAACAATGGACTTTGGACTAAAATTTAAGGTTAAAATTTGGCTATAAAGATCCCCCCCTAGAAAATAGTGAACATTGGGGAAAAACCGGCTTAAAAACGGGTATAAATGGACCTCAGAAACCCTAATTTTAGAAAGATTCATCCCTAAGGGTTACAACTGATCTTAGAAGTACATTTGGACCTAAAATGACTTAACATATATTTACGAAATCTAGAAACTAAAAACGGTATAAAATGGGTCACCGGTGCAAAACCGGTAAAACCGGGTCCGTACCGACAAAACCGTCTTTTTAAGTCCTAACATGGAAATTAATATTTTTCTAAGCTAGATACTTGAGGGTACTAATATATTCATAAGAATATAATTATTTTCTAAAAATAATAGAAAATAACGCGTATTAGCAAATATCGATAAAACGCGCATTTCGGGCTTTCACCGATTAACAGTTTTCATGAACCCCTTTGAGCCCACAACTTATAATAATATTTATCAAGTAAAATACTATTCATGAACATTAATATATTAAGAAAATGCTACTATATAATGTATATATATATATATATATATATATATATATATATATATAGAGAGAGAGAGAGATAGATGAAGGATAGAATGAAAACCAACATGAGTTGGGAAAACTTTAAAAACTCAATTTTGACCATTGATCACCATGATCCAATGGATGTCATTTTATTTTGCTATTTTATTTATTTTTAATTTAAATTAATTCACCCTTAGCTTTTGTCTTTAGTGTAGAAGGACAGAATGGCAATCTCCTCCAATTACCCTTTTGTACTTTTCTGATTACTTCTACACACTTTCTCATACCCATCAAGTCATCTTCTCCACTACCTATTTCTCCCTCTACACAAAGAACCATCACAACCATTTGAACTTGGTTCTCTCTCTAGCTCTTCTCTACAAAGAATCATCAACCATACATCTTGATTCTTTCTTTCCAACTCGTTCATAAAGATCTCATCACCACCCGTTCACCCCCATCGTGGTTCTTATACTCTAGTTCAAACCTTCCATAGTTCTAACCCGGAATCCCTTAATCGAATCAGTTGGATAGATCTGAAACAAGGAAGCGGGTTGCGATGGTTAAAGGAAGCAGGTTGCGATGGTATACGGTTTCAACTACATGTATCTTGATTCGAAAATGAGATCTAAGTTGTCGTTGCTCCTCCGTACGATTTCACCGGAGAAGATCACTTTAACCACAGGTCGACGCATGCTTTGAGGTATATACTAAATCTATTTGTTTAGTTAAGGATTATACACAAATTTGTCGTTCAAAAAAAATTAAGGAATGAGAAATTTCAAAGTCTATCCATATTCTAGTAGGTCATTATTTTCAACTCCACTTGATAATTAATATGTTTATTTTTTGGATTGAAAATTAGTATAGTAAATATTTTTTAAAATCTAGACTATCTCATGTGATCTTAAATCTTTAATATGTAGAAATTTTAATATTTTTAATTTTAATAACTAAAATTTAGCTTGTAATTATTCTATATAATGACTTCCCTTGTAATTATTTTAAGGGACTTTAAATATTTAATATGCATTTCAAGGATATTTTTGTTAGTTGAGGAACTTAATTTCGCTAACAGTGGCATATTATCGTTTGGATTTTAGTATCTTAAATTCTCTTAATTTACAATGACAATTTTATGAAGAAGCCATGAAACTCGCAAATCGAAAGAAAAGATGAAGAAGGAAAGGAAAGTAAAGGAAAGTAGATGAGGAAGAAAGTAGGTTGGACCTAGGAAATTGTTTTTGCTAGAATTTTTAACGATGTTACATATGTAAATTTATCTATATACTTATGGTAAATCTTGTCATAAATTTTAATAATTTTACATATGTAACATGCTACATCCCGTTATCTATCTAAGTTTACATATGTAAATGCATGTACTTATGTAATTTTTATGAGTATTAACTGATGAACTTGTTTTGAGAGGAGGATATGGTGGTTTAAGGGTTGAGAAACATATGTAAATTTATCTATGTTGCATATGTAAATTTACCTATGTACTTATGGTAAATCTTGTCATAATTTTTAATGATGTTACATATGTATTTTACCTATGTAACATATGTAACGATGCTACGTTATTTATTTTGGAGGGGAGGATATGGTTGTTTAAGGGTTGAGAAACATATGTAAATTTACCTATGTTACATATGTAAATTTACCTATGTACTTTTGGTAAATCTTGTCATAATTTTTAATGATGCTACATATGTATATTACCTATGTAACATTGTAACGATGTTATGTTATTTTTTTTTGGAAGGGAGGATATGGTGGTTTAAGGGTTGAGAAACGTATGTAAATTTACCTATGTTACATATGTAAATTTACTCGTACTTTTTGTAAATTTTGTCATAATTTTTTATGATGTTACATATGTATATTACCTATATAACATATGTAACGATGTTATGTTATTTATTTTTGGAGGGGAAGATATGGTTGTTTAAGTGTTGAGAAACATATGTAAATTTACCTATGTACTTTTGGTAAATCTTGTCATAAATTTTAATGATGTTACATATGTATATTACCTATGTAACATATGTAACGATGTTACGTTATTTATTTTGGAGGGGAGAATATGGTGGTTTAAGGTTTGAGAAACATATGTAAATTTACCTATGTTACATACGTAAATTTACCCGTGTAACATAAGTAACATGTTAACGAAATTACATATGTAAATTTACCTATGCACTTATGGTAATTCTTGTCATAATTTTAACGATGTTACATATGTAATTTACCTAAAATATGTAGCTCACAAAATTTGAATAAATTACTTATGTTCCACTCCTTTTAAATTCCTAGTTTTATTAAGAAATGGCACATCAGTCCTTTTAATTCATTACGAGTCTTTATTTTCTGATGTTACATAAGTAAACTATATATTTAGAATTTGTAAATTCATTATTGTAGTCGTATGATAATTTTGTTACGTTTAATATTAATTGTAATGGGTTCTAATAAATTAATAAAAAATAATGAGTTCTAATAAATTAATTGTAGTCGTATGATAATTTTGTTACGTTTAATATTAATTGTAATGGGTTCTTATAAATTAATGAAAAAATGTCATTTTTTGTTATACATATTCGTGTAATTAAAAAAGTAAAAATAAGAAATTAAAAAGTATGATAATTAATAATAATTTGTTTATACAAAATTAAGAAAGTGGTATAATAATATTACAAATATTAGTAGTTAGGAAAGGGAATAAGAAAATATGTATTGGGAAATGAGAGAGGAGATGTGACATGAGAGAGGAGAGAGGAGAGAGGAGACGTGTGAGAATCTTTTCCATTCCATCGAAGACCTCTTTTTACTTTGTGAGTATGAAATCTCTAATTTGCCCTTTGAAAGATTTAGTCATTTGAAGATGTGGTTCAATCTTGGCCATTGATTTGGTTTTGAAAATTTTCTCAACTGGATTAAGTTTTCATACTAACTATGCCCTATATATATATATATATATATATATATATATATATATATATAGGGTTAGGTTCAAATGAGAACTTTTTGTTTTGAGAACTTTTGAGAACTAAATCTCCACCACTAATTTCAGTTGGGGACCACTACAATTCATGGGAGGGGAGTATATGTAAATATAACTAGTGGCTTAAAATGGTTCTCAAAAGTTCTCTCAACCAATTAGTTCTCAAATGATCCTCTCCCTATATATATATAATATCTATACTACTATATAATACATATTGGTTCATGGGGGCATTTTTGTCATTAAATTCCTTAATTTTAAGATGCGTACAATTAATTTAACACCATGTACAATCCTCAAAGCCTCACATCTAAAGCCAACTCCACCATTTACAACCATAATCGGTTAGGGTATTTTCGTCTCAAGATTTTAGGGCCGCATTTCCTCCTGATATCCTCTTTATCGGCCTCTCGATAGCAGCATTTCCAGCCATATAGTCTCGAAAGCAGCATCATCACCGTATTTTTCCTCGTCGGTTGGGCAATCTCCTGCCCTAACCTCTCGATTACCCCATTTGCTATTCAATTCACGCATATGGTAATGATCACGCATCGAGCAATTCAATTCAATTAGGTCTCTTGACATCTCTGACTGAATTCAAATTGGGAGCACCATCGATTGCAAGAGTCTATAAATTCAAAGCTCCATCTCCATTTCGTTATACAATCTCCATCTGCTAAAATCTAAGGTAAATTGTGTTCTAATTTATATTTTGGTTTTGGTTTTGAAAGTCCGATTTATATTGAATTGAGAATCGAATTATCGTTGTGAATTACAGTTTTGAAGCTGAGGGAAAATCTGAGGTTAATTACAGTTTTGAGGTACATTCAATCCCAGTTGCTTTGTATTATGTTCTAATTTATGTTATTGATTTAATGTTTTTGTAGTGAAAGTATGATTGAGGCAGTCAAGATTATGTTTTTCGTTTTGAAAGTCTGATGTTAATGGTTTTTAGTGAAAGTCTAATGTTAATGTTTATGTTCTAATTTAGTGAAAGTTGGTTTTGGTTTTGAAAGTCTGATGTTAATGTTTTTGTAGTGAAAGTTGGTTTTGGTTCCTGTAAAAAAAAATTGGGTCTTTTGGTTCCTGTTTGTAGCTATAGTTGTTGAAATCTGACTGAGAAATGGGTCCTTTTGGTTTCTGTTATTATTTTGTGGTTTGCAGCTGCAAAATGGGTGATTCTCCTTCTTAAAGCTAGGTATAAATTATTTTGTGAGGGTGTGTGTAAGCAAAGCGGATGACTGCATTTGTTAAACCTTGATTGAACTATGCGTTTTTTCTTTTCTTAAAGAGTATGAAAACTGAGTTTTTTTATACTTAATTCTCATTAAATGGATATTTATGTTTTGATTGCATAGCTATTCATTATGGTTAATCATCAGGTGATTAGGTGCGTGCCACTATGGTGATCAGGTACAGCCACTGTGGTGATTAGGTGTGTGACACTGTGGTAGTGTAGTTGTCCGTGACGTTGTGGAGTTTTTTGGTAATGGGTTCCAAGTTTTGTTTATATCCTTCTACCTTGAATAATTTTGATTTTGAAGCTGCTTAGATGTTACATCCATTGGTTTGCAAGTGGGAGAAACTGATTGGGTATTGCTAGCCAAATATGTCTTGATAAATGATTCAAAGTCCTTCTGGTAACACATAATCTCTTTGATGATAGCC
>JBCNJP010000017.1:77012840-77032840 GCA_039602395.1 Deinandra increscens subsp. villosa | reverse complement strand
TGGATCGGTCTACTTGTGTATAGGACTAGAAGACAATAAAAAAACATGGAGATCTTTGTAAATATTGCTTGTATTATGATTAGAACAACCAATTACAAGACTCAGAAGATATGCTCACGCTTAGAATGCTCTCAACCTGATTTCACCTAAACAACACTCTGAACTATGTGAAAAACTAAACACATGAAATCTATTTATGCCCTACCGCCCAACGAACCAAACCTCCTAGCGAACTATTGGTTCGCTGGTCAGTTTGTTCCGGGTCCGTTGGTCAGTTCGTTGAGACATTCTAAGCCAAATTTAACAACTAATCACAAAACAACTAAGACCTAGCATAAGAAACAAATAATGCTCTAACAGACTCCAACTTGTCTGCCTTTTGTTGTTCCCAGAGTAAAATCCAAAAGCAAAAAAAAATTCTAATCACCCTCTGGAACTGCAATGCCTGTTCCGAGTCATCAGGATGATTTAGAATGTTTGAATAGTATAAATCACGAATGTCTGCCTCCGAGAGATTCACCAACCACATTGGGTCGAATATTCTCACCACTTTGTTCTTTTCTGCCACCACTATCATTGCTTCACCGGTTTTATTGTCATAATACCACAATTTCAGTGTTTGAATGAAATTTTGCTCCATTTTCTTCAACAGAATCTTCTTGAGCAGAATAGGCTTCTTGTACTTCAACAATACCAATGGTTTACCGGTTCTCGGATGTATTTCAGTTGGATGATCCACATACTTGGGTCTCTAGGCTTTAAAATTGAATTTGCCTTGGCACTCATAATGTACTACCCTTTTCGAAGTGACGTGCAAATCCACTATGTCCATAGTTCAAGAATGGTTTCCTGGTAAGCTCACGAACATCATAGACATGTAGAGTATTGAACCGAGTATGCTTCTTCAAGTACTAGATTCTAAATTTACTTTTGATTGCGCAACATCTAAGCTCTGAACCATACATCCCACTTATGATATTTCCAATAGCTTGACCCTTGTTATTAATATTCTTTCTTTGCTTCACTGTCTTTGTAGGTGGAGTGTAATTAGCATAAAATTCCTTCATCCGTTCATCAAACAATCTTCTATCTTCTTGTTGTTTGCTAGACTCAGCCGGTTCAACCTTTCTATCAGATTCTTTCTTCTGTAACAATTCCTCAGCTTCAGATTCGTCTGGTTTTTCAAAGAAATGAAATTCTGGAGAATCATCACCCTTGAAGTTACCATAAGCTTCAGCAGTATCTGGATATTCTTCAGGTGTAATATCTTCAACTTTAATTTCTTCACTGTCAAGCTCAACATCATCAAAAGAATCACAATCTTTACCAAACTCACCTTCATCAGCAACAGGAACTTTAACAACATCATCAAGATTTAACGCATATAATTCCGCAAGTTATTTTTTTTGTCAATGTATGCACAAATTCACCTTCTTCTATTACTCCAACTTCAGACATGCCAAACACAACAGTGGATCTAACTTGAGAAATAGGCATCACATCATATTGTCAACACTACCAGACTCCCCCTTGGATGTATCAACAGCAGCAGTACCAGCTGAGCTAGAAGCACCAGCAGCACTTGCATTGCCACCACCAACACCACCCTTAAGATCATCTTCCTCATCATTCAGATACTCCAACCCATCACCCTTACATGTATCTTCCTTGTTTGGCACTATCTCCTCCTGAGAAGTTAATTATTCCATGACTGCTCACCAAAGGTATCTGTCAAATGTGTCTGACAATTTCACGAGCTTTGGCACGATCACTTTCTCTTAAGCTCTAATCTCTTCAAACTTTGCACGATCCGTAACTTGTAATGCAGTAACTTGTGCAGTTAATTCAGCTACGCGGACAACTAGCTCATTGTTGACAACATCAGGAGTTGGAACTGAAGATGAAGGAGTTGTAGTTTTAGTAGTTGAAGTTGTTGTAACATTAGGTCTAAGAGTGCCAATGGCAATTTTTGATAGTTCATTGAAAGAAAGTTTGAAATACGGGTTTTTGATCGTATCTCATTGCATACACAATTTCTCTGTTCTTGAACTCAAAAACCAAGTTTAATCTGATTGATAATTTTGATTGTACCATTAAAATTATTCTATTTTAAAGTGAATCCACGATACCCAGAAATCAAAACTCCAAAATCTTAGATTACTATGGCACACACAAAAAGTTCAATAAATTAACAAAAAATAACAGAAGTGTTTCATGGTATCGTAAAAGTTTCGTTTCATTCAATAAAAGTAACATATATGTGATTTCCAACTCCATCCAACCTAATACATCAACTACTCCATAACATTTACTTACTCCATCAACATCATTATTAACGTATCTCTACCATAATTAGGATGTTACGTATATTTTTTCTTTTTTTAATTTTTAATTTTTTTTTTAAAGTTTCCAATTTTGTTCATCACATTCCCCACATCCTTCCTGAGCAATGTCATCAATTTGCACTCCTGAATCATACACACCCCCTATTCTCCAATCCGCCGGCAACACACTCTTGGCCCATATCCACTTCCCGTCGTAGCCGGCCGTCACCACCACCCGGAGTTGCAGTGCCCCTGCCGGAGCTCGACTGGTGTCCCAAACGGCCCCATAATTTCTGGTCATGTAAGTCCAACTTGATGACCCAACCTAGAAAACAAAAGTCAAACCAGAAATAAATTAGAGGACGGACGGTAGAAATGATTTGATAAGTTGGACTTGACTTCATAGGATATTAGGGTGTACCTGAGCAATGTCAACGGCCACGATTTCGGTTTGACCACCTTGGTATAAGAATTTGAGTGCAAGATAATTGGGCTTTTGGGTTGACTCTTCAACTCTCACAGTCAAGTTCTTGCCTTTGTAATCACATGGTACTCTGTTTTATATGACATCAAAAGTACATGATCAAGATAATAATCTAAGAAGGGGTGGAAATTTCAACTACTTTTTTTTTTTTTGTAAACGTCCCTAGTTTTACTTTTAAATCTCAATAGTAATGAGACTCGAACCCTTAACAACATGATGTCGTGACTAGCGTCAAACGAGTTTATATAGTACCTTTAAAAAGATTGTTTCCTTCTTACAAAAGGAAAGTTTTTGGTTTCACATAGGAACATTATTTTGTAAATGAAGAAGGAATGTTCTGTTTACACGTCACATCCAATTATGATTTTACATAAAAAAGAAGGAATGTGTTTATGAAGGCCCATTTAATTGAGATCAGATATGATTTGATGGTGTGAAAATAACACCCTCTTTAAAGAATTAGAATATCAATATATCATCAAATTGATTATCAAAATTGTCTTTTATTTTATTCTGAGAATTAAAAACAGTAGCTATTTTCATATACTAAAGATTTGCAAAATGTTAGTTTATCATATTTTTGATAAGTCATAATTTATGCATGTATGATTGTACCAAGTGCAACCAAAAAGTAGCTAGAAAAGAATAGGATGTTGTATAGTAGAAAAGAAAAGCTAACCTTTTGTATTCAACATCAGCAACACCAAGTTTGAGTAAGGTTCGGCCCATGCCCTTATTAGCCATGGCCATGAAAGCTCTACCACTCAACACAAAATCAGTCTCATTGCTTTTATTCAAATCAGTTACTATCACCTGAGTCCCACCCTTGTTACACACCTTTGAATCCTTGCATCTCACCTGCCACCAATCCAATTGAAACACATCATAATTAGATTCTTTTCTGTATCCAAATATTCATGATTTTCTTAAATAATATACTCGGATTTTATTTATAAAAGATGAACAAGTTATGGTGACCGGAGGGTTAATCCCCTGATCATAATATAATTAATCTATTACCTGAAAACATGCCCCGCAACCCGACCCGGATTTGTAAATGGAGGGAACAGCAGCAGCAAGGTGGCTACCATAGAAGCTTGTAGCAGATGAACCATACCCACATGCTCCAGCTGCATTCAAATACACCCATTTCAACCCACAAATTTTAATTTCAATAAAATACAAAAATAAAAAAAAATCTACAAGATTTCTTACAAGAAAGAGAAGAAGGTGTGGAGAAGAAGGAAGCTTTGGATTGATGAAGACATCTATCACAGGCATAGGTTGAGGAAATCATGAGAAGCAACAAGAGGAAACAAACATCCAAGGATCCCATTTCTTTTGTGATCTTGATTACTCTGTGTGTGTGTGTGAGATATTCAAAGAATTACATGTCTATTTATAGGTTATTTTTTGTTTTTAGCTTTTATTTTATCTTTGGGGCAGGGGACGCGTAAACAAAAATGGATTACACTGCCTGCATTAATTGGGAGAGTTTGAAAACAAGTGAATAAAAGTCAACAGAGTTAATATAATCACCGGTTCTAAGTTTTGATCAATTTATGATTATTTTACTTAACAAATTCATTAATTCAATCTGATTTTTGATCTAAAATCCAGCCTTTTAAGGCCTAATATTTATTATTTATTAAAAATTATATATTGCTGGTATGTTTTACTGTTTAAATTAGTTTATTTTATACAATAAAATTTAAAAGAAAAAAAAACTCGATTATAAAAAATTATCATTGAAATATTATTCCAATATGTTTTATTATGATCTAATTTCTTTTTTAACCAGCTGACTCATACATCTGTAATTATATTTATAAATCCTACATTTATTTATAATTATATTTTTAAATCTATACATTTTATTTACAATTATTTTGTAAATCTATACATTCTATTTATTGTAAGATTTTAATCATTAATCATTTAAAAAGTAACATATTTTGCTATTAAATATTTTAATTCGTTAAAATGCTTACAAACACAACTTACAAGATTCAAGTCACCCCGGAGGGAAGGCGAGCAACAAGTTGCGCCGCCAGCCCCTTTTGAATAGCAAACCCTAGACGTATGAAAACAACATTCTTCAATCTAAAGATCACGATATTCCCGTACATGACTTTCTGAATCCGGCCCAACATGGCAGCCGCCTCCGACTCAAGATGCCCAAATGTATAAAAGGCGAAGGGAACAAACACATGTTGGTTTTCGATGCACGCTTTCTCGTGTTTGTTCACCTTCCCTGCGGCCGCTCTAGACGCTGCTTGCCCCGTCACGAAGGTACTGGCCCTCAGCCCCACAAGGGGAGAAACCCCCGTTAAGTCGACACAAGCATGCTTCCCATTCTGCCATCCAAAAGCAAGTACATCAGCAGGCCTGAGGGGGAAACGCCCATCAGAGGGGTCAGACAGAAAGTTAACAGGAGCTTCCTTCCTGGCCGAGATTCCAGCCCGTCGGAAAATGTCAAATAGAACATCCCGAACCACATCATGTCGATATTTAAACCCCGGGAGCTCTTTGTAGTGAACGGCGTGCTCCCCAAACGAATCCATACATGCCTTGTTGCAGACGGGGCATTTTTCCATCCACAGGGAACAGGGGGACCATAAGGCGATACTTGAGAATGGCCCGGTACTCGACGGGCGACATGTGTTGCCCCAGCCCGTCAATAGGGAGAGCATGGAGGAAATCTTGTGCATGTGGTTGCCGAAGGCATTCCCAAACGGCCTTTTGCCTGACTGTCATCTCGTAGGTAGCTTCCATTTCGAGCAGGTTTTTACCAAAGAGGGCATTTGCCAAAATCTGTTGGGCTTTTGGTGGGGCGGTGTCCTTATTAGTGAAACCGCTCAAATCAAAGCCCGAAATTATATCATGGAGACCAGCCAGAGCATTCTCGTAGTCAGGGCCCATACCACAAGCCCCACTCTCCCGAAGAATATGGTCTTGCAGCGTCCAAGATTGGGCACGCGAGGCCACAAAGGCGTACGACGTCGCCTCGACCGCCGAATAGACCCCAAGCCCCCCATGTCGAATCGGCAAAGAAGCAAGCCGCCATTGCAAGTCCCCAAAGAAGGGACCTCCACACACGACAATATCCTCAATGGCCGACTGCAAATCCTTATCAAACCTGGCCGCAGCTGTCATCATATGGGTAGGGGGACATGTTCTTAGGCCAAAGAAAAGTTTGGCGACACCCATGCACGAACGAAGCAGAAGGAGTTCGCATTGGGGGTCACCCAGCGCGGGGAGGAGGCGCATAAGATCTTGACGCTCTCATCGCAGCCAACCCTTGAATAAACTGGCCATCACGACTAACAGCCCCCCCCCCCCCCCCAAGGAGCTTCACCCCTTTAGTGGGTCTGCTAATGTCAGCAGGGAAGAGGCCCGACCGGACTTTTACACCATCGCAGGATGGCCAAAAGAGTTCCGTCTTCCTAATATATAGAGCTAGTCCCAACGGCGGCCCCCTCTCTTTAATGATCTCGAGGGCCTTAGCCACCTCCCTAGTATCCCCGATAACCGTCCCATCATCGAGATACCAGGCATGGAGCAGCAGATAGCAGTTGTCCCGGAAATGATGCACAAGCGGGTGAAGAACAAGGGCAAAAAGGAGGGGCCCCAACGGGTCACCCTGCTGGACCCCAGCCTTTTGATACACTCTTACCTATAGACTACACAACCTTTTGATATGATCTAATTATTATATTTCTCTTCTTAGTTGCTACAAAACATTTAATGGAGGGGATTTAAGTTCAACACAATGCAAGATGGGATTCGCGTCGCGATTTAGGCTGCAAGATGGGATTCGCGTCGCGATTTAGGCTGCAAGTTGGATTGCCAAACAACGAAACAGTATGAGTCTTCCAATCCCATCGACAATAGAGATTTCTTCATGTAACCATCATTTGATATGAAAATCGATGAAGGTGAATAATAACTTTGAGAAAGAAAATGTGAGCTCTATAATTTGGAGCTATTTATAGTGTTATTGAACTAGAGCGTTTAGACAAAAAAGTTATTCTAGAAAGTCTGTAGTCAATAATATTGTGTTTAGACTACTCAGACGAGCCAACTCATTTGGTGCAAAGGTTTCTTAGACAACATTAATATCATTTGTCTCTTAGGCCTGCTATTATATAATTGTCTTATCTTACCGTTATGTTAGTACTACTACTGTATACGCATATTTGACTCTAGAGGGTTAAAGTCTTTCTTTTTTCTAGTATACATACTAGAATTTATTATGCTTGGTTGTAATATTTCTAATTGTTGAGGTTGTCTATATTTCTCAACGAGCCGCAACATTATATGAGCGTGACAGTTTCTTAAACCACGACTATCTTCATGATGTGTAGCTTGTTAGGACGGATTATGGTTGTTGTTTCACCTAAGTTGCGCACTTGCGCTTAATGATTAATTATTATCTAGTCATGTCTTATTTCTATGTTTGGGGTTTGAGTAGTATACTCATTAGCTCTATATTATTTAAGGGCTTTAAATACCATGTTGACTCTAATGTACCTTAATAAGGCATGTATTGGTTACATATTTGTGTCGAATGTAAATGCAAAGGTAGATTAGGTGAAAGGAAAGCATCATTTGAGAGCACAATTTGAATTTGATGATAAAACGGTAGTTTCCAATCAAAATGATTATATTTAAATTCTAGAGTGATCATTTTAGCTGCTAAAAAAATGTAAATGGAACTATATGTTTGGTTTGTTTTCAAATACATATTGTTTAAGTACCATTTACGCCAACTTGGTGGACTCTATCACATCTGATTTCTGTGGTATAATGTTGGTTTCTTAGAATATTTACACCAAATTATATATATTTTAAGAATAAATAAATAAACGATAATATATTTTATATGTATGAAATATGAATGGGTAATAGAAAAGAGGCACTTGGGAGTATTACCCGGAGTGGAGCAATGATGGGCCTCACTCTCACCGACCCCTTTCTATTGTTGTTAATTAATCAATTAAATCTCCATTTTTTCTATTTAAAAAAAATATATATTTTTATCTTTTTTTTTTACATTATATTAACAAAGGGTAATTCCGTCAAATAAAACTTGATATTCAAGGTAAGAGTTTTGAAGGGACATGACAAGTTTACCCTTGGTAAGTTGGGTAAGTAAAGTTTGGAATTTATTGATTAATGCTTTAGGGTGAGGGTAAGGCTAGGCATAAAATAAAATAAAAGCAATGTGAAAGTTTGAAGTTTGGTCAAAAAGATAAGAACAAAGTCAAAATCAGATGATTCCAAAATAAACCAGCTGTTTGTTGGCACAATCCATCACAACTCATTTACAACTGTATCTTTGGATGGTAGAGATCCAATTAGAGTCATGGCTCGCGGGTCACAAACGAATCCGACTAGGGGTTAAAAAGAACCGGGTTTGCAAACCAAAACCGATTAAAACAGGTTTGGCAAGAACCGATTCTGAATCGAACCCAAACTGCGGTTTGTATCTGCTTCTTGAAACACATGTTTGAACCAGTTTAATTGAATTGATAAAACGGTCAAAAACCGGTGAAATTGGATCCTATTACTTCTAATCCGAAACGGTTTCACTAAAAACCAAGATGTGACCCAATTTTCCTATTTACAAGAGGATTTCTACTCTTCTTTATTCTCAACAAGTTTTGACTTATGTTTGAACAAATTAGCCGATTTTTAAAACCGCAACCGGTTTTTAGACCTTAAACTCTTGGGCACCAGGAAAGTGCATCATTAATATTCGTACCACATGCATAATAATAAAAGTTACATTTATGAAACTAGGGTCTGTAGACTGTGATTTTGACCCTAAAGTCAACTCATATTCCTAATTATAGAAGTCCAAATATGACATAAATCTTTATTAATATAACCAGGTCATTTAATGTATCAACGTACAGTCCCTAATTGTGCATCTGATTCGTATCGAATCAAATCCCCCAACATCATTTAACCAAACCATGTTAATTTGTTTTTTTTATATAATATTTTGTTTGAAAAACCCGATTTCTTTTCATTTTGATTCTCTGTCAAGTACTTCATTTCCTTTTAATTAAATAGGATATTTTTTAGAAGGATAAACATACTCATTTAATCCGATTTGTTAATCTAAAACCCTTAACCTCATGAAAAGATATATCACCAAATACCATTAGACTAGACTGTAAACTCTTTGGTAAAAAAGAAAGATCTAACTTACCCAGATTAACTCAAAACTATGAGACAACTAATCTAATATTCAAATCAAGCCAATCTCTAAACCAAACTGCTACTAGGCCACTGTAAGCCGGTTCGGTTTTTGGTTCCTTTCAATTTTCACTAAGCCACATTGATAACCCACAAAGTCTTCCGGTATTCATTACGATACATAAAAAGTTAAACACAAACTAAGCCTTTTATGGACGGTATTCTCCTTGCATTTCGTGACCAGACTGTACAATTTACAAGCTTCACAACTATAGACCTCATGTGCCTTTTTTTCAAAATTTAAAGAGCTATGAGACGGGGTAATATTAGCTTGCTTTCTCAGATAAAACCGAGACAAGATCGGTTTTTGCTTTTTCGAGTGCACTTGACAAATTCTCAGGCTTCCTTCCACCCGCCTGAGCAAAATTTGGGCGGCCACCACCACCTCCTCCGCACATTTTTGCTATCGGCCCTATGAATTTCCCAGCTTGGATCCCCATACTAACTACTGAAGGACTAAATGCAGCAACTAAACTCACTTTATCTTCGCCTGGACACGATCCCAGAACTATCGCTGCGGGATCTTTTAAAACGTCAATAAGATATTCAGCAGCGCTTTTCAGTGAATCCGCATCCGTATCGTCCATGAATTCAACGACCACCCTAAACAGTTCAAAATCATTTCATGAGTTCCTACTTGTTGTATGGTTGACTTTTGAGGTCAAACCTGTTCTTTTTCAGTAACCGAAATCACAATTAATAAAGATTTTGAACTCAAAATTGATAACATGGACATAAAAACCTGATTTGTGTTGAAGTCCCAACATGAAATGCGTTAAAAGTTGATGCTTTATAAACAGCGGTTTTTGCACAGGCTGCTGAAACTTGGGTTTTTACCATTCTTAGTTCTTCCATAATTGCCCCTACCCTTGCGGGTACTTCTTCTGCTTTTACCTGTACAACAAAAAATTAAAAATCTTGAAAACAGATATACATTTATGTGAACTACAGGATATGTTTACGGGTATTACTTTGAGCGTGGAGCAAAGCTGCTTCATGTAGTTATCCCGATTGCTAACGTATTCGATAAAAGCATCACCTGCAACCGCTTCTATACGTCTTACTCCTGAGGAAATCCCTTGTTCTGAAATGATCTTGAAGCCACGAATCTCTGAAGTATTGCTAACATGTGTGCCACCACATAGTTCCATTGATACACCCGGAACATTTACAACACGTACCTGCAAAATATAAATTGGAAAATACAATTAGATGCCAGGTCGGAGAACTGATCAAGATGGGTCATTTTGAATGTGTTCTCGTCGGGTTAGATTGGGTTGAACCAGAACATGTATTGTACAAACCTTTTATTTTCTGAACTGATCAGTGTGTTAGATATAACTACCAAGACATTAGTGTTCCGATAATATATATATATAATCTTTAGAATAAAATGAGTTAGGAGTATGCATTAAAAAATGCAACTTTCCACCCATTTGACATGTTTCCTTTAAACTATATACGTGTATCACACGTATGTATGTATGTATAATTGTATACATATACACACATACATACATTATATATTAGTATATTACCATGAAAATATTAAAAATTTCATATTAACCCATTCCACTAAATACAATCCGTAATACCACCATTATACCCTTCTCTTATGGATACACTCTAAACTCTCGCATCCTAATGCAAGTTTGAAGGATAGGTTCTAAACGTCATAGATCTAGAATGGGTGTATTAGATATTATGATTTTACATTGGGTAAATATGATATTATACCAAGTTTTGAAGGGGATATATGAAATTATCCCATATTTGTAAATAGAAAGTTTAAGTTATTGTATTCAGATATGAACCGTTCGGCCTTTTAGAAAGAAAATATAACCCGAATACACCCATTCATAACCAGATTAGTCGAAACTGTCAGCTATAAATATACCTCATCTCCATATTTTTCTCCAAACATTGCTATAGCGCCAGCACTTTTAGCATCAGCTATGGGCATCACATTAGTTTGTAGAGGAGTAGCATCTCCAACCCATTCATTGATTAAATCTTCAATTTTTGTTAACTCGTGATCAAGAAGTTGTCGATGAAAGTTGAAATCAAATCTGAGCCGTTCAAATGCCACCAGTGAACCAGCTTGTGATGTATCTTGTCCTACAACTTTCTTCAGTGCAGCTTGTAACAAATGAGTAGCAGTATGATGGACCTGAAAAGGCCGTTACAAATGTGTTTGCATATTCCTTTCAAACTAATTAAATATTTAAATTACATTAAAATAATTATAATTAAGTAAACAGAAATAATGAGAGGCGTTTGAAAGTTACCTTTGCACGTTGCCTTAGCTTTGCATCAACTGCAGCTTCAACTTCTCTACCAACCGTTACACTTCCTTCTTTTATCACACCTTTGTGAACAAATATGTTTCCTAAAGACTTTTGGACATCGGCTATCTCTATAAAAGCGCTTTTTAGGGTTTCGGTATCGGTGACTTTTAGTACACCGCGGTCTCCAATTTGACCTCCGGATTCAGCATAAAAAGGTGTACGGTCCAATAAAACTTCAACTTCATTTCCTTGAGAAGCCTCAACAACCGGTTTCCCACTCAATAGAAGACCCTTGATTACTGCTTTAGAATAAAGGGTATCATAACCTATAAACTCAGTGTCCGGAATGTTTTCAGTCAACTCTGACCCGTTTTCGACTGTGAGTTTGACCGTATTATGTGCAGCTTGTGATTGTCGCCTTTGATTTTCCATTTCGACATCAAACCCACTCATGTCTATAGAAACCCCACGCTCGTCAGCTACTTCCATGGTTATTTCAACCGGAAAACCGTATGTGTCATATAAAAGGAAAGCATCTTTTCCTGACAAACAAGGGCCGCTACTGTTTATTTTCGCTTTGTCTAAAGCATCATCCAGCATTTCATCTAGAAGCTTCTCTCCTCTTTCTAATGTTACCACAAAACGTAACTCTTCACGTTTTAACTCTTCTAGAATACGGGATTTTCTTGATTTTAAATCGGGCTCGATTTCACTACTTAACTCTATAACTTTTTCAGCCACAATTGGCAAAAATGTCCCTTCGAGGTTGCCGTTTTCATCTCCTCTTATATCAAGTAATCTTCCCATGCGTACAGCCCGCCTAATGAGCCGTCTCACTACATAACCCCTACCGATATTTGATGGGAAAACACCATCTGATATTAGATAAACAATTGCCCTCATGTGATCACCTATAACCTAATTAAGGTACAAAAATTCATCAAGTTTTTCATCATAGGAAAAAGAAGACACTAAAATAACATACTTTAAGTTTCGTCTTTGTAGAATCATCTGCAAGGGCATATGAGACATTTGCCAGTTCCGACACTTTTTCTATGATGGGGAAAATCAAATCCGTTTCATAATTGTTGGGAACCTGCAGAAAAGTTATAAAAAGAAACCATTAATACTCCAATTATTACTCATTTACCAACCTAAGAACTTTTTTTTCAATACCTTTTGCAAGATGCGGGCCATGCGTTCTAAGCCCATACCTGTATCTATGTTCTTCTGTTTCAGGGGTTCTAAAGAACCATCGTCTTTTTTGTTAAATTGCATGAACACAAGATTGTAGAACTCTATAAACCTTGTATCATCATTCAAATCCTAGGTATGAACATTAAAAAGTCAACACTAAGAAACAGCATGAAGAAGTCAAGATAAGACACATTTGCAAACTATGCAGAACTTACAACAGTTGAATGTCCCCTATTGGGATGGAAATCATAGTAGATTTCTGAGCACGGACCACAAGGACCCGTCACACCACTTGTCCAAAAGTTGTCTTCTTCACCCATTTTCTTGATGCGATCTGCGGGAACACCTATCTGAAGCAAAAGCACGGCAGTAACATACATATCTCCTGTCCCATGTGAACTATAATAAACAATTTATTCCTTGGAATGTTTTAAGGGTGATAATCCTAATTATTACAATTCATGCTGCAAATAAGTTGCAGGATCCATGATTTTCGACCATGGTATCTGCTACCTAGAGGTGGAAAAAAGGGCCGACCAGTTGGGTTGGCAAACAAGTAAAAACAGTTAATTATTTGATACGGGTTAGTTCAGACCTCATACTGCTTTTTGTCCCTTGTTATAAAATAAGAGTAAACCAAACATGATCACAAAAAATTAGTATGATATTTCAATAAAATGAGAAGGTTAAAGGTTTTATGCTCACACACACACGCACACACCAAAACAAAACAAAATAAATAGTTCAGGGAGGCTTTTGACCTCTGTTTGACTTGCTAGAGATCAAACAGAACCCAAATTGAACCGTTAATATGTAAATTTCTGGATGTTTATACCCTTACATGTAGGTTCACGAAATGTGTGTAAATGCTTATGGTTCACTAATTTTCCTCCTATTGGAAGCCATTCAAAACATGTACATGAAACTGTCTAGTCCACATTATACTTATTTTAGTAGGAAATAAAATGATGTTTCACCTCGTCATGCCATATTGCATATGTTTCTTCATCATTTTCATAGACACTGATCCATAAGTTCTCAGCAGGCAATCCGTATCTGAAAATCAAAGCGCAAAAATAAACAAGAATTAGAAAAAATGAAGACGAGCTCACAAGATTAAGTAGGATCAAATTTACTTCAGAATACTTGATTTCAGATGATCTAAATTTCATACTCTATGGTTGAGAGTTCCCAAGCCCACTTTATAGCTTCCTTCTTGAAGTAATCACCAAAGCTAAAATTCCCAAGCATCTCAAAAAATGTATGGTGTCGAGATGTTCTGCCAACATTCTCGATATCATTGGTACGTATACACCGTTGAGAAGTAGTAGCACATGGTACTTGCCTTGCCACCTGTACAATCTCAATCATGTTGGTTGTATTTTCTTGAAAATGGTCAAACGGGTCAAGTTTATTAAAAATGATTAAAAAGGAAACAGCTCAAACAGTTTAAAAGTCATCCAAGTGTTTACGAATCTCACCAGTTTCATTATTCATAAAACTGAGTAGTATGATAATTATGGACAAAAAAGCGTTGATGGGTCACTTTAATCTGACCCCACCCACCCATTTCACCACCTGTACTTCACATTGTCTTCTTGAGCTCAACATGTTCCTCATCCAAGCAAAAAACCATTGCTTTTCCTTTACACTTAAAAGAATTGAAATTCTGATTAAATTAATACCTTTCCAAGAAAAACAGGCTTGAACTGAAGCATGCCAGCAATGGTGAGCAAGACGGTAGGATCATCAGGCACAAGAGAAGAGCTTGGAAGAATCTTATGACCTCTTGCAGCATAAAATTCAAGAAATCGCCTACGAATAGAATTCCCACTTGTAGGAAGCTCTTCTTGAGCAGGATCCTTCGTGAGAGGTTCTACTGAAGCTGAAAAGGAGATCATATAATAATATACCATTAGCTTTTTTATACTAAAAGTAGTGAAATTCTATAGGGTTGTAGTTTGGCTGCTATGTTGGCCACGTAAGAACACACGGGCACAAAAGTTGGAGACGTTAGAGATGAGGATGCAGAGATGGATGTGGTGGCACACGAGGTTGGATCGAATAAGGAATGAAGTTTTAGAGATAGATTAGGAGTGGCATGCATCTCGAGCAAAATCAGGGAAAGGTAGATTGAGATGGTTTGGGCATTTGCGGAGGATGAGTGGAGGAGACCCTCACTGTGGAGGGGAAGAGGAGCATAGGGCAAAGGCAAGCCAAAGCTGGCATAGGATGGGGTGATTAGACATGATTTGTTAGACTTGCACCTCTCTAAATACATGAACAGTGATAGTGAAAGGAGTTCTTGGAGACGCTGGATGAAGGTAACGACTTTTACAAGAGCGTATAGTTTGGTCTGGGTCAGAGTATTGTTAGTTTGGTTTGTACATCTTTGAGGATGTCCTTGGTAGTAGGAGTAGAGACTAGATTCTTTCTAGGTTGGCATGTAGTCTTAGGTGGGCCATAAGTCATACGAGGATCTTTGGTCATAGGTGAACCTCTTAAGAGGGCATTAGTCTTACCTACTTTAACTTTAGGGCTTTAGGGACTTTATGCCACACGATTCTGTCTGTTTATTATGCAATTCTATGCATTACTGATTTGTTACACCTTTTTATCCATATGGTTCGTTGTTATCTACTCATGATAGGAAATTATATGCCCTACTTTTATACCTTACTAATATGTTGCATGTTGGCTTTTGGTATACATTTTTGAGCTTGGGTTTTACTGGGAGTAGTCACCATCCCGTGGGATAGAGGCAAGGCTTACCCACATCTCACCCTCCCTAGACCTTATTAGTTATTATTCAAAGTGGGATTTTTAAAGGTATGTTTGTTTATACTAAATGTAGTGTATAGATTCTAATGGCTTATTCAAGAAGCATGATATCAACATCAAACCTGATGCACTCCTGATGAATTGTATGGGTCGATCATTCTTCTTCCTCAAGTTAGTAGATATTAAACTTTGTAGTATAGAGTCTCTATAGTTCTTGAAACCTGCATGTAAATATTGTTATGAGCTAGTTTCCTTACGATGATATTAGTAAATCTTGGTTTTAAAAATAGTGAGGCACTCTAAGGGATCGAAAGCCGAGGCGTGAGGACTGAGGAGTTGCTGTAGTGGCAACCAAATAAGTTTTTTTTTACAACCAAAAGTTGCATCTCTATAATCTTTAATACAATGTTAGTCTTCTTTATCAAGCAAACCACTCATAATCTCTTCATCTTTTTTGTAGTTTTATATATATGAGTCTCTTCCAAACCTTAAGGCGTTTTTTCTAATCCCCTCGCGTGGTTTTTAAAAACAACTGTAAGCTTAGTATTGGTTTGGCGTTTTTCCTAATTGCCTCGCGTAGTTTTAAAAACCAACTGTAAGCTCAGTATTTTTATCAAAAGACAATGAAGCTAATTTAAAAAAAAAAAACCCAATAATAAGAAGTCAAAGCTAGAATTATACAGCTTACAAATCATTGTAAGAAACAAACAAATGTACTAGTATAATCTTACTCATAATAGAGTTATTGGTAGGGTCTGGGGGTGTGATAGTTCATAACGAGCCTTACCGTTAGCTTACAAATCATTGTAAGAAACAAACAAACGTACTAGTATAATCTTACTCATAATAGAGTTATTGGTAGGGTCTGGGGGTGTGATAGTTCATAACGAGCCTTACCGTTTTAGCTGTAAAACTCTTATTATAGTCTGAAGGGAGTTAAACTCCAAATACAAACAAAGGAGAATGTCTATGTTTTATCAAGGAATAACTGAACTACTCATTGTTATATATAGGCTACTTACTACTACCATATTTATGACTTATCTTATATACCGTAGCCACTTCCAACTATACAATTGTATATGCCCTAAGATAATGTATAATAATATAATAGACTAGTACTATCTAACAATCCCCCTCAAATGAGATCATATATATTGATCATGCACAGCTTGTTAAAATTATAGTTATTTTGACTCCTAGTAATGCTTTTGTAAAAATATTAGCTAGCTTTCTTTTAACAACAGCCATTTGTATTAGAAAATGCCATCTAGCAAGAAGCTAGAAGGAAGAGATACAAAGAAATAGAGAAATAAAAAAAATATAAAGATGAAAACCTAATATATTTATAACCAAAACAAAGCGTCATGATTCCACTGGGTTCCAATCTAAGTCTAAACTTTTTGCTCGATTTATCAGCCACATGTATGTGTCCAACTTTATTTTTTCTGTGATTCTTCCTGGATGTGTGTTTCGTCCCTCGAATTCTTTCCCATTTCTTGCCTTCCACAGCTCCCATACAATTGCCGCGATGATTATGTTTAGGATTTTGCTTCTTTTAAAATGAGGTCACAAGATTGATGCTAGGTAGTAGGTTGTATGCTATTCTATCGTTGCTTGGCTTGTAAGGTTGTGCCTTGTTCAATCGCGAATTAAATCATGTTTTTGTAGCAGTTAAACATTCAAAAAGTCACATCCGATAAAATATTTGTTAGTTAATTTCTACTCTTGACAGAAGGTGTTGAGATTCCATCATTCTAAACTAGACATTATCTTGGTGATCGTCTACGTACTTGTTGTCGCCTACTTATTTCTTGGATATGCTCCTAACCGTCATGGATACCTCTGTTAAGATCCTCACACGTGCCACACATACAATTCCCGACACGTCATCTTTCATGTGACAATTTTCTCACCCTCCCCCCCCCCCTTCTCTCAAGTGCGTCTCACCCTATGGTCACATGTTCTCGTGACCATACTTGTCAACCGACACTATCATGTTCTTCTTGCTAGCTATTCCACCCTCACCGAGCCCACTACTTTTTCCCTTGCACAAAATTCACCATTATGATGGGATGCCATTAGTACAACGATTGCTACTATCCACTCTAACCGAACACAAATATTAGTTCCACCTCCTTCTGAGGCCGACATTGTTGGGTGTAAGTGGTCTAGCGACTCAAAAATCATCCATATGGGTTTATCAACATATATAAAGCCCAACTTGTTACTAAGGTATTTCATTGAACAAAAGGTGCGATTGGACATAGATTTTAGTCCGGCTTTCAAACAAATCATCATACGGTTAGTTCTCTCAACTGTCTTTTTTTTTCACTAGGATGGGGTATTCGACCGGTGGATGTTAACAATGCCTTCCTTAATGAGATCCACATGAGTCTATGTATATGTCAAATCCTCCCGACTTTGTTGACCCAATGTCTCCAAGTTATCTACCGTCGTGGTTGCGAACTGGGATTTGCTTAATGTGTGTTTGAAACCTCTTTAACTATGCATTCAAGATATTTCGTTGCATGTTATATTCTTGTTTATGTGGATGATACTATTATTACACGCAGCTCTGCGAGTTATGTGACATATTTGATTAGGAACTTAGATCAAGAGTTTTCCCTCAAGGATTTAGATGCATTGAGTTATTTTTTTGGGAGTAGCAAGCTTCATTTCTTATTCATACTCTTCACGTATATGAGCATCAATACTTAAAGGATCTTCTTCGACACACTACACTCATGTATCACTTGGTCGTCAGGTTTCTAGATATTCGCATGTCCCTATAGATGACCTCTTGCACTACCGGAGCATAATTAGTGCACTTCAGTACCTTGCCTTGACTCGTTTAGAGGTTGCATATGTTGTCAGCAAGGTTTCTTAGTTCTTTCAGAAACCTAATGTTGTCAAACGTATCCTTCGTTATCTTAGGGGGTACTATTACTCACATGTTGAATATACGCATAGCTACTAGCCATACTATTCATGCTTATGCACATGCCTACATGTTATTGTATGATCTTGGTTCCAGCCTTATTAGTTATAGCTCTAAGAAATAACACATGGTAGCTCGGTCTAGTACCAAGGCTGAGTATCATGCCCTTGTCCATACAGAAATTAAGATCTGTTGGCTTAATAATGTTCTTCATGACTTTCGCATACCACTTACTAGTCCACCAATACTTTGGTGCGACTACACTAGAGCTACTTTTCAAGCAGTCAATCTCGTGTTTCATCGGCACACGAAATACATTTTGATTTAGTTACATTTCATTAGGGATATGATACTAGTACATACTCTAAGAGTTCATTATGTTCTAACCAGTTCAAATTGCTAACATTCACTCTAAGGGACTCTCTACTCTACTACTCGGTTTGCTACACTTTATTCCAAGCTACACGTTTCTTTGAAAGTGTCGCATGAGGGGGCATATTAGCGATATATATTGGTTCATATATATATGATAGTATACATGTATTAAGTATTATGTATATGGTTTACTATTAATTGTTTAGAGATAATCATTATCATTAGTTGGTTCACTTTACCATTATCTTGTAATTTCTTGCTTAAAGAAAATCTAGTTTTCAGTTATTGAAAACATAGAAAAGCATTTGGTTCAGTTTTATCAACCTGTATCCTTGGCACAGGCTTAAAATCTTTTTATGAACATAATTTGATCCCAATGTTCCGTTTGAGGAAATCTAATTTGACTGTTAAGGTTCAAACCTAGAATTATACAAATTTTGAAATGACATCATGACTTCGCAATAAATTTACATCAACATGTCTCTTTTCAGATACAATTTTGAACGTTGTATTAATTATAATTTCTCCAAAACATAAAAGATTCATATAAATTTGAACATGTAAATCATTCTCCTTGACCTAAAATTCAAAATAGTATAAAACAAGGGATTCGAAGAATCCTGCATAAGGAGATGAGCAAATTCACAAAAAGCTGGAAATTGAGCACGAATATTTTTTTAATATAGCTCAACAATCAACAAACAGTAACCGAAATTATCATGGAAAGTAAAACGATTAAGAAAGAAAGGAGTTAATATTCAAAACCTCAATGTACGATCATGAAATTTCGAAGGGTTTAAGAGCATATAAAGTGAGGAAATTACCTGGGGAGATAGCAAAGTGGCATTTAGGGCGATTTGTTGAAATGATAGTGGAGGATGGAAAGGGGGCGAATGAACATGGAAGCTTGGAGGCTTCCATGGCAGCTCGCTCGCTGCGTATCGAAGAGAATTCCGTTTGTTTTGTGATAGAGAAATAGATAAAGCAAAGTAATCCACACGATTTCAAGGTGAGTTTTATGATTATGTTTTTGAAAGTAAATAAGATTATGGGATAGGGATTGGAATGGTTAATAACCCAATAACTACAAGTTAATGGTTTGATGAAATTATGTGGCAGAGATCTAAGGGTCCATATAAAAAGCTGATTATTTGAATTACTTTTCACTTTCATTTAATTGAAAAGGGCGTTTTAGTAAAATTATCATGTCTGCCTCTTAGTCAAATCAACATCCACACACCCCTTTTTGTCTAATCTCACTGCAACTTTAGTAAACATGATTTTTTTTTCTTATATTGTTTGTTTGTTTAACACTCAAGAACCTCTTCATCTTAAAACAGGTT
>JBCNJP010000017.1:76965340-77012340 GCA_039602395.1 Deinandra increscens subsp. villosa | reverse complement strand
CAAGAAAACTTTACTTGTCTTTTGGTCAATGAAAAATGATACTTGGATGGTAGTGTTTTGTTTAACTTTACTTGTCAAACTCTTTCTGTTAAATAGGCATGTAAAGCATACACTCGGGTATGAGGATCCAACCCTTTTAGCTAAAGAAACCCCATGTGAGTTCTCAAACAAACCATTGTTTCTAATTAATCTATCTGTCAATTTGTAAGGATTAATTATTATATGTAAAGATTGAATTTTGCATCTTTATCCTATGAAGTTGACCTTTTCACTAAAAAGGTGAAATCCATTTTAAATTTGTAGATATTCGATCTATTTGCTGAATGAAAATGATGTTCGAAGTTTGTGAAAAGGGGCTGTGTTCATCATGGAGGTGTTAGTGAAAAATTCTGATTTCGAAAAGAAAATATCTTTAAAGGTTGTGTTATGTAATAAGTTTTGAGAAGGGTTAATATCCGCAATTTTGATAAGTGAAAAGGTTGTAATATGTAATTCACTCTATATTTTATATTACATTCATAATATTTAATTAAAATATTATTATGATTAAAGTATTATAAGCATTATATTAAAGTATTAAAGTATATGTAATAAAATATATTATTTTAATAAAATATAATATATAGACAATAAAAATATTATTATCTCGAATAAAATATTAACCTTTATATTAAAATTTAGTATTTGGACAATATTAACTTTAATATAAAAATATGTATTTGAATAATTACTTATTGGATAATTACTTATTAGATAATTAATTATAAGAGTTTTAAACTAAATAAGAAATTTAGTATTTAGTTAATTATTTATTAAAATTTTGACTTAATCTAAAATTTTATGGTGATGACAAGTAACATTTTTTACTAATTAAAGTATGACCAAACTTTTTGTTTATTATATAGTATATTAATTGGATAAAATATTATTATCTCGAATAAAATATTCACCTTAATATAAAAATTTAGTATTTGGATAATTACTAACTTTAATATAAAAATTTATATTTAAAAAATTACTTATTGAATAATTACTTATTAGATAATTACTAATTAAAAAGTTTAAACTAAATAAACCCTAATATGAAAATTTAGTATTTGGATAATTATTTATTAAAATTTTAACTTAATCCGAAATTTTGTGGTGATGATAAGTGTCGTTTTTTACTAATTAAAGTATGACCAAAATTTTTGTTTATTATATATATATATATATTATATATTATATATTATATATATTATATATATATATATATATATATATATATATATAGGGAGAGGATCATTTGAGAACTAATTGGTTGAGAGAACTTTTGAGAACCATTTTAAGCCACTAGTTGTATTTACATATATCCCCCTCCCATGAATATATATAGGGTGAGGTTCATTGTAGACCCCTTAGAAATTGTAGACCCTATAGACCCCTATATAGTTCTACATAACTCACTAAAAATATAAAGCTCATTACTCTTGAGTTTGGTTTTTTTTATCGATAAGTTTTTAAAAATAAAAAAGGAAACCTAGAAAGTCGTTGGACACATTGAAATATAATTGTTGTTAAAAAATATTGTATTATTTTATAAACTCACTAAAAATTATAAAACTCACTGTTGTGTTTAAAACTCACTACAACTTTAAAAATCAATGTTCTATAAAACTTATTGAAAATTATATAACTCATTATTAATTATAGAACTCACTCTTAAGTTTAAAACTCATTGTTTTTTTAAAACTCACTGCAACTTAAAAAATCGATGTTCTATAAAACTCACTGAAAATTATAATTTTTATGTTTCATCTGTTTATATATTCTTTAATATTGAACCAAAAGAAACATACACGACTTAAGTCAATACGCAGGGAAGGCGAGCAACAAGCTGCGCCGCCAACCCTTTTTGAATAGCAAACCCTAGCCGTATAAAAACAACATTCTTCAATCTAGAGGTCGCACTATTCCCGCGCATGACTTTCTGGATCCTGTTCAACATGGCCACCGCCTCTGTCTCTAGATGGCCGAAGGTGTCAAAGGCGAAAGGAACAAACACATGATGATTTTCAATGCACGCTTTCTCATGTTTGTTAACCTTTCCAGCGGCTGCCCTGGACGCCGCCTGACCTGCTGTGAAAGTGCTGGCCCTTAGCCCCACAAGAGGGGAAACCCCCGTCAAATCAACACAAGCGTGTTTCCCATTCTGCCACCCAAAAACAAGTATGTCGGCCGGCCGGAGAGTGGAACGCCCATCCCTGGGGTCAGACAGGAAGTTAACAGGAGCCTCTTTCCTGGCTGAGATCCCAGTCCGCCTGAAGATGTCGAACAGAACGTCCCTTACTACATCATGACGATATTTAAAACATGGGAGCTCTTTGCAGTGTACGGCGTGCTCCCCGAACAAATCCAAACACACCTTGTTGCAGACGGGGCATTTTTCATCCACCGGGAACAGGGGAACCATGAGGCGGTACTTGAGAATGGCCCGGTATTCGACAGACGACATGTGTTGCCCCAAGCCATCAATACGGAGAGCATGGAGGAAATCCTGCGCATGTGGCTGTCGGAGGCAATCCCAAACAGCCTTTTGCCTAACTGTCATCTCAAAGTTTGCTTCCATCTCGAGCGTGCTTTTACCAAATAGGGCATTCGCCAAAACGTGTTGGGCTTTTGGTGGGGCGGTGTCCTTATTGGTGAAACCGCTCAGATCAAAGCCCGGAATAATGTCATGGAGACCAGCTAAAGCATTCTCCTAGTCGGGGCTCATGCCACAGCCCCCGCATTCCCGTAGAATATGGTCTTGTAGAGTCCAAGTTTGGGCACGCGAAGCCACAAAGGCGTACGAGGTTGCCTCGACCGCCGAATAAACCCCAAGACCCCCATGCCGAGTCGGCAAGGAGGCAAGACACCATTGTAAGTCCCCAAAGAAGGGACCCCCACACACAACAATGTCCTCAACGGCCGTCCGCAAATACTTATCAAAACCAACTGCTACCGCCATCATGTGGGTGGGTGGGGGGGGGCAAGTTCTTAGGCCAAAGAGAAGTTTGGCGAGCCCCATGCACGAACGAAGCAGGAGGAGTTCGCATTGAGGGTCGTCCAGCGTAGGGAGGAGGCGCATAAGATCGGCAGCATTAGAAGCCCTCCTCGCATCCAGCCCATGAATAAACTGGCCATCCCGACTAATAGCCCCCCCAAGGAGCTTCACCCCCTTGGTGGGTCTGCTGATGTCAGCAGGGAAGAGGCCCGGCCAAACTTTCTCGCCATCGTAGGATGGCCAAAAGAGTTCCGTCTTCCGAATATTAAGGGTCAGGCCCAACGACGGCCCTCGCTCGTTGATAATCCCGAGGGCCTTGGCAACCTCCCCAGTGTCCCCAATAATCGTACCATCGTCGAGATACCAAGCATGGAGTAGCAGGCGACAATTGTCACGGATATGATGCACAAGCGGGTGAAGGACGAGGGCAAACAGGAGGGGCCCCAATGGGTCACCCTGTTGAACCCCAGTAGTGGCCCATATATGATCGTCCCCCAGGTATAAGCGGGCAGGCTGCCCATATAGGAAGTCAACCCAAGGCGAAATGGACGGGCATCGAAGCCTGACCTCACGAAGCAGGGACGACCGATCAACCAGGTTGAAAACATTGGAGAAATCGACCGTAAGCATAGCGAGCCCCCCATCACAATATCGTTCTTCAACCAGACGGTTGACGCTATGGAGAATGGCTTCGGCGCCGCCCGATACCCCAACCCCAAACTGGAAGTCGCCAAGGTAATTAGCCATTGCCTTACAGACCCCTTGCATCGCAACCTTGGAGACCAACTGCCTCCAGATAGTGCCAATAGAAATAGGACGAATCCCGTTATCCGGCTTAAGGAGCGGCGTTAGGGGGGCCGAGGCAACAAATTCCGCTAAGCCGACCGGACACCGCCCCCCCCCCCCAGCCAAAGGTTAACGACCGTTGTAATAGCATCCAGGAGGTCCCTAGCAGTAGCAAACCCTTCCCCACACAAGCTGTCCATAAGGTGCTGGGTACGCAATCCGTCCCTTCCACACGACGTCCCTTTCGGGAAGGATTTTATACATTCAAGGACCCGCACCCCACTCGAGACAAGCGGGGGCTCAGAGAAGGGAGTCGAGGGCATGGACGACGTCGGGAAGCACGGGTGCTTGGCTTCTAGGGCACGCGTGGTTTCTTCGTTGTACGGCGTCACCCCAGAAGAAGACAGCACCTTCATGGCCGCAGTGAAATGACCGTCGGCGATTTTTCGGATGCATCGCGTGACGTTGGGCTACGCATGGTCCCCCTTCACGTCGAAAACAGTGCCAGGAGACCCCTTAGCCCCCCCCCCCCCCCCCGGATTGTCAAGGATACCCTTAACCAACTGTTCAAAACCCCCCTCCCTCCCCCAAGTAGCTTGGGATGTCATGATGGATCTGCACTGCAGAGCCTTCCGGTTCCCAGAGCGGCAATCATGCCGATTCTGAGGTCTGAAAACCTGCAGGGTGCACCGAGGGAGAAGAAGCAGCCTAACCCAAGCATCATCAGAACCTGGGTGGGCGGCCACACGAAGGAGGGCAAAATTAAGCGCCTGGGAGAAGGCTAGACAACAATTATGGGGGATGCTCTTGGCAGTAGTAACGCGGGCCTTAAAGACCCGATCGAGCAGCCCCCCATCCAAAGGAAACGAGCAAGGGTCATTAGGCACATGGACAGGGGGGACGGTCTGGGGATCCCTAAGATGTGGC
This sequence comes from Deinandra increscens subsp. villosa, assembly GCA_039602395.1. Classification (NCBI taxonomy): domain Eukaryota; kingdom Viridiplantae; phylum Streptophyta; class Magnoliopsida; order Asterales; family Asteraceae; genus Deinandra; species Deinandra increscens. The sequence goes on along the minus strand of JBCNJP010000017.1, from coordinate 77,007,602 downwards.
AAACAATATCATCATCGGAGGCGGTTAACCGGACAACCTCGTCGGGGTGGTGGCAGCTACGGCTCAAGGCATTAATTTTCATGCACTGCCCGCATATCCGATAGCCGCAACCTTTTAAGGCCGCGTCCATAGCCGAAAAAACCCCGGCATCAGAGGCCAATGTTTCCCGGATGAAGTCCCTGCGCTCATCTGACGAAAGGTGAAGGCTCTTGAGGTGCGAGATGAGGCGGGAGATCCTTTTGGAGCCAATACCACCATCAGGGCAACAGTGGAATGAGCATGAGGGGCACAAAACAGAGCCCCTAGACGGCACCGAGGTGGATGCCATAGAAACGCGCGGTTCGAGAGGAAACGCGAGGAGGAGGAGAGAGTGCTGAGAAAGCACCATCGGGAAAACCAATAGAGAGGTTGTTAGACCCCGGCCCCAAGGAGGAAAATTACATCATCCCACGCAACCGGCGGGACGGAGCACCCGGAAGGGGGGCGGGGGGTGGCCGAACCCGGGGTTCGGCCCCGGTTCGGGCCGGTTTCGGTGATGGTTCGGCGGGCGGGCAAGGTTTCGGCTATGGTACGGCGGTAGATTCGGCGAGGTGTTTCGGAGGGGTGGTCCGGTGCGGGTTCGGGTTGGGTTCCGAGGGGTGGTCCGGGGGGGGGGTTCGGTTGGGGCTCGGTGGCGGGTCGGCGTCGTACCAGAAAACCGGCGGACCACGGCAGTCCGGCGGACCAGAGCGGCGGCGGACCAAGGCAGTCCGGCGGACCAAGAAGTGGCGTACCAGAGAAGACCACTGCAGGCCGGCGGACCAGAAAGCTGCGTACCAAGAAGCGGCGGACCGGCGGACCAAGGAAGTCCGGCGGACCAGAATTCAAACTGGTACGCCGGAACGTTGGGCGGTGGACCGGCGCTGCAAGCTTTCCGACGAAGGGGCGGCGGCAGGGGGGCAGAGAGGGCACGGCAGAGAGAGGGGAAGAGGGGAAGGAGGAAGGGATGGAGGAGGGCGGTGGCTGCGGTGGAGGAAGGGAGAGATGGAGGAGGGCGGCAGCAGTGGAGGATGGAGGATGGAGGGCGAAGGAGGAGGGCAGAGAGGATGGGCGGCGGCGGAGGACCGAAATGACGGCGGCTAAAGCTCGGGAACGGCGGCATGGGGGCGGAGAGGGCAGGGCAGGGCGGAGCCCAACAACCAAGACTAACCCCCTAATTAAAAATGAAAAAATAAAGAAAAAACTAAAAACTTTATAAATAAAACCCTAAATTAGAATATAAAGATAGAAATATGACAAAATAAAAAAAGTTATAAAAAAACCAAATTCAACAGCAGTGAGTTTTATAATTTTTAGTGAGTTTTATAGAACAATATAGGGGTCTACGGGGTCTATACTTTTTAAGGGGTCTACAATGAACCTTTGACTATATATATATATATATATATATAATATATATGAAAAGATTGGATGCCACATGGCATCACCACAACAATCCATTTTGTGGTTTTCCCGCTCAAATTTTTTCCAATAAATGACATTTGACTTTCATAATATAGTTATGATTATTAAAAAATGGAAAGAGTCTAATTACAAACTGTATAATTACGTCTTTAATTATATTCTAAAAAAGTCAAACACATTTAAAGATTGAATTATATATCGTAAATGACGGATTTGGATTTGAAAAAAAAGTCAATTTTAAATCCAATGAGCCTTAAATATTGTAATTTCAAACAACTAAATTAATTCTTATGAGTTTTTAGTAGAGATATTATCGTTATAATTGCATTCTTAATTTTATTATTTTTTACAAACAATTATTTCTTAAATAAATATAACAATATAATTAATATCAATAATTTTGTTGTTGTTGTTTAGCTACACAAATTCCCAAATATATGTATCATAAGGGTGCCCTTGAGTGGTGCTTATGACTAATCTTAGATTATTCATGCACGAATGCACGATTATAATCAAATGGTTTTGTTTTTGTGTTTGTTTTTATAATTGAAGAAGGGTATGGTTTTGTTTTTGTGTTTGTTTTTATAATTGAAGAAGGGTATGATGCAAACTTTAATTTTCTCTTAAGTTTTAGAGATTATGCTAATGTTTATATCATTTTTATATTTTACTAGGAAGTGAAGTGGCTCATTGTAGAAGAACTATTGAAACTTTTAACTAAATATTTCTAATAAAAAAATTCTTAGATGATATAAAGAATCATTAGTACATTTTAGTTTTGATTTTTTTTAAATACCGCCGTACGATGCACGGGTTTTAATTATCGAATTACATTTATTATAATATTTATATTGTTGGATTTATTTTTTAAAAAACCACCCGTGCGTCGCACGGGTATCAAAAACTAGTATATATATATATATATATATATATATATATATATATATATAGTGAAAAGTTCATTGTAGATACCCCCATAAGTGTAGACAGGTAGACACCCTTTTTCACCATTAGATCTCTTGATCTAATGGTTGTGATTAATTTTTGTTTTCTTTTTTTCTTTTTTCTCATTAATTAGAAACTTTCACATGTGAAAAAGAGCTATTTCACATGCGAAAGTGTCTACAATGAACCTCACCCTATATATATAGAACAATATACGGGTCTACGGGGTCTATACTTTTTAAGGGGTCTACAATGAACCTTTGACTATATATATATATATATATATATATATATATATACTAGCCGTGTGCCCGCGCGTTGCGGCGGCGACGGTTTATAGGGTGTTATTCGTCATTTGTTTGCTTGTTATGGCGGCACGATAATTTACATCGAGGTATTCGTTTTTTTAGAACTCAAACAAATAACAACAAACACTCGAATTGAAATATATATTGGTCAAGAACATAGTAATTTAAAACCAAATGAGTTGTAAGATAGAAGTCATCAACATAGTTTTAACCGTTTTGTTCAACCATTTTGTTCATCATCAAAAAATAAATGGGTTGCTTGAACATTATTTTAGTAAAAAATCTAAGTTTACAACACAATAAAAAGGGTTTTTGATTAAGACTCCCCATCTCTTTCCGAACCTTTTCATCCTAGAAACACAAGTAAATCAAAAACAATGGTCATACGCGTTTTTTAATAAAATATTTATAACCTAAAAGCAGAGATTAATATAAATTGTATTAATGTAGTATGGTGCCCGCGCGTTGTGCGCGACGTCAGTTTATAGCGCGTTATTCGTCTTTTGTTCGCGCGTTGCGGCGGCGTGATAATTTACAACACGGTATTCGTTTCTATTAGTGCGATGCGAAGCGGTGCAACAACAATTTACAACACAATACTCGTTTTTGTATGTACGCAGTGTAGCGGCGACAAAAAAACATAAAGACTATATAAATTGCGACAAAAAAATAAAGACTATATAGAGTCAAATGTGGCAGTCTAGAATTTATCTAAATGAATCGAAATTTACTTTCATATGTCTCCATATACCTCAAATACACCATTGGACCTCAATACCCAATTTAAAATCACAGAACATAAACCTTATACCCTTCATTGAATTCAACTTCCACCAACACAATCTATAATAATACAAGGCTAATGTAGTCAAAGTTTTTGGTCTATATGCTTTCTAAAATGGGTTCAAAGTGGCTTATTCCATTTGTGTATTCATATACCTCAAACGCAGCAATGCATACACATCAATCCCCAATTTAAAATCACATTGAATTGAAATTTTTCATGGATGTTGAATAGTACAGAAACCATATGATGAATTATACTTCTTTGACCTGATCTTTCATCAACCAAATCTATAATATACAGGACAGGGTAAAATTAAATAACTTCAGCACTATGCAGCCATAATGTAAAACACAATTACAAAATGGTCAAAAAGAAAGAAGCATGAAGGTGATTTTATTAAATTCCTGATTTCTCGTTTACCTGCAGGATTGGTTTTCTCGTCTTGTGGCTCTTCATTTGTTAAAACAATGCTATAACAACTTTCTCTCTTTTGACATTCATCTCTTTAGTTTACCTGCATATATGAAAATTCATCTTCAAAACGAAATTTATTTCTATCAAAGCCACATATAGATGATGTTTAAGATAAGTTGAACTAACGTTTGAATGCATTCAATTTACTCGTGAGCTTCTCTTTTGTTAAGTGTTGGCAACATGTTTTTCTTCCATTCGATTTATCTTCTGGACATCTATGTTTGTATCATTCATATAAAAACATGTAAAGCTCAAACCTATATGCAGTTCAACTTCATCTTCATCTTCGAGAAGGTTTTCTCAAGCTTCACTCTCGGATGGAAAGTTAGCCACTGAAAAAAATGTTGACAGTTCTTCAAAATTTTCTATTGCAGACTTGGGTTCTGTTTTCAACTCATGTTTTGGTTTGCTTCCTTTGATCACATAACTATATATTCCCTGTTGAATATATAATATGTAGAAGCATCAGTAGGTTACATATTAATTAGATTGTCTAGCTCTAAATATCGATAACAAAAATCACCTTTTTTCTTTTCTTTATGAATAACATGATCAGATTGTATCCAATATGAGTTACCAATATGAAAATGAATAATTAGTATCTTGTAAGGACAAAAAGCTGCTCTCTATTAAATTTGACAATTATAACCTGTACCATAACATAATATACATTAAATCATGCAATTCAAATAAAATAAAGGGAGACGGTAAGTACAAAAATAACGTCGCTACCCATGATTAGACCCAAAGCAAAATATTCAACAAAAACTGGGATCGCATACTTGGTCACACGATGCTATGGAGGGTCCCGCTCCAGTACCTTCCTACTTTTCCTTCCTGCATTTTTTAACGTTCATACAATGAAAATTTCTGCCTAGAACACATTATATCTAGTCAAAATGTTTTGACTTAACCAAGGCATATAAGTCCATTTGATAAGTTACTTAAACCAACTATTCAATAAAAAAAAACTCAAACAGAGGTTTAGGAACCACCATCACTCCATCAGACTATGACTGAATGACTGGTGCATATGAAAATGTATTAGTAAGGGTCTAAGAAACCGACTCCAACAAAAGAAGATAAGCTTTTACAGAAGTAGAGAAGTCCATATTCAAGAAGTAAAGTGCTCGATAAGCTTTTGACCTCTATAAAATATTAATAAAAATAAACAGTTTGAACCGTTAGGTTCCGGCTGCAATTGTGAAATACCAAACCATCTCACATTTGGAATACCAGCTACAAGAATGAGATTGTAGCAATCAATAAAATACCTTCTGAAGCATTCAAAAACTACAGTAGGCTATGTGATATGAATGTCTTTCAAAGGAGCATAGGAATAAAGTATGGTTCATAACAGAACCATACTTAATCAAAATCAAATAATAGAACTTCATATTCACTCAAAACCTTCCGTTTGTTGTAAGCAATAGGTCCTACAACTGCTATACCACAAATATTTTTATTTTTATTTTTATTTTTATATCAGATCCATTTACAAAGCAAACAAAAGAAATTGTAAAATAATATAAAGAAAAAGCTGTGGATGCCAAATATTCATATAAATGTGATCGGTGAACAAAGAAACTCACCAGATGCCAAATTGGGGTTGGCCTAAGAACAACAAAATCAACTGAATTAGGGGTGATTATCGATCTGAACTGGCCCGAACCAAGGAAAGACTTATATGTTGCTTTGTTGGTCTTCTTCAGTCCAAAAAATCAACTCATTACTAAATCTCTATCCACGTCTGCAATTTTCATGCTTTTATCATGGTAGATCCCAATTAATTCTATTCCTTGGATTTTTTTTTGCTTCAAACACAAGTCTTGATTCACAACTCTGCAAAAATCCAATCAAATATGAGTTTTACTAATGATGAAGGGGCTGCTAGAATGGATATCCAAGAATCAAAGAACAAAAAAAAAAAGATTACTGGTGTAGTTTTCTTATCAACATTATGGATCATTGTTATGTAAATTTTAATTTTCATTAAAAAACTTTAAGAACAAAAGCCTTAGAGTGTACATCTTATTTAGAATAAAATCATGTAGACTTAAAAGGCCATTTCAGCATATATTAAATATCTATATCCGAAATTGTTAGGAGCTAGAGGAGATGTCAGGTGACTTAGCATGTTCGAATTCATTTTAAAAAAAAAATAAGTATCCATGTTTTCAAACAATTAATTATAAACAACCTAAATCATACAGTTAAGAAATCTTATTTAAAAGTGCATAAACAAACTTATGGCTCTCTGGTTTAAAATTAGGAAAAACTTGCACACTTCTAAAAATGTTTGGCTTCCAGTATGGGTGATAGATGGTTGTTCTACCGTATGATTGCATACCATAATACGGATTGAAATACTGATTGTTACCCATATTTTTTCTGATGCATATAAGAGCTTGTAAATATTGGGTGTCTTTTTCTTTACACGTAGCAACACTAATGGTTGAGACTTGAGAGTTCATTCAACCGGAGATGATGGTCAAATAACGAAAATATCAAGATATAATGGCTTAAGGTCCAATAATACATTTTGCTTATCATGATGACAACGTCGAAACGATAAGCCTGAAAGATCCAAAAATACCTTATAATGTAATAATGCAAGATCATTTGGTTGGCTTCTTCTGTCTTCTTTTGAAAATATCAACAAACAACTTCAAAAGCAAATCACATTATCAGATAATATATTCAACCAAGGAACGACTTACATGTTGCTTTGCTGGTCTTCTTTAGTCCAAAAATCAACATTCTACCACCACGGTCCTTGGTCTATGTGCTGGATATCTGCCCATCAAGAGTTTTTTTAAGAAGTGGCACTTTTAGATGCTATACCCAGTAAAACAATCCAATTAGTCTCAACAAAGAAACTAAAGACATTGACATATGAAGAAGATAATGTACAAACACTCACCATGTAGTAATTTAGAATTCAATTTGAGAATCAGATAAACTTTAGCAAACAAAGAACTGCCATGAAATCGATTAAGGAGTTTTACCTCAGAAGAACTATAACTCCCATAGGATATCAGGCCTGTAGAAATCTGCAGAAACACGTACATATGAGGAAAAACTATTATCCAGAAGCATACCTGAAATTGACAGACGAAAAAACCATTTTACAGAGAAGATCACCTGACACTGGCATCACGATTAGGCACTACCATTGCGAATTTCTTATAAAAAGTAATGCAGAGAGACTGAATCAACACCGCAAACAAAAACCCTAAAAGAGGAAGTGATTAAAATCATATACAAACCAAAAAAATCTGATAGTTATAAGAAAAGGACGATACTATGTAAAATTGTGTAGAAACTGGGTATGAAGGCCGCAATTAAAAGCATAATCCTCAATCGAACATCAACAAAGCTACAAAGAAATGGATGATCAGTACGAAGAACAATAAAAAAGAATGAGCTCACCATCGAGATTCTTATAGGAAGCCAGAAGACGTGTATAGCAGGAGACGAATGAATACCCATCGATTAGCTTTTGTGATTTGAACTTTGAGCGCCGTAATTGATTTTGATCGAGGCCTGTGATGGCCAATCCAAGGGAGGGCAGATGGTGGAACGTGGTTTACCAAGGCGGCGCTCTGGCTGTTTGGTTGTTCGATGGATGGAAGTGTGCAAGGAGAAGTAATTGCAGACGACTTAATTCCTATTTTAACCTCAATTTTGAAAGGGATTATTTTTGTAAAAATGGTAGCTTTAATTTTGATGCTTGAAAGACTTGTACACACTGCACAAAGTCTTGTACGCGTCTTAAAATTAAGGAATTTAATGACCAAACTACCCCTTATATCAATATGTAAAGTGCTCGATAAGCTTTTGACCTCTATAAAATATTAATAAAAATAAACAGTTTGAACCGTTAGGTTCCGGCTGCAATTGTGAAATACCAAACCATCTCACATTTGGAATACCAGCTACAAGAATGAGATTGTAGCAATCAATAAAATACCTTCTGAAGCATTCAAAAACTACAGTAGGCTATGTGATATGAATGTCTTTCAAAGGAGCATAGGAATAAAGTATGGTTCATAACAGAACCATACTTAATCAAAATCAAATAATAGAACTTCATATTCACTCAAAACCTTCCGTTTGTTGTAAGCAATAGGTCCTACAACTGCTATACCACAAATATTTTTATTTTTATTTTTATTTTTATATCAGATCCATTTACAAAGCAAACAAAAGAAATTGTAAAATAATATAAAGAAAAAGTTGTGGATGCCAAATATTCATATAAATGTGATCGGTGAACAAAGAAACTCACCAGATGCCAAATTGGGGTTGGCCTAAGAACAACAAAATCAACTGAATTAGGGGTGATTATCGATCTGAACTGGCCCGAACCAAGGAAAGACTTATATGTTGCTTTGTTGGTCTTCTTCAGTCCAAAAAATCAACTCATTACTAAATCTCTATCCACGTCTGCAATTTTCATGCTTTTATCATGGTAGATCCCAATTAATTCTATTCCTTGGATTTTTTTTTGCTTCAAACACAAGTCTTGATTCACAACTCTGCAAAAATCCAATCAAATATGAGTTTTACTAATGATGAAGGGGCTGCTAGAATGGATATCCAAGAATCAAAGAACAAAAAAAAAAAGATTACTGGTGTAGTTTTCTTATCAACATTATGGATCATTGTTATGTAAATTTTAATTTTCATTAAAAAACTTTAAGAACAAAAGCCTTAGAGTGTACATCTTATTTAGAATAAAATCATGTAGACTTAAAAGGCCATTTCAGCATATATTAAATATCTATATCCGAAATTGTTAGGAGCTAGAGGAGATGTCAGGTGACTTAGCATGTTCGAATTCATTTTAAAAAAAATAAGTATCCATGTTTTCAAACAATTAATTATAAATAACCTAAATCATACAGTTAAGAAATCTTATTTAAAAGTGCATAAACAAACTTATGGCTCTCTGGTTTAAAATTAGGAAAAACTTGCACACTTCTAAAAATGTTTGGCTTCCAGTATGGGTGATAGATGGTTGTTCTACCGTATGATTGCATACCATAATACGGATTGAAATACTGATTGTTACCCATATTTTTTCTGATGCATATAAGAGCTTGTAAATATTGGGTGTCTTTTTCTTTACACGTAGCAACACTAATGGTTGAGACTTGAGAGTTCATTCAACCGGAGATGATGGTCAAATAACGAAAATATCAAGATATAATGGCTTAAGGTCCAATAATACATTTTGCTTATCATGATGACAACGTCGAAACGATAAGCCTGAAAGATCCAAAAATACCTTATAATGTAATAATGCAAGATCATTTGGTTGGCTTCTTCTGTCTTCTTTTGAAAATATCAACAAACAACTTCAAAAGCAAATCACATTATCAGATAATATATTCAACCAAGGAACGACTTACATGTTGCTTTGCTGGTCTTCTTTAGTCCAAAAATCAACATTCTACCACCACGGTCCTTGGTCTATGTGCTGGATATCTGCCCATCAAGAGTTTTTTTAAGAAGTGGCACTTTTAGATGCTATACCCAGTAAAACAATCCAATTAGTCTCAACAAAGAAACTAAAGACATTGACATATGAAGAAGATAATGTACAAACACTCACCATGTAGTAATTTAGAATTCAATTTGAGAATCAGATAAACTTTAGCAAACAAAGAACTGCCATGAAATCGATTAAGGAGTTTTACCTCAGAAGAACTATAACTCCCATAGGATATCAGGCCTGTAGAAATCTGCAGAAACACGTACATATGAAGAAAAACTATTATCCAGAAGCGTACCTGAAATTGACAGACGAAAAAACCATTTTACAGAGAAGATCACCTGACACTGGCATCACGATTAGGCACTACCATTGCGAATTTCTTATAAAAAGTAATGCAGAGAGACTGAATCAACACCGCAAACAAAAACCCTAAAAGAGGAAGTGATTAAAATCATATACAAACCAAAAAAATCTGATAGTTATAAGAAAAGGACGATACTATGTAAAATTGTGTAGAAACTGGGTATGAAGGCCGCAATTAAAAGCATAATCCTCAATCGAACATCAACAAAGCTACAAAGAAATGGATGATCAGTACGAAGAACAATAAAAAAGAATGAGCTCACCATCGAGATTCTTATAGGAAGCCAGAAGACGTGTATAGCAGGAGACGAATGAATACCCATCGATTAGCTTTTGTGATTTGAACTTTGAGCGCCGTAATTGATTTTGATCGAGGCCTGTGATGGCCAATCCAAGGGAGGGCAGATGGTGGAACGTGGTTTACCAAGGCGGCGCTCTGGCTGTTTGGTTGTTCGATGGATGGAAGCGTGCAAGGAGAAGTAATTGCAGACGACTTAATTCCTATTTTAACCTCAATTTTGAAAGGGATTATTTTTGTAAAAATGGTAGCTTTAATTTTGATGCTTGAAAGACTTGTACACACTGCACAAAGTCTTGTACGCGTCTTAAAATTAAGGAATTTAATGACCAAACTACCCCTTATATCAATATGTATTATATAGTAGTATAGATATATATATATATATATATATATATATATATATATATATATATATATATAGTGAAAAGTTCATTGTAGACACCCCATAAGTGTAGACAGGTAGACACCCTTTTTCACCATTAGATCTCTTGATCTAATGGTTGTGATTAATTTTCTTTTTTCTTTTTTTCTTTTTTCTCATTAATTAGAAACTTTCACATGTGAAAAAGAGCTATTTCACATGCGAAAGTGTCTACAATGAACCTCACCCTATATATATATATATATATATATATATATATATATATATATATATATATATATAACCAACATGTTGCAACATCCACCCTTTACACTAACATTCATCAAATTTACACGTTGAGTCAAGCATATAGATGTCATGTGATGGAAAAACCGTAATTTACACTTTTATAGTGGATGTTACGACATGTTTGGTTATAATGATGATTGGTGTAATTAGTTTTTAAAATGAACTTTTTTTAACAGCTAAAATCACCACACTTGTACTTTACAAGATTTAAAACAACGAGAAATGTTCAAGTAAGAAGTTTCATTAAAATAAGAAAGCTAAGAAATTATCTTAGTCGTTGATCTTCAATATAATTAATAAAAGAAGGATGGACAATTTAGTCTTAGTCATCTTTGTTGACTTTTTATTAAAATCTCCCATTTTCTATAACTTCATAACTTTTACATACAACATTATTTTTTTTTCATAATAACACCATAAAGACGATCGTTTTTTAAACGCGTACTGTGTTGCTATATATAAAATTAAAAATAATTGCTCTTTCGATTTGACACAATGATCTGAATTTTTGACATAATGATCTGAATTTTTGACACAATGATCTGAAATGATTTGAACATTTTGACACGGTGATCTGAACATGACACAATGATGAGTATTTGACACAATGATCTCATCATTTTTGACACAATATGACATAATGATCTGGACATTTTGACACAATGATCTGAACATGTTCAGATTCAGATTATTGTGTCAAATCGAAAGAGTAAATCCTTTTAATTTTATATATAACAACACTGTACACATTTTAAAGATTAAAAACGCTCGTATTTATGGTGAAATTAAAAATAATAATAATATCATATCTAAGAGTTATGAAGGTTTAAAAAATTGGGAACTTGATAAAAAGTTACATCTTTTGTTTTTCTCTCTAATTTTACAAAAAAAAAAACTTTGGGACATAGATCCTCATTTAATTGAAAATCTAGTGGTTGAGTTGACTTCTTAACATTCTTATCCTAATAATACTTCTTAAAATAACCTTTCTCTTGAACCCACAACCTCTTGGTTAGAAAGTCACCACTTTTACCATCAAGATATCCTTTTGAGACCGTTTTTTAAAAAAGCTTTTGAAAAAACATGATCTATAATTCTATATAGATACATTAAGGGAGCCAACAAAAGGAATATGTGCGAATGCCTACCAAGTTTGACTTTTTCTTTTATGTTATACTAGTCTTTAATACCCGTGCATTGCACGGTTGGGGTTTAAGAAAATTGTTAAAAAAATATAATATTATAATAACAATCATAAATTCATTGCATTATATTTATGGAAAATGTTTCAAAATTACAAATTAGAAAATACATATTTGTATACGACATATATGGTCTCGTTTATAAGTCTTCCATCTTCGTCTAAAATCAAAACTTCGAGCCTAGACCTACTCTTCACTCTTGATAAGGCAACATATTATTGGCCATGGCGTTTCAGAAATGGGTGGCCCGCCGCGAAGCGGGGGCGGGTCACCATCTTGTTAAAATCTAAATCATAGTTAATAACTTAATATACAATGAACAAATAAATATACACAGTAATATCTCGTATAGTATAGATAAATTAATCTTCAATGCATACGGTAATTTACTTTTACCAAAAATGGCCAAAAGAGTTAAACTATAAGTATTGGATGTGCTTTGACTTAACTAATATCACATAACACTGTCAAATTATCTACCAACTAACTGTTAAGTATTTCATAATAAATTGACTAATTAACAAAGATGAAAAAAAATGGTTCATAACATAGAGGTACGGCTTCATCAACTTCATCCAAATCCAAAGTACTAAAATAATACATAAATGAGATTTTACTATTCCATATTTTTATATACTTATACTTATTAGTCACAATGATGGTTAACTAAGGTTGACAATAATTAGTTATCATCTCAAATTAGGGTTCAAATGTTTGTTTTCTTTCTAGCACTTCAATTGCAGACTCATATCAACTATTAATTGTACAGAGGAAGATTATGTCTCAAGCCATAATCATCATTAACACCTCCCCGATCTAGTGAAGACACCGTTAAAGATTAAAACCTCATATTAGAAACCTCTTTCAAATCCACTTAATTGCTCCATTTTAACACCACCTAGGCTTTTTCTATGCAGTTAACAACAATTCAGCCAAAATAGGTCACAAAAACATAGTAAATAATATTTCATGAGTGTGAAAAACCAATAGAATAATTATGGAGCACTACATGACTCATGTGATATCGTAGATTGGAAATCAAGACCCTTGTTCTTTGAATCATACCTTCGACAATCCCTTGTTGTTGCTGTTAGTATTTGAACCTGAAATCCTACGAATAAGTGAAAATGTCAATAGAATAACCCAAGAATGTAGATTCAAATGTACAATGCTTACTCATCATAAGCTATTAATCTTACTTTACCCATACAACAGCCTAACTCAAGCTTCTGATCCAAATAACAATCGAACAGCGACACAATTCATACATTAAAGAAATAGTATTTACCTAAAATCTGCAGAACACCGATCAAAAGCATCAAAAATCCTGAAGAAGAAATGAAAACATAATTTTTACCTTAATCGTTACGCAAGGGTGGTCAAAATCATTGAGTTATTACCTTAAACGTTAAAAAAAAACAACCATATACACACAAATTTCACACACAAATTTCAAGTAATCATTAGGATGAAATATTCATTACACAAAAACATATTTACACAAATATAGGGAAAAGATGCAACCATAGCTGGTTCAGAACAATATTTGGACAAATAATGCATATTTGCACCAATAATGAATATTTTCATGAGGTTTATAGTTATCATCAGTCAACCAAGTAAAGTGTCTTTGATATGAATTTTCCAACTATATTTCACAAATGCAAACCCAAACAATAGTTCATGGAAGCCATAGTTCCAAAATCCAAACAATAGCCATAGTTCCAAACAAACCTCATGATTCACAGAAATGAAGCGATTTCTCGTTTAGATACGATACGTACCTATTGCTTTGATGCTCGATTAGAGACGTCTGCAATGGAGAATTAGTTGGATAAATTCAAGTGAATGCAAGTATGTAAATGTTTGGGATTCATCTTTACAGTTATAGAAGTTATCATTTTTATTTCATTCATCCTTAAAGCATCATACTCCTTAACCGAGAGAGTGAGCAGATTTCAATTTTGACTCCTTAGCTCAGAGAATAAGCCCATTTCAAGTTTGACGTTTTCAAAATTTGATTGGCATCATAATTGTTACTCTCTTGAAATGATGCACTAAAACATTATTATTTTTAAAATATGGCAATGTTTGGCATTTTCAAGAATGTAAATGTTTGGCATTCATCTCTACTCTTTAAACTGAAGAAACATATTATAAGAGATAGAAAATCTGCAGATTACCGATCTTCATTTAACTGAAAATCTAGTGGTTGAGTTGACTTCTTAACATTCTTATCCTAATAATACTTCTTAAAATAACCTTTCTCTTGAACCCACAACCTCTTGGTTAGAAAGTCACCACTTTTACCATCAAGATATCCTTTTGAGACCGTTTTTTAAAAAAGCTTTTGAAAAAACATGATCTATAATTCTATATAGATACATTAAGGGAGCCAACAAAAGGAATATGTGCGAGTGCCTACCAAGTTTGACTTTTTCTTTTATGTTATATACGATCTTTTATAAGAACAAACCTTATGGTGACACAATGGTAAGGCTTTGTGATTTAATCCTCATAAAGGATATTTTTTTTTTCTTTTTAACGCCCTAGATGGGTTATATAAAAATTGTTAGTGTAGTTTACGAACGTTTTAAGTGGCCCAATGATTAAAGCTTGTGGCTAGGGAAAGAACTGCGCTAAGTTCAAACCGCACACAACTTTTTTTCTTTCTAGATTTGTGGGAGGCATAATTTTTTTCCACCTTTATTTCTTTAAAGGTTTTTAGACGTTTTCTTTAGTTATTTAGGTTTTAGATTTTAGTTGTTATATAAGTTATGTTTAAAAGTGATATAATACATTCATTAAAAACAAAATTGTTATCACAAAAGCTGCATGTTGGATTAATTTTATTGTTTTAAAATTTCTATTAAACCAATATTTTTATAATGTTATACTACACCAACTTTTTTATCAGTTACGAGCTTTAACATTTTATAAACAATTTTTTTCATGGATGTTTTAAACCGGGACCGACTTTCAAACTAGTTATGTATATTCACAAAGATGATTATTTGTAATTTACTCCTTGTAAAATTTGAAGTCGAGGGCAACACGTGAATCATTGGAGAGATCTTTACTTCAAAAGCTACAAGTATAATATTGGGATTAAGTTTTTATTTCCAACAGCAAATATATTCACAAATAGCTCTACGAGATAGGGGTGAGCAAACTTTAACCATTAACCGATAATTTTTTTTTCTAGATTTGTGGGATGCATAATTTTTTTCCACCTTTATTTTTTAAGGTTTTTTTAGACATTTTCTTTAGTTATCTAGGTTTTAGATTTTAGTTGTAATATAAGTTATGTTTAACAGTCATATAATACATTCATTAAAAACAAAATTGTTATCACAAAAGCTGTAAGTTGGATTAATTTTATTGTTTTAAAATTTCTATTGATCCATATTTATATAATGTTATACTATACCAAATTTTTTATCAGTTACGAGCTTTAACATTTTATTAACTATTTTTTTCATTAATGTTATAAACCGGGACCGACTTTAAAACTAGTTAGGTATAATCACAAAGAAGATTATTTGTAATTTACTCATAAAATTTGAAGTGGAGGGCAACACGTGAAACAAGGGAGAGATCTTTACTTCAAAAGCTAAAAGTATAATATTGGGATTAAGTTTTTTTTCCAACGAGAAATGTATTCACAAATAGCTCTACGAGTCGGGGTGAGCAAACTTTAACCATTAACCGATATTAATCTATAACCGAACAACCATCCAACTGAATTAACCGTTAACCGATATTGACCGCTGGTTATGGTTAAGGTTTTTTTGATTAACCAATAAATCGGTTATGGTTATGGTTAAAGGTATCTCATAACCATACGTTAACCGAATCAAACCTATATATTTATAGTTTTACGTTTCATCTAAGCATCCATTAATTAACTATTAATAATTTATTAAACTTTTGTTCTCACGACTAAATTAATCAGTGTGTTCACAAATAGCTAAAAGGTAATAGAGGGTACTTATTCATTATACCCGTAAACTTGACATAAGTATCTCTAAGTTCAACTAAAAGTTCAATTTATCCTCACCTTCTAGTACACACTTGAGGAGTTGAGGTCTTAAGTTTGTCATTGATCGGAGATACGGACACTTCATTAGATTTTTTGTAACTTATTACACTACCTTCAGCTCACGTATTTCTTACATCATTTTACGTACTTAAGAATTTTAATCCCACATCCCCACTCTACTCAAAACGCAACTCTTCCATCCTCTTATAAATAGAAAACCAAATCCTTGTGATGTGTTCGGAAGTGTACCTAAAATAACTAATTATTCTTAGACCTAAACTAGACCTAGACACACCTAATTTTATCGAAAATCCTAAACTTAACCGAACCCTAAGGCAATTGTACCTATCAGATTGCATAATAGCTTTCGGAAAACCGAATATCGAACCTAAGGACACTATGTAACAAGACTTAACCTAGGACCTAAGAAATTGAAAATTTGGGAATTTTGGTTTTTAAAGGGATTTAAATTAATTAATTTATCTAACTATTTAACTAACAACCGAAAACGAGGAAACTGCAGAAAACAATCAGATGAGAGAAAGCACCACCTACACCTAGACTCCTATTTAACACTCACAACTTAACTCGGTTTTAGCAATCCTGAGGGTGGTTAGTTCACCTTTTGAGTACCTCCTAACAGACAATCCTATGCTCGGACAAGAGTTCACTTTTTAGGTACTTCCTACTTCAACTAGACCTAACCATCTCCGAACCTAATCTCAGGCACCTTAAGCTAGCAGGAGCTACCACTAATCAACTATGGATGACTCGGAGTAGCAAATTAGAAAAGTAACCTAGGGAATTTTCTTTTGGGACAATTTGATCCTAAACAATTTACCAACCTGACTACCCGATAACTATCATCCTTTTAAGCTTGTTTAGAGAGCAGCACAAAAGAATCAAATAATTAACTACCAACGAATCCTATGACCATACCGAAGCAAGTCACATCAAATTGCAAGCGTAAGTCCTACAAGTTAACTACTTTACCCAAACCGGAAGACACCCGCAAGTAAAGCAAGGATTATTTGATAACTAGAAACCTAACTCAAGCATACATATGCATCAAACACAGAAAATTAATGGAATGTAGAAGATTGTCCAACATCAATCAAATTACTAAAAACCGAATTAAAGTCGTAAATATCAAACAATTGTCATAATGGTCTAGGTGGTTGCAAAAACCTAGCCAACCACCATGATAGTAGCAGAAACAAATATAAAATCAGAATCTTTATGGCTAAACATGGGTTCAACTAAGTAATTACAAGAATTCGAATAGAAAAGAATAATCGGGAAGCAAATCCGTAAGCACACGATTGATTCCAGCGATCCCTCCTTCGATTCCAGCCTCTCTTGGTCTTCAAAATCTCCTTTTAGAACCCTCCAAGTCGGCAACAGAAGCAAAAGTCCCGAAACTTAACCCACAAAGTCGAATTTATAAGAAACATTAAGGTTTGCGGATTTTTATGTTTTACGCGTATCGCCTACGGACTATATAACCTCCAAGCGATGTGCACTAAGTGACAAATTAGTCGGGTTTGACCCCGGTTAGCCGCCTTTGACTTTTCACTAGCGCGCGTATCGCCTGATTCTTCCTCTGCTCTAGGCGATACGCCTAGACCTGTCTTTTCAGCATTTCTTTGTATTTTTCTTGTAAAATCTCTTCAACTCAAATGTGTCCTCGGAAATTAATTGTTCACCTACCAAAAGACAATAAAACTATAAATAAGACTCAAATGACCGGACTTAACTAAAAACACATAAAATGACAAAACTTTGACTCAAAACCGACTCGATTAACGTACAAACTACAAAGGAAAATAAGATGTATTTGCAATACATCACCTAGTAAGTTGCAATTCATGTATATCGGGTCATGTTTAACACGAGTTGATCCATAACCATCTAATATACAATAAAAGTTGGCAATTGTATTAGTTTGGGATAATTTAATTAACCCAATTAATTTAAGTCGAAACTAAGTGAACGGTCCTAAAACCGACCCGCACCAATACATGAAACTGATTGATGTGTTGCAAACACATCCCATGTTCAGGGTCTTTTGTATATTATTTGAGTCGGTTTTAAGTCCACTTTGAGTCATTTATTATGTTTTTAGTTAAGTTGTGTATTGGAGTCAGTTATTTATGTTTTCGCAAGTTTTTCAGGATGTTTGGTGAAATCCCGAGGCCACGAGATAAGCGGACATGATTTAATAAGAAAGAAGGAGAAGATAGGTTGAAAGTGAAGGATTAGGCGTATCGCCTAGTCCCTTGATGATCTATAGGCGATACGCGAGGAAGTGATGGTCAACGACAGTCAAAGTCGACTCCGCCCGACTAAATTGTCGTGTTGTGAGCACCAGGCGTATCGCCTGGTGGGAATCCATTAGCAAGCGATACGCTTGCCGCCTAATAACCCGCAAAAGAAGGTTTCGACATATAAAATCGAGTTTTAGGGTTCTATTCGATATATCTCGACTGGCAGACGAATTTGAGAGTTTCCAGAGGCGATTTCAAGAGCAGAGGAGGCTAGGAATCAAGGGGAATTCAACGGTGGATCCATTCTTCATCCCAAATCATTAATCGGTTCATTTATTCTTTCTTCGATTCTTAGATTTGATCATGTTACGGCTTAAAGTTATGAACTTGATTATGATTTCTGTATTAGACATGATTATTGGCTAGACTTTTAGAGCCACCTAGACTCTTTATGATGATTTTGATCTTTTGATGATTTCTATTCGGTTATGACTAGTTGATTGATGTTACGATTCTATTCAATTCCATTCATTGCCATGTTTGATGCACTTGTGTGTTATGATCATATTGTTAAGTGATTGTTGATGCATGATTTACCTGCGAATGTCTTTCGGTTTAGGTAGATTATCTAAAGTAGTTGACTTTATGGTTAATTGCGATAGAATAGTTTAGGGTCTTCTTGAGCTATTGCATTAATAGTTAGTGGATAATTTGCTTGTAATGTGCAGCCTCCTCTGAGACTCAAAAGGTAAAGAATTGTCGGGTAGTTGGGTTGGTTAAGGTTCTAGGGTTGCATTGTCTCAAAAGGAAGTGTCCTAGGGTTTTGATTAGCTTAGTATTCCGTGTCGGTTATGGCAGTTATTGGTAGCTCCTGTTAGGTCTAAGGTACCCGAGATTAGGTTTAGAGGTGGTTAGGTTTAGTTGAGGTAGGAAGTACTCAAAAGGTGAACTCCTGTTCGAGCGTTAGAAGTGTAGCTAGGAAGGACTTAAAAGGTGAACTAGCCGCCATCAGATTAGTCATAACCGATTGAAGTTGTCATTAGTGATTAAGATTCCGAGTCTAGGTGGTATCTTTCCCTGTGTTTGAAGGTTGTCTTTAGGTTTCCTGTTTCTCGTTTGTTGGTTGTTAGTTAGTAATTAAGTTAGTTAAATCAATCTCAAATCAAAAACCCAAATTTCTCAGTATTTCCAATTTCATAGGTCCTAGGTTAGTTTTATCTATAGAGTGTCTCTAGGGTTCGATATTCCCGGTCTTGCCTTAGCTTAGCTACAATCCGACAGGTACACTTGCCTTAGGGTTCGGTTTAGTTTAGGTATTTTCGGTAAAATTAGGTGTGTCTAGGTCTAGGTTTTTATAGTATTTTTAGAGTCGTTCCGAACACATCACTTATTAACCGAAATCGATCAGTTAAGCAGATCCGTCTAAACAAAAATCGGTTATGGTTACATTTATGGTCAAAAGCCCAAACCGATCCATGCACACCCCTACTACGAGGGCATAGATTGAACAACAACAAACCCCATACAAATAGACAACAACCCCAATCAACAATGAACACTGATCCAAAAAAGCACCAACAAGGCACAAGTAAAAAGAAAAAAGAAACCCACTTACCACATTAGAAAGAATCTACCCCAAATCCCCCCCCCCCCCCCCAAATTTAACTCATGATTTGTTGCCCTATACTTCACCAAAGAAGACTAAGACTCTTAATCTCCTTTAAAATTGATATAGACAATGGAGTTTCCTTCTAAAAACCGCTTGGTTTTTTCCTTTTAAGTGTACCACACCCCGGTAAGAATGAGCACCCAAATCATTTCCTTGTAAGCCGGAGACGAGGGGTCTTTGTGGATCATCAACAAATCTCTGACCTGGAAAGCTTAAATAGGTGGAATAACACATCACCGAGCAACCACTGCCAAACCACTGCAGCCATACCACAAACCGTAAAAAGATGGTCTGCCGACTCCTCTGCCTCAAGACAAAAGGGACAAAGAGAATACCAACCGCCACCTTCCTCCGAATAAGAATATCCTTCAAAGCAATTCTCCACATCTTGGCTCTCACATTAGGATGTTAACCTTTAAAGGCACAATCTTACACCACCTCTTCTCCTCTAACGAGTTAGCATCATTGACCGAAATAAGCCTCGATCTCAAGGATTTCACAGTAAAGGACCCATAGAGATCTCCACTCCACATCCATTGGCCATCCACCTCCAACATCAGATATCTCAAGTTAACTCCAGCACTCTCCAAGCTACTGACTTTAACTAAGGAATTCCAAACACCCGAAAAGAGCCTTACAAAAGACATAAAGTGATAAAGAACTTGGCTGCTACTGCTATGGATGCTCATGACCGCCTTTCTCCAAAGTTTATTAGTTTACACCTTAAACCGCCTCATGGCTTCAAAAATGACCATACTCCCACCCTTAGATTTACAAACAACCTCCTTGCTCACGCAATGAATTTTTCCTGATCTATCAGAACCAACCCCCTACCCCCCCCCCCCCCCCACACACACAAAATTAAGTCTAATACTCTCCAAAAAAAATTAAAATTACACACATGGCCTTATAAAGAGAGAAGAAATAGGCTAGGAGGGAATCGATAACCGCTTTAACCAAAATTAATCTACCCTAAGTAGAAAGATTTTTAGCCTTCCAAATAGCTAACTGATTTTCAAATACATCCACCATGTTATCCTAATTTGTTCGAAGATTCATATTCGCGCCTACAAAAGAGCAAGATATGAAAAGGGGAAGAGGCTTTTTCCGCCACCTCCTTGATTGGGAAACTGGGATTAAGATGTTGTCCATCACACCAACTATTACCTAATACTAGGAATTTTCTTTCTTTAATTTATGTAAAACCTTTCAAAAATTATCTTTTAATTATCTTTTAATACATTTCACATTTTAAATCACTAGCTGTGTTTGGCTAACATAAAATAATTTTTTGTCCGTTAATAGTATATAATAATCAGTAAAACTACCGTACAACAGCTACATCCTTAGATCTGATAATCTTAACTTATTTGCTTTACTTTAGGTTGATTTGAACTTACTAATTAAACTAGATTTCACATCATGCGTGTTGCTATGTGTACATTTTATTACATCTTATATAAAATTATATACTAACTGGTATTTTATTTATATTATTCTTATTACTTGAATTACGCGTTAACTAACATTAATTAATTATATAATTTTTTGTTCGGAATATTTTTGATTATTGAATAAGGCTGTGTTTGGCGCAATAGCTGAAAAGCTAGCTGCTAGCTGATAAGCTAACTGTTAGCTGATAAGCTAGCTGACAAGCTAGTTGCTAGCTGATAAGCTAGCTGCTAGCTGATAA
Organism: Deinandra increscens subsp. villosa; assembly: GCA_039602395.1. NCBI lineage: Eukaryota > Viridiplantae > Streptophyta > Magnoliopsida > Asterales > Asteraceae > Deinandra > Deinandra increscens. The sequence continues at coordinate 76,985,935 of JBCNJP010000017.1, read as the reverse complement.
ATTATAAGCTAGCTGATAAAAAATAACGTTTGGTAAAAACTAGCTGATAAACTAGCTTAAAAATATAAAATGACATAAAAGTACATGTCATAAATGTAAATAAAGATATTTATTTATAAGTTAGGGAAGGGTAAAATTGGAAATATTATAAAAGCTAGTTGAAAAGCTACTCCAACTAGCTTTTCAAAAGCTAGCTTATAAGCTAGCTTTTTGACGTTACCAAACGGGGCTTTTAAAAAAAGCTAGCTTATTAAAAAAGCACCGTTTGGTAACGTCAAAAAGCTAGCTTATAAGCTAGCTTATGGCGCGCCAAACACAACCTAAATGATATATAGAGATGAATACGTGAAATTAAATCTCTAAAGTTAAGGTTTTTAAAGATAATTTTTTTTGAAGTGAAATGGTTTAGAAGAGAAAAAAATTGAGAGGGGAAATATGATGGTGACTAGTGTCTAATATTATAATCATTTATTAGGTAGTAGAATAGATATGTTGTTTTTATAAAACTATCTATATGTAGAGTTGAAGAGATCAAAATTCTCAAAGCATTATACATGTGTACATAGGAAGAAAAAAAATACATTTGTTAGTCAATGATTTAAAAAAGAAAGAAATCCCACAACATATGAGGGAAACCAAATCTGAGAAGACTCGCAATCTTCTGGAACAAAATAGGCTCGGATCTACACGCATGATTAAACAAAGAAGAACACACATGTAATTGTTGCAAACGTTTTTCCCCGTCAAGATGCGGTTCATTACAACCTTGCATTAAATAAATGAAACAATGGGTAAAAGATCATCACCCCCCCTTCTTAAAAACCTCTAAAACCAAAAAAAAAATACAATAACTACGAATGAACTGCAAAACTTGACACAAAATTCACAAGGAATTACCAACCACTGGTCTCGTCACGTCTAAGCGGAGATTAAATGACAATGGCTAACGACTTAAGTAACCATGTGAAAAAAATTCAATGGCCATTAGCTAGAACTCTTCAATTAGTAACTATCTGTCACTCAAATGAACTGTGAGAGAGGTGATAGGAAATAGAAAGGAAATAAAGCAGAATTTAACTATTGCATTAAAAATTTGTACGAAATGCACAATCTAGTTGTGCAGTCGATGGCTTCGCTTTACGTCGAGTACATCAGTGGAAGCTCACCGACCGTGACGGAACCACATATTAATCCTAATTCTAGAAAGCAATTGACGTCAATTGTCCATAAGTCGTCAATGGGTAAGGACCAATATCTCCTTCGATGGCCTCGCTTATACACACTGGATGCGACAGAGAGGCTCAACAATCATGGCAGAGCAATATAGAAACCCTATCTCTAGAAAACGACTGGAAATGATGCCATCACTTTCTTCGCCGATAAGCTAAGTTTACCGCATTAACAGTGCTGAAGAATATGCTAACCCAACATGGAGATAGAGGCGATGAAATCGTATGAGGGAGAGAAGAACACAGGCATTGAGCCTATCAAGTGAGAGGGACAGAGACAGAGAGAGATAATATATATTAGAGTTATTAAATGTACACTTGTGTAAAGAAAATTATGCATTATAAAGGTACACTAACTACATAATAAGTTGTACTACAAGTTATCAAATGTATATATCATATATAATATAATATGGTAACCTAGTATACTTTGGAGATACTTTCGAGTTAAATGGACAAATTTGAAAGAAGTAAAAAGGAAAAGAAAGAAAGAAAGAAAAATAGGCCCATGTAACAATATATAGAAAGGAATTTGGTGTAGGAAAACCAATTATAGAAGATTAAAATATTATTAAAATAATACAAATTACAAAATCAGAAATAAAATATTACAGGGAACAGATTACAATCAAAAGAGAATATGACGAGAATTAAGAGAAAGTTACAATACTGAAACGAAAATGAAGAACATAAACGAAATAAGAACATAAAAGAAAGTAGGGTGGTTGAAGCTTTCCGTTCAAGAACGGTCCCTTAAAACAGATTTCGGGCCACCTAATGAACCCGTCTGTCTCCCAGGGTACAACAGCCAAAGTAGTGTGCACTATCGAGATCAACTTAGAACCCGAAAATATACCTGACATGGGAGCTTGTATGTCACACCCTGTAAAAATCTGTGTCGGGCGTGAGCGAGATGGTATCACAGTGAAGGTTACACGAAATGACCTTTGGATGGTTAAACAACTAGAGCCGTTTTAAGGAGTCGAAAAGTAATTCATTTCAGATTTGTAGTGGAAATTAACAAAAGTTTCATTTGTTTCATTTTTTACAAAACAAGTTTCAAGAAGATTTAAAGACATGACACCGTTAGGTGTTATGTAGTGAAATTTACAAAATGGCTAGTATGACCATGACTCCAGAATGATACGACAGGTCCTAAAGATATGCACAAAAGAGAGTTCCATAAAAGCAAGCGGCCGATCAAGTACCTGAGAATTCACATACTAAAAGGTCAACATAATGTTGGTGAGTTCACAGATTTAAGTATAATTAGAACTGTGATTGATACCAAGGTTTGGCAAAAGATTATCACCCATTTGACAATTTGCTAAGATACTGTTAATTTAATATTACCATGAACCTTGATTTCCGAAACTAACTGATTACCTACTCTTGGTATTCTGTCCAGGATTACTGCATGGTGATTGTAATTGTATGTACCCTGTTGACTATAATAACATGAGTCAGGATCGGAGCGACCAATCAATACATGAGCGTTAACCCAATAGATATATTCATGAGTCATCATTCCTTTTAGGAGTAATCTGATTCAATTAATAGTGGGGTTTTCATAATAACATGAATCAACATGAATACGATAGGATGGACAAATAACTCATGTAATCAATAATGGTAACAAATTATCTACTTGTCACGCATGATATGTGTTATATGAATTCTTGCCCAAAAGCTTTTTAAACAGTTTAAAAGAGGGGCCGTGAAACTCACCTGAGTTCGACAGTTTCCAGATAATACAGATAATGATGATCAGACAGACCTAGCAGTCCTAAATCAAGTATAAGGCAACTTAAGGTCTATGGATTAGATTCACAATTAAGTCACTCCCAATTAGTTGGTCAAGTCTTGACATCGTGGTGACCCGATAGTTCAATTGATAATCGACTGACTTAAGGAATTATTTATTAACAATAAATAATTAAAATTACGACAACATTCCGGAAAATAAGATTTTAAATATGATCAAAATATATAAGGGTTTCCTATGTTATAAAAATTATTATGCCCATTATTTAGTCTAATAAATATTACTCCAAGATATGGGCTCAAATAGGTTTGCAAAAGCTGTTAACGGTAAAAAGCCCGAAACGCACGGTTTTATCGGTATCCACCAATACACGTTATTTTCCAATATTTTTAGGAATTATGATTGTATAAATAAAAACACATTTATTCTCATCAAATGATCTCAGAAAATACGAAGTCAAGTATTTAAAATCTTAGGTCGTCGGTTTTGCCGATATGCACCAGAAATTTGGCAGTTTGTCCCTGCGACTTGTTTTATGACATGATAAGTTACCAAAACACTTTATAAATATATCCTAAGTAATTTAGGTCCACAAAAGTTTTCCAAATCAAATTTGATCATAGTTGACCCGAAGGGTCGGTTTAGGGTCTTTAACAACTTGTTTAGTGATTTTCAAGGCCCTTCATCTCATTTTCAACGAAAGTGCCTTCACAAAAGTTGTTTTAAATATGTTAAAAACAGTCCTTAAGGTATTGGATATGTCAAATTCGAATCTTGAGATTTTGGTCAAAATCTAGCATGATTATGGGACTTTAAACATAATTTAGACTATGATTAACCATTCTAAGGCCATGGATCTATGTTTCTAAGTAACATAACATTTCTAACATGATCTAAAACACAAAACATCGATGATCTCATGGCAAAAATAGTTAGTTAACTAAACAAGATTAACAAAGATTAAGGTTTTCTTAGACTTTTAACCACCAAAGATCATCATAATGTTCAAGACTTGACAAGGGAATGCTAGGATCATGAATATAAGTATGGATAAATGATATAACAAGATTATAATGAAGAAAAGTCCATGAAATTCACTTGTTCTTGAAAGAGTTTCAAGAAAATTGAAGGAAAAGTTGATGTGATGCTTCTTTGGTGCTTCTAGTGGATTAGAAAACTTGGATTGATGCTTGATCTTGAGAAACTGTAGAGAGATAGTCAGAGATATTAGAGAGAGAGAGAGTGCCATAAATGGGGAGGGAGGGATAGAAGTGGTGGGAGGTGAAAGTGTTTAGGGTTTGGAATGAGGAAGAGTGTGTGTTTATGTGTTTTTATATGGGTGGGAATGAACTAGGGTGTGTTTGGGTGAGGTGCACAAACCGGTTGGGGGGGGGGGGTGGGGGGGAGGTCTTGCTACGGGTTTGGGTTAAAAGGGACAAGGAGCAAGAGTGTAAGTGTTTTGTGTGTGTGTGGTGTGTCGCATGAACCGAAGAGAAAAGGAGAGGGGGCCGGGTTATTGGTCCAACCGAGAGGCAAGGGGGAGAGGGGATGGGTGTCCGATGGGATGGGTGTAAATCATAGAGCGAGGGATCGTTTTCTAATTTAGTGATTATGAGATCAATTCAACTACACGAGGAGTAAATACAAAGGATTTTGTATTGAATAAGCCTTGAGAGAATACACACACAGAAACACACAATTAACAGAAGTGAATAAGCTTAAGTTCTAAGTGATCTAAACAAGGCAACCTATTTATAGCGTAAAACTAATCAACCAGCGAATCAACCAACTAACCATTTGTTAGTTGGCCAGCGAACCATTCATCTAAGAATTGGTTAGTTGTCCAGCGAACCATTGGTTCGCTGCTAATCATCCAGCTAACCATTGGTTCGCTGCTCACCATCCAACTAACCATTGGTTCGCTGTCCAACTAACCATTGGTTAGCTGGATCCCAACCAATGGTTGGGAGCTTGGTTAGTTGACACGAAGACTCAACACATTGCTCTCTTTTAGATAAAACACACGAGACACATTGTAGCATAGGATTATGCTCTAACAATGGGAGTGGAGGTGATAGATGATGGGGGTATGGTTGTTGTTGATTGGTATGGGTTGGAGAAGGTGGTGTAAGGTGATGATTATGTGCATGGGGGTGGGACTGGGTGGTGTGGTGATCCACGGTGGCGGGTGGTGGTTTGTATCCAACATGCAAAGGTGACGGGTTCGGGTTCAAAGAAAATAGAGACGGTTTGTTTCGGTTTTCGTCGGGATCGAATGCGATTAACGAGTGAAAATAAATCAAGAGTTTTGGTTTTGAGATTTTGACACGAGTGATGATCGTTGATAAAGTCTAGATAAAAATGCTTTATTTTTATTATAAACGTTAAACGACACATTAAATAAACATTTAACAAAAATTATTTAAATATTGGACGTTACGATTAATATTTTATACGCATTGGGTTTTATAAAGTATTAGACGTCTGATTTGAGGAGTTCGTACGTATTTAAATACTACAAGGTGACGGGAATGATAAATAAAAAATATAATTTTTATTTTTCATGTTATTAAAGTTCCACCGATAATAGTTATATTATTTCACAATTTAAGGTGGACGATTGTCGTTTCTATCACGGGGTCACGTCAAGACTAAAATAAAGTTGGTATAATATGTTATCTAAGTTAACAAACATAGATTATATGCACAACTAACAGTTAATCAGGCAGTTAAATGAGATTATTGACTTGGGAAACTTACAGGTTGTCACATTCTCCCCCTGTTAAGAGAATTTCGTCCGGAAATTCAGGCAGGGCCATTAGTGGAGATTCGTTAGGAAGAGGTGAGGATACTTAGACCGAAACTAGTCTTCACGTTCCCAAATAAACTCAGGTTGTCGACGGGAATTCCAACGAACTTTGACGATTGAGATCCAACTTCGCTTCAATTTCTTGACTTCTCGATCAACGACCTCGACATGTTCTTCCACGAAGGCAGGGTCTCATCTATTTGGATTTCGTCCAAAGGGATGACGATCTACTCGTCACTGAGACACTTCTTCAAGTTGCTGACGTGGAAGGTACTCTAAACACTAATGAGTTTGGGTGGCAACTGCAGACTGTAAGCAACCGGTCCGACTTCCTCAAGAATCTCGAATGGACCAATGTAACGAGGGTTTAGCTTACCGCGCTTGCCAAAGAGGATCACACCTTTCCACGGGGGATACCTTAAACATGACTCTGTCTCCAACCTCGAATAGCAGAGGCTTGCATCTTATATCGGTGTAACTCTTCTAACAATCCGAAGCGGCTTTTAGACGATTTTGGATCTGGGAGACTTTCTTGGTAGTCTCGATGACAATTTCAGGACCAGTTAATTGGCTGTCTCCAATCTCAAACCAACAGATGGGGGATCAACACTTCCTTCCGTAAAGTGCCTCGAATGGGGCGGCTTGAATACTGGTATGATTAGGGCTCTTGTTATATGAGAACTCGCAGAGAGGCAATTGATCAACCCAGTTCTTGCCGAAATCGATTACGCGGGCGCGTAACATATCTTCGAGGTCTGGATGGTTTTTTCGCTCTGACCATCAGTCTGGGGATGGTAGGCTGTACTCATGTCGAGTTGAGTACCCATATTGTCATTTAGAGATTTCCAGAACCTTGAGGTGAAACGATTATCTCTGTCAATAATGATGGAGATGGTGTTCCATGACAGGAGAAGATTTCCTTCAGATAGCGTTTGGTAAGCAGGTCCATCAAGTCATTTTCCTTCATCGCTAGAAAATGAGCAGACTTCATGAGATGATTGATGATAACCCAGATGGTATCATTACCACTATGGCTTTTCGGCAGCTTAATGATAAAATCCATTGTGATGCATTCCCATTTCCATTATAGAATAACCCAGTAGACCTGACGGCTTCTGATATTCAGCTTTAACCTTCGCACACGTCAGACACTTTCCAATGTATGTAGCAATTTCAGCCTTCATGTTAGGCCACCATTAGAGTTCTCATAAATCATGATACATTTCATCAGCTCCGGGGTGGATGGAATATCTAGACTTGTGGGCCTCGTCCATGACCAGGTTCCTCAATCCTCCGTACACGGGTACCCAGAGTCTATTCATGAAATAATATGCTCCATCCAGCTTGGTTTCCAACTGACGGTCCATACCACATAGGCATTCGACTTCAAGATTCTCTTCCTTCAGGGCTTCAAGTTAGGCTTCACAAATTTGATCTGGGAGACCAGCATGAATGGTCAAGGCTAGCGATCGGAATCGGAGAGGCTTCACACGTTCTTTCCTACTCAAGGCATCTGCTACTACATTAGCCTTATCAGGGTGATAACGAATTTCACAGTCGTAATCAGTGAGTAGTTCTACCCATCTTCGTTGTTTCATATTCAACTCTTTCTGATTCAGGATATGTTGGAGGCTCTTATGGTCCATAAAGATAGTGCATTCGTACCATACAGGTAGTGTCTCCATATCATGAGAGCGAACACAATTGAACTGAGTTCTAAATCATGGATCGTGTAATTGTTCTCATGAATCTTCAATGGCGGGTAGCATAAGCTATAACTTTCTCACATTGAATTAGCACACATCCTAGGACTTGATGTGATGCGTCATAGTGTTGATACATGGTCTTTGATCGTCATGTGAAGTATCAAATACAAGACGGATTCACACAAGGATGCTGAGGTCCGAACTCAGGCCGAACCTGGAGTTCGGACATGGCCGAACGTGTGGCCGAACCTGAGGTTCGGCCGATCGTATTTCAGCCTTATAAATATGTGTTTTGTGTGTTGTATTCAATGGAGATAACAATCTAAACTTCCGTGTTATACATTCACTCTGTGTATTCTGTGGTCTCAGTGGTTAATACAAAGTTCATTTGTATTTACTCTCTGTGTTTCATCTCGTTTATATTAATTTCATTACGACTAAGTAGAAGATCCATACGCTCATGCTGTAAGGAAATGAATTTCTGAGTCAACCGGTTCAAGATGAAGTTTTCCGGTTGAAGACATGTTCAAGCGGAAGAACGCTCAAGCGGAAGATTTGTCAACCGGAAGATCAACCGGAAGAACATTTCCGGGTGAACTCTTTTATCCAACAGTATAAAGAGTTCAACCGGAAAAGTACTGAAAGATTACTTTTGCAGAATTCAGACCTGCAACTGCTTCTATTCTTCCAAAGTCACATCCTAGCCGTCTCCTACTTATAGATAAATGCATTTTGCACATTTCCTCTTTCATATGTTTGCTAATGTTCTTTTAGTAAGTTTATTGTTTGACTTTCATGTACGGTTAGATTAGCCTGTATGAGATCAACGGCTGTAGTTGATCTCCTTAGTACTATTTATAGTTGTTAGCTAGTTCATTCACAAGTACCCCGTTTTCAGTGCTTACACTTGTAACAGTTTGAACTTGAGTTAATGCAAATAGTACCGAGAAATTTATTATCTTGTGTTCACTAGTTTATGCAATCAATACAATCAAACTACAAGTATAAGTAAAACAAAGCTTAAGTAAAAACAAGTATGATACAACTTTATTCCGCATGGTTGTAATCTTCAAGTAAAGAGTTCTTGTTTTGATTATTTCTCTGAGTAATCAACGGTCCTACAAGTGGTATCAGAGCATTGGCTCACCACTTTGAAGACTTCTAGTGCTTCAAAGTTGATACTTTACTTGCTCACTTGAGTTTTTATAAGCTTTTCTGTTTTACAAACTGTTTTTCACAATGACTGACTTAACTCTTGGTTCACTAAATGGTAGCTCTAACAAACCACCAATTTTCACTCCTGATGACTTTGATACTTGGAAACTCAGGATGGAAGGTTTTGTTAGAAGCCTAGACAGACGCATTTGGAACAGGTTGACTGTAGGTCCTTACAGTCCAACTGTTCAATCTGCTGATGATGCCGAAGTGTACATACCAAAACCACTAGACAGATATGTTGAAGCTGATTATACTGAGCTTGAATATGATCACAAGGCCTACTGGACACTCCAGGCTGCATTACCCAACTCTATACTGGTAGGGTTCAAGGGATATAAGACAGCACATGGCTTGTGGAATGCTCTCAGTGAGATGTATGAAGGGTCTAGTGAGGTTAAGGAAAACAAAAAGGATGTTTTGAAACAAAGATATGAAAATTTCACTTACAAAACTGGTGAATCTATGACCAACCAGTATCTTAGATTTGTTTCACTTCTTGATGAATTGCAAAAGGTAGAAGTAACAACAGAACAGGCTGATGCCAACAGGAAGTTCTTGAGATCCTTACCTCCAATGTGGACTGTCTATACAGTAAGCATTAGGGAGTGCAAGGACCTCAAAAAGCTTAAACTAAGTGAACTCCATGGAGTCCTTAGTGCTTATGAAATGGAGCTTAATCTTAAGCAAAACAACTTTCCTGAAGCATCACCACAGTTGCAAACCACTGCTTTGGTTACAACTGATTTTCAAAAGATCTCAAATTCTTCTCAATATCACTCACCCTCAGTCAGTTTCAATGAGTCACCTAGATGCTCAGAGAGTTCTTCAACATTGTTTGACAACTCTCACTCTGCCTATGTGGCAACTGACTCATCTCAAGGATTCACACGTGAAGACTTGGAATGTATAGGGGCAGATGATCTAGAAGAAATGGACATTTTAACTCAATTAGCTATGATTTCTGTAAGGGCCCAAAGATTTTATAAAAGAACTGGAAGAATTTATAAAGGGTCAAAGGGATCATCAATTGGGTTGGATAAATCTAAAGCTAAATGTTATAATTGTCACCAACTTGGTCATTTTGCCAGGGAGTGCAAGCAGCCAAGGAGAGATGGACAGAATAACAACAACAATGTCCAACAAAGATCAAATCATGGAAGCAACAACAATAGCAGTCAACATAACAACAGCAACAGCAACCAACAGCCAACACAACCAAAACCACTTGGAAATCAAAATGTGGTGGCAGCTGTAGCTAACCAGACTGAATGCTTTGAGTGAGATGACTTTGTCACTGAGTTTGAGCCAATCAACCATGCTTTGATGGCCAAAGAAGATTCAACTGAACAGGTAAATGAGATTCCTGAAAAAGTTCTGGAAAATCTATGCAGCCCTGCATGCATAGAACAAGTGTCAAAATACAGGAAACATAACACTGATCTAATTGATGAAGTTTCTAATTTGAATGAGTTAAAGAATTGCTTTAAGAAAACTGAAAATGCATACATCACCAAAATTGAAAATTTAAACAAAGAATTTGATGCTTTAAAGCTAACTAACTCTATTTTGGAAACACAATTGGAGGATCTGTTGAACAAACTAACTATTTCAAGACAAGAAACAAAAGATGCAAAAGCAGAAAATGATATCCTTGAAATTAAGTTAAAAGATGCCTTGTTCACCTGTGACAAATTCCAAACAGCTAACAAGAAAGCTGAGAAACTTTGGAATGGGGTAATGCATGGGAAAACAGGTATTGGGTATAACAATGTTGAACCACCCAAGGAATACTCACCTGTTATTGCTCCAATCCAAGCACTTCAGAAGGAGAGTAATGTGAGTCTAACTGTTGATAGCACCACATCTTCTTCTTCTGAAACAAAATCTGTTGAATCATTATCAAACTGTGAAGTCAAAGATGCTAGCACATCAGCATCTGTTGACCAATCCAAGGTTTTAAAACCAAAAGTTGCTTTTCCACCACCAACTATTTATGAGCCCAAAGACTCAAAAGTTGGAGGTAAACTACGCAGCCAAAACCCAGTGAAACTGAGAAAATGGGTAAGCTAACTTATCACCAGGTCACAAATGAAGAATCAACCAAAAACACAAACACTTACCAAAGAAAAATGTTTGAATGTGTTTTCTGTGGTGAGAAATGGCACATGGCTGCAATGTGCAAATTCAATCCTTTGAGTAAAACTCAAAACTTGCTAAAACCCAAAACTGTTTCTACTCAGAAAAATTCTACAGGTAGAACCTCACCTGTAAGAAGTAACACATTGAAGTATTTTGATACTGAGTCAAACAAAGTTTTAATTGGGAAAAACAAAAATGGAAGTTTTTCAGTCCTAAAACCGAACAGGGTTCCGGCTGAACTTCAACCGGAAAAATTTTCAACCGGAAATGAAGTTCAACCGGAAATCTCCAAAACACTTAGATCAGTTACTGCACCTAGACAACGACCCAGGGTTCAGTTCACTGATGAGTATGACCATTTTGAAGGTCAAGGAAGGAGAAACCCATCTAGAGGCAAGACCACCTCTAGAGAAAATTTTGTGAAAAACAAGCACAACTCTCAACCGGAAATTCCCTCTAGTTCAAATGGAAATGTCACTGCTGCATTTCACAGTGAGAGATCTAGCCAGTCAAACAAATTTTCAAACTTTAATGATAGAATCTCACCAGTGACTGGTGTTGATCAGACCCACACCTCACCCAATGAGTTGCCAAAGGTTTTGACCAACAAACAAAAGAAATATAGGGAATACAGAGAGAGGAAGATTGCTGAGAGAAGGCTTAGCAAAACAAACAGACAATGTCAATCAAGTGAACAGTCTGAACACTTGAATATTGATCAAGATGATCTGTTGAATGAGGATCCAATACAAAATACTTTAGTACTTAAAGAGTACAAGTATTATGATGCTTCTGGCAAGCCCAAGACCTCAAAGGCTTGGGTTCCCTTTAGAAATTAACCAACTTTCTCTATGTGTAGGTGCATAATAAAGGCCAACAAAGCCTATGGGTTGTTGATAGTGGATGCACTTGCCACATGACAGGAAATAAGCATGTATTGGAAAACCCCAAAAACATAAACGGAGGTCCTGTAGCCTTTGGGAGTGCAAAAGGACACATTACTGCACAAGGTGCTGTTAGTAATGGGAAGCTTACCTTTGACAAGGTAAATTTTGTTGATACATTAAATTTCAATTTACTTAGTGTCTCACAAATGTGTGACAAGAATTTGAATTTGATGTTCACTGAGAGAGAGGCCATAGTCTTAAAACCTGGTGTTAACATCCCTGAGGAACTTGTATTGCTCAGAGCACCTAGGAGAGAAGGACTATATATTTTGGATTTATCTGCTGCCACTCCAGCAAGTGGAATTGCATGCTTTATATCCAAATCCTCAGTGGATGAATCTGATTTATGGCATAGGAGGTTATGTCATGTTAACTACAAGAACATGAACAAAATAGTGAATCTTGGCTTGGTTAAGGGTCTTCCTAACAAGCAGTTCAATTGTTCTGAACACTGTGTTTCTTGCCTTAAGGGTAAGCAACACAAGACCTCCTTCAAGCCAAAAACTGAGTCTTCTATCACTCAACCTCTAGAACTATTGCATATGGATTTGTTTGGTCCAACTAGAGTAATGAGCTTAGGAAAAAGGTCATACTGTTTTGTCATTATTGATGATTTCACAAGATATACTTGGGTGTTTTTCTTAAAATCAAAAGATGAAACTGCTGAATTGTTAAAAACACTAATTGTATCTTTAGAAATCAAGCAAAATTGAAAGTTAAGACAATCAGAAGTGACAATGGCACTGAGTTTAAAAATCATGTTTTGAACTCATTTTGTGAGGAAAAGGGAATTCTTAGACAATTCAGTGCTCCTAGAACTCCACAGCAAAATGGTGTTGCTGAAAGGAGAAATAGGACATTAATTGAGGCTGCTAGAGCAATGCTAGCAGATTCTAAGTTACCTGTGATATTTTGGGCAGAAGCAGTAAACACTGCTTGCTATGTCCAAAACAGGACTTTGATTGTTAAGGGTAAAAATAAAACTGCTTATGAGCTTTGGAGAGGTAGAAAACCTAACATTTACTTCTTTAAATCATTTGGCTGTCCTGTTACTACTTTGATAACTAATAGGTTGTTGCCTAAGTTTGCTGAAAAGGCAGATGAAGGATACTTTGTTGGATATTCTGGTGTGTCAAAAGCATTCAGGGTATACAATAAAAGTACTAAAATTGTTGAGGAAACCATTAATGTAACTTTTAATGAGAAATCTCTTAACAATTTTGTATCTCAACCAGATTGGTTATTTGATATAGATGCACTAACCACTGCTTTCAATTTTACCATTGAGAAGCCATTGAGTTCAACAGTGCAGGAACAGGAACTTAAGCAGAATCACATGAGGTCAGCTGATAATATCTGGCAGATGAACACCAAAGGATTGCATATGCAACCTACCTTCTTTTCATCCATCAGCACCAAGCCTGTGAAATCCAACAATTCAAAGAAAGCCTCTGAAATTGTTCTTGCTGATGCAGAAGTTCATCCGGTTGAACTTCCGGTTGAAGTTCAAACGGATCCTGTAGCAGTAGAATCTCCGGTTGAGACTCAACCGGAAAACAATTTTTCAGAATATTTTGAGAACAATGAATCCAATGATTCAACTGATGCTGGTTCAAATGAGTACAGTTTTGAGCATCTAATCTCAGATTCAGTCCCTAGTTTTCAAGAACCAACTGAAGTTTCAGAACCTGTTTCATAAGCCAACAATATTGAGTTATTACCTCAACTCAATATTCCTCATAATGGAAGAAGCCATGAATTTCCAATGTTTACTGATAGAAGAGTTAGTAAGAATCATCCAAAGGAGAGTATTATAGGAGACTTGTCTGCTCCTGTGCTGACAAGAAGCAAGTCTATTGATGCAAAAATTTGCCTACATGCTGCATTTTTGTCTCAAGAAGTACCCACAAAGATCAATGATGCATTGGAAGATGAAAGCTGGGTAGAGGCAATGCAAGAGGAATTGTTTCAGATCAATAAACAGAAGGTTTGGGAATTGGTAGACCTACCTGAAGGTGAAGAACCAATTGGAACCAAATGGGTATTCAGAAACAAGAAGGATGACAGAGGAATTGTAATAAAAAACAAGGCCAGACTTGTAGCTCAAGGCTACACACAGGAAGAAGGCATTGATTATGATGAAGTTTTTGCTCCTGTGGCCAGGCTTGAAGCAATCAGAATATTTCTTGCCTATGCTGCATTCAAAAACTTTCTGGTATTTCAAATGGATGTCAAATGTGCTTTTCTGTATGGTCTTTTGGAACAAGACGTGTATGTCAAGCAACCTCCTGGCTTTGAAGACCCTCATCACCCCAACAAGGTATGCAAGCTAATTAAGGCTTTATATGGTCTCAAGCAAGCTCCTAGGACATGGTATGAAACTCTTTCAAACTATCTCCTAGAGAATGGCTACAAGAGAGGAGCTATTGACAAAACACTGTTTGTGAAATCTGATGGCAAAGATACTTTGATGGTACAAATCTACGTTGATGACATCATCTTTGGTTCATCCAATGCTGCCTTATGCAAAGAGTTTGAGGGATTGATGCAATCTAAGTTTGAAATGAGTTCAATGGGTGAACTGAATTTCTTCTTAGGCCTACAAATGAAACAAACTGCCAATGGAATTTTCTTGAATCAGTCAAAATATATTCAAGATATGCTAAAAAGGTTTGATATGTAGTCTGTTTCAACCTCAAGAACTCCTATCTCCACTTCCCACAAGTTAAACAGTGAGTTAAGTGGAAAACCAGTGGATGTTCATCTCTACAGGGAAATGATTGGATCACTGCTCTATCTCACAGCTAGCAGACCTGACATCATGTTTAGTGTCTGTTTATGTGCTAGATACCAGTGTCAACCAAAGGAATCACACATGTTAGCAGTGAAGAGAATCTTTAGATATCTTAAAGGACAACCAAAGCTTGGGTTGTGGTATCCAAAGAATTCATTACACTGATAGTGATTATGCTGGCTGCAACTTGGATAAAAAGTCTACTACTGGAGGATGCCAATTTTTGGGAGAAAGACTTGTGTCTTGGCAATGCAAGAAGCAAACCTGCGTATCTACTTCTACTGCTGAGGCTGAATATATTGCTGCATCAAGCTGCTGCAGTCAAGTCTTATGGATTCAAAATCAAATGTTGGATTACGGCATCAAGTTCATGGAGACTCCAATTCTAGCAGACAACAACAGTGCTATATCAATCACAAACAATCCTGTTCAACACTCAAAAGCAAAACACATTGATATCAGGTACCATTTTATTAGAGATTGTGCTGAGAAACATTTAATTAGAATGGTTAAAGTTCATACAAATCAACAATTGGCTGATTTGTTTACCAAAGCATTTGATGAAGCTAGATTTTTCTATCTCATTAGTGCCATTGGTATGATGAACTTTGACTGATTAAACTGTTTTCACAAACTTAATAAAAGAGACCAATTTGTGTTAAAGAGCCAGTCTCTTGATACAAAAAGAAAAAGAAAAAGAAAAGTTTCTGTATCAGTTAGACACCTTTTCAATCATAGTCAGGTCATACTGTTAAACTATGATAACTGATACATGTAATTTTCAAAATCAAGTGTTTTTCTGTTTTCCGGTTGAACTTTCCAGTTCAACACATCCGGTTAAATCTCAACCGGAAAGTCATCTTCAACCGGAAACTCAATTTTTGATCACACCATCCAAATTTCTGAAACTGGTAAAAGGAACAACAATTCTTTATTAGAAAGTTCAGATTAAAATTGAAAATTTTTCAAACGGAAATTTTATTTCCTGTTGACAACCCTCAACCGGAAAAATTTTCAACCGGCAAAATCTGTCCGGTTCAACTTTCAAACGGAAGGAAATTTTGTTGTTTGGAGAGAAAAACTCTCCGCTTGAATCTCAACCGGAAAAATCTTTTGTCTTAAATGAATCATTTAATTCACCGGTTGAGGCACATATTTTCAAGCGGATTGTGCATTTAAAGTGTTTCAATTTATTGTCCGAATTAAATTCAAAAGACACGCAACAGGGAGTTGTATTGTACAACCACCTGAAACACACTTTTTGCGGACCCACTTGCACTTTTTCTTTCTCTCTCCTGTGACTCAGCGTACTTTATCCCATCGCTGATAACTGTCACCCATCTTTAAATCCACCAGTTAAATACCCACAACCCCTTCAACACTCCTCATAATCCAAAAGCAAGAAATCGTTCAAAATCCGAAAACCTAGAAATTTTCAGAACCATTTCTTTCTACTCTCAAAATTCTCTCATAAGTAAATCAACAATGTCACCGAAGTCCAAAGCAAAAGGGAAACAACCAGTGAAGAATGATCCTTTCCCACTTGAACACAACCTAGTTGCGTTTCTTGACGAACCAGTGAACTCTACACATGCTGAAACCTTCACCGGGATGATCAATTTCCTCAAAACTTCATATCTGAATCACGCACTCACTGTTGTGGTTTACTTATATGAGGAAATTCTATCTGAGTTCTGGAAGAACATCCAACTGCTCGAGAAGGATGTAGACGATGTAGAGGAAGATACGCTGAAGTCAACTGTAAAAGGGGAAACTGTTCTCATCACTGAATCGATGATTAGGGAATTGCTGAAATTGAATGACAAGAATGGGTATGTTCGCAGAACCCCCAAGCAATACATGGCTCTGCTCAAAGCAATTGGCTATGGTGGTGCTACTGAAGGAACTGCCACTGTTAACAAGGGTCAAATGCCCTACAATGGAGATTTCTGGCTCACACCATCATGGTATGCCTGTCGCCAAAGAAATCAGGATTTGATGAAATGGCTGTTGAGCAAGCTTCTGCCTTCTATGCTGTGGTGAAAGGGGAGGTATACAATTTTTCTGCTGTAATTTTTAATGCTTTAAAGGGTAATGCAAAGAACTTTGCTTTTTTACATGTACCCTAGATTTTTAACTTACATTTTGCAAGAAAAATACCCCAAAATTAATTTGGATGGAAACATGATGCTGGTTCCAAGAGCATTATCTGAAAACTCATTTTCCAAATTAACCACCAACAAGAAGCCATTCCTTGGGAGGGACACTGACCATCCCATGCCAATCCAAAGGGTGATTCCGGTTGAACAAGGAGAACCTAGTTCTCAACCGGAAACACATGCTTCTGAAGAGCAACTTGCTCCAGTGGACAACACTGTACCATCCACAGTAGTTGAACCCACCACTGATCAACCACCTTCTCCTTCTGATACTTCAACTATACTTTTCAAAAGAAAAAGGAGAAGAGATTCAGACCCACCATCAATTCCCATCATCCCCCCTTCCTCAAAGCCTACAAAGCTCAAAAGGCTCAAAAAGGTTGTGCAAGAGCCTACTCCTCTCTTGCAACCCATTGCCTCCAGCCCTGAACCAACCCTTGGCACAAAGCCAACTGGGTCAGCCAAATTGGGATTTAAACTTGTTGATGAACCATCTTCTGAGGGGGAGTCATTTCATATGGATGTACAATCCCCATCCACTTTCTCACCCTACACTTCACACTTCTCACCTGTGAATGATGATGTAGAAAGAGATGTCACAGATGATGGTGTTATTAACCCACACACCACATTACATGGGAACATTCTGAGTGACACTCACACTGCTACATCTAACCCACATTCACCCCAGGAGGTGAATCTCAGGAGTTTAGATGAGATTCATGTGGAAAGGGCTGCTGCCACTCAAAGTTTCTCATTGAACTTTGATGATGGTAGTAACATTCATAAGACCCAATCCATGGCAACCCATACTATAGTTCAACCGGAAGATCCCCTAGTGGATCCTAAAGGGAAAACTGTAGTTACGGGGAATCCCAGGCGCCAAGAAAACCAGGGTGGTGGACTTGATCAACATAGGGTTGATGGTTCATCTTTTTCCTATGATACTGGTAAAACTCCAGTTGAGGATAGTTTAACACTTACAGAATTGACGGCATTGTACAAATCACTACAGGCTCAGGTAACCTGTCTCAATTCGATTGTTGCCAGCCTTGTAATGACCACTCCTGCTGCTGCTCAAGCTCAAGAAGTTCCTGTTGAAGCCTCAACTGCTCAACCGGAAACTTCCCCTGCACCAAAGTTTCAACCGGTTGCACAGCATACTGCTGAGGTTAGTTCTTTGAACCCATTTCCTTTTGGAGGTCAGGCTGTAGAAGCTGATGCTGCCAAAAAGGGGGAGAAAACTAATCCTCCAACACCTATTACTGCTGCTGCTGCACCCACAATTGAAGAAGAAGAACTTGATCAAACAGTGCCTTTACCTGAAGAAGTAAGGCATACAACCTTCAAATTGGCTAAAGTTGATCCCTTTTCAGTTGCTGATGGGTTAACCAAGGTGAAGATGAGCTCACTTATGAAGGTATTTCCACAGGATCCAAGCCTGTTGGGAATGATTGAAGCAACAATGTTAGTTGCAGGTGCTCAGCCAGAGAGCATTCTGCAGGTCAAGCACTTCTTGACCAATGTGATTATCCCACAAGAGGAGGCATTTGCCAAATCTAAAGTGGATGAGGTCACAACTAACATTGTCTCTGAACCAGTTGTTGATGTGGTTCATGAAGATGTGGATGATGATGCTTCAGTCACTCAGACTGAAGAAGTTGAAGGTGAAAAAGAAGGAGAGGATATCAGCACTGTACTGAAAGAACCAAGTACAAAACCTCCGGCTGATGTTCAACCGGAAGAGACTCAACCGGAAAAAGTTCAACCGGAAGAGACTCAACCGGAAAACTCAACAGAAGCTGAGATTGCTGAAACATTGATCCAACTGCACTCCACCTCCGATTCAGAGCCTCCTTTGAGCTTCAAAAGAAAGAAACAAACCAAACCTAGGAGGATGATCAGACTGAAGGAGAGTGAAGATTGCATAACTCCTCAACCAAGAGTATTAGATACTATGGTTGATTCTGACCAGTCAGAAGAACAAGAGACTATGGATGACCTGAATGAAGAAGAATTCATCCATGACTGGGAAGATAATTAAGCCAGGATAAGATCAGAGGAAGCCAAATCAAATTTGCAATACAAACAATTTTTGGCAGACCTGGATCTTCTATCAAATGACTTTGTGGTTGAAGGATTGATAGATGAAGCAAGGAAGAGATCGATTGAATGGAGAATGCAGGTCTATGACCTTGTCAAATTAAGTGAACATGAGAAAAACAGGCTGATCAACATAGCTTCCAAAATGCCAACTGTCTTGAACAAAAGTTTAGACAACCTGGAGCTATTGGAAAGGATCAAGAAATGTGCTATCATCAGATGTCTCAAGCCTGCTGCTGAAGTAGAAAAGATGAAGGCAAAAGATACTTGCAAAATTGTAGATGAGCTGCTCAAACAAGTGAAAGGAGCAGAGTTTGCTGTGATTCCAAGTCTCCAAATGCCTTTGCCATCTGAGACAGTCACAGGTAACCCCTCATCTACATACATTAAACCTGAACCTTTTGATGATTCTGACCTACTTGCTGAGTCTCTCCCTTCCAACTTGTTGGAAAGACTCAAGCAACCAGCCTCCCATGTTCCCACTCCATCTTCCAGATTTTACTCCCATAGACCCAGGGGAATGAACCCAAGGCCCAGGGGATCCAGATCTACCAAGCCTAAATACATTCATCCAAAATTTAGGATAGATAACTGGACTGATATCACCCCTGCCAAGCCTAAACCCTGTCCATCTATTTGGAAGTATAATCAACCTTCATCTCCACCTAAAAACTACACCTCTTCAACTCCACAGTCACAAGCCATGAAACCACCCACCAAATCACCAACAAAGCCTTCTGAACCCACTGAGTTAGCTGCAACCAGTTTTGTTCAAGCATCGTCTCAAGCAGATAAAGGGAAAGAAAAGGTCCCAATTGAAGCTGATAAATCATCTGCTGATCCTGCCACTGGTGCTTCACCTGGAAGAAAGAAGTCCATTGCAAAAAGGCCTCTTCTTTCAACCTTCAATTTTCAAACCAGGAGGATCATGAGACAATTGAACAAAACAAGAGTTCAATTTGAAAGGCCGCAATCTCCAGAAGAGTGAAACTCTTGGAGATAGTCAATTTTTGAAGAACAACATACAGAGGATAAATTTTGGCAGCATCATCTTAGGGGGAGATTGTAAGGAAATGAATTTCTGAGTCAACCGGTTCAAGATGAAGTTTTCCGGTTGAAGACATGTTCAAGCGGAAGAACGCTCAAGCGGAAGATTTGTCAACCGGAAGATCAACCGGAAGAACATTTCCGGGTGAACTCTTTTATCCAACAGTATAAAGAGTTCAACCGGAAAAGTACTGAAAGATTACTTTTGCAGAATTCAGACCTGCAACTGCTTCTATTCTTCCAAAGTCACATCCTAGCCGTCTCCTACTTATAGATAAATGCATTTTGCACATTTCCTCTTTCATATGTTTGCTAATGTTCTTTTAGTAAGTTTATTGTTTGACTTTCATGTACGGTTAGATTAGCCTGTATGAGATCAACGGCTGTAGTTGATCTCCTTAGTACTATTTATAGTTGTTAGCTAGTTCATTCACAAGTACCCCGTTTTCAGTGCTTACACTTGTAACAGTTTGAACTTGAGTTAATGCAAATAGTACCGAGAAATTTATTATCTTGTGTTCACTAGTTTATGCAATCAATACAATCAAACTACAAGTATAAGTAAAACAAAGCTTAAGTAAAAACAAGTATGATACAACTTTATTCCGCATGGTTGTAATCTTCAAGTAAAGAGTTCTTGTTTTGATTATTTCTCTGAGTAATCAACGGTCCTACACAT
>JBCNJP010000017.1:76870962-76964840 GCA_039602395.1 Deinandra increscens subsp. villosa | reverse complement strand
TTGGAGAAGTCTTTGATAAATCGTCTATAAAAACCTGCATGTCCAAGAAAAGATCGTACCTCGCGCACACTTTTAGGATAAGGTAGAGATTTAATTATATCAATTTTTGCTTTATCTACCTCTAGTCCTTTTGCTGAAACAATGTGTCCAAGAATGAGACCTTGGTCCACCATGAAATGACATTTTTTCAAAATTTAGTACAAGATTTGTTTCAATACATTGTTCCAAAACTTTCTTTAGGTTATTTAAGCATGAGTTAAATGAGTTTCCATGAACGGTAAAATCATCCATGAAAACTTCGATTATTTCTTCGACATAGTCAGAAAAAATGCTCACCATACACCTTTGGAAAGTTGCTGGAGCATTACAAAGACCGAATGGCATACGCCGGTACGCAAACGTACCAAAAGGGCATGTAAACGTTGTCTTTTCTTGGTCTTCAGGTGCAACAGGTATCTGGTGGAAACCGGAATATCCATCTAAACAACAATAATGAGTTTTACCTGTAAGGGAATAATTTGTGGCTTGTGTATTAAATCATCTCTTGGCGGATTATTTTGAAGGCCTATGTGTTAGAATAGGTGAAAACTAGTTGGGTTATGGGTATATTGGGTCATTGGGCCATTTTAGACATGTTTGGGCCCAATTAGAAAGAGTTTAAGGGGAGTTTAGTGGGCCATTATGGTCCAATACGGGAACTATTAGAAAATTAGGGTTATGTGGATGGCTTGTTGACCAAGCTTGTCCATTCCTATTTATAGGACCCCTAGTGAATCATTGTAGGGGTTGGCCAGTTGAGAGAGACTATAGAGGACAGAGAATTTGAAATTCTCTCAAGGTGTACCAGACGATCGTTTGTAATCGTGTGCGTCAATTGATTCCAGGTTTGATTAGTTTTATTATTGTGTTTATCGTTTTCTTTATCTCTCATCTTTAATCACTCGATTGTTTGGATTCCGCACTCACAATCGAGGTTAGATATCGTGTTTGGACCGTTTTCGGGACTTACAATTGGTATCAGAGCCAAGAAACTCTGCTTCGAGGCTCTCACGATATCAAGATTCAAGAGTTTGAGTGTTTTTTTTATGGGCTTATGGTGATTTTCGGTTGATTTCTTTGATGACGCTGTGTTTTGGTGAAGAAGAATTGGGTTCATATTATTCGGATAGTTGGTTTAGATCGTAAGTAGGGGTGTTCAAAAATATCCGAGTCCGAATCCGTATCCGAATTATCCGAAATTCCGTATCCGAATTATCCGAAAATTTCGGATATCCGGAATTTCGGATATCCGAAACTCGGATATCCGAAAATTCGGACTTGGACTTGGACAAGAATTTACAAAATTTTCGGAAGTTTCGGATACCCGGTATCCGAAAATTTAAATAAATTAAAATAAATTTTATATTAAAAAAATAAGGAATTATTGAATACTTGGACTATATTTATTTGTTTTGTCATTTTTTAGGTCGAACTTATGTTTATTTGTATTTGAAGACTTGGAATATGTTTATTTGTTTTGTCGTTTTGTCGTTTTTTTGGTTAAATTGTGGTTTTTTAAAAAAAATGGATTTTCGGATATCCGTTTTAACTATCCGAGTCCAGTCCGAAATTTCGGATATCCGAAATTTCGGACTTGGACTTGGACAACGAAAACTAATACCCGAAATTTTCGGATACCCGAAATTCGGATATCCGAAATTCCAGGTATCCGGTTTTGAACACCCCTAATCGTAAGTCTATTTTGGGTGTTTGATCTTATCATTTCAGATTAGAATTGATCTTGAGAAAAAAAAAACCAAGTTGCCGCCTTTTTTTTACTTTATTATTGTGTGTTTGGCTTATTTCAAAAAATCTGTCTGGTCATTCTTCCACGTCATGCATCATTAGTAAGGAACTAAATTGTCCTATATAATAATTGATTTGGTCATATCAAGGTCGGTGGAATTATTTAATTGTCTTTATGAAAACAATCTAAAAAGAAAAAAAGAAAAATAGGAATCTTCGACAAACTCAATTGGTTCGAGATTCTTTGATTGGAATTTTACATTCAACCGAAATCGACTTTTCGGTGGAAATCGAATTCTCGAAAAAAATTGAAATTGAAGTGTGTTCGCAATTTGAACGGAATTTGAAGTTCAATTTTATTACGAAAATGCCATTGGTAATTAATTAGAATGTGCGGTTCAGATCGTCCAGTTTTTAAAGCAATAAACAGTCACTCATTCTAAGTTGGTATAAATTAATTTTAACGGAGTTTTGATCGTTGAATTTTTCTGCACCTTGTGTAGTAATTCGTTTTTTTAATTTTCATATTTTTTGCTCCAAGTGTTTCATGGTGTTACTAACGGTTTTGTTTGTGAGTATCTTGTGATTGTTTTTGCAGGTTTCGCACAGGACAAAAGCAGGCTGCTAGGATTTCATAAGCCCCTTGATCGAAATCTGTGGCTTTGACCCTTATTTCGATCGAAATCTTTGGCTTTTCGACCCTTTTGGATACTGTTCGATCGAATCTAGGGGCTTTTCGATCGGCCCCGGTGCTTCTCGATCAAAGAGTACTTCCTAGTTCACCACTTTTCGATCGGAAAGTCCCTTCGTGACTTTTCGATCAGCTCCGTTTCAATCGGAAACTCCCTTCGTGACTTTTCGACCAGCTCCGCTTCGATCGGAAAGTCCCTTTGTGACTTTCGATTTGCTTCTCCTTTCGATCGTAAAAGTCCCTTCGTGACTTTTCGATCAACTTACACTTTTCGGTCGAGCCGAAACTCTGCCCGATCGAAAAGCTGACTTTCCGATCCGGTTGAGACTTTTTGATTCACCCCTTTTTAATCCGATCGAGTCTTTCCCGTGCGAATTTGACCTAGACGTTCATCCAAAAAAAATGACAAGTACTCAAGTTGCTTCTCCTCTGGTGAGTGATCAAACTCAGACATGTTCGAACTCGGCATGCTCCGAATCAATCGAACAATATAAGAAATTGTTTCGAACAGAAGAAAGAGACCGTCTCAATGCAGAGTACAAACTAAAGAATCATCCAAAACAAGTCGAAACCTACAAAAAGAGGATAGAGTCTTTAGGTGAAGAACTCAGTCAGGAGAAATATCTTTTCCGGATATTCCGTGAAAAAGAGGAGGAAAAGTGGAAGATCAATCATGCTGATGGAGCTTGGATCTGTAACTGCGAGGAATGCTCAAACCCCATGTGCTGTGGTTTGATTAAAGAATGGGAGAGCAAGTTTACAAACGAGTGTAAAAATCGTGAATTATCTGATAAAGACCTTCGGGAGTACAAAGCTAAGAGTAAAACATTCAGAGAAAAACTAGAAGCAACCAAATTAGATATTAAGAATCTTCAAACTCAAGTGAGTGATAAAAGCACCTATCTTAGGCTTGCTAACGCTAAGGTAGATGAGCTAACTAAGGAGGTGGAGGAACTAAGAACCAAACTTGACTCCTCCCAATCTGCCCTTGGAAAACATCAAGTTATTCAAAAGAAAATGATGGACTCTCATCATGCTTTATTCAAATCAGAGGAGCGACTCGAGCATGTAAAAGAAACATCTGGCCTCGGGGATGGAAACTTTCCTCCCCCATTACAACATGAATACATCAGAGTGCCCCAAACTGCCGAGGAATTGTTGAAAGAGTCCCTGAATGAAGCAACCATGGTATATGGGCCTCAACCAGTACATGAAGATGAAAAGACAGCCACTGAAGCAACCCAGTCTAATATCACTACTGAGTGTGCAAGCTCAAGCTCTAGTGAAGTAAAGAGAGCTGATGAAGAAAAGTTGGTTCCATATCCAAAGATCGAGACTCCTTATTCCAAAGTTGTGGATGAGGTAAAGCGGGAACGAGTGGTGATGACTACAAGGCCCAATGGTAAGATCTTCATGACAACAGGATCTATGTTCATTCCGATTGAAGGAGAAGAGCGACCCTCATTCACCACTAAGTTCAAAGGCTTGGGTCATGATGGTGGTTTATCATCTGACATTGAGAGTATAAGGCCCAAGATCACCATCAAGCCTCCAACTTCTGTTCCTATCAAGATTGAAAGGCCCAAGATGACAAACAAGTCTCCAGTTTCATCAGTAGGCTCATGCAGTTGCAGTTGTAGAAATGCTTCCTCGACATCAAAGAATACATGGTGCACAAGAACTGAAAAGATAGATTCAACTCAAGCTTCGAGGAACCAGTCCACAGTCAACCCAAGATCTGCAAACAGGTCAAAGATGCAGACACAAGCAAATGGTGCTCCACCTCAGCAAATAAAGACAAACGGTTACACGTCTGACTTCTATCTCAAGAAGCAGACATGCTTTAATTGTGGCAATCTTGGTCACATTGCCCGAAATTGTCTCTATCGCCCCTATGAGCCATATTATCCGCAAAGTCAGAGTGTTTCGTCTCAGGAATCAGTTAATTCTAAGCCAATGAATGTGCAACCGCCTAAGGCAATGAAGACTGTTTCTCCTAAGATAAAACCCTCTGATCAACATTGGGGCGCTGCCAAAGAGCAAAGAAAATTTTCAAATCAAAAATATGTATTTCCAAATTATGAAAATTTTCATAAAAAGGTGAAGAAACCAATTTCAAAACAACACAAAGTTGAAATACCTAAAGTCACTACTTCAAAGGTGACTAAAACAACTTTCAAATCACCTGGAATTTGGAAACCAAAATCAAAGGAAGCTGCAGCTCAAATTCCTGATGTCACAAAGGGAATGTGCTTCAAAGAGATAACTTTCACTGACTCATCAGGTATACCCAGAACCACAATGGCCTGGGTACTTATGGCTAACTGATCTCTCACATTGTGCAGGAACAGTCAAGGAGAACTTTCATTAACCTTGTTTGTTTGTGATAGTGATTGTTCCAGACATAGGATAGGAGGCATCTCTCTATGACATGACATGCAAATTCTCAATAGTAGGGATGTTCTCCTGGTAAGAGGTAAATCTAGCAAAATCAGTAAGGTAGTCTTGATTGTTTATTTTTTTGGCAAATCTGATGTGAAGTATGGTTGTGCATGAAACAAAACCCAGTTCTGAAAATTTTCAAAAGAAAAAAACTTTGAAGGTTAGCTTGGCCAGGTTTAGTACATATTTAGTAATGTGTCACTGTGTTCTAACAAAACAAAAAACAAAAACAAAAAAACAAACAAAAAAAAAACAAAAAAAAGGTTATAAAAAAAGGGTGGTGTTATTAAAAATCAAAAAGCAAGGGGAAGCATAGAAAAGATGAAATAGTTGACCCCTCAAAATTTCAAAATTGTGCTTTTTAATTTTTAAATCTTTTGTTTGTGTGTTTGAGAAGGTTGGGAAGTGAAATAAATTTCCGTTTTGGAGACGGCTGACACACGTAAGGCGAATGTGAAAGACATGATCCATGGTGATATGCTGGTAGGCTCAGCTCTTAAATCTAAAAAGGTATGCGTTACACACTTAAAGATAACGTATGACAGTCTGTTGGGTAACAACACTTAGGTTAATTGCATTTCTATTTGACTGCATGTTTAAGTTCCCGATACACACGCTTGTCTCCAAGAGTGTAAAATTGAGCTCAAAAAGTCGGTGTCCCCTCTGCTTTGCGTGAGCAATGACCTGGGGATGCTTCGCGTGTATGTAAGGCTCTCCTCTGCTTTGCGTGAGCAATGACCTGGAGTTGTCCATACATACGTGCTTCTAGATCACCTAAAATAATATATAAAAAAACACCTAAAAGATGCCAAAGAGCACAAGAAAAGAGACCCTCAAGTGTCCAAATCCCTCAGCCTTTGTCACTGATGAGAGCATTATTAAAAATGTTTCAAAAATTCAGTTGACTTGTATATTATACCCAAAAATCTATGTGATCTATTCTTTCTCTTCTCAACCAAGTCTCAAGCTCGGTTTCAAACTTCTGGTTCAGGTTGTGAAAATATGTGGTAGGGAATTTATATGCTTGATAGTGTGCAATAACATGTACCTAGGATTTGTTGAAACCATCTTGTTGTTCATAATTAATATACAATAAAAGATAATAAAGTAACAAACAGCCTGATAAAGAAAAGGGTTTGAGTTTAAAGTGAATCAGTACATTGGCAATCACCTGGACGTGTTCGAGTAACAGAAGCTGAAAAGGGTTCCTCAGTCAGATTCATATGGTTTGATCCCATCGAAACCTTCTCATGGGTGAAATGATTCATATTTGTGTATTTTTTTATTTTACCTTGTGAGTCTTTTTGTTTTTATTTTTGTCCTGGCCAGGTTGATTTGAGAAGTTTAAATAAAATTTTATGGGTTTTATGCAAGAAAGTATCGCCCCTTCATAATCTCAGGGGGGGGGGGGGGATAATGTGAAGAGTTCTCGGGTTCAGGGGAGGTGTTTATAGGAAACCCGTAACCTATATTAGTGTTTTTGGTTAAATAATGTTAACCCAATAACCAGTCATCATTGTCTGGTTAGTGTATGTTCCATGTTGTGCTTGACAAGATTAAGTCAGAAAAAGACAACTCATGAACAAGAAAGTCAAGGACTCAGTTGACCAAAGCACTGATATTGTTGCTGATCAAGGTGAAGAACCAGCCGGAAAAGGACTTACCCTATGCTTAGGGAAAGTTTGTTGGTTGTTCAAGTAAAGCTTCCAAAGATTCAAAAGAGACTATTCTTATGTTGAGGGGAAGCTAAATGCCGTCAGTTCAAGATCTACAATCAAGGATACCAAGATAGTGGTTTGCAAAAGTTATCCTCTGAAGTTAATGGAAAGTCAAGACGGTTACTAATGATTCAGCAAGGACTCAACAGTTTTCAAGAAGGAGCAAGTATTTGAGAATCCTCCTCTCATTACTTGGTCATCATTTGTAGTTCAAGCTGATGCTGATAAAGAGAGAGAGCCATCTAACATCCCATATGCTGCCTAATGAAGAATGTTAAAGAAAAGAATCTTCACCAACCCATGCTCAAGCCAAGGAGAAGACTACAAGTCTGAAGATTGAAAGTAGAAGACATTTAATATCACAAGCCAAAGGGAAGATTGTAAGGGAATAATTTGTGGCTTGTGTATTAAATCATCTCTCGGCGGATTATTTTGAAGGCCTATGTGTTAGAATAGGTGAAAACTAGTTGGGTTATGGGTATATTGGGTCATTGGGCCATTTTAGACATGTTTGGGCCCAATTAGAAAGAGTTTAAGGGGAGTTTAGTGGGCCATTATGGTCCAATACGGGAACTATTAGAAAATTAGGGTTATGTGGATGGCTTGTTGACCAAGCTTGTCCATTCCTATTTATAGGACCCCTAGTGCATCATTGTAGGGGTTGGCCAGTTGAGAGAGACTAGAGAGGACAGAGAATTTGAAATTCTCTCAAGGTGTACCAGACAATCGTTTGTAATCGTGTGCGTCAATTGATTCCAGGTTTGATTAGTTTTATTATTGTGTTTATCGTTTTCTTTATCTCTCATCTTGAATCACTCGATTGTTTGGATTCCGCACTCACAATCGAGGTTTGATTAGTTTTATTATTGTGTTTATCGTTTTCGCCTTGCTCATTCTTAGTAACAGTAATACCTGTCTTCTTTGGTACGACTTGGACTGGACTTACCCATTTGCTGTCAGAGATTGGATATATCATCCCTGCATCGAGTAGCTTCAGAATCTCCTTCTTCACAACTTCCATCATAGGAGGGTTCAGTCTCCTTTGTGCTTCTCGACTTGGCTTATAGTCATCCTCCATGAGGATTTTATGCATACAAAGTGATGGGCTTAAGCCTTTGATATCAGCTATTAGCTATTGTCCAGCCAATTGCTTCCTTATAGTGTCTGAGCATTTTGACTAAATCACCTTCTTGTTCTTTTGTTAATTTGTTGGAAATGATTACTGGCAATGTTTCTTTCTCTCCAAGGAATGCGTACTTAAGATGTTGAGGAAAAGTTTTTAACTCTATCTCTGGTGCTTGCACAATAGATGGAAGGAGTTTTTGTTTAGTAATTGGTAGTTGTAACTTTGGCATTTCATACCTTGTTGGCGCATTCATAAGGGATACCATCTCCATTAACTCCTTTCTAAGTTGAAACTTTTCAGTTATTTCCTTCGTGGCTGTTTCGTCAAGGCTTCTGCTTAAGACTAATGCTAAAACGTCATGGTTAGATAACTCAAAATATTCGTTAGTTAAAGGATCAATTACATCTAACCAGTTTAAAGATGAAATATCGCTTGGGTATCGCATAGCATCATAAATGTTAAAATTGATGATTTCCTCGTCAAATTCCATTGAGAGGGTTCCACTATCAACATCAATCTTGGTTTTAGCGATTTTTAAAAATGGTCTCATTAGAAAAATAGAATTTGAGTCTGAAACATCACCATCTTCCATATCTAACACATAGAAGTCAGCTGGAAACACTAATTCATTTACCTGAACTAGTACATCTTCTAATACACCTTTTGGATGTACCACAGATTTGTCAGCCAATTGAATGATTACTCCTGTTCTTTTTAAAGGTCCTATGTTAGGAGTTTTAAAAATTGAGTATGGTAGGACATTAATAGAGGCTCCAAGGTCAAGCAAGGCTTGTGATATGTTAAGATTTCCCAATTTACAAGTAACCGTGAAAACATCGGGATCCTTGCATTTTGGTGGAAGTCTCTTTTGCAAAACAGCAGATACGTTTTCATTCACTTTGACTGTTTCGTTCCCCTTTAACTTTTTCTTAGAAGTACAAAGTTCTTTCAAAAATTTAGCATAACGGGGAACTTGTTTAATAGCATCTAAAATGGGAATGTTTACCTCTACCTTCCTGAATGTTTCCATGATTTCATGTTCTTCTCTTTCTTTCTTTGTGCTAAGAAATCTTGAGGGGAATGGAGGAGGGGTGGTAAACTTTGTTTTGACTTCATTGGGTTTGGAAGTATCCTTCTTTTCATCAGTTTTCCTTTCAACAATGACCTCCTGTTCTTCTTCTGGCATTTTTGGTCCATTGTAGTTCTTTCCGCTTCTCAAGGTGATGGCACAAGTGTTATGCTTGGGGTTAGTCTCTGTTTGTGCGAGAAGCTTTCCTTGAGATTCAATCTTGCCTACTGCGTTAGCGAGTTGAGCCATTTGTTGTTCCAGATTCTTGATACTGGCTTTTGTCTCTTGCTGGAATGTCTGAGTGCTAGTGGCTAAATTTTTGACAATATCTTCTAAATACATTCCATGATTGCCTTGTGGTGGTGGCTGTTGACGGGGTTGGAAATTTTGTTGATTTGAAAATGGTGGTCTGGGTTGATATTGAGGTGGCCTTTGTTGATAACCCATATTAGGAGGATATCCCCAATTCTGATTTCCTCTTGGTTGATCGTATTGTTTAGAACTCTGACTGGGATGTCCGCCAATTGCTTTAGCTTGTTCCATGTCTTCCTGCAACAATGGACACATATCAGTGGGGTCTCCTGTTTGTAGACATATTCCACAAGCTCGAAAGGGTGCTTCAACTCCTTTGTCTTTAGTGAGTATCATGACCGCCTTTGTCAACTCTGCGAGTTGAGTTTCAATGTGAGGAGTGTTTACTTCCTTTACTGCTCGCGGTATATCGGTATACCACTCTTCATCGTGTGTTGAATGTTTGGTGTCTTCCGCTATTGACGTGATCAAAGATCTGATTTGAGTTGGAGTTTTGTCGAGTAAAGCTCCTCCACTAGATGCGTTCAACAAGCGTCTCTCCATTGGCGCTAACCCTTCACAAAAGTATTGGAGTAATTGATGCTCTGAGATACCATGCTGGGGCCATCTGTTGCATAATTTGTTGAATCTTTCCCAGTAAGGGTGTAGAGGTTCTCTTTTTGCTTGTTTTATCCCTATGATTTCTCTACGGAGGATAGATGCTTTTACTTCAGGGAAGTATTTGTCGAGAAACAATTTGGCAAGATCATTCCAGTTTTCTAACGTCCCTGAGGGTAGGTAGTACAACCATTCTTTGGCTGAATCTTTCAAGGCAAAGGGGAATGCCCTAAGCTTGATTTGATCTTCCGTGATCAAATGTGGTTTCATTCCCGAACAAACAACATGGAATTCTTTGAGAAATTTATGAGGGTCTTCATTTTCTACCCCTCAAAAGGTGGGTAACAAGTGAATAAGGCCTTATTTAAGCTCGAAATTTTCCATATCAGGATAAGTGATACAGAGTGGATGTTGGTAACATCATGGGTTGCCCACTGTCGAAGAGTTTGCTCGTCTTGGTTTTCAGCAGCCATTGGTTTAGGACTTTTGTGGGTGGGTGAATGAGATGAAATATAGTTTTGAGAAGTAGGTGTTTGGGGGGTTGTTGATGATTCGGTTTCAGATTCAGTGGATAAAGGTATGTTTGTCCAAATATTTGATGGATGCGTAGAGGTTGAAGGTTTTAATAATTTCTTTTGAAGCTTTGATTGTTTTCTTAACCTTTTCGTAGTTTTTTTTAATTTCAAGATCGATATCGAGTGGTTCACCTGTCCTTAAGGATCTTGGCATAAAAAAAATGTTAATTTTACCGTAATTCCCCGGCAACGGCGCCAATTTGATGGTTGTCGAATCCAACAAATAAATTTATAAATGTGAAACTCACTACGACACACACTATAAGGTTCGTGTCCACGGGGAAAACGGATTAACAAATTTTTTTATTTACAAGAAGAGTTTTTAAACAAGTGGAAGAGGAGGGGGTGTTAAGAAAATGTAAGTGTTAGAGAACAAGTTATTAAATAGCAATAAGTAGTAATGAGAACGGTAATGGATTAACAAGCATAGGAAATGATGCAAGTATTTAAGGTTTTAAAGTATAGTTTCAACACACAGGGCATTCTTCATATTAATTCTGCTTTTAATCATTAATAATTATGAGTGCAATGAGTTTATCATTAAAAAGATTGTATCGATACTAAACGTCACACCGTTCGGACGTTACCCTCAGTAATGTCTAACCAAACGCAGTTCGTTGGTTAAAGCCAACTCGCTACTTTAAGCTCACGGCGTTCGGATCTTTATGTGCGAGTTGCATAATAGTGAAGTATCGATTATCATTAAATATTCACGTCGTTCATAATATTTAATAACATTGGATAATTTCTATAACGATAATGAATTCATAGACAAACACAAAACCGTTATTTGAACCTTTAGTATCAACATTAAAATATAAAATATTTAAAACTTGATGAACGATATTAGTTTATTAATAAAGTGATCAATTTTACTAACAATCCAATTTGAATTCGAGATCACCTCGGATTTGAAGAATAAGAAGTTATACAAACCTAACTAATTAATAATAAACTCGCATAATTATTTCATAAAAAGCATTGAATTAATAATATAGAACGGAGCCCAAATGTTGAAACTAATAAAAGTACTTAGCCTATCATTATGGCTATAAACATAATTAGAATGACTTACAAACTAGAAATGGATGAATACTTTGAACGTTCAGAGAATATTTTGGAGTTCTCGAGAGGCGCTTAAACCTCCCTAATCCTCCTAAGACTCCCTAAACTTATTTAAGACAATTATTGTGGAGAAATTTTCAAGAGAAAACTAAGGAAAAGTGTGTCCCGTTTGCTGAAGCCAGGAGGGCCTATTTATAGTACAAATTTAGGAATCTCCAAAGATTGCAAGAATTGAGAATTGTAGTCATATGCACATGTGGGAAACTATTCTACTCATATTTTATAGATCTTGCTTCCCACCGACGAATTGTAATTCACCAATTTACAAAGTTGAATAGCACATGTGAAGAATATGTTACTACCCACCGTCTGTAGATAATTGCTCCTCTTTTTTTTTCATCTTTCTTTCTTTATTTTATATATATATATATATATATATATAGATATATATATATATATTATTTTTCTTTTCACAATCTTAAATGACCCACATGAATTGAGTTCATAAGATTTTTGCCTTCAACTTTTGACTTGTACGCGCTTTGCCTTCGAGTTTGTTTATGTTATCACTCATTTCTTGATCGGAGCGGTTGCTTCATTCCCGTGTTGCTTTTGTTTCGAATTCAGAACATAAACCTTGGCTATTTGAACCAATTCTTCGTTTAAACCTACAATTCCAAGTTTATCACAATTAAGTATCAATTCGAATGGATTTGTTAACATAAGTGTACGAAACTGAGGATTTTTGACATAAATAATATGTAAAATCTAGCACGTATCAACATCAAAAACCCACATTGGTGCAAGAGAAACATCTAAAACTACCTTTTAACAACAACCGATACAAAAATTGCTTCTATTCTCGAGTAATCGACGCGAAAAACGAAGAAAAGGAGAATGATCAACTGAGTGAAGAAAAACACACAAATAACTGTGATTAAACTGTTGAATCGAAGAGGAAACAGTTGATTGAAGGGTGATTTTCAGTCGGAATGAGAAGGCGAAGGTGGTGGTGTACACGATTTCCACAGAAATCGGTTGGAGTTAGCCGGAAAACGATTTTCTCGGCGAGAAAGGGGCGGCGGTTAGGGTTTTTGGAGGCGGAATCGTAAACATAGAGAGAGAAAAGAGGACGATCGTAAACGGTGAGAGGGAAATGAGAATCGTAAATGGGGTTTTGAGGGTTTTGATGAGAAATTTTTTCATAAAGCTCCCCTCATGTTTTTGAAACATTTCAAATATGTCCAAACCTCATTTAAATGATAACTCACTTGAACAAATGTTAAATTTTGAAATTTTTTGAGAGTTACAAAACTTCCCCTCAGACTCATGTCCCGAGAACCTGATCTTGATCATAAAAAATGAAATTTTAAACAGTCAGAAACTTAGAAAAATATAAGAACACAAAACAAAGATAACCTAATACCGAAATTAAATATATAGTTGCCTTGAAGCTGATGATTTTCATGGATCATACCAGACTTATCTTTGACTGAGGAACCCTTTTCAGCTTCCGTTACTCGACGCTCTAGACGATTGCCAGAATATTTGACCGCATAAACTCACATCCAGTCATTTTGAAGTGCTTGATTATGGTACAAAATTACCGTCATGTTTAATCGTCCCCACACCCAATTGTTCATAGCAAAACCTACCCAACCTCAGAGTTTATTGAGGATTCACAAACCCCCAACTTGAGGAACCATGCAACACCGTTATGACTACCACTTATTTCGTTAATTATTTGTTGGTGATCAGGTCGGCCGCATAAGCACGCAGAGAAGACCAAGCAAAATAATTATTTTATTATCTTTTCTTTTTCTTTTCATTTTTCTTTTTCTTTTTCTTTTCATTTTTTCTTTTTCTTTTCTGAGGTGTTGTCATAGCAGCAGAAACATGGCGTGTGAGAGAGTGAATACTAGGCATAATTACCACTCTCAACCCGTTTTTGCTGGGACTCGGTTTTTTAAACCATGTAAACTAGGATGGGAAACTAAACATATATAGAATTTAAGTTTACTGCACTTACCTAGATGATCATAGTGTTTGGTTGAGCTTACCGACACATCATCTTTGAGCAGTCTTTCACTTCTGCTTTACACGTGTCAGTCTTCGATTGTCTTGGACATTTATATCACTTCCTACCAACTCAAGACAAACACAAAAGACTTCATAAAAACCTCAAACAGATTTTCAGATTTTCTAAAACAATAACATTTCTTCCCCTGTTTTTATGAGGCTTTTGAGACATAAACACCCTTTTTTTTAAAAAAAAAATTAATTGAATAAACCACAAGTAGTTGACAATAATACCAAAACAAAATAAAAAAAAAACAAAACTATGTACAAACACTTTTGATCAGATCATTCCTCGAAGGCAATCATCCTTAGGCCTTCAACACACATTTCATAATTTTGACGAGGAAGGGGTTTTGTGAAAAGGTCAGAGACATTTTGATCGGAGTTTACCTTTTTGAGCTGAATCAACTTCCTATCATAGCTATCACGAATATAATGTACCTTGATATCTATGTGCTATGTTTCGGAATGTTGAACAGGATTCTTAACAATTTGCAGAGCAACAGCATTATCACAAATAATTGGAGTATTAAGGAATTCCATACCGTAGTCAGTGAGCTGATTCTGAATCCATACTACCTGCGAGCATCCAGCTGAAGCTGCCACATATTCAGCTTCTATAGTTGACTTGGAAACGGTATGCTGCTTCTTGCTCTGCCATGAAATGAGTCTGCCTCCCAAATATTGACACCCACCAGTTGTAGATTTCCTGTCAAGATCACTACATCCATAATCACTGTCAGTAAATGCAAATAATTGGAAATCAGTATTCTTAGGATACCAAAGCCCAAGCCGAGGCCTGCCCTTTAGATACCTAAAGATGCGTTTAACAGCAACTAACTGAGGGAGTTTTGGATTAGCCTGGTAACGTGCACACACGCACACTGCATGCATGATATTTGGCCTGCTTGCTGTCAAATACATGAGTGATCCAATCATTGAACGATACATGAATTCACTCACTGATTCCCCATCTGTATCTGCTGTCAGTAGAGGCCGAGATGCCATGGGAGTGGAGATGGGCTTGGAGTCCTGCATCTTGTACTTTTCCAGAATCTCATTCACATATTTAGCTTGATGAATGAGAATTCCAGATTCATCTTCTTTAACTTGTAATGCCAGGAAAAAGTTCATCTCCCCTTGATCACTCATCTCAAATTTCATTCTCATGATATCCTCAAATTTGGTGCATAATTCTTCATTCGTTAACCCGTAGATGATGTCATCCACATAAACTTGCACCATAATGATATCATCTTTTACCTTCTTTCTGAACAAGGTTTGATCAACCACTCCCCTTGTATAACCATTCTCCACCAAATGCTTTGATAGAGTCTCATACCATGTGCGTGGAGCTTGATACAAACCATATAGAGCTTTATCCAGAAGATACACGTGATCTGGATGTTCCTCATCCACAAACCCTGGCGGTTGAGCCACATAGACCTCTTCATTCATTTCAGCATAAAGAAAAGTTGTCTTCACATCCATCTGATGCATTGTGAAGTTGAGATATGTTGCTACAACAAGGAATATCTGAATTGCTTCCAATCTGGCCACTGGTGCATACACCTCATCATAATCAATCTCGTAAACCTGTCTGTGACCTTGAACAATCAACCTGGCTTTGTTCCTCACAATTACACCTGTATCATCGTTCTTGTTCTTATACAACCATCTTGTGGGTATAACTTTCTTATTTTCAGGCCTTTTCACTAGATGCCACACTCCCAATTTTGAAAATTGATTCAATTCATCGTGCATAGCCTCCATCCAACTCGGATCTTTAAGTGCCACCATCACATTTGGAGGCTCTATCTGGGAGATAAAACATGAGTACATGCAGAAGTTGATGTGACCAATGCGGCTTCTAGTTGTTAAACCTGCTGACATTGGTCCGACCACATTGCTGAGAGGATGATCTCTGTTGATTCTTGTGGCTTGAACATCTGGTACTGAAACAGAGACATGTAGGTTAGTATCATTAATATTATCATTCATACCTTTGGTTTCTGACTCCTTCTGATCATCATGAGTTCCTGAAGATTCTGGAACATCCACATTATCATCCTTAGGAGCTGCTGCTGATACATTGTCACTAACATTTTCCACAGATGGCCTTACTTCAGGAGCTAGAGTAATAATGTCTTCTTCTTCTCCCATACTAGGAAACATATTTGAGAAATTGAAACCTTCAAACAATGACCCATAATCAAAGATCCAGTCTGGCCCATTTCCAGCATCAGTAGGATTGTCTTCCAACCAGTCAACATTGAATGCCTCAATTATCACTTTGGTGGTTTTGTTGTAGACTCGCTAAGCACTATTTGCAGAGTACCCAACAAAGTAGCATTCATCAGCCTTTGCTTCGAACTTACCCGCATCAGATTGAATTAAAACTGTGCAAGGACACCCGAATGTCTTAAAGTACCCCACCTTTGGTTTTTCTCCATAAATAATCTCATAAGACGTCTTCTCATGCCGCTTGTTCAAAAGTACTCGATTTTGCACATAACAAGCAGTGTTGAGTGTTGACTGCTTCGGCCCAATAGAAAATTGGGAATCTTGCTTCACACAGCATAGTTCTTGCAGCTTCAATGAGTGTTCTGTTTCTTCTTTCAGCAACACCATTCTGTTGAGGTGTGTACGGTGCACTGCATTGCCTTTCTATACCTTTCTCTCCATAGAACATATTCAATTCAGCATTCTTAAACTCTGTTCCGTTGTCTGATCGTATTGCCTTCACTTTCTTGCTCATCTGATTCTCTATGAGAGTAACAAACTGTTTCACCAGTAATGGAGTTTCATGCTTGTTTGACAAAAAGAAAACCCAAGTAAACCGAGAGAAGTCATCCACTATCACCATACAATATGAGAACTTGCTGATACTTTGTACTTGCGTTGGGCTAAAGAGATCCATATGAAGTAGTTGCAACACTGACAAAATAGAGTTTGTCATTTTAGAACGATGTGGTAACTTGTGCTGCTTCCCCTTAGCACATGCAACACACTTCTCAACTGATGTGAAGTCCTTGATAGGAAGATTTCTAACATGCTCTCCTTTTGCCAGTTTGGTCAGATTCTTCATGTTGGCATGTCCCAGACGACGATGCCATAACAATGCCAGATTTTCATTCTTCTTAGAAATAAGACAGGCCACATCAGATGGCGGAGGATTACCTATGTTAAGAAGATAAGAATTTCCTCGTCTTGGTGTACACATCAAGACACACTCATCAGGAATCTTGACTCCAGGCTTGAGAATAATACATTCCTTGAGATTGAACAAAACCGAATATTCTCTGTCACAAATCTGCGAAACACTGAGCAGACTATGTGACAACTCCTCCACATAATGCACATCATAGAACGTCAAACTGCCATTCTTCATCACACCTTTCTTGTTGATCTTGCCACCTACTCCACCAGCAAACGAAACACCTCCTCCATTGAAATCTTGAACCTCTTCCAAAAGTGATAAGTCTCCGGTCATATGTCGGGAGCAACCACTATCAACGTACCAGAGATTGTTGACAGTTCTTCTTGGTTGTCCCTACATGAATCAAATATCAGTTAGATTTGGGTACCCAGGCCATAACAGATCTGGGCACACCCTTGGAGTCAATGTAGTTGACTAATTTAAGGGACATTCCTGATTTTGATTCAGTTACACTCAAACTTTGAGTGTTGAATTTTGGTTTCCAAAAAGTGTGTTTCTGTGGTTTTGACACATTGGTTGAATTCTTTACAGTTGCAAGTTTCTTCTGTGGAGATGTGACCTTTTTACCTGCATGTTCCTTGACAGGTGTCCACTCAAGTTTCAATTTTGTTTGAGCAACTTGTTTTGTTTGAAAAACATCTTTTGATTTAGAAACCTGTTTCTTAACCTTTGTTTTACCTTTAGGTTGAGAAATCCTTTTTGTTTTAGGTACCTGTTTTTCAACAAGTTCAGGTTTCATCTTATCTTTTCTTTGGTAAACTCCTTTAGGTTTGTAAGTTGGTTTTAGAGTTTTGGCCACATTCCATTTTTCATCAACAGGCTTTGTCACTGGAGTTTTAGTGTTTAAAACTTTAGATTGTTGTGTCTTCATTGGTTTTGAACTCTGCTTCCCCTGAGACAAAGCTTGTTGTTTCTGATTTTTATTTCCACCTGTCATCATTTTCTGTAACATAATAGTCCGTGGGTTTTGCGGATAGTATGGTTGATAAGGTCTATTTAAACAATTTGCAGCAAAATGCCCTGGTTTTCCACACTGAAAACAATTCATAAGTCTAGGCCCATTCACATGACTACAAACATACGAACGTCTTGGGTATGATGACTTCCATTCAGGCTTATCATCCCATCTGTGTATGAAATGTTTTGTAACTTTTTCAGGTTGCGTGATTAAACAAACTGTTCTGATTTTCATTTGTTTGTTCTATTAAAAGTAGACACAACTTGGGGATAAGGAACAAATTCCTTGGGTTTAGACTCACGACCAGCTTTAGTATTGGGCACACGAATTTTAAAACCATTAACAACTTCATTGAATTAGAAACATGTTTTGAAGACATAGACAACATCAATTGTTTTGACTTGGACGCATTAAGTTCAGACACAGATGCCAAAACATCGTCCTTAGGTAAATCAGAAATTAAACTACTAGACTCATGACACTCTTTGACTTTCAAGCATTCGGCATCCTTCCGAGAAACATCTTTGATCCTTACTTCATCTGCACATGAAACAAAAATGTCAAAAGAACTAACATTATCGTTTAATGATTCATGGGATGGACCCGGTTCACAAGTGAATGTCACCGATTTACTCTGATTACCCAAACCATAGGTCATATGTTTCTCATTTTCTAACTCCTCTTCTGTCATGGGTTTCACACCAATCAAAACACTATCTATGGGAGGTCCTGCTTCATGCATTTCTGATTTAGATCTATCTACCTGATCCTCCTCATAGATCATACCTATTATATCTCTAGACATAGGTTGGGGAACACTATTCTTATTTTTTTCAGAAAAGCTAATTCCTATTCCTCCTTTATCCTTACCAAATCGAACATCAGTTAGGCAGGTGGACAAAGCCTTACCAGCTTCGAGCATTCTTTTGTTTCTCATTGGATTCACATTTATTTTCACTTGCAACTCATTGTTCTGATGTTTAGGTTCATCTACCTGCTTCCTAAGCTCAACTATTTCTAACTTAGCATTGTCATACAGGACAGACTTCTGAGAGGCAAGGGTTTGGTATTTCTCTATATCTAGTTTCTGGGCTTTGACTTTCTCCTCACTCTTTTCCCATCTACCCTTAAACGAACTTCTAGAACATTGCATATCAAATAATTATATCTCACTATTCTTCCAAAGTTGTCTAATGCCAGGAATTAAATGTGCACAAGTGGGATTAGTACATACCTTTGTGTTGTCGACTTCGGCTGCAAATGCCTCCTTGTCTTCAACCAATTTCTCCTTCTCATCTCCTGACTTCTCCTCAGTGACCACAAAAGCATGCTCCTCATCAGACTCATTCTCCATCTTAGCAATCATAGCACGAGTTAGACTGAGTTCCTTTATCTGCAAAGCCCATTGATATTCCCCACAATCCTGCACAACCAAAGCCTTTGTCTCTGCCTTTCTCTTACCATCTCCAGCTTTCTTCTCTTCTGGTTTCTCCTTTTTTGGCTTGGTGCATTCCCTTGAAAAAAGCATGTACTCATCACAGTTGAAGCATCTGAGCTTGCTCTTATCAAAACCCATTCTTATCATATCCTGATCCTTCCACACATTCCTTCCAGTTGTTGCATAAACTTCTTGGCGCGGAAAACTGCCATTGCCATTTTCCAGGAAACATCAAGCATTTCCACATCTTCAGGATTAATCCGGTTCAGTTCACCTGACAACATCTCAGCAGGCACCAATGTTCCAGCCATAAGGGCATGATAACTATTCATAAATCCCATTCCAAGTGCAAAGTTGGGATCATTTGTGGCATTTGCCTCATCAGGGTTGACCGTTCCACTAGAATTTGCTTGATATCGAGCCACAAATGCAGTTGAATTTGTGTTTGAACTCGAATCATTTGCAGAAGAACTTCCAGCCTGTTTTGGTCCTTGATGTGTTCAGAACTACACTAAAAACTACTATAAAAACCTAGACCAAACTAGACCTAGACACACCTAATATTATCGAAACTACCTAAACTAAACCGAACCCTAAGGCAAGTGTACCTGTCGGAATATAGTAAAGCTAAGGCAAGACCGGGGAATATCGAACCCTAGAGACACTCTATAGACAATACTAACTTAGACCTAACAAAAATGGAAATACTGAGTAATTGAATTTGGGGTTTTTAGTTTTAGGAATTAAATTAACTAACTTAACTAACATTAACTAACAGACGAAAGCAGGAAAACCTTGGGAAAATCCGAATAGAGAAAAGTATCACCTAGACCTGAAATCCTACTTAATACCTACAACCTCACTCAGTTTCGATCGATCTGATGGTGACTAGTTCACCTTTTAAGTCCTTCCTAGTTAACACTTCTAACGCCCGAACAGGAGTTCACCTTTTGAGTACGTCCTACCTCAACTAAACCTAACCACCCTTCGAACCCAGTCTCAGGCACCCTAGGCTAGCAGGAGCTACCAATAACTACCATGAATGACACGGAATAACAAGTTGACCAATTTCCTAGGACACTTCCTTTTGAGACAATGTAACCCTAGTTCTTTAACCAACCCAATTACCCGACAATTCTTTACCTTTTGAGTCTCAGAAAAAGCAGCACATTGCAAACAAATTATCAATCAACTGCAATAGTCCAAGAAAACCCTAAACTATTCTATCGCAATTAACCCTAAAGTCAACTACTTTAGATAATCTACCTAAACCCAAAGACATTCGCAGGTAAATCATGCATCAATAATCAATAAACAACCTGCTCATAACACACACAAGCATCAACCATGGCAATTACTGGAATTTAATAGAAGTGTAACATCAATCAATCAAACAAAACTGAGTAAAATTGCAAATACTAAATAGTCATTCAATTAGGTCTAGGCATTACAATCAACTTAGCCTAGCCTCATGTTCAAGTCCTAGAAAACAAATAAAAATCATAACTTTGACAGAAAACATATGGGTTCAACGGAAAGAAACACGAAACCCGAATGTTGAATTGTGATGAACTTGTGGTCCTCGGATGTTTCCTCTCGATCCCAGCCTTCCTCTTGCTCAGAAAATCATCTCAAAAATCGCCCAGAGTCGGCTGCAAGTCGTGATCTCTCGAAAATAAACCCTTAAGACGAATTTATATCGATTAAGCAATCTTTCCGGATTTTTGGACAGCAAGCGTATCGCTTGCTAATGGGATTCTTCCAGGCGATACGCCTGGAGCTTGTTAAACAACAATTTAGTCGGGACTCGCCACCTTTGACTTTTGTTGACCCTCACTTGTACGCGTATAGCTTACGGACTACTCTCCCCCAGGCGATACGCCTGGGGCTTGATTCTTAGCCCTTCTCATTTGTCTTCTTGTCAAATCTTGTCTGCTTCTCTTGCGGCCTCGGGAATTCATCAAACTCCTGCAAAACTCATAAAAACATAAATAAAAGACTCAAAGACCCAAACTTTACTAAAAACAACTAAAAAAAATGCAAACCGACTCAAATTGACTCAAATACATAAATAAAAGACCTCGGAAATGGGATGTGTTTGCAACACATCAAACATCCCCACACTGACTTCTTTTTTCGTCCTCGAAAAATACTGCAATGGAATCATAACCAGGAAACTGACTTCTAAGTATTTAACATTTAACTTTATCAATCCACCCTACTATTCCACAATCCATAACATAATAACACACTAACTACAATTGCTGATATTTCGATCCGATTAAGCCCAACCACCGACCTTTTGTTTCGCCCCCATGTGTTTATGAAATTACCGAATATAAGCTCAGTCTACTTATGGGTCCCACTAAAGAAAGCTCAAGTTCAACCTACTACCGAATCATATTCAGTCAAAGCAAAGGTTAATAATGATTTAAGTGTTAGATCTTCTCCACACCCCTTAAACCAGATACTAGGATGTCCAAATAATAGATAATTTATGGAATGAACACTTTTGAGCATTTATTCTCTATTCTACCATATTTTTTTTCTTTTTTTTTTAATTGGTCACTTTTACCTAAAATTACCAACGGACATCATAAGAGGCATTCTTTTCGAGATGCTATCCCTAAAATCATACGTGAGTATTTTGCCCGCGAGATCCAGAACATCATCAGAGGCACGCTGCTGCAGGATACCATCCTTAGTTCGTACATGAGTATTTTGTCCCTTCACTCTAATTGCATTAACCAAATTATTACCTACTATGCTCATTGGACTATTCTAAGGACATAGGAGTATCTAGCCTAAAGCGGTCTCTTTCCTCCTAATCATCAAGTTCAGCATTCCTATCACTCCTAAAATGGGAACCCACTAACAGAGTGATTAACATATTTATAAAACAATAAACACACAGGCTATTTAAGCTACTCCTAAATCAGCTGGGCCTACCGACACATCATAGTCTAGTTATGCTTTCTGTTCTCACCATTCTTTACCACTTTACCCAATTATTCATTCTTTGACTTTTAGTCGTTGTTTTAACAATTAAGCGCAAAATTAGAAAACCAATTCCCAGTTTTATCTATCATCTTCCATTATGTTGCAGCAAAAATCTTGGACATTTTTTTGAACAATTTTTCAATTTTTTTTTAAAGACACACTAAAAAAATAAACAGACTCAAGACACAAGTCTCCCATCCCCACACTTGAATCACACATTGCCCTCAATGTGGAATGGAAATAAAAATAAAACAGAAATAAAAATAAGTACATGAAAAATAAAAATAAAAATAAACTGGAACGGACTCCCCTGATTATTGATTTAGATGAAAAACAGGCGAGCTCGTAACCACATGTCCTCCATTGAAGTGTACGAATCCTTATGCGCAAATATCACCGGCCCTGTAAACTGACACAACCACAAACAAACACTCGACCAAAAACAAAAATTAATCACGAAAAATAAAAATAAATAAGAATGAAAAGAAAAATAAAACAAGTTAAAACGTGTCACCTGAAACTCCAGAGACTCAGAACAAGGACCACAACCGAGCCGGAATAAATTCGGTAACCAGAAAAAATAAAAATTCAAAATTCAAAAATTTTCTAGATTTACCTCCTCTAGGCGTATCGCCTACATCACTGGTAGTCCCAGGCGATATGCCTAGGACTTCAACATAACCGGCCCGCCTAAAGGTTCCACGCGTATCGCCTACTCCATACCTACCTCCAAGTGATACGCGTTGAATGACATTTCCAGGGAAACTTTGGAATTTGACCCCAAAATTTTTCTATCTCTTTTGCTCTCCACTCAGCCTATAGTCGAAATATCCAGCTAAAACCTGCACATCTGACCTGCACAACTCACCTTGTCCACATCTTGAATCTCCCGAATCGCCTGTAACCACTGAAAAGCACAAAACCACAAGACGCAAAAACACGAAAACCAAAAATTACAGAAATTAAAAACCACAATTACAAAATATACAACCCGGGCACTTATTCCTTTCAGCTCAAAACATAAAAATCACCTCCAAAACCATCCGGAGGCTTCGATTTCACATCCTTAACCACAAAACTACCGGTTTTCACCCGGTTCTCATCCTGCCAACTACCAACCAACCTACTAGCTAACCAACTATCAATAGCCACTAAACACCACATCTTTTTAACCTTCCAATGTTTAAATCGACCCGGAAGAAATCTAATCTTGCCTAGAAAACTCAATGTCGGGTCAATTTCACTAATAACCACATGTAACCTCCCCACACTTGGCCTAAACTCTATCTCATCATGCAAAATACCTAAATCACCAAGTGTGGCCTTTCTAACCACCATTTCAACTACCGAATCACCATCCACACTCACCAACTCCCCGGGTTCTCCTAACAGGTCAC
Source organism: Deinandra increscens subsp. villosa (assembly GCA_039602395.1). Lineage (NCBI taxonomy): Eukaryota > Viridiplantae > Streptophyta > Magnoliopsida > Asterales > Asteraceae > Deinandra > Deinandra increscens. The sequence goes on along the minus strand of JBCNJP010000017.1, from coordinate 76,941,368 downwards.
TCAACACCTCATCAACTACCATGTCAACCACTCCTTCACTCTCTACCTCACCGGGTTCCACTAATGGGTCAAAAGTCTCATTCTTATCCACTAATTCAACCAACCCCCCGGTGTTCTCCTCACACTCATCCTCCTTAATCTCTTCATCCTCTAACCAATTACCTACCACCACCAAGTCTATGAAGGACATGAATGTACCTAGTAGGCATAGCGATTTGGTTCCACTATCCTCTTGTCTACCCACCTTAAACATAACACTCTCATTCTCGACCCTTAAAGTTATGGTACCCTCAAAAACATCCACTAGAGCACGGGCAGTCCTAAGAAAAGGCCTACCTAGAATCAAAGGGCAACTAGGGTCATAATCACTATCAACCACCACAAAATCTATAGGGAAGAAAAACTTATCAACTTTCACAAGAACATTTTCCACTATACCCTTGGGTCTCACTACAGATTTGTCAGCTAAAGATATGTTCATGCAAGTAGGTGCTAACTCTCCTAATCCTAGATGCTGAAAAACAGATAAAGGCATGATATTTATAGAAGCACCTAGATCGGCTAAAGCATAAGTAACAGAAGAACTACCAAAAATGCAAGGAATTGTAAAAATCCCCGGATCATTAAGTTTCTTGGGTAATTTATTCTGAAAAACAGCTGAACAGTTAGCATCAAGAGTAACATCAGATAAAGCTTCAAGTTTCTTTTTACTACTTAACATATCTTTCAAAAATTTTGCATACTTAGGCATTTTAGTTAGAACTTCAGTAAAAGGTAAAGTGATCCTAAGTTGCCTAAGAATATCAAGAAACTGACCATACTCGCGCGCATTCTTCTATTGGATTAATCGTTCCGGATAGGGCACGTGCTTCAGGTCATCCGCAGTAATCGGTTTCGGCGCGAATCTCACTCTCTTCATCGCCTTCGCCTCCTCCCACTTCAATGGCTTCTCTCCAATCGGTGGCTTCTCTTTCACTCCTTCAACCTCGACATTTGGTGCGGTACTTGTTGGCGTCACGCTCACGTGCACCCTCCCGTCAGGCGTCTCTAACTCGATCTCCTCATCGACCGGCTCCTCCTCCACTACCGCCGGTGATGGTCTCTCTAAAACTCTCCCGCTCCTAGTAGTAATGGCATTGACATTTGCGTTGGGGTTTTTGTACGTACTACCTGAAAACTGACCCCCACGGGAATTGAGTTCCTTCAGTTGCTTCAGGATGTCACCCACCGACCGCTGTAAATCCAGGACAAAGCTTGTTGATTTCGTAGTAGCGTGTCATGCTCTGCCAGCTTCTTCTGTGTCCCCTCATCTCTCGCCACTATCTGCTGCAGGATATGGGTCTGGTTAGCAATAAGCTCCCTAATCTCCTTAAAAGCAGGACCATCATCTCCTCCACCATATTTATTCCTCGGTGGAAAACCAAGTTGGTTTCCTCCCTCTCGCCATCCTGAATTCTGGCCACTCCTCCACCCAGACTGGAAAGAATTACCGAACTGGTTTCGGTTTCCAATATAATCGACCTGCTCAGCGGGAGCGAGCGGGCAGTCTCGGGTGTCATGAGTGCCTCTACACAGCTCACATTTGGCTTTGATATGGAGTTTGATTTCTTCTAAAGCCTTATAGATATTCTCTAACTCCTTAGGCTTCAAGGTATCTGAGCCAATGTGATGAACACCCCGAGTAGATGTAGAAGGTACGAGTGATCTAGTCGGGGCCAAGGTGGCTCTCCGATCTCCGGGTGTCTGCTGTTTAGCAAGTGCAAAGCTCTCAAAAAGTGATTTACATTCATCCACAGTGAGATTTTCCATCATGTGACCTCCAGCCAAAATATTGAACTCCTTCTGAACAGAATAAGGAAGTCCATTGTAGAACTTTTCGATAATAGCCCATTCCGTCAACCCGTGTTGCGGACATTTGCTCAGAAGGGTATTGAATCTTTCATACGAGACCGAATAAGGCTCATCGGGGTCCATCCGAAAGGAGTGGATTTCCTCCCGAGTACGTGCAGCCTTTCCTGGAGGATGATACTTCTTTAGGAATTTCGATGTCAGATCGTCCCAGGTGGCGATCGAATTAGGCGGAAGCGTCTCGAGCCACTCGGCGGCTCGAGACATAAGGGAAAATGGAAACAAACGTAGGTAGATAGTATCGTTTGCGACTCCCGTGAGTCCGAACGTATTATAGATTTGGATAAAGAGCGAGATATGCATCGGAGCATCTTTGTCCTCACGTCCATGGAACTGAATCGAGTGTGTAAGAGCATTAATGACGTGAGACGGAACTTGCCAATTTGCGGTATTGGCAATGTCGGGTTGGGCGATAGCAAACCGAGCATCGTTAACTCCGGCGCTGGCTTGCTCGTGGACGGTGCGACGTGCCGCCATGGATGAAAGGTCGGGAAATGGAATGGGTTTGGTGTCGCGTGCGATTTGTGTGGAAGTAGAAGGTTTGAAATGAGTGGTGGAAATGATGAACGCCTCGAGCTCCGTGAAAAGAAGGCGGAACTATTCACGAATGTCCGCGTCGGGATCAGAAAGTGGTGAAAGCTCAGGTGGACCTCGTGAACGAGTGTGTGGCATAAAAAACGGGGAAAAGACTCAAATAAAAATTAGAAAAATTAAACCTAGAATTCTAGACTCAAAAAACGGAAATCCTAAGACTCTAGACACAGAAAAACCTAAAAGACTCAAAATTTCCTAACAACGACCTAAGTTAATCTTGCTATTGCCAAGTGTCCCCGGAAACGGCGCCAAAAACTTGATGTGTTCGGAACTACAATAAAAACTACTATAAAAACCTAGACCTAAACTGGACCTAGACACACCTAATTTTACCGAAACTACCTAAACTAAACTGAACCCTAAGGAAAGTGTACCTGTCGGATTATAGTAAAGTTAAGGCAAGACCGGGGAATATCGAACCCTAGAGACACTCTATAGACAAAACTAACTTAGACCTAACAAAAATGGAAATACTGAGTAATTGAATTTGGGGTTTTTGGTTTTAGGAATTAAATTAACTAACTTAACTAACATTAACTAACAGACGAAAGCAGGAAAACCTTAGGAAAATCCGAATAGAGAAAAGTATCACCTAGACCTGAAATCCTACTTAATACCTACAACCTCACTCAGTTTCGATCGATCTGATGGTGACTAGTTCACCTTTTAAGTCCTTCCTAGTTAACACTTCTAACGCCCGAACAGGAGTTCACCTTTTGAGTACGTCCTACCTCAACTAAACCTAACCACCCTCGAACCAAGTCTCAGGCACCCTAGGCTAGCAGGAGCTACCAGTAACTACCATGAATGACACGAAATAACAAGTTGACCAATTTCCTAGGACACTTCCTTTTGAAACAATGTAACCCTAGTTCTTTAACCAACCCAATTACCCGACAATTCTTTACCTTTTGAGTCTCAGAAAAAGCAGCACATTGCAAACAAATTATCAATCAACTGCAATAGTCCAAGAAAACCCTAAACTATTCTATCGCAATTAACCCTAAAGTCAACTACTTTAGATAATCTACCTAAACCGAAAGACATTCGCGGGTAAATCATGCATCAATAATCAATAAACAACCTGCTCATAACACACACAAGCATCAACCATGGCAATTACTGGAATTTAATAGAAGTGTAACATCAATCAATCAAACAAAACTGAGTAAAATTGCAAATACTAAATAGTCATTCAATTAGGTCTAGGCAATACAAATCAACTTAGCCTAGCCTCATGTTCAAGTCCTAGAAAACAAATAAAAATCATAACTTTGACAGATGACATATGGGTTCAACTAAATTCAAGACAAGGAACGGAAAGAAACACGAAACCCGAATGTTGAATTGTGATGAACTTGTGGTCCTCGGATGTTTCCTCTCGATCCCAGCCTTCCTCTTGCTCAGAAATTCATCCCAAAAATCGCCCAAAGTCGGCTGCAAGTCGTGATCTCTCGAAAATAAACCCTAAAGACGAATTTATATCGATTAAGCAATCTTTCCGGATTTTTAGACAGCAAGCGTATCGCTTGCTAATGGGATTCTTCCAGGCGATATGCCTGGAGCTTGTTAAACGACAATTTAGTCGGGACTCGCCGCCTTTGACTTTTGTTGACCCTCACTTGTACGCGTATAGCTTACGGACTACTCTCCCCCAGGCGATACGCCTAGGGCTTGATTCTCAGCCCTTCTTATTTGTCATCTTGTCTGCTTCTCTTGCGACCTCGGGAATTCATCAAACTCCTGCAAAACTCATAGAAACATAAATAAAAGACTCAAAGTCCCAAACTTTACTAAAAACAACTAAAAAAATGCAAACCGACTCAAACTGACTCAAATACATAAATAAAAGACCTCGGAAATGGGATGTGTTTGCAACACATCAGTCCTACTTCTTCAGATAGAAGTGCCTGATTCAGTTTTCCCGCCATGCTAAGTGAACTTAGATGATTCAGCTCTCTCTGTTTATCATCAATCATCTTTGAATTCAGTTTGTTAATTAGCTCATCAACAGTTAATTCATCCAGCTTGTTGTTGTCTTTGATTATTGAAATGTTGGTATTCCAAGACATGGTCAAACTGTTCAAGAGTTTCAGATTTTTATCCTCCAGTCCAGGTTCAACGTCGTAGCTTGACATTTTAGTAATTAAGGACACAAATCCTTGAACTTGAGCTTCAAAGGACTCTCCTTGAATATGATTGAACAAATTGAACTTCTGCTTCAGCATATGTTTGCGGCTTGCCTTGATATCGGGATTTCCTTCATATGCCACCACCTGAGCATCCCAGAGTTTCTTTGCAGTCTTGTATTTCTTAAACCCTTGAGCAATCTCAGGATTCAATGCCATTGTCATAATAGCATATGCTCTCTCGTCCTTGTTACATTTTTTCCAATCATCATCCGAGTATTCTGCTTTAGTTTTCACCACTCCAACTTTTCCCGCTTCAGTGTGAGTAAGAATGAATGGTCCATTGACAACTGATCTCCAAAGTTTCAAATCAACACTTTTCAAATGATTTTGAAATCTGTATTTCCATTCAAGGAAGTTGTCAGCAGATGTAAGTCTGGGAGGACGGGTAGTCGATCCAATCTCAAAGTCCAGTTTTTGGTACATGCTAGGTTCAAAATCCATGACGAAAGCTTAGAAAAAAAACTCAAGAAAATGAAGTTTAAATGTGTTTCCGATCGTAAACTACAGTTTACGATTATGACAGGCTGGCCGATCGTAAACACAGTCGCAAACACCTCCGGGTCGTAAACTCGGTCGTGAACTCAGTTCCATTCGTAATCGCAGTCGTAAACGAGGTCGTAAACTCTTAAAGATCCAATCTTTAAGTTGTAAACTCCTTTTTATCAATCGTAAACGTCCAAAGTTCGAGTCTTGAAGTCGTAAACTCGAAATTCCAGGTCGTAACCACAAAACTGATGAAGAACACCGATCGTAAACACCAAGAACAGCCCAGAAAACTCAGAAAAACCTCCACTTTTTCAGCCAAACACTCGAATCTAATATCGTGGAACCTCGAATCAGATGATTCTTAGCTCTGATACCAATTGTTGGTCCCGAAACAACAATCGTTCACGATATCTTTATCACAAACAAGTGCGGAAACCTTGTTTGTGACTGATTCGACAAGAAGATGATGAAATAGACTTGATATGAGATGAAGAACAAAGCAACACTGTTGGTCCAGAAACAACAACCGTTCACGATATTATCTAGTCTAAACGTGCAGAATCCGTTTAGATTAGTGATTCAAGAAAGAGATGAGAAGAAAACTAAGAATACGATGAACATAAACGATAAAAACCTGATATTGCACACAAGATGAACTTGTCGGGTACAACTCAGAAATCGTAAACAAGATTCTCTCAAGTTTACGATCGTGAACACCACTTGGCTACTCCTAGAATCGTAATCAGCAACCTCCATGATGGTGAACTCATGGGGTTTATATAGCCACCCCATGAGTTTACAATTGGGCCCTTAAACCCTAATGGTAAACCCAATCTTAAACCCCAAGCCCAATAGTAAACCCAAATAAACTAGTCTACTAAACTAAATAAACCCTCTAAGCCTAGCCTAAACTATTTGATATTACAAGCCTCATAATCTAGCCTCAACAATCTTCCCCTAGGCTTGTGATATTAAATGTCTTTGATCTTTGAAAATCTTCTTCTTGACTAGCTTGCATAGATGTTGATGAAGATTCTTTCCGTAGAAATCTTAAATGGGTTTCATGACGGGCACTTAGGACTTCCTCTTGATCAGCATCAGCTCGAACTTCTTGAAAATGAACAAGTTAATGAGATGGAGGACTCTCATTAACTTGCTTCTTTTGAAAGAACTGGTTCTTGCTGAATCTTCGGTAACTGTCTTGAATCTCCAAAAAATAGAGGGTAAAATTTTGAAAACCCCTAACTGTGAAGAACTTGATTGTTGATCTTGGATCTTCATGATCTCTGACTGCTCTCTGTATCATTTTCTTTATCAAAGATTGACTTGAAATCTTCAGCTTCCCCTAAACATGTGAACATCTTCTTTGAAGCTCTTTGATGCTTTTGAAAACTTGTAAAGACACCAACAACTTCCCATGAACAGTTGCTTTTCTAGATGGAAGTCTTGTCCGGCTGGTTCTTTAACTTTGAGCAGCAGCAGCATCAGCAGTATATTTCTATCATCAACCTGTCTGACACTCATTTGAAAAAAAATACTCCACCAGAAATTTGATGACTGGTCTTTGGGTTAGAAGGTAATTATCATCTGTTTAGTTGATTCAAATTAACATTATTTTAACCGAAAACCCTAATATAGATTATGGGTTTTCTATAAAACTTCCCCTGAACCCAAGACCTCTAAAGACTTCCCCTTAGCTGATAACTTCCCCTCAGCTAAGGACTTCCCCTGAGATAATACATATTGTCTTCGAGTTCCCTTCAGATACTATGTATTATGGAAGTCTTTTCATTAGATAATAAGTATCATCCTCGAGTTCCCTTCGGATAATACTTATTATCCCATCTCCTTCCCCTAAAAATTTGTCAAGATCTGCAGGGGGCATACTGTCATGCATCAAAACCCATGAAAACACATTTTGACTTCACAAATTAACCTGGCCAAGACGTAATCACAACCAAAAAGAACTTAAAGACTCACACACGAAAGATAAAAATAAACAAATACTTACCAATATCAAACATGAGAAAGTTTACAAGGGATCAAACCGTATGAATCTGACTGAGGAACCCTTTTCAGCTTCAGTTACTCGACTAGTCTAGGTGATTGCTAGTATGTTTGTCCGCTTTAAAATCAGACCTGTTCAAACCCAACCAAATGCATCATGCTTAAAAGATTACTAATTACCAGCATGTTTAATCGTCCCCACACCTAATTGTACATAGCAAAACCTACCCAACCTCAGAGTTTATTGAGGATTCACAAACCCCCCAACTTGAGGAACCATGCAACACCGTTATGACTACCACTTATTTCATTAATCATCAGTCGGTGATCAGGTCGGCCGAATAAGCACGCAAAGAAGACCAAACTGAATGATTATTTTTCATTTTCATTTTCTTTTTCTTTTTATTTTTCTTCTTCTTTTCTTTTTCACTTCTTTTTCATTTCTTTTTCATTTCTTTTTATTATGTGGTGTAGTCATAACAGCATAAACATGGCGTGTGAGAGAGTGAATACTAGGCATAATTACCACTCTCAACCCGTTTATGCTGGGACTCAGTTTTTTAAACCATGCAAACTGAGATGGGAAACTAAACATATATATATATATATATATATATATATATATATATATATATATATATATATATATTTAGTTCATTGCACTTACATTGGTGGTCATAAGATTAGGTCGAGCCTACCGAGCATATCACCGTGGAGCTTGCTTTTCACTTCCACTTTACACGTGTCAGTCATCTCCAATCCGGACATATTTAACTTCCCCTACCTATCTCAGAAACAAACACAAGCAATTAAAAATTGAAAAGCACACTATTTTTTAGGGGTCAACTTTTTCTTCATCTTTACATTTCTTCCCCTTGCTTTTTGATTTTTAATGTCACAACTTTTGTGAACATCATTATTATATTTTTTTATTTTTTTATTTTTTTTTTTAATTTTTTTTAAACACGAACACATAAGCAAAGCAAATTACTTCACACACATCTGGCCAAGCTAACCTTCAAAGTATTGATTTGAACATTTTTAGAAAAATGGGTTTTATTGCATGCATACCTCATTGGTTTTTTTTTTTTATAAATTGAACAACCAAGCACCAACTGAAAGTTTTAAGGAATTTGGTTTGACACAAACACCCTTTACCGCTTCATCAAACAGAAACCAAGTTAAGAATAGTACCTTTCATGCTGAATTTGACATTTTACCTCTCAAGGAAACATATCCTCCATAAAAAATTGCTTGTCATAACATGAAGATACGTCTCCTAAACTGTGCCTGGAACAATCACTTATCAACAAACAAATTAATAATAAAAATGTTAGTGATAACCCTCCTTGACTGTTCCTGCACATAGTGAGAGATTAGTTAGCCATTGGTACCCAGGCCATTGTTTTTCTGGGTACACCTGAGGAATCAATAAAAAATACTTCTTGTAAGAACATCCCCTTTGTAAAAACAGGAAGTTGGGATGGAGCTGCCTTGATTTTTGGTTTCCAAGTTCCAAGTGATTTAACATTTGTTTTAGTCACTTTTGGAGTTGTGACTTCAGGTGTTTCAACCTTCTTCGTTTTAGATTCATTTTTCAAAACAGTTTTTGTTTTAGTCACATTTGGAGTTGTGAATTTAGGTATTTCAACATTCTTCATTTTAGAATCATTTCTCAAAACAGTTTTAGTTACCTTGGGATGGATAACTTTGGGTTTTTCAAGCTTTGGTTGTTTTGAAAATGGTTTCTTCGCCTATTTTTGGAAATTTTGGTAACTTGGAAAGCTGTTGTTTTGATTTAAAGATTTTCTTTCAGCTTTGACAGCGCCCCAATGTTGATCAGAGGGTTTAACCTTAGGAGTAACAGTCTTCTTTGCCTTAGGTTTCTACACCATCATCGGCTTAGACTTCACAGACTCCTGAGATGAAACCCTTTGAGTTTTCGGATAATAGGGTTCATAGGGGCGATAAAGACAGTTTCTAGCAATATGACCAGCTATGCCACAATTAAAGCAAGTCTGCTTCTTTAGATAGAAGTCAGACGTGTACCCATTTGTCTTTGGTGGCTGATATGGAGCCGGTTTGTCTTGTGTCTGCTTCTTTGCTTTGTCTGCAGCCTCATATTTGACTTTCTTCTAGTTCCTCGAAGCCTGTGTTGAACCTGTCTTTACTGTCTTCGTGCTTCCTTGATTCTTCGACGTTGAAGCACCATTTTTGCAATTACAACGGCAACTGCATGATCCAACTGAAGAAATGGGAGACACAGCTACTCCCTTGAGTTTTTCATTCTTCACTCCAGTTGTTGGTTTCATACTCGGATGCTTGATGGTGATCTTTGTCCTCTCAACTTTAGGTTCACTTATCACTCCATCGGTTATTCCCTTGAACTTTGAGGAGAAGGATGGTAAGTCATATCCAATATCTGGTTCTTGGTCAAACATTGATCCAGATGTCATAAATATCTTCCCCTCAGGCTGTGTCGTCAAGATCACCTTTTCCCTTTTGACTTCGTCAATTAGTTTGAAGTATGGGGTTTCAATTTTAGGGTATGGTTTCAACTCTATCCCAGCACCATCAGACTTAGAGTTATGACACCTGTCATATTTCTGGCGCTCAGCATCATTTTCTGATATATCCTCTACTCTCCCTTCACCATAAGTCATGTTTGCTTCATTATCAATTTCTTCTTCAGTCAATGGTGTAGTTCCAACTAAGATACTATCAATAGGAGGAACAACCTCTTTATAATCAGACTTGGTTCGTTCAACTTGATCCTCACTAAGAAGCATTCCTATAATGTCTCTAGGAACTGGTGGAGGAATAATGCTGTTTGCAGCCAAGGACTTATCAGTTTTCTCTGATCCGAACCCAGTTGTGTCTTTCCCAACTTGACCAGTTACAACAGCATGTGATAATTCCTTTCCAGCATCTAGCATTCGCTGATTTCTACCCTGGTTGCAATCATATTTGACCTGCAGCTCATCGTATTTTTGCTGCAGTTCAGTTAATTTTTTGTGTCAGCTCAGATATCTCAATCCTAGCCTAATCATATAAAATAGTCTTCTCCGTTGCTAGATTTTGATATTTCTCAATGTCTAATTTTTTAGCTTTCACCTTCTCTTCACTCTTCTCCCATCTGCCCTTAAATGAACTTCTAGAACATTGCATATCAAATAATTCTATCTCACTATTTTTCCAAAGTTGTCTAAGGCCAGGAATTAAACGAGCACAAGTAGGATTAGGGCATATCTTAGTTTTGTCAACTTCATCTGCGAAAGCATCCTTGTCCTCAACCATATTCTTTTCTTCAACCACTGAACTCATTTTCTTTCTTTAGATATGCAGCCTTTGAAAATTTTGAAAAATCGGCAAAAACGGAAAAAGTACTATTCAAAGAATAGTGTCAAAAACTTAAAACGCGAAAACGGAGGCCTTCGGAGTGGAATTTGGGGGTCCAAACGAGCTCCCCTAGACGTTAGTCGGGGGTAATTCTAGGGCTCGGTGTCACGAACGTCGTGTTAAAGTTTGAGCCTCTAAGTCCAAACGTGTCAAAAGTTATGTCCGTTTCCGTGAAAGTGTGAAATAGTGACTTTTTGCCGTAAACCAACCCTGTTTCCGATCGTAAACCTGTTTCCGATCACCTTCAGTCGTAAACCCTGTTTCCGATCACCTTCAGTCGTAAACACAATACAAAGTCGTAAACACGGTCGTAAACACTCAAAAATCCGATCTTGAAGTCATAAACACCTTTTTCTTGATCGTAAACTCAAATCTGATGAAGAACACTGATCGTAAACTCCAAGATCAGCCCAGAAACAGTCGTAAACACCAAGAACAGCAAGAACAGCGATCGTAAACACGACGAACAGCCCAGAAACAGCAGCAAACTCGATCGTAAACCTGAAAAACTCAAGAAAAACTCACAAAAACTGTTAGATCTTCTTGAATCAATATCGTGAGAACCACGAAACACTCGTTTCTTGGCTCTGATACCAATTGTTGGTCCAGAAACAACAACCGTTCACGATATTATCTAGTCTAAACGTGCGGAATCCATTTAGATTAGTGATTCAAGAAAGAGATGAGAAGAAAACTAAGAATACGATGAACATAAACGATAAAAACCTGATATTGCACACAAGATGAACTTGTCGGGTACAACTCAGAAATCGTAAACAAGATTCTCTCGGGTTTACGATCGTGAACACCACTTGGCTACTCCTAGAATCGTAATCAGCAACCTCCATGATGGTGAACTCATGGGGTTTATATAGCCACCCCATGAGTTTACAATTGGGCACTTAAACCCTAATGGTAAACCCAATCTTAAACCCCAAGCCTAATAGTAAACCCAAATAAACTAGTCTACTAAACTAAATAAACCCTCTAAGCCTAGCCCAAACTATTTAATATTACAAGCCTCATTATCTAGCCTCAACAAACACAATCAAATCTTGAATGGAGAACAATCAATCTTCTATTGAAAGGAGTTCACGATCGTAAATACAAGTGATAACCAGAAAAATCGTAATCAAGAACATGTTACAATCATAAACTACTTGGGTATTTATACTACCCATACAAAAACCCTACTTAGAATCGTAAACCAAAAAGGAGTCCGGCCCATTAAGCCCAAATCGTAAACACATTTAGCCCAAGACAATGCAAGCCCACTTCTCTAATGTTCATGCCTCACTAAGTATAGCCCAGCAACCACTCATTTTTCATGTCAAATTTTACTGTTTTGAAGGTCAAACATTCTGCAAATTTTCAGAGTTGACTCGAGGGTCGATTTAGGTTCTTTAACGACGTGTTTAGTGATTTTAAGGCCCTTAAACTCATTTCCAAAAAAATTCCTTCACAAATGTTGTTTTAAATATGTCAAAAACAATCCCTAAGGCCATGGATCTATGTGTCTAAGTAACATAACATTTCTAACATGATCTACTAGATAAATTATCATAAAAAACGTGGATGTATGTTCTCATGGAAAAACTAGTTAGTTAACTAAATAAAATTAATAATGATTAAGGTTTTCTTAGACTTTTAACCACTAAAGGTCATCATAATGTTCAAGACTTGACAAGGGAGTGCTAGGATCATGAATATAAGTATGGATAAGTGATATAAAAAGATTATCATTAAGAAAAGTCCATGGTACTCACTTATTGTTGAAAGATTTTTAAGAAAATGGAAGGAAAAGATGATGATGATGTGTCTTTGATTCTTCTAGTAGACTTGAATCCTTAGATTGATTCTTGATCTTGAGAAAATGTAGAGAGAGAGTAGAGAGGGAGAGTGCCATAAATAGGGAGGGAGGGAGAGGAGTGGTGGGAGGTGGAAGTGTTTAGGGTTTGGAATGAGGAAGTGTGTGTTTATGTGTTTATATATGGGTGGGAATGAACCAGGGAGTGTTTGGTTGAGGTGCACAAACCGGTTGGGGGGGGGGGGGTGTTCTTGCTACGGGTTTGGGTTAAGAGGGACAATGAGCAAGAGTGTAAGTGTTGTGTGTGTGGTGTGTTGTGTGTGTGGTGTGTTGCGTGAATCAAAGAGAAAGGTAGAGGGGGCCGGGTTTTAGGTCCAACCGAGAGGAAGGGGGGAGGGGTGTCCAATGGGATGGGGACTGGAGGTGATAGATGATGGGTTGGTGATGATGGGTTATGGTGGTTGTTGATTGGTATGGGTTGGAGAAGGTTGTGTAAGGTGATGGTTATGTGCATGGGGGTGGGACTAGGTGGTGGTGGTGGTGGTGGTGGTGGTGGTGGTGGCGGTGTACGGTGGTGGTGGCGGTGTACGGTGGTGGTGGCGGCCGAGGGTGGTGGTCGGGTGGTGGTGATCGACGGTGGCGGGTGGTGGTTTGCATGCAAAATGCAAAGGTGAGTGGTTCGGGTTCAAAGAAAATAGAGATGGTTTGGTTCGATTTTTGTCGGGATCGAATGCGATTCACGAGTGAAAATAATTCGAGAGTTTTGGTTTTGAGATTTTCACACGAGTGATGATTGGTAATAAAGTCTAGATAAAAATGCTTTATTTTCATTATAAACGTTAAACGACACGTTAAATAAACATTTAACGAAAATGATTAAATATTGGACGTTACGATTAATATTTTCTACGCATCGGGTTTTATGAAATATTAGACATCTGAGTTGACGAGTTTGTGCGTATTTAAATACTACGAAGGTGACGAGAATGATAAATAAAAATATTATTTTCTATTTTTCTTTTTATTTTTCTTGTTATCAAAGTTCCACCGATAATAATTATATTATTTCACAATTTAAGGTGGACGATTATCGTTTCTATTGAGGGGTCACGTCAAGACTAAATAAAGTTGGCATAATACGCTATCTAAGTTAACAAACATAGATTATATGCACAATTAATAGTTAATTAGACAGTTAAACAAGATTATTGACTTGGGAAACTTATGGGTTGTCACATTGTAATACGGAGAAGGCTGGAAATTCTTCTACACCAGAAGCTAATTTTAATAGTGTTATCAGTGTGTCTAACCAGACTCGAATCCTTCAATTTATAGGGAAAGAAAGCATTTCGTAACAAATCAGTCAATGGAGTTAACACCTCGGTTAAGTCACTTGAAACTGATTAGGAACTCCTAGTCATTGGAGTTAATGCCTCAGTTAACTCGTTTGAAACTAATCGGTCAAACAACAACTAATCAGGAATTCAAGGGTCAAGTTGTTCCGGAAGAACCAGTCCGAAGGAACCATGCGAAACACGAGTCTGGAAGAACTAGTCCTGAACAACTATTCCGGAAGAAACACGTGAAACCTTAGTTCGGAGGAATTGTCCTGATCAACCCAAAAATACTAGGCGGCTCTCAAGTGATGATGCGAGCGAAGTGCAAAGTGCGTCATCAAAATGCCACAATCGCCCAACGTCCACCCCACACACACGTGCGAATTGGGGGTGCTTCGCACCCCTTGGTACTGGTTATATGGGATTGTAATTCCAAAAAGGCACTTCCTTATAAATCACTTCAAGGTTTATGTGTCTTCCAATGTAGGATAAAGTCAACTACACTATTTAAGTTTAAACCACAACAACTTTGAGCATCGATATCTCATTTATCTTAGCTCCGTTAAACCGTCTATTTCGTTGTAATCCTTTCATATAAATGACACAAGCGGACTAAATAATAATTATAATAATAATTATTATTTATAGTCCAAAATTTTCAACATTTGGTTTGTTGTCGATTTATCTTTAAACATTCTAGTCATACCAGCTATAAGTGGATGGCATGGTTTTGCCTCTTGAGTAAAAGATCATGATTTAAATCCTGGAATTAGATTTGATTAATAATCAGTGTAATTTAAAGTAATCCTCGTTGTTCAAAAAATAATTCAAATGCTCTTTTTGGGTATTGATGACGTATGTAGATTTGGATACATGCCAAGAGCCAAAAGGGCTAGGCCATGTCATTCCATAGAAGCATTAAAATCCTCGAACAGAATTTAGAAATAAACTAGTAGAAGGAGAAACCACGATCACTCCGGAGTTCATAAAAAGTTATCGGTACACCTTAAGGGCAATGTTAGAAAAAGTGGACATATCTAATACCATAAAGCGATACACTTCAGATTAATCCTCGACACGCCCATCGCTGAAAAATCATGAGGGAGTGGAGACACTTTGACCTCCTTAGAGGACCCTGATGAAAACATAAGCCCCATTTATTCTCAAGGCTACATTATTGAGGGTCGTCTGGAATGTCTTAATTGAGATAACAAATGACCACAAGTTCGTGAGGACGGTTTGTGTAGTCCTTGCACTTTCTCATAGTCGGGGCCGATTTTTATAATTTCAGTAAACCCTGCGATATTTTTTGCACTTAACTTTTGCTTATACATTAACTTAAATAAGTTTCTGTAAAAATATGATTTAGTATATAATTTAAATTATTAAAAATAAATACAAAAAGTAGTGAACATATAGAAAAGCAATTATATTTTAGGGTTAGATAAGAATATAGTTGTTTCTAAAAGATAAATTAAAATCAAATTTGACATTTAAGAGTACACGTTTGTGTATGTTTTCAGAGTTTTGAATCGGTAATAGTCTTATAATAAATTGTTTTTCTTTATCCAATGTCTAACTTTTTTATTATTATTATTATTATATTATTATTATTATTATTATTTAATAACAAGGGGGTTTAGTTCATTATAATAAAATAAAATTCAAAACAACATGCCTTAGATGTCATCGATCATATCCATAACTTAAATTTAATATATTGACCTTGAAATTATTAATAACTAACTTTTATATTACATGGTTTAATCTCGTATGTTTTTATTCTAAGGCATCAAGATTTATGAAAGTACGAAAGAGCTTATATCTCAATGGTATCAATGTGTTGAATTCAAAACCGGATGTGAATAAATTACCTCTTGAACTAGAGACCTCCTTTTTTTCTATAAATAACCGATTTTTTTTAAATTAAAGATTAGTATATAAAAAGACAATACCGTTAAATCTAATCATACCATTGATTTTTTTTAGAGTTAATTGTCATTTTCGTCCCTGAGGTTTATAAGGGTCTGTCATTTCAGGATAAATTTTTATATTCCACCTCAGCTTCACTGACGTTTCTAATTTCTGTCATTTTCATACCTATCATTACAAAAAAGGTCAGGGAAGTACAAATTTTTATATTCCACCTCAGCTTCGCTGACGTTTCTAATTTCTGTCATTTTCATCCCTATCATTACAAAAAAGGTCAGGGAAGTTGAGGTGAAAAAAAATATATTTTTATACTGAATTGACGAACCCTTATAAATCTCAGGGACGAAAATAACAGTAATTAGAAACATTAGGAAAGCTGAGGTGAAAAAATATTTTTTGTACTGAAATAACAGACCCTTATAAAGCTCAAGGATGAAAATGGCAATTCACTATTTTATATGAATCTTTTATGAAAAAGTGCGAATTCTTCTCCGTCACTCTCCAAACTTTTAATCCTCGAACATAGACCAACTGCTGATATGTCATACGGTGTTTTCATTGGATATAAACCATTTAGAGCATTCACAGCCCGTTTGGTATAATTTATGTGAGTGTAGTCCTTAAAATTTAAGGTTTAGTTGTAAATTGTTGTGAGTGGAGGAGAGATCAAAGATATTGAAAATCTATATATTTTACAAAAAAAAATAATGAATTATGTAAAATTTGAGGTTTGGTTGTGAGTGGAAGAGAGGGAAAATGATATAGAAATGTATTATTTAATTGTGGTTTGGTTGTGAGTGAAAGAGAGCGTCAAAAAGAGAACATTACAAGGAAAAAGAACACCAATCTTACAAAGAGGTAGATTGTTGATTACAACGATACGGGAGATTCTTAATTGATGTTCACACAAAACTCATGCTCAGGCTAAAATAGAGGTACAATTCATTCATTAGGTGTATGAATATTTCTTCTTTTTTTCTTAATTAAATTAAATGTATTTAAATTATAGATATACACGTAACACCGTATCTTTTAGCGACTTCAATTAGACACATTTTGTCGTAAATAGGATTTACATTCTCACTATACGTATGATTAACAGGGGCTTCTCTGAGATTTCGGGTGTCCGGTACGAGTTTAACAAAAACTTAACGCTTAGTGTTGGAATTTTGGGAGAAAACTAGTGAAAATGTGTTTTTTTCACCAAGTATGAAAATGGGGTTTTCACCAACTTTGAATAGAAATAAAGTGTAGATAACTTAGGTTATTGCCACTATACTTTGTGGGTTTGTGTAGTATGTTGGGAGAGTGTTACAACGCACCAAACCACGTCCAAATGGAGCTCGTATGAATGAGATATCAAGGCTCAAAGTTGAGGCTTTGCAGTATTGAAAACTGCGAAAAAGAGAGGAAAAATGCTAAGTATAGAAGATGATCTATCCCACATTGTTTGGGGGATGAATCCAAAAGTGGTTTATAAGGTGAGTACCTTACCAATTAGGCAACTATTATTTCTTTGAGTAAGACACATCCATTGGACCCTAAGAGTTGACCCCTAACTCGCACGTGTGCACGCGCACGCATGGCATGGGCGTATCGACACAATGTGGGTTGGTTCAGAACTATTATGACAAGGAAGAGTTCTTCCGGAAAACTTGAACCGGAAATGAGTCTTCCGGGTAAACTAGTTCACTTGGAAAATACAATTGAGCCGAAACTCAGTTCTTCTGGAAAGTTGAACAGAAAGATCAGTTCTTTCGGAATGACAACTATTACGCGTTTTGAGCAATTAAGGTAATTCCGTATCAATTAAAAATCAATTTGCATTAAAGACGTTTAATGCAAAGTTTGACTAAGAATTTATTTTGAGTGCTCTCCAAGGCTATCAACAACTATAAAAGCAGCCTCATATGTTGAGGCTACGGATATCGAAATCACATAATTCATTCTCTCATCTCAATCTTCTCGTCTCTCAAAATCTTCATCTTCTTGTTTGACAAAAACTTCAAAGGTAATATCGGGCTTAGAGTTATCTTGGCTATACTATCGGTTTTGGTGATTTTACCTTGGGAAACAAAATAGGATCCTCGGTGTACCCTTGTTTTATGGGACCGGATTTAGACCCGAAGCCTTCGCCGGCTTCCTCGTTTTACTCTGATAAATTTATTAACCCTTAATTATTTCAAGTTGTTTCTCACAAAACTAACATTTTATTCAACCTATTTTGTGTTTAAGATTTTCCATATTCTATTACTTTCTGTTAGTTATTACTAAGTTGTTTCCTTTTCTTGTAAGTTTGGTTCATTTAATTGCAATTCATTTCGCTCACTATACATCTTTCAATTTACTTGTATTGTTTATTTTCATTCCTTGTAACAGTAGTAGGAGTAGAACACCTTTATTTCCATTGTATTATAATAGTGTAGATTATTTCTTTGATGTAATCGTACCCAAAAGAAGATATTTATTTTATTTTAAATTTATGAACGGTTTTCCTACAGTTAGTTTGGTGATGACGTGGCAATCCTACGTGTCAAATTTTTTATATATTTTTTTAATTCAAACACCTTTCTTATCAAATCCAAACCCTTTATCTTTCAAATTACCAATCACGATTTGAGCAGATTCCAGAACCCTTTTCTTACAAAAGGTGTAACCAAACCTGTAAGTGTTACCAATTAGGCGAATGGCCAACTTCCGCCAACTCTAAACAACATTCGAGAGCATCGTCTAATCTTTCCCTTTAATTAAACACTGAACAAGATCCCATAACTAAATGTATTTAGTACAATACCATAATTTTGCATTTTCCTGAAGATTCGTATCGCCTCACCAGACTGATGAGCCTTGCAAAAGCCTTTCACTACTCCTGTGTATATCACCACCTCTGGAATAGATCCTCTCTCACGCATTACACAAAACATCTTCAATGTACCTTGAACCAACCCATCACTACACAAATCATGTAGCTTTGCTATCGCATTTGGGATTAAACCAGTTTCTTTAATCATTCTGAAAATTTCATTGGCATCTTCTGGTGGTGGCAGTGGCCGTTTAGCTCCTCCGCCACTACTTCTGCCTCTCCGGTAGCCCTGCTACTATTCAAATTTTTAGAATTGGGCTTTTTTTTTCTTGATCAAATCCGAGCTTAAATCTATCAAGAAATCCATCAAATGGGACATAAGAGCTATTACCTTCGGAGTTTCAGTTATTTGATCTCTTTACTTCCGATGATGCTCTATCACTAGGTCTATACTTACTATCACTAGAACAATTAGGTTTCCGATTGGTATCAAAATCCCTTCTTCTTCCTCCTCCTCCGTGTCCTCGACCTCTATACTCACCGCTGACGCGTTCATCGTTATCGTCGATGAATCTAGAAAGTCGAAAATGAAGATGGGGGACAAATTGACGTGTTGAATCTGTCGCTGGGGTGTCGTCTTGGTGGTGGTCGACCACCAGCATAGCCATTATCGGACCTGTCTTCGCATGATGATGAGGAAAATAAACTCAACATCCATGGCGAATCTACATGATGACTAGTTGGACATTTTGTGCGTCTGCTTCTAATCGTTGTCTTTTTTGCAAGAATTCTTCACCCTACATGGAATACGAGTTATAAAAAACGTAAGATTGACACATAATCACCAAACTAACGACGTTAAGTTTTTTTTAGTGAATGGTTAT
Organism: Deinandra increscens subsp. villosa; assembly: GCA_039602395.1. Classification (NCBI taxonomy): domain Eukaryota; kingdom Viridiplantae; phylum Streptophyta; class Magnoliopsida; order Asterales; family Asteraceae; genus Deinandra; species Deinandra increscens. The sequence goes on along the minus strand of JBCNJP010000017.1, from coordinate 76,922,019 downwards.
TTTAGGAAAATAGGTTAAAAGTTGGGTTTGTTAATAAATATTTCATGAGTTGGGATTATTCCTGACCAATTAATGAACTTGGGATTATTTAAATTCAATAAACCTTTTTTTATTAAGGGACGATAATTGTTATAAAAACGTGTCTCATCACTTATCATTTATTGGACTTGTGAAATATTTTATATAATTGCTCATTTAATTACTTTAAATATGAGTTGGAACTTAAAAATATAAAAATAAATGTTAAATGACATATGACATATGAAGAAATTTTTTTATGTTGTCACACCCCTGCTGCACCCTGCCAGGTTTATTTGATTTAAATAAGTATTTCAAAACGCAACCTACTCATGTGTATATCACCACCTCTGGCAGGCTCAGGGTGCGGAGGTGGTGTAGGGGCAGGCTGTCAATATCAGATTCACGGAAGCAACAGAGAACCAATTTCATCATCCCAAATCACATATTACAGATAACCTGGTACACTTTATTACATTTGGAGTAATAAAGTTAAACATCGTTTAACTATTACATTAACTAAGTTTAGGTCTCAGTTAACCATAAGTCTTTCAAAACACAACCTATACCATCATGGGGGTAATAGTCTAGTGTTCAACATTTATTCTCACCAATTCTTAACACTATCGCTGGAGTCCGCTTAGTTACCTACAAAAGATATAAGCACAACATATCAACAACGTTGCGTTGTTGGTGAGCCGTAACCTCTGTAACAATCATATATTTTACATGTGCCAATATGAAATCATGGGGGTCTTGCCTAGGCTCAACCAGCAATCAGGGGGTTACACCCCTTCTTATTCCAAACATATATGCCACATTCTCACCTAGGCTGGCGATAGGAGGATATGAGACCAAACTGCCAACTAACAACGACCGAGTAGCTGCACTATATGCCTCGGGGTACTTAACTCATACCTAAATGACCCCATCATACTATCTTGCTAGTATATCATACAAAAATTATTCATATTTCTTAACATGTAAACACAGAAGGCACAGTACTATAGTCAAATAAAGATTTGTAATTGTTACACACATATATCATTTGTAGCCTAGATAACATGTGAGTTAACAAGACAAGGCGTATGGAACTCACAGGACTAATGGATGAGCTTAGGACAAGGATACGAACGAGTGCTACGTTGTCAACGATGTAGCAAACCTAATATCAAACATATTGATAATATTTGTTATTTTTGTTATTTCAATTTATTTCTAGGTTTAGTTAATATTGCGTTTATATTATTCTCTTTATGAATAAAAATCTTATTGAACCCATAGGTTTACTACTGACCTTAAATAAACCATAGTCTTCATACCGGTTGAGGTGTGGAAATGTTTGTGGGAGGATGGAATCCAGTGGCTGACTACCCTGTTTAATATTATCTTTAACACCGGGAAGATGCCAGATCAATGGAGGGCTAGTATTGTTGTCCCGCTTTACAAGAACAAGGGAGACGCTCAGTGTTGTGAGAACTACAGGGGCATTAAGTTGCTAATCCATACCATGAAATTTTGGGAAAGAGTTATCGAGACTAGAATCAGGCGAGAGATCCAGGTCACAGTGAACCAATTTGGTTTCATGCCAGGGCGGTCCACTACGAAGGCAATACATATCCTAAGGCAATTAATGGAAAAGTATCGGGAGAAAAGACGTGATCTGCATATGGTGTTTATTGACCTAGAAAAGGCGTATGATAGCGTTCCACGCCAACTGATTTGGGATTGTTTAGAGAGTAGAGGGGTTCCCGGGAAATACATAAACATAATTAGGGATATGTATGTTAATACGATGACTTGCGTCCATGCGCCTGTGGGTGACACAAATTCTTTCCCTGTGGGGGTGGGCCTCCACCAGGGATCCGCATTGAGTCCGTTTCTCTTTGCGGTTGTAATGGACGAGGTGTTGAAGTTGGTCCCGGAGGCAGTCCCATGGTGCATGCTTTTCGCTGATGACATAGTGCTATGCGTGGAGAGTAATCAAAGTTTAGACAGAAAGCTGGAGGAGTGGAGGGCCGCTTTGGAATCTAACGGCCTAAAGATTAGTCGCTCTAAAACAAAGTACCTTCACTGTGACTTTAGCAGTGCGACCGATGTTCAAGGTGGCCCAGTTACTATTGGAGGTCAGGAGGTTCCATCGGTTACCAACTTTAAGTACCTTGGTTCGTTTGTTCAAAACGATGGGGGCATTGACAATGATGTCACCCACCGCATCAGGGCGGGTTGGTGCAAATGGCATGCGGCCTCGGGTGTACTTTGCGACAAAATTAAAGGTTCCCTGTTAAGCTAAAAGGAAAATTCTATAAGGTTGTTGTCAGACCTGCAATGCTTTATGGTTCTGAATGTTGGGCCATCAAGAAGACGCAGATGCGTAAGCTGAAGGTGGCTGAGATGAGGATGTTGAGGTGGATGAGTGGTCACACACAAATGGACAGAATTAGAAATGAGATCTTTCGGAGAAGATTTGAGGTGGCGAATATCTCAGAGAAGCTACGGGAGGGAAGGTTGAGATGGTTTGGGCATGTGAAAAGGAGGCAGTTGACGGAGCCAGTCCGTTCGGTTGAAAGCATCACGGTCGAGGGGAAGAGAGCGAGGGGTAGACCAAAATTGTCGTGGGATGAGCGTATTAGGCTTCATCTGTTTGATTTGCACCTTTCTAAGGATGTGGTCGATGATAGGATACTATGGAGACGTATGATTAAGGTTAAGGATTACTAGAGTCTTCTATCTTCATTTGTATTTAGTTATCATTTTTATTATTTATCTATTTATTTATTTAGTACCATCTATTTACTAAATATTATCATTTTGTCTCTCTTCTATCTTCATCTGTATTTATTGATCTTTTTATTTTTTTTTATTATTTTACTTATTTATTTATTACTTTTTATTTTTATTTTATTTTATTTATTTATTTACTTATTTTTTTTATTTTTATTTTTTATTATTTATTTATTTATTTATTTATTTTTCTTTTCTGTTGGTTCAGAGCCGGGGGTCTCTCTAGAAGCAGCCTCTATCATTCGTGGTAGGGGTAAGGTTTGCCTACATCCCATCCCTCCCAGGCCCTACTTTTAGCTTTTGTTATTGATGAGACTTTACTGGGTATGGTTGTTGTTGTTATTGTTATACTTTTGAATAATTCCGATTTTATAAGCAAGTTTATATTCTGACAAAATACTCTTCGTAGACCGTCAACTGGCTCCCTTGAAAAATTGTTGTCCGCAAATTTCAGAATTTACTCGGGCATGGGGCACTGCCATGGACCATCAGGTTTGCACATATATAGTCGACGGTCCGCATTGACTATTTTATCCTTTAACGAATTTTTGTTATTTTTCAACTTTGGTCCATTTTGAGTGTCGGCTTTCACTTGTAATGTTACAGGGGTCCATTATACAGTGTTTTAGTTACTAAGACGGTCTTAAAACCTTAATCCCTTTTTTCGATCGACTTAAACTTAAACCAAAACGCATTATTACTTGTTATATTGATTTTATTTAAACCTTTGTATCATTTCTGTCAGTCTCATCTCAGTAGGCATGGGAGGTCCCCCATAAAGTTCTTGTTTCCAAAAGTAGTTTGTAGCAAAGTTTCTAAAAATAGCAACTCGTGCTTTAATTACTTGCATTTAATGTTTAATTAGTTATGAACCTGACACCTAGTGTTATATCAGGTTTATCACTCAATTCATGACCCATTTGGGTGATGATATGCTTCTGATCATTTTAGCAAACTTTCCTTAAATGGAAATTTGTGCATTAACGACTTGTACACTGAGCTTAAGTTCTTGTACAAAGGATTTGATTACCCAACTCAATTTGTTTATCCATTTTTAAGGTTCATCAGATTGTTAGGATAGTTTAGGTTTCTTCTAAAAATGACCAAAATGATGTATAAACACTTAGATGATACATGCATGAATGTACACGTTGTACCTTGTGTATGGAAGGTTGTACACCCGAATCTTTGGACACTAAACCCCTCTGATTAGCAGCTATCCACCCTTCTGCAGTCCTTATCCTTCACTTAACATAAAATCCATATGTGTTTGTAATCATACAACATTTCATCATGCTTGAAAATGGGTATATTCCAATATACATACCTTGCATGCTAGGGGCGCAACATTTAAAGGGCGGGAGGGGGCGTCTGACCCCCTAATTTTTTTTTTGCGATGTATGGGTGAAAGTGCGTGAGCGTGAAGATCTTCTACTTAGCCGTATAGAAATCAATGTAAACGAGTAAAACACAGAGAGTAAATACAACTGAGACTTGTATTAACCACTGAGATCACAGAGTACACTTAGAGAAAGTTATGACACGGAAGCTCACTAATTCTATACAAGACAAACCTATTTATAGGCTGAACTCACGACTGGCCGAACCTCAGGTTCGTCACAAGCTCGGAGCTGTCCGAACTCCAGGTTCGCTGGGAGTTCGGACCTCAGCAATCTTGTGAGACTTCGTCTTGTATTCGATACTTCACATGACGATCAGGAACCATGTATCAACAAACTCCCCCTCGGCATGTGCAGTATTATCTTCTCTTAATAAAACTTGTATCTTGTATCTTCAATCAAACTCCTCCTCGAACTAGACGATGAGTTCAATCTTGAATACTTGATATTGCAACATGTGTAGTCTGTTTATCAACAACCTTCAGAAGACTTGAAGTTGTGATGATCTCTTCCACTTAGAAACCTGCCAACATAAATAATCCTGGTGCAAAACGTCTCTTCGAGACTCCAAGATATCTTAATTTTGAAAATGATATTGTATTCCGTGTTGATCAATTGAAAACAACTCAGAAATAAAATCTTTTTGGCTTTTAGAAACTTTATATCAAAACACTCCTAAAATCTTTTTGGTATTTTCTGATAAAAAAATAAATGCCATACAGAATCAGACACTATTTTTGTCTTTTGTGAGAAAGATCACGACTTGGGATCATATTGGTCATAACATGCTGAACTACACTTCAATTTCAATTATTGTAGCACATAAGTCATGCCGATTGCAGATATAATTTGTCCAAATTTAAACTCTGGCACAATCATACTCATATCATCTGGATATAGTAAGGTATTTATTAGATTTGCATTGACCAGTGTACCCCACACTATCAGACATACTCAGATATGCTTTGCTTATCACATTTTGTGATTTCACTTGTGATATTTATCACATAATGATTGTAACCATGATATAGTCAACTGTGTTCCATGCAAAAAGAAATAAGAACGTTAAATCGTCTACCTTAAGGTCGATCTTTCGATACGCAGATAAGGCCTCGGATTTAACAAAATAAGAAAATAAAACAAGTTGAAGTTGTATAACTCAACAACAATCAGGTCGGTACTCCCGTACACGCAGAGAAAGTCCGATGAGTTATACGAAACACCAAAGAAAATAAAGCAGAACGTCAAACGAACAACGATCAGGTCGGTCTTTCGACACGCAGAGAAAGTCCGATCGTTTGACAAAATAAAGAAAATCAAACAAGTTTAAATCTTTGCAAAATGAACACATGTATACACAGTGACTTTTCATTTTATTTTTCACATATCTTGTTCTTGATATATATCATGAGATATGCATCAAGATGTTGTCCACTAGGTCAAGCATCAGATTTAGTGTATATCACATTTGTATACTTTCTGATTTGCCGAGCCTACCTTGCACATCGATCAAATGGTCTTATGGCTTTTTCACTTACTTTATCCATGAGTCAGACACTGTCAGCCAATGTACCATCATTTCCCAATCATGTCGGATACAATTTCTCATTTTTCAATGTTTTTGGCTTTTTCAAATTTCTCCCCCTAAAAATGACAACTCTTATTTATAGATTTTCATTTTTACGATTTGAAAAACAAACACTATTTTTGTATTTTTGCAAAAACAAACTCCCCCTCAGAATGAGACGGAGTGAAAACCAAGAAAAATTGATCAACCAACACGAATACTTGCAGATTAAGTCTCTTGGAAAACACAATTAAGGTTGAAAATCAGATTAATTAGAACAGATATTTCACAATCAGCAACTTTGCAATCACCGAAAGGTCTTCTTGAAACACCTGCTGACACCAAAGAAATCATTAGTCGCTCTGGGATCGACCCGATGTAACATCGTCGGGTCGCCCGGTGTCTTCCACAAAGTCTTTGTTGGCCTTGGAAACAACTCTTGGTTTCCAAATTTGTAAAATTTTCAATTTTTGATCAGAACCTGAATCAGATTCAACCGACGTACTTGGTTTAGACCAAGACGATTTACGAGTTGATGGTATCTTAGGGGACCGAGGTTCATCAAAAATTTGACCTTTGTTATCCACATATTTAGCAGTATTGTGGATATATGCAGTCGTCGGACAATCAGCAGCAAGATGTCCAGGTTGACGACATACATAACAAAGTCTTTCTCGAAAATTGTTTGAAAATGATTTTGATTGTGAAAAACCAGATGAATGCTCAGAATCAAAATTGTCAAAGAAATCAGCAGAAGAATCATACCTAGGAGATGGACTCCTTGAAGATGATGATCGTTCAGAATAGTAGGTGAATTCCTTCTGAGATGATGATTGCGTTGCATTCTTTGCTTTAGGAACCTTGGCAACTTTCACTGGTTTCGTTGTTTGAATCAATTCTTCCTTCACAACAAACCCCACACCTTTGTGTTTGGAGCCTGAAACCTTTGAAGTACTTGAGGAAGAACCCGAAGTTTCTCTCGCCTTAGCTTCACTTGTGAATTTGGCTTTAATATCCTTTAACTTGTTCTTTTCAACCAACACTTTGTCTTCTTCAGTTGCAGATGAAGAACTTGACACAACCTTATCAAAAACCTTCTCATTCTCCAACAAAACAGACTTTGACACAAATTTTGGAGCTTCACCCAAAGACTTTTCCTTCTTTGTAGACTTATATTTATTCTTCTTGGGTGGAGTAGCAAATTTAGAATAATCATGCAATTCATCTTTTGGATCAATCTGAGCAGCAGTAACTTCAGTTAAATCCACTGGTTGAGGAACCAAGTGAACCTCAGCCTTCTGAGAACTATCTGAACTCTGATCCTGCTTGTATAGGAAATTTAGCATTGTAGGTGATAAATTGCAATTCTTCACTTGCCGCTTCAACTCCAAAATCTCCAATTTCAAATCATTGATCTGTTGTTGAGCGTCAAACACTTCTTTCTGTGACTTGATGAACTTTGCATTGAGATCATCATATTCATAAGTTTGTAACTTTCGGATCTCACATTCAGCAAATAATTCTTCAAGAACACTTTCTCTCTTTTTCTTATAAATCTCAACATCCTTTGTCAAAACTTCATTTTTATCACGATAAAGAGTATTCTCATCTTGAAGCATAGAAATTTTGTTCTGAAGCTTTTCAACCGTAACAGCAGTTGTAGCAATAAGAGCAGTTGCTTCTTCATACTTTTTCTGTACTGGATAACTTTTCTCAAACAGATTCTCAAAATCTTGAGCTGCATCTAAAGCTTCAGCCTTTGCTTTCTCACATTCTTCAGCTAATATTGTTTTCTCTTTTAAAACATCGTCATGAACATGAACTAACTCATAATACTTCTTTTGAAAATCTTCCAATTCTTGCTTTAACACCACTATTTCTTCAGTCGAAATTTGATGACTTTGTTCAAAACTTGCAATCTCCTGAAGAAATTTCTTACATTTAAGACATTCAGCCTCTTCAACCTTTGAACTCTCAGAGACTCTAGGTAATTCTTCTTGAACCAGAGATACACTTGAATAAGAATCGGAATCAGTTAAGATACTATCATCATCAATATGACGAACAGTCAAAGCAATTGCAGGTTTAGAATTATTCCTTTTAGCTTCAGTATCTGCATTCCATGCAAACTCACTTGAATGTGGAAACGTATTGGTCCAATCATGAACAAGATTAGCAGATTTCATCTCAACCTTCTCAACTTTATTTGGTGAATGATAAACTAAATGTGCATGTTGACCAGTTTTGAATTTATGATCTGCAGAACTTGGACATTCTCGAGCAAAGTGACCATAATTTGAACACTTATAGCATTTAACTTTAGACTTGTCCAAACCAATCTTTCCTTCCTGATTCAATCTCTTTTTCCCAGTTCTATTGAAAAACTTCTTAGTTCTTCGAACCAACATAGCATACTGCCAATTGAGATCCATTTCTTCTAAATGATCATAATCAATCTGATCATAATCTTCGTTAGCTAACTCAGCATTACTCACAGCACCCGTGATAACACCAAAATACGAAGATACCAAAGCAGACATTAATGCATTATAATCATCAACAGTTTGAGCAGATAATGCAGTTTGATTTGAAGAACTCGGAACAGAAACAGTACAACCAGCAGAAGAATAACTTGAAGATTCAGATTTACCTGCCAGAAATGCTGTCGGGGGTGCAGAATTAAGAATATTCGATTTTCCAGCATTCATTATAGAATCATTTTCACCATGATACACTGCAGGATTCTGAATTTGTGTAGGAAGAGACTTGTTCACCATCAACTCCATATCCCTAGCCTGAATTCTTTGAACTAAATCATTGAACGACAATCCTTGAAAATCCTTGTCATGAGTAATCATCATAACATAATTCTCCCATTTTTCAGGTAGAGCTTCTAAAATTTTCTCTTTCATATCAGCTTCGTCTTTAGTAAGATTCACCAAGCGCATTTCACTCATTAGATGAGCAAATCTTGCAATCAGATTGGGAATCGTTTCATTCTGATAATGCTTAAAGCTGTCAAACTCTTTCTTCAAAACCTTTTGTCGACTTTTCTTGTACTGGTCATTGCCTTCACATCTTTTCTCCAAAGCATCCCATAGACTTTTTGATGTGTAGTTACCAGCAAATTGATGAAGTAACTCTTTAGGCAAAGCCATCGTTAAAGTACCATAAGCCTTTTTCTCAGCTTGATAAGCTTTCTTTTGTTCAGAAGACATTTTTCTTTGAAGTATAGGTTCACCAGTTTCATCTTTAGGGTAAACATATTGCTCAGTGAATGATAACCACATATCAATATCATTTGTATCGACATATGCTTCAAACCGTTTAACCCAACTATGATAATCTTCCAATTTTAGCAATTTGGGAACTTTCTGACTTGTTCCAATTTCATTATCATAGTTTATCATCGTTTGCATTGTAGCTTGAACTGAGTTTTGAATAGCCGCGAACGCTTGAAAATCGGACATTTTCGAAACACAGGTTACTGTTCACTCCGAACCTTGTCCGAACCTAATATCCCCTCCGAACTTCCTCCGAACGTGGTCCGAACTCAGAAACACAGTCCGAACTCTCTCCGATCTCTCACCGAATCCAGTTAACTCCGAAACCCTCCGATCCTAGTCCGAACTCTCACCGAACAACCAAAATGGTCCGAACGCTCACCGAATAACCTCCGAACGAACTCCGAACCGGGCGTTCGGAGCAGTTAGACCGAGCTTACTCCGAGCTTGAAGTGCGGAGCAGTTACGCCGAACGAGGAGTTCGGCCGAACGCGAAATTTCGGAAAAATTTGGAAAAACTCACTGAAATCGACACCTCTCGAGCTGTAAACACTCAATCAACTGAACACGAACAAACAGAAACATATTGAACGTAAATCATGACGTTTTGAACGATAATTTTGAGAAAAGAAGATGATAAACGAATTTTGAAACTCAAAACCGTGAATTTGAACTCGATAACTCGAAAAATACTGATCTCCGACTAGTAGAACAAACCAAATGCTCTGATACCACTTGAAAGTGCGTGAGCGTGAAGATCTTCTACTTAGCCGTATAGAAATCAATGTAAACGAGTAAAACACAGAGAGTAAATACAACTGAGACTTGTATTAACCACTGAGATCACAGAGTACACTTAGAGAAAGTTATGACACGGAAGCTCACTAATTCTATACAAGACAAACCTATTTATAGGCTGAACTCACGACTGGCCGAACCTCAGGTTCGCCACAAGCTCGGAGCTGTCCGAACTCCAGGTTCGCTGGGAGTTCGGACCTCAGCAATCTTGTGAGACTTCGTCTTGTATTCGATACTTCACATGACGATCAGGAACCATGTATCAACAATGGGGTATATAATTTTCGTGTAGAAAATTTCGATATACTCCGGTTTTGACCCCCCATTTTAGTTGTGAAAATTTTTTATATACTATGCCCATCTACTTAGACCCTCCACTTGATATTTTCAAGCTTCGCCACTGTTGCATGCAACTTTAAACCCACAAGCTGCCCTTCAATCAACTTGGAGCACATACTCCTCTAAGAACAAGCCATTCACCAGTTATGTCCATACTTGAATATCCAACACATCAAAGTTAAACAAAACATGTCTTAACATCAAAACATACAAAAATCCTAAAAAAACTCTTTATGTTTGAGCGCAGTCATAAAAAACATATCACATAAGAGTATAAGACGCCACTTTGATGCCCAGTAATCAAAAAGTGAACTTAACGACGTTAGTGGTCATTAAACAACGATGTAATAGAATCCAATACCTTTAAAATCTGATTTATTGTAGGGAATAAATGAAATCTGGAATAATATCAGACAAGACAATACTAAGATTATTGAAATCCAATATTGCTTAAAGATATTCAGTTTAACTTTTTTACGAGTTTCAAGGGAAGAGTAGCACAACCTTAATTTACATAAAAAAAAGGTCTTTGCGTTTAGGGGTAAACATGGTTCAGTTCGGTTCGATTTTTGGCTCTAACCGAATGGTTCGGTTCCTAGAAAGAAAAAAAAACGATTCGGTTTTGGTTTTTTTCGGTTTTCGTTCGGATTTGTTTTTTTTAATATGTGGTTAAAATAATTTTAAACTTTACATGTCTAGTATTAGAAGATAAATAGATAATAGCAATAAGCAAATACCGTTATAACAATCAAATTAATAAAACTAAAACACGTGTAACCATACAAAATAAAAATTGTTTTAAATTCAAAAGTTTTTAACACTAAAGATCTTGACCTCAATCTTCATCGTCTTCAATGATAAGAAGAGATAAGTAGAGGAGCAACAACGTAAAAATGAAATAACAGATTGAGAGGGGACTCGAAATGCGAAGGTAAGTATCAACTGACACTACTAGAAATAACCCCTTCCTTGACGCTCGAACAATGACACTCAGAAATTTATGACGCGTAAAAACAAGCGTCATAACAAAAACTGTCGTATTTACTAAAATTTAACAAAATTCTATGGTTAGATGACGCGCATTTTAGCGCGTCATAAAAGTTGTGTCATTTGAAAAAAAAAATGAAAACACGGACGACATAATCTACCCGCGCGTCAAGCCTAAAAATTTATCCCGTCGTTTTATAATTTTCCCGCCAAAACGAAATTCCTTCGATTTCTGCTCCCCGCCTCCTACACTTAGGGTTTTTTTTCACATTTTCCCCAGAATCTTTCTCTCTCGTCCCGCTCACAAAGGAAAACGGTGATATCGCGCTCTTGATATTTTTGCCCTAAACTGGTCCGCCGACCGCCGACCGCCGACCCCTGACATTCGACCGCCGAAATCCGTGCTCTTGCTGGATTTGGTAGGGTTTTATTTCGTGTTCTACTTTGTTTGATTTCTTCTGTTTTGATGTGTTCGATTTGGTATGCTGGCGATGAATCCGTAAGGAATTAGGGTTTATAAAACCCTAATTTCTTCTGTTTTGCTGTGTTTAATTTCTTCTGTTTTGCTGTATTCGATCTGTGAAAGCTTTAGCCGTCACATAATACCCTGAGAGGCATATTGTCACACCCCCAAATCAACCACTAACGGAGATTGTACCGTTAAGGGGTGCGAGCAAACCAGGACCACAACCATTAGTTACAAATACTAAACGAATCAGAGTAAAGTCCAAACATTAATAATAAAAACCGTTTAACAGTACGCAGCGGAAAACATTGTCTTTAGCACTAACCACGTGCTTTACAAAATCAGTGTTTTAAGTTCTCAATTAAGTTTAACTAAAAATAAAATGTCTTCGTGTGCCATGCCAACCCGATCCGGATACTCCTTAGCGATCTGCAAAAGTTTAAAACACGCAAGTGTCAACCTAACGGTTGGTGAGTTCACAGTGGGCTTGTCATGCAGTGGCCCGGTCTCATACATCATAATCGTATAAACATATTCTTATGTACAATTTAACTGTGAAAAGCAATGCTTAATGATAACCAAAATCATAGTGTTGTGGTTTAGTAAAAGTATTGTCCGTAACCTACGTTATCTGGTATGTACTAGTTTTGTATAGTTAAAGTGCTCAACCGATATCGCGGGTAGCTAATCCGTTGTTCCATGCACTAAGGAAGTTTGTACCAAAGCTGACCGATAATTGTAGTGGCAGAGCCTCCAGCTATTTTGTTTTGCAGACATATGTCATCGCGGCTTTGCCTCCCCCGTGTCCTCTCGGGATCACGGTCAGATAGGCTGATATTGTACCTCCGTGCACCTCCAGTGTCACGAGGCGGAGTTTGTCAAACTCCAGTAGATCTACCCAACATCCCCTCGCTTTACAATTAATGGTACAATTAAGTTGAGGACTTTTTTCAGTTAAAAGGCAATCCTTAGAAATCATGTGATATCATGTGGTTTAGACTTTAACCTACACTAGCCATATTAAAACAGTTTACTCTGGGGTTCTTATGAATCCCGAAAACATTTTTCAGTTTCGTTTTAGAATTAGTTGTTTAAGTAATCCACAAGTGTTTCCCATAAAACACTTCAAGTTCATCAGGTTGGTGCATAGCACTCTAAGTTTTCAGTTTCATCAAGTAGTGCATAGCACTCATAAAGTTGTCAGCATTGTTTTTCATTAGGTTATTCAGTGTGTCCCAAACGGGCTCACAGTAAACGGGTTAGTGACACTCACCTTGGGTTGCACTGCTACGCTTGCTAAATAATCCAAATATTGATTGCTTATCGAAGACCTATGAACACGTTTAGGTCTTAAGTATTAGTTTTGTGTCTAATTATTAACTTATCGTTACTATGGCCCATAACATAGCACGTTGGAACTACGACACGACATAACGACACACGACACCGATGGTTGATCATAAACAAGGGTTCACATAAATCAGAAATCAAACATGTTTCATCATAGTATATTCATGTAAGTCGTAGCATAGCATTCAAGTAAGTTGCACAAGTTTGGGTTTAGGTCTGGTCACAGTTTCGCTAGCATAGATTCGCTAGGCAGTTTCGCTGTTTGCACGGGAAGCACTTTCGCTAGGTAATACCCGATGACACAGTTTCGCTAGGCTAGTTTCGCTCGAAACTGTTGGCACAGTTTCGCTAGCCTAGTTTCGCCCGAAACTGGTTTGAACTTTCGTTCAGGGAATTTCGCTCGGTAGTTTCGTTCGGACAGGTCTGGTTGGTTTACCCGGCGACACTACAGTTTCGCTACATAGTGTCGCTGGATGAAGATATACATAATTTCGCTACATAATTTCGCCCAGAGAACACACAGTGTCGCTGGACGCGAAAAACTCACAAATCAGCCTAAAAATCAACCTAACAGCTTCCATACTTCATGTGATTCAATATTCAGCATGTATGATCATTTACCAAGATAAAACAGTAAGCTTTAACACCTTAAACATGGGTTTTCATCATCAAATCACCAAAAACACATTTTAAACCTAAAATGACTAAAATGGCATAAATCTTCATTATGGATGGATTTCAAACGTAAAGTTACTGACTTTAGGATAGATCTAGCATTCCTAAGCAACATATCAAGAGATCAGGTGATTCCATAGAGGTTTAAGCATGCTTTTTAAGAAAACACATAAAGAACACATAAAAATGGTTTTGGGAGACTCACGATTCGATCTAGGATCCGAATGGATGTTGTCTCGAGGCTGGGATCACGTCGGCTTGTGGTGATTCTTGGCTGACCAGAAGTTCCAGGAGAGTGTGTGTGTGTGTTTTGAGTAAATGGTGCAAAATGGGATCTCTAGGGTTTTATGTTAATATATAACAGGAGCTAGTTTCGCTGGTCAGTTTCGCTGGCCAAGCGAAACTGGCTCTGTTAGTCAGAGGGTTGGCTAACCGGGCGACACTATAGTTTCGCCCGGTAGTTTCGCTGGAAACCCAAAAGTGACCAGTTTACATAATTAATCCAGTAAACACGTTGCACATAATTTCACATAGTGGCAATAAAATAAGTAAACACATATGGACGGGTTCGGTGATCAACCAAAGGTCGTGGACGTATTCGGCCTAGTTAAGCATTAGTTACTAAGTTAACACTTATAACGTAACTAACGGAGATTGACTAACGGAAGTAAACCTTGAAATTCTCGGATGTCACACATATTTGTATTTAACTCAAAGCAAATAGTTTAACTCATACTTCATATCAAGAGTATTGGCATACTTAATCAATTTCACAAAGTCACTTGCTAAGTCAAAGACATCGACATCAAATTGACCATCTGGACCTGAAAAGTTTGAAATCCCAATTGCTGAGATATCCACCTATATAAACATATCAAGTATGTGATCAAAATGATACATATAATATAAGCTTTAACAGAGTATAATTTACTATAGCTTGAGAATTCAGGATTACATCAGGTATAAATCTCACCTGGGGAGGGTGAGAAGAGGACCACCCTTACCCATCCAAAGGGATAAAGAGGCTGTATCTCAAGAGATCCGGACTCGAAAAAGGGACGACACAGAAAACTCTAATAGAGTTTTCCGTTATCTTTGGAAGTAATATTATATATGTGTTAACTGTCTGTTTCAAAAGATGGTAACTCTTTGAATGTGTGATTCCTGAAATGTGTTTTTGTAACCATTTTGATTATATTAATATGTGTGATCATAGTCTAGAATAACTTTGAATCAATTTAGCAACATAGGTTTGTAACAAAATTTAGGAATACGAGTTACATTCATGGTTTAGATAGGTGATCATGAAAGGATTTTATTTATTTAGTAATTAGGTTTTACTTATTTCTTTGGGTTTGAAAATTGTAACCCTGATGTATGGATGTTTGTTTATCTACTTATCTAGTAGGGGGTTTAAGACGGTTCGGTCTATTCAATTTTTGTATTTTGCAATTGATTTTTTTCATTTAATCAGTTTTGGTATTCTCTGCTAGATTTAGGTCCTTATTATCTGTTAAAGACTCTGTATTCCTTATACTTAATTTTTGAAAGTTGAACTATAGCTTGAGAATTCAGGATTACATCAGGTAGGCCTTCTGCAATGAAATACTCCTTTATTGTTGTAGAGTTCTCAAAGATTTTATTTGTAATTCCTTCAGGTGCTGGCCCACCATTTCCCATATTGTATTTAATTCCAAAATCCTGATAGAATGAGCACGACAATATAAATCCAATGTTATATCATCTTCATGTTTTGCTGCTAATAAGAAATTACAACATACCTCATTGGGTCCACCAGGGTTGTGACTAGCTGTCTATATGAATGCCCCATTTGCTTTGGAACCCTAGAATATTAGAAGTATGAACGTTCAATGTTGTGCTAGTCCTCACCATTTGGTACAAATAAATTTAAAACATGAAAACTTACATCAACACCAACTTGCCTTCGTACAACTGCTGATACAACAGGTGTGGATATGGCCAACCCAAACGTGTCTTACACCATTTGCAGCTGTCATTTTAATTATATTCTGCAGTTTCTGAATAAAACATGTTCACTAGGATAAATAAAAAAAATAAGAACTATGTGGTTCCTAAATTGTTAAACTTCATGCTTTGAGTTAATCATATCGTTTGTTGTTTCATTTTCTATTGCAGTTAACATGTGTTAAAAATATCATCACAGTACCTTTCCATGATTTCTTGAAGTTGTGCAAGGCTAGGGTTGATCTAGAAAGTTGTTATGTCTTTACACTCTATTTCCAAAGTTCTTGTGGCAGTCATATATTTGAATAATAAGCATAACTAAAAGGGGGTATACATAAGCATAATTTTACTCATAATACCTAAGGAGGGCATACAACAGCAGCAGCAGAATACAGCAGCAGCAGCAACATACACCAGCAGCAGCAGAATACACCAGCAGCAGCAACATACAACAGCAGCAGCAGAATACAGCAGCAGCAACAGCAACATACAACAACAGGAGAATACAATAGCAACAACACTACTTGTGTTAACCTGACATGCTTTGACCTGCTGTACAAAGTTACTTGTTTTAGCAAACTCATTAAGGGTCTTTATGGGTGAAATTGTGCAGAATTTTAAGGTCATTTAGATGCAACATGGGACTGTTTTTGTGCAGATTTTTAAGTGCAGGAAATCTAGAAACAGTGTAGAATTTTAGGTGCATTTGGCTGACTTTGTTTAGTGAAAAATAAGGGTCATTGTGGCTCATTTTTTGATCCAATAAGGGTCATTGTGACTGACTTTGTATGCTGATTTTTGCCATATTTTGGTTGAATTTTTATGCTCATCTTGCCACATACATTAGTTGCTGACCCGTTAAGCAAACGAAAAATATTGAGACAAACTTATAATGTTTATTTTATAAGTGTTTGTGCAGATTTTTGCCATTATATTATATTTCATTTGGCTAGTATTGAGACAAACTGTTTGAAATGGGTGGCTCTATTTATTCTGTTTTAAACGTAGGTGTTAGCATACGAAAAATAGTCATCTAAATCAGTTTCTGATTTTCTTTTCAATCCAATATCTCCAAACATCAATCATAATCATTATCATCCATCTATTTCTAATATATGTTTTAATTTTCTCTTTTTCTACTTTTCTCAGATTCTCCATGAAGATTGCAATTTGACTCGCAATTTGAAGTAATATCTTAGGTGTTGGGAGGCATCCTTTGTTGATTCATTAGGTACCCACTTCATATACTATATTTTCATGTGTTATCCTGATTTGTTCTAAAGTCACCCTCAATATTTTCATGTGTTATCCTGATTTGCTCATATGTATTGTTCCTAGTGATTATATCTCTTTTGAACTGTTGATAATTTAATTATAGTATAACCTGCTGTATTATAAAATTATAACTTGCTGGCCTGCTGCTATTAATATAGTGAGTTAGTGACATTGTGTTAACCTATAAATATGTTTTAGTATATGATCTGCTAAAGTAAATGATTTGTTTTGGGGTTGTTTTGTGGCCTTAGTTGTAGTTGATACATATTTGTTTATTGTCATTGTGTAGTTATTGATTTGCTAAGGTCATGGATAAATCATGGATGTCATCATATAGGTTATCAAAAGCATATGATGAGGGTGTTAATGCCTTTTTAGAGTTTGCGCAAAGTAATAATCCAGAGTCAGATTTCATACGATGTCCTTGTGTAAATTGTAACAATCTGTGGCACCACTCAATTGATAGTGTGAGCTATCATTTGTTTGCCCACGGTTTCTGATGTGTGCTAAACACATCTAATTTTCCTTTGTATTTTGTATAGTAATTGAGTCGAGTTCGAGTCATTTTTATTTAGTTTTTATCTATTTTATAGTATTTGAGTCTTAATGTGGTATTGAGTCATTTTTGTACAA
Organism: Deinandra increscens subsp. villosa; assembly: GCA_039602395.1. NCBI lineage: Eukaryota > Viridiplantae > Streptophyta > Magnoliopsida > Asterales > Asteraceae > Deinandra > Deinandra increscens. The sequence continues at coordinate 76,904,457 of JBCNJP010000017.1, read as the reverse complement.
TTTTGGGTGAGTTGAGTAATTAATTGAGTCTTTTGTTTATTTAGGTCAATTGTGGTTTAATTGTGCTCAAAATGGGTAAATATATTTGTTGCAGGTTGGTATAAAGAGACCAAAGGGATGGTGTGACATTTCATCAAAGTTCAAGGTTTTAAAGAATTAATTATAAAGCATGGAGGGGTTGCATGGTAGTTTGTCAAAGAAGAAGGATCGTCGTCAAATTTGTAAGGAGTTCAGGGGGCTGAATGTAACATATATGAAACTTTACGTGAATTCTATTTTGAATTTGAAAGTGAATGGAAAAGTCGGTTTCACCGACTTAAAGAATTAATTCGTGCACGAGACAAGCGCCCTAATTTATTGATATATATATTTTTGAGTCACAATTATTAAAGGGGCGGAGACTAAAAAACGGCAGAGGGGTTCCGCCAACAATTCGAACGGCTGCGGACGAGAATAGAGATTTCAGAGGCGATTTTCAGAGATACGAAAGGGGCTGGAATCAAAGAGGAGTCAACCAGGGTCTATCTTTTATCGTCAAATAATTAACCCGGTTCATCCGATTTTTTCATATTTCTTGTTAAACTCTAGTTTTTATTATGTTTCTTGTTCAAGACTTAATCTCTATTAGGTTTTCTACATTAGACATGATTGTAGGCTAGGCGTTTATCACCGTCTAGACCGTTATGATGAACAACTAGTATTTACGACTTTAGTTGACTTTGGACAATTTGATTGATGTTTTGTTTCTATTAAATTCTATTAATTTACTGTGATGATGCGTTTGTGTGCTTGATTTAAATTTCTAGTTATAAATTAATCCTTGCTTTGCTTGCGGATGTCTTCCGGTTTGGGTAAAGTAGTTAACTTGTAGGGTTATACTTGCAATTTAATGTGACTGCTTAATTGTGATCATGGGGTTAGTTGATAATTAGTTAATTGAATCTTGTGTGCTGCTAGCTAAAAAAACTTAAAAGGGTGATAGCTATTGGGTAGTCGGGTTGGTTGATTGCTTAGGATTGAGTTGTCCCAAAAGGAAATTCCCTAGGTTATTTTTTCTAACTTGCTATTCCGAGTCATTTATAGTTGGTTAATGGTAGCTCCTGCTAGCCTAGGGTGCTTTAGATTAGATTCGAGGGTGGTTAGGTTTAGTTGAGGTAGGAAGTATCTAAAAGGTGAACTACTGTTCGAGCGTTAGAAGCAAGTACTAGGAAGGACTTAAAAGGTGAACTAGGCTCTATCAGAATTGTCAAAGTCAGGTTCGATTATAGGTACTAATTGGGATTCTAGGTCTAGGTGGTGACTTTCTCGCATTTAATTGTTTTCTCAAAAGTTTCCTGTCTTTGGTCGTTAGTTGTTAGTTAAATTAGTTAATAAATTTCTAAAATCAAAAAACCAAATTACTCGGTATTTTCATTCTTAGGTCTAAGTTAAGTCTTGTCTAGAATAGTGTCCTAGGTTCGATATCCGGTCTTACCTTAGCTTAGCTACAATCCGACAGGTTCACTGCCTTAGGGTTCGGTTCGGTTTAGGTTGTTTCGGTAAAATTAGGTGTGTCTTAGGTCTAGGTTTTAGTATCCATTTTAGTAGTATTTTTAGTGTCGTTCCGAGCACATCAGTTTCGATGAAAAATACACGATTTGGTCTTTCCATGGAGAAGATCCTCCTATGGTTGAAGTTAGATGCCCTGATGAATCTAGTCGTCCCGAGTTTGATTATACAAAGGAAATGTTACATGATGCCTTTGCTTATGTGGAGAAAGAACGGATGCATTGAAATCACTTCTTGAAGAATGTGATAAGCCACTTTACGAAGGGTCAACGCATAACGCGCTTAGTGGATTGATGATATTTCAACACTTGAAGGGTCAATTTGGCTGGTCAGATACTAGTTTTGATGCTTTATTAGGTGCCTTAAAGACTGTTTTACCTGCAAAGAATACAATCCCTAGCTCGATGTACGAGGCAAAGAAGATGCTAAAAGGAATAGGTCTAGAATATGAGAAGTTTCATGCGTGTGAAAATGATTGTGTTCTATTCTGGAATGAATATAAGGATGCTTCTGAAAGGGACTTCTCGTTGGAAGACGAATACCAAAAATGTGCCGAGAAAAGTTTTGTGGTATTTTCCTCCCATCCCTAGATTTAGAAGAATGTTCTCGTCACCAGAGATTGCACATGACTTAACTTGGCATGCACAAGGTCGAAGCAACGATGGTAAGCTAACTCATCCTAGCGATTCCCCCTCTTGGAAGCTTGTTGACAACACATGGAAAGAATTTGGAAGAGAAAGCCGGAATCTTAGATTAGCCTTGTCTGCTGACGGTATCAATCCTCATAAGTCATTAAGTTACAAACATAGTTGTTGGCCGGTTACCCTAGTAACATATAATCTACCCTCCTATTTGTGTATGTCAAGAAATTTCATGATGCTGACTCTATTGATATCAGGGCCAAAGCAACCTGGTAACAATATTGATGTCTACTTGGCACCATTGATAGCATATCTCAAACTCTTGTGGGAAACTGGCGTTAGGACATTTGATGCTTATAAGAAAGAATACTTCAATCTAAGAGCAATTTTACTTTGGACTATAAATGACTTCCCCGCATATGGCAATCTATCGGGGTGTGTTACCAAAGGTTATAATGCTTGTCCAATATGTTCCGAGAATACTTGTTCTCAATGGTTGCCAAAGTCCAGAAAAGTATGCTTCCTTGGGCATAGGAATTCCTCCCACCGAAACATCCTTTCCGTAAAAGAAAAAAAGACTTCAACAACGAACAAGAGAGTGATGTGCCAAAGAAACCATTATCAGGTGAAGAAATTTACGACTACTTGGCGGGGTTTGAGAATGCATGGGGGCAAAAGATAAAGTCAATGACAGAAAAGTCAAAGAAGAAAAACCCAAAGAAAAAAAACCCAAAGAAGAAAAAAGTAACTATCGATGAGCGAGCTAAATTTTGGCATAAAAAGTCAATATTTTTTGAACTTGAATATTGGAAGAAGTTGCTTGTTCGTCATCAGTTAGATGTTATGCACATAGAAAAAAATGTGTGTGAGAGTGTTTATGGGACATTGCTGAATTTGCCTAACAAGACGAAGGATGGGTTAAAAGCACGACAAGATCTTGAGGATCTAGGCATTAAACCTGAATTACAAGCTCAACCAAAAGGGAATCGACTCTATCTTCCGCCTGCCATCTACACATTGAATAGCTTAGAGAAACATCTATTTTATGATACACTCTCCAACATAAAAGTGCCTGATGGGTATTGCTCTAATTTCAAGAATCTTGTGTCAGATGATGTTTCAAAGATGAATGGTTTGAAGTCTAATGACTGTCATGTACTAGTGCAACAACTTCTTCCTTTTGCAATTAAGGGGGGGTGTTAAACGTGAAAGTGAGGAAAACAATCATAAGCTTGTGTCATTTTGTCAACTAGTTGTGTAGTAAAGTCGTTGATGTTAGTAAGCTAAGCAAGTTGCAAAGTAATATTGTATCAACCTTGTGTTTGCTAGAGAAGTATTTTCCTCCTTCGTTTTTCGATGTAATGATTCACTTGATGGTGCATTTAGTTAGAGAGGTGAGGTTATGTGGCCCGGTTCATTTTAGGTGGATGTATCCATTTGAGAGATTCATGAAAACATTGAAAGGGTATGTACAAAATCATTATCGACCCGAAGGTTGCATTGCAGAATGTTATGTGGCAGAGGAGGCCTTAGAATTTTGCTCGGCCTATTTAAAAAATGGTAACTCAATTGGAAATCCTCATGACCGTGTTGATGAAAGGATCCGCACCGGCAAGCCTCTATCGCGTGCTACGAGCGATGTTGTGGAGACTAAGTTACTTGATGAAGCTCATCTTTATGTATTGCGAAACACTGCTATTGTGGAATCATACACCAAGTAAGATCTACAAAAAAGATAAATATTCTTTTTTATCTATATAATACATAAACTGCGTCTAAGTTCGAATATGATCCAGGCAACATATGTTGGAACTGAAGGATCTTAACCCCCATCAAAATAGCACATGGTTGCAGAGCCAACAAAGTCGGACGTTTATTAGCTGGTTTAAGAATGAGGTTTTGTCTTATATGAGTCTGTTTTATATAATTTTGTTACATAGTTTTGTTTTAATTACTTTAAACTATTTCCAATAGGTTAAAAAACGCTTGGCTAATGGGGAAGATATTTGCGAGACTATTAGCTGGTTGGCTAGAGGGCCTAATTATGTTGTTAAAAAATATACCGGTTTCGTCATAAATGAGTATAAGTTCCATACAACCTCTCGAGATGAATCTAGAACCACTCAATGTAGTGGAGTATCCATAGTTGCACATACTATGCAGATTGCTAGTGCAAAAGACTCCAACCTCGTGTATGGCGCGGTTACTTATTACGGGCGTATAAAGGAGATATGGAAGCTTGATTATCGCACGTTTACAATTCATGTTTTCATGTGTGATTGGGTTGATAGTCGTGGTGTTAAAAAAGATGATTTTGGATTCACAGTTGTTAACTTTGGTAGGCTTGGTCATCAGTCTGAACGCTTCATATTAGCTAGTCAAGCTAGACAAGTTTTTTATGTTCAAGATCAACAAGATAAGAATTTGTCTGTTGTTGGTTTCACACCACATAAGATGTATAAATATGGAGATGATGTTGAAAATGATGATATGTTGGAATTTGATGCTACTGTTGATGTATAAGACCCCAATTTAGCAGATCTTGACGATGATTTTGATTGTACGCGCTCGGATGACGAGTGCATATTAGTTTAATATATCTTTTTTGTGGAAAATAATAAAGTTTAGTTTTTTGGTATGTTAACTTTTAGTTCTTAGCTTAAACTATCTTTTACTCTCATGTTGTTACTAACTATATATTCTATTTGAACAGGTTGTTTTTTGGGCCATGGCCGATCCGGAAAATGAGAAAGTGAGTCATGAAGATGATTCAGATCATGAAGACCAAGATTCTAAATCACAAAGAGGACCGACAGTCAAATCAAAAACTGAAAAGAAGAGAGTAGTAGTTACTTATAATAAAAGAGGTGTCCCATATGGAGAGACTGCAACAAAACTATCTACTTTTGAGGGAATGTGTGCAAGAACTATGGTTCCTATAACTTATGAGCGTTGGTTTGATGTTGGTGACCAAATAAAGGAAGCTTGTTGGAAACATGTTTTGGTAAGTCTTAAACTATTGGGTTTAATTAGCTTAGTATGTAGTTTATTAGGTTGGTATTTAATTGTTTTGCTATATATTTCAGGCAAATTTTGTACTTAACCTAAAGGGTCGGAAGCGGTCTCTTCAATCAGTTGGGACAAAGTGGAAAAACTTCAAACATACTCTTTACAAAAAGTTCATTTTGGCACGAAAAGATGATCCTGAGGCAGATCTACTCACTCCTCCTGCTATGTATCCATTTTTTAAAGAGCCCGATTGGAAACTGTTTGTGGCACAACATAGTTCAAAACATTGGGAGGTTCTTCAATTTATGTCAAATACTTTACTGTTATATATTTTCTTATAGGAGAATATTTTTTTAACATAGTTTTAATCTTTCTAATGCAGGAAAAGAGTAAGAAGGCTCAAAAAACTCGTGCAAAAAATAGATACAATCATCGTTTAAGCAGAAAGGGATATTCTGGACTCATTGAGGAGCTAGTATGAATTAACTTATATCAAATACTTACTCTTAGTTTTGTTCTTAATTCACTTATGTTATTCTTGGTAAATAGGTCAAAGAAACTGGCAAGGAGGAAGAGGAGATTGATAGGGCGACATGTTGGAAGAAAGCAAGACAATTGAAATCAGGAGGTTTCGACCTGGATGTCCAAAAAGTGGTTGATAAAATTGTAAGTTCGTAACATTTGAAGGTTTTGGTGATGTGATCATGTTCCATTGAGGCTTGGTATGGTTTTTTTGTGCAGGAGAAGCTAGAGAAACAAGATATACATGAGGATGTTTCATGTGGAACAGAGGATGTGCTCACGCAGGCCCTGGGTAATGATGAACAACGTGGGCGTGTACGCGGGATGGGTAAGTTTGTATCGCACCAACAATATTTTCACTTACCCAAGACTGTTAAAGGTTACCTGGACAAGGAGAAGAAGAAGATCAATCGACGGTTAACGAAAGTTGAAGATCAGTTAGAAAGGTTGACAAGAGGTGGTCGTAGTGCCACTCCTGTTTCAGAAGCTGCAAGTTGCCAAATGGGGAATGATGATGAAGAAGCACCAGAAGATGACGAAGATGAAAAAGAACACGATGATGTAAGCAATTAAATTGTTTCTAACGAGTGTTTCTGATTTGAGGCTGACATTTTTTATTTTGTAGGATAAATCTTGTTATCTTGCAGTTGATGTTCCCACAAATATTGTCGCTAGAGGAACCATAATGAAGTGGAATGACTCGGGTACTTATTTATTTATTTGTTTTTATATTTAGTTGATGTTTCCACAAATTTGGATCTTACTTTTGACCTTCATGTACTAGATGAGAACATTGAAGTTATGGTTCAAACATGTGTTCAAGGAGAAGCTTCACTACCCTTTCCACTCAAAGAGGAGTTCGTTGAGAAGGTCCAAGATGCCCTTGGGTACATACTACGTTGGCCGAGGCACCTAGCCATTCAATTCTCTGATTTGGTAAACTTTTTTCAACTTTTTCACCTGAGCTAAATAGAATCTGTTATTACAGAATTTGTTATGTTATACTAATTGTTTTGCAGACTAAAATGGCAAAGAAAAAGAAGAAAACAAAGAAGGTTGAGGATAGAAAGGATGTAAAGAAGGGTGAGGATAGAAAGGATGTAAAGAAGGGTGAGGAGACAAAGGATGTAAAGAAAGGTGAGGAGAGAAAGGACGGGGCAACGAAGGGTGAGGAGAGAAAGGACGAGGCAAAGATGATTGAGGCAAAGAAGGTTGAGGAGAGAAAAGACGAGGCAAAGAAGGTTGAGGAAAGAAAGGATGAGTGTAAGGAGACGGGAAAAGGAAACAAGAAACGACAAAGAGAACTCGATAAGCAAGAAGATGACTTTCAAGTCATTACCGGCGAGGCCGTTAATGAGTTTAAAGAGAGAAAAAAAAGTAAGGTGATTTAAAAAGAGTCGTTGCAAAGAAAGATAATGACAAGGGGTCAGAGGAAGAAAAGGGTCAGAATGGGAAGTTTTGCTATGTCAATGGCTGCTAATGATGGTTGATGGAAAAATGACGCATGTTGATTCTATAAAAGTGTCATGTGAGGATGATCTCTTTGGGTATGATAGTTTCACGTACTTAAATTGGAACGATTTTGACTCTGTTTTTGCAATGGATGTGTTGAGCGGGGCTGTGATTTCTTCTTATACAATGTAAGTAATTTAAAAGAGTGTTTTTACTTCTTATACAAACTAAGATAATTCTAATCAATTTAGTATGTTAACAGGTACTTGTATGAGCAAACAAAGAATGGAGGCAAAGTAGATCATGAAATTTGTTTTATAACCCCGACTGCAACCATGCAATTTAATAAGAAAGGAATGATTAAAAATGTCGATGATTCAAGTCGACCTCGTTGCAGATCGGTTAAAAGGAAGAAAGGGCAATGACATTGTCCTATTGCCCTACAATCCCGGGTTTGATTTTCAACATAAATTTGTTTTGTTTGATCTATATTAGTTGTTTGACAAGTTATGGTTTTTGTTTTTTTGTAGAGAACACTGGGTGCTAGGTGTAATAGACATGAAAAATATGGATTGCTATTATCTTGACTCCCTAAGGCCTTCCTCGGTCAATTTCCAGTTTAAGCAAATAGTCGATGCATAAGTAAATCATAGAAATTTTGAAATCATTATATCATATTTGGTTTTTCGTAATACAAATCAATCTATTTTGTAGGGCAATTGGCTTATATGAGTCACAGAGTGGATCGAAGAAGACACGTAAACTCTGATGGGTAAATTCAAAGGTTAGCATTTTATGTGACTAGCTAGCGTTGTTTCATAACTGAAACTGAAACTGCTTCTGTTACTATTTTTATAACTGAAACTGGTACTGTTGTTATAAATGAAACTGCCCATGTTGTTATAACTGAAACTGCTAACTGAAACGCAAAGCGCACATAGGCGCAGATCAGTGGGCTTTTTGCTATTATCTGAATGCTGATTTCTGCTGATTTAATCTGTTTTAATTTGTTTATAATGCTGTTGCTGTTTGTATTATATAAATATTAAGAATTTAGTGTTTTAATTTGTTGCTGTTCGTAAATCTTGTTGTTGTTACTACGATATAAAATTGATGTTTATAATGCTGTTGTTGTTGATCTTAATATAATGCTGTTGCTGTTGGCTATTATCTGAATGATGTTGCTGTTGATGTTTATAATGCTGTTGCTGTTGATCTTAATTTAATATGTTTTAATTTGTTTATAATGATGTTGCTGTTTGTCTACATGGTTGCATTGCAGAATGGTGTGTGTTTAGTTATAGATATAAAATTGATGCCTAGATGTATTATTGTTGTCATTTTTTTCTATAAGTATGCATGTTTGAAACAATTAATGTATGCTAGTATATTGAGTCATAGTAAAACTGTTACTGTGGATCTTAATATATGCATGTTTGAAACTATTAATGTATAATGAGTTTATAGTTTTGGTTACAAACTTGAGTCAAAGTTGTCACCTCTGATCATTGTGGAAGTATTTTCTGCTCCCTTAGCTAAAAATTGGACCTCAAGAAGATGTCCACATTTTAAAAAGTCAGACCACCTACATTTCGAAATTTGTAATTAACATAAATGCCAAGAAAATTAAAGGAATTCAGCAATTCTGACAATGATGGTTCCGCATCATGGTCAAACCTTGGCGAAAATCTGCTTCTTTTAATTATAATGCAAGTGTCCATACATGTGTACTGTTACTATGAAACTGATTATACAAACAGGATTTACGGAATGTTAGATAGTGTATAATAAGTTAGAAACATTCTATTTTTTTTTGTAGTGTCCACCTCAACCAGGATTTACGGAATGTGGTTACTATGTCTTGAAATTTATGAAAGAGGTGGTTCGGCAAGGAATTGTAGTACTTGAGAAAGACAATGTAAGTTTTCTTTATAATTTTGCATAATTTTTTATCTTTATGTTTGTGATATATAATTTTTTTGGTACGTGCATCTATATTTGCCTCTTTTATTGTATGTGTTCACACAGATTGGTGGAGATAGTAATCAATACACCGATGCGGATTTTGATGAGATTCGGGCAGAATGGTTGGGCTATGCATGCACCTTCATTTTCAGGGCGTAGTATCTAGGGATTGAATATTATATTATGTGTAAACTTAGAACATATTATCTTTGTCGTTATGATCGGATTGTATGAACATGATGAAATCGAATTATGGTATTTGCATATTATGAAATGCAGTTTTTGGCTACAGCAGATTCTATTTTGGTAACCAGCAGATTATGAACTGTAGTTTTTTGCTACAACATTTAAAATGCAAACCAGCAGTTTCAGCAAAAATATAAAAAAAAAACATTAAAAAACATGACGCGCAATTATGCGCGTCATAAATAGACGACACATTTATAAAATGGCAAGTGACACATTTTCTTGACGCGCACATAAAGTGTCATAAAAATGGATGACGCGCAAATATGAGCGTCATAAATAGACGACAACAAAATTATATTTAATAAAAACTTTATTAAATTACAGGCGATACATTTTCTTGACGCGCATATAAAGTGTCATAAAAGGAGCGTCATTAATGGTGTGTCATTGTTCGCGCGTCAAGAAGCAGATGACGCGCATTTTACGCGTCAAGAGGCTTCTTGACCCTGCCTTCCTTGACGCTTTTTTGCGCGTCATCTGACCCCTTTCGTGACGCGCAAAAAGCGTCAAGAAAGGGTATTTTTGTAGTAGTGTGAGCTATACAAGAATTGAAAATAATTGTAATTAAGTTAACTAAAATACACGTACATATCTATAAAACTTAAAAACTTATATAAATTATTCATTCGGTTCGTTTTGGTATTTTTTTTGGTTTTTTCTTCATCCAGAACCGAAACCGAACCAAAAAACCGAACCATAAGTTTCGGTTCGATCTTTTTTGGTTCGGTTTTTACTTCGGTTCGGTTTTTGCGGTTTTTTCAGTTTGGTTTTTTCAGTTTTTTTCTCACTCCTACTTGAGTTTAGGATATAAACCAAAGACAATATTATATGCAATTAATTGGCAAAAGATTTGTTACTTTTTTTTTTCCCTGAAAGACAATATTTTGTGTCTACCAAACAGTTTGATTCCTTATTGCTCAGAAAGGAAAATGTTACTATTTTTTCTTTTGAATAACGGATAAATTTATTAAAAGGTCTAGAAAGACGCTAGCCGATGAACAAAATTACATGGGAACAAAAACACACAACGAACAGTGAAAACGCCAAAAAAAACAAAGCTAAATCACACTATCTAAATCAAAGCTCTCCCAATGAACCCAGTCAATCCCAAGCTTTTCTAAACTTGTGCTTAACACAAAGAAAAACTGAGAATCTTGATGTCTTTAAATAACCGGGAATGAGAGTTGTATTTGTTGTTAAAGGCGTTGTCATTCAGAGGCTTCCAAATCTCCAAATGGTCGTAAGGATGATTGCATGCACCGCCAATTTCCGGAATTTGTTCCCTTTAACATTGAGATGAAAGTTGAACAGGTCCTTCATTTGAAGAGCATAAATAGGATCAGCACCAACACGTGATCTTCTGCGAAATAGCATTAGCAAGGCTGCAAGAGATGAAGAGATGGTACATAGTCTCTAATTTAAACCACAAACCCTGCAGTTAGCATCCACAACGTAAATAGAACGCTTGCCAGACCTTCGAGACAAGGGATGACTCGAAAGCAGCTCTCCACGCAAAAGAGTAGACCTTTAACGGAAATCAATTATTCCAAACAAAAGATAGACTAGAAGGTCGCGATATTTTATCTTTAAGTACTTTTACACTGAAACTACCCTCATGATTAAGAGTCCAAAAGCATCTGTCATCCGAGGAGTTAAAATTGACAGGGAGTGCCATCATTTGACGTTGAGAAAACGAGGAAGACTCCGAGCCAGGGGAAAGTGGCTTGGACCACTCCCGGAGTCAACCGAGTCTGAGTGATGAGCAGAAACAAAACCCGTTTTCTGTTTAGCCAAGGCAAAAAGCTTAGGAAAACGGCTAGTCAAGTTCACGTCTCCCATCTAACAATCCTACCAAAAATTGATGTCATCCTCTCCACACAAACTACCATTAAAAGAGTTGTCAATGCAAATTTCAAAAGGAATCAAATACCATTAGGCCAAAGGTATTTAAATAAAATAATATAAAAACTGTTACCTAAAATAAAATTAAAGATATATCGAGAATCTTTTATTTATTTTGTGTTTTTTAATACTAAAACTTTTTTCATCTAATTGAATGTCTATCTCCATCTATATCTCCGAAATTTTGAAGTTTTATAAATATAACTTTTCTAAATATAGATTTCTCTTTTCATACATCTTCATAAAATTTATGAGTGTATAAGAAGAAAAAAAAGATAATAAAGTATGTGTTTATGAGAGGGATAGAGATAGAGATGAATAATGAGATGTGATAAATTATATAAAACTAAAGTTTAATTTATAAAAATATTATAATTAATCTACATTTATAAATATATTCTAATAATTATTACGATTGTTGGCACATGTCACTCTCACATTCATTTTCATCTTATTTCTCTCGCTTCTCGCTCCTATTATATACCAGCATTCTTATCTATTAAATAATAACAATTTTAAATAGTTATATTATATAAATAAATATAAAAAAAGTAAATCCTTTTATTCTAATAATTAATTTAAAATTAATAAATTAAAATTAAATTTTAATTATATCTTCTTAATATAGAATTTTATGGTGCTTAAATCTTTATTATTTTTTAATTTAATTTTTAAATATTCATTAGTTCTTATTTTATAAATAGTTAATGGCATCTAATACACAAATCTTCATAAAAATTATTGTTTATAATAATTTGTATTTATTCAACCCATGGGTTTTAAGAGCATTCACAACCCATTCTCTAAGAATCTGTGACTATGGTCCCCAAAATTCAAGGTGTAGTTGAGAGTGGAGAAGAGAGAAAAAATATTGTTCATCCTTATATTAGAAGAAACGTTGTAGATTCTTTATATTTTTTTAATTTTTTAAAGCAGTTGCGAGTGAAAGAGATGGAAAATTAATGATAAATGTATAAAAAATACTATTTAATTGAAAAGTAGAGGGAAAATATAGTGTTATTTAATTAAATTATAGAGATAAAGATAGTGAATGAGTTGTGAATAAATTAGTTAAATTATAAAGAGGAAGATGGAGATACTAAAAGGGTGGACGGTACAAGGGGCGTTTAGCCCTCTTCGGTTTCGCCGGCTTAGGTGGTTTCCCCAGCTACCACTCCTAGTCATTTGGCTACCTCTCAGCTACCCCCCCCCCCCCCTCTTGGCTACCCAATTCCTAGTTTTACCGAAGGATACTGAAAGAGAAGGAAGGGGAAATGACCATTAGCGAATTGGCCATTGGCTTTTCAACGACTATATTTTTAAATCATTTCTTTTACACTATATAAACACATCTCCACCCAATATAATTTCACATACCATCTTCTACACAATCTCTATTCCTCACTCATAAAAAAGTGACACGAAACTTTATTTTACCACCAGAGATTCCGAGTTCATTAAGTAGTTTGGATAGTTCGTCAAGTGAGGAGGCGTTAGAATTTCTTAGTCAATGTGTGAAAACCATTGAACAACAAGAAGTTGAAGAAAGAGCTCATTCAAAAAGGATGAGTGTTATTCGTAACCATGTTGATGGTCACCAACATTTGGTGGAGTTATATTTTTCAGAGGTTCTTCGTTACAACGAGAATATTCTCAAGGACTTGTATGATACTGCACAATATGGTTATCAAAAGTCATCAAAGACGATGGTAGAGCTATATCATTGGTGCACATTCGTGATCCTTCAGTCAATCCGGTAGTCGATGACAATATTCTATTGGAATTGTGAGATAGGGAAACACATTTTAAGCTTAAGTTTGATATTACGAAACACAACGCCACACACATGTTGGTGTTTTTAACTGAGGAACTAAATGGGTATATTTTTTTTAATATGGTTTCATATTTTTTTATAGGAATGTGTAATTTTATTTCTTCAATTCTAGGAATGTTTAATTGTACTTTTAATTTAATTTATTTCTTTTTACATTTTAATTTAAATTAGAAAAAAAAGAGAAAAAAATAAAAATGAAAAAAAAATGTTTAAAAAGTAGCCTAAGACCTCTTTTGCAAAACCACCCCCACCAAAACACTAGACTTAGGCTTTAATTTCTCTCCCAACATTCTCTCTCATGTGTTATTACCCTATTGGTCAGTAAAATTGTAGATTTAGGCTGCTTTTGCAACCATATCTCATACTCTAAGGTTGTGTGTAGTGGGGGTTATGGGGGTTATAACGCTTCAAACACCATTACGTAGGGGGTTATGGGACGCTAAACAAGAAAAAAAAGGTTGGGTGTTTTCTACATCACGCCCCCCCCCCCCCCACCACACAGACATATGCAATAGTTTCAACTTTTTTTATTGGTCCTCCCACCTCACATAACCCCCACTACACCCCTTATTCTCATAACCCCTCACATGCTGTTGGGGATAGATTTTCAGGATGCTCATTAGGAAGCTCAAACAGTTCAGAAATCCGAAATGACTTGGGAATCCTACTAGTTCAGGTATCCTGAATACTTTAAATATATTGATCCCTATTTTTGCCTCGTTTTTACTTGCAGGACTGTTAGATGACCTTACAAACTCCTAAAGTCTCACTGAGAACGTGGACTAAATGAAATATTACAACCTTTAACGGTCAAGAGGAATAAAGAACGAGATCCTGGGAATCCCGGATAGTTAGTTAGTTATGTAACTGTTATATATCAGAGGTTATGATCAAGATAGACACACACAACTCAACCACACTTTAGCTCTGATAGTATATGATTGTTGTAATACTTAGTTCGATCGATCTAACCTCTCAAACACTTGTAATTTTCAGTTTCTTATTAATAAAAGTGCTAGGCAGCAGGCTTTGCAGGCCGGCTCCCGAGGTTTTTTGCCAGGATTCCTAGAGGAAACTCAAAGGATTCTTGATTTTCCCTCGTTACATCCTCGTGTCAAACATCTTACATAGCTAATTGACATTCTCTTGATAAAGCACACTACCTCACAATCAAAGTTTGATCACTAAATTACTTAGGAGATTTTTGACCAAAACAGTTTGGCGCCCACCATGGAGCAAGTGGTGCTTCATTGTACAAGAATCTCCATATTTTTCTTATTCGATCTTAAATCCAGAAATGTCGACCCAACCAAAATCCATTTCAGCCTCTGTTTCATCCTCCGTCCTTCTTCTTCCTCCTGCTCCAGGAAGCTAGAAGAAGACCAATGATCGTCAGAAGAAAGTGGGTGAGCAGCCGAGGAAAATGGATTATCCCGTGTTCATGGGACCCCAGGTTCAATCTGTTGATCCTATCATTACTAACAACGATTTGTTTACTTTAATCAAACATGTAAAGAATCAGATGGATCAGCAAGAAAAGACTAATCACACGGTGATGAAGGAAATTGAGTAGCTCAAGAAATCCAAGAAACTTGTGGAGGAACAGAGCCCCTTATTTCCTAGGCATCTCAATTTTAGTGCCTCGGGATCCTCAGATCCGCTCCGCTACCATCTAAAATCGACAGCTCCAGCAAACACAAGCTTTCCTACAACCCCTACGACAACTTCCCAGACTGTTGGATACACGAAGTTTACTGCTGGCTACTCGGAAGCAGTTCCACCATAATCTTTGCAGACACGCCCTAAAGATCTGTAGACATCATCATCGCTGGGATTCTCAGCTACACCATCCCAAGGATACCCATTTCATGCAGGAAACCCGGGCCAGAATTATCAGGGATATCAGCACTCTAACCTTTCTGTTTCCCCAGGGACCTTCAGGGCCAGCTCCTCGGAAGTACATGATGGAGACTTTATTCCCATGCAGACGACATCGACTACAGAGCCAAGAATCCCAATGAGCTATGATATGGTCCTAGGATTCCAGTCCAGAATCCTGACCCAGGAAATGTGTCTAAGTTAATTCCTTTGGCTTCTAACCAGGGTGCCTCTTATGACGCAGGTATTCACCCAAGTATCGCCAGGGAGCTCCAGAAGCTAAAACAGATGTGTAAGGAATTATTTCTCCTGAAGAAATGATGCTGATCAACTTAAACATGTTTTCTAGGAATAATAGAAGACCCGAGATAAGTTACCTCGGAAGAACAGACTGCCCGAGATAACTTGCAGTTACCTCGGAAGGTCATTTTACCTCGGAAGGCTATTTTATCTCGGAAGCACAGTTTTATCTTGGACAGTGGATACGCCCGAGATAACTCAAGTTACCTCGGTAAGACGAGTTCTCTCGGACATCAACTTGACTTGCTCAACTTGTCTCTGACATATCTAATCCAGTTTCCTGCCTTTCTCCTGACATGAAGCTGACACTTTTATCTTCTAGACTAGTTTAATATTATTCTAGATCATGTATCTTTACTCGACGGTCTAGATGATCGTTAGAGGAATCAAGGGTTCTCCTAATTCCTTAGGGAACTATATATAGACACTTGTAACCTACTTTAAACAAGCAAGTGTAAATCACTCTAATATGTACTTCGAATCATCAAGTTACAATACAGTGCTCAGTTTTATTCATATTATTGTTATATTGTCTTGTATTCGATTTCATATTACTTTACTTCAAACAGAGCATAAGAATTAACTTGTTTCCGCCTGCTTAATTCTAAGTAATACCTTGTAATTGGTTAAACTCTTTAACCAGATTTCGATCCTACAAGTGGTATCAGAGCCTTGGCTCATGTTTTTAAAACTTGAATTCAAAATAAGTTTTGAAACTCTGTTTTACCCACATACTCTGTTTTTAGTAAAAAGTCACTCTTTCCACTTTTTCATCCTTAATCATGGGAGAATCACGAAATGGCAGTTCAAACAAACCACCATCGTTCATGCCCAATGATTTTGATACACAGAAATTGCATATGATAGGTTATCTTCATCATACTGACTACAGAATGTGGAAATCTGTTATGTATGGCCCCACTATCCCTACAGCGAAATCTACTACTACACCAAGTGTAGATATAGTAAAAGCTGTTATTGACTATTCCAATGATGACCACAAGTTGGTTGAGGGAAATCACAAAGCTTTATGGGCATTACAGGCAACACTTCCAAATTCTGTTCTCGTAGGTTTTAACAATTACAAAACTGCTTTCGATCTGTGGAAAGCTTTAAATGAAATGTACGAAGGAACTGATGAAGTAAAAGAAAATAAGAAAGATGTTCTAAAACAAAGATATGAATTCTCAAAAAAATGGTGAAAGTATGAATGCTCAATATCTACGTTGTGTTCAACTTCTTGATGAATTACAGGGAAATGATTGAAGATGGAAAATGATAATGTGATCAGCAAGTTTCTGAGATCACTTCTTGTTGTCTAGACAATATATACTGTAAGCATCAAGTATAACAAGGATCTCAAAACATTAAAGTTGAGTGAACTTCATGGAATGCTTAGTGCACATGAAATGGAAAGAAAAGTCTGGTGCTCATGAAGATAGAAGTCACTACAGTGAACATGCTCCTTTGATTACTTACCCTACATCACCAAGAGGTAATAAAATTATGCCTCTCTTCTATAACAACGTTGCTCATATTGCAGATAACAGTCAAGGAGGTTGGGGCTAGTGGTCGATCTGGGGGTCTTATCTCTATTTTGGACCCGGCGATTTTTGTCCAAGACTCATTCCAATGCTCTGAACTAGATACAATATACGAGACACACTGTGGCATAGGTATATGCTCTAACAATTTTCACAAAGGTGGACTCGATCATCCATAATAACTTTATTTTGGTGAGGGGCAGTGTTGTTGGAGTGGACGATCTTATTTTGGTGGTCAACGTGTACGGGCCAAAATCGGATCAGGCAAAAAAGGAAATCTGGACAAGGGTTGTTGATCTAAAAAACGCTATAGGAGGGATTTGGGTTGTTATGGGAGATTTTAACGTTGTTCGCAATAGATCGGAAAGGGACGGTGGTGCCTCCTTTTGCCAATCTTCGTCGTATGCGTTTAACAATTTTATTTTGTCCATGGGTCTGGTGGATCTAAATTTAGGAGGTCACAAGTTCACTTTCTTATCGAGCAGTGGGGGCGGTATTAGCAAGATTGATAGGGGTTGATTTGTAGAGACTTTCTCCTTCAGTGGCCTAAAACAAATGCGAAGGCGGTGGCTCATGAACACTCGGACCATTGTCCAATTATGATTAATATCAATGCTCCTGATTATGGTCCGAAACCTTTTAAACTATTCTCTTCTTGGATGGATAAAGTTGGCTTTGAGGAGGTAATCTCCAATGCATTATCGAATTTTAGAGGGACTAGGCCGCCAGATTTACTTCTTGCTAGAAAATTAAAGTTTATTAAAGGGGAGCTTAAAGTTTGGAAGAAGAAGTGGGGCATGGATGTTGACTGTATTATTCACTTGAAAGAGCAAATAGATACCATAGATTATGTGGAGGAATATGGGCTTATCACTGATGTGGATAGGTCCTTTAGACTTGATCTAAATAACGAGGTGTTTATGCTCGAAAAGGCGAATCTCATGGACCTCAAACAAAAAGCTAAGGTTAAGTGGGCTCTTGAAGGGGATGAGAACTCTGGATCTTTTTCACGGAATGATAAATAAAAAGGTTGAAAATAATCGTATTTTGGGTACTTGGATTGAGGGGGTTTGGATTGATAACCCCATCGTTGTCAAAAAAGCCTTTTTTTATCACTTCAAAGAAAGATTCCTAGAACCTCTTTCCATACGTCCAAAGATGCTTGATGGTGGTTTTAAATCCATCTCCTCGGTTCAAGGTTCTTTTTTTACTATGCCCTTCTCGTTGGTTGAAATTAAGATGGCGGTTTGGGATTGTGGAAGTGAAAAAAGCCCGGGCCCGGACGGTTTCAATTTTGCTTTTTTCAAAAGTTTTTGGGATCTCTTCTCTTTAGATTTCAAAAATATTTTGGATTCCTTTAACTCTCCGGGTGTGGTTAGCAACGGGGTTAACTCGGGTTTCATCGCTCTCATTGCCAAGGTTAAAAACCCGGTCAGTATCGGGGATTTTCGACCTATTAGTCTTGTGGGGGCTATCCAAAAAGTGATATCCAAATGTCTTGCTAACCGGATCTTTCTTGATGGATTCTATCATTAGTGAATCTCAATTTTCTTTCGTTAAAGACTGGTATATTCTCGATGGTCCTTTCATTATTAATGAGATTTTGGCTTGGCTAAAGGCGTCCAAAGGTGAGGCTTGTTTCCTCAAAATTGATTTCGAAAAAGCCTACGACTCGATCAGTTGGTCATTCTTGGATAATATCTTAGAGTTTATGGGTTTTCCATGTCTCTGGAGGAAATGGATATCCGGGTGCCTCAAGTTCGAAAGGTCGTCGGTGTTGGTTAATGGCTCTCGTACCATGGAATTTGATATGTCCCGGGGTCTTCGCCAAGGTGATCCTTTGTCTCCTTTCCTTTTCACTATCGTGATGGAGGCTCTCAATGTTTTGGTCGTTAGAGGATGTAATTTAGGTACGTTTCATGGCCTAAATCTTCCTAATAATGGTCCTTGTGTTTCTTATCTTTTTTACGCGGATGATGCGTTGTTTGTGGGAGAAGCTTCGTTGTCCAACTTTGCCAAATTGGCAAGACATCTTACGTGTTTCTCTTTAGTGTCCGGTTTTAATTTTTTTTTTTAAAAAAGGCTCCCTTTTTGGAATAGGGGTAAATGCCCTCTTTCTAAAGAGTTGCTTATAAACTCCACTGCAAAGTGGATGCCTTCCCGGTGACCTACCTTGGTGTTCCTATTGGCCAAAATCTTAATAGAATTTAAAGTTGGCAACCTTTGATCGATAAAGTCAAGAAACGCCTTTCTAAATGGAAGTCGGATAGCTTATCGTTTGGGGGTAGAGTTACTCTTGCTAAAGCGGTACTTGGGGCTATTCCCACTTATTATCTCTCTTTTTTTAAAGCGCCGTGTGGTGTCATTAATAAGTTGGAAGCAATCCGTAGAAGTTTTGTGTGGGGGGCTTCGAGTGAAAAAAAGAAAATTGCGTGGATTGCTTGGATTGCTTGGAGAAAACTTCTTGCGGATAAGGAGGATGGTGGGTTAGGCATTGGCTCGATAAAGGCGTCAAATGTATCCTTGCTTTTGAAATGGCTCTTTCGCTTCAAGACTAAAAGTGATATCATTTGGTCTAGGGTGATTCGTGCAATTCATGAGCCTAATAGGAATGCCTTGGCCCACCCGATTAAGAGTTCTATTATAGGAGGTTGGGTTAATGTTTTAAAAGTTTGGAAGGAGGCTAGAACGATGGGCTTAGACGATGTTAATGGGCTCCATTGTTCCCTGGCAAATGGACAACTTCTCCGCTTCTGGGCCGATAACTGTTTCATGTGGAAAAAAAAAAGAAAAATTGTGTTGTTGCTGATAGAGTGTGCATGGTGGGTGAGGAGGTTGTCCTTTATTGTTTCTCGTCCAGGGGTGTCTGGCTTCGGATATTAGGGATGACCTCAATTTTCTAAATGATTTACTGGAGGATGTGTGCTTACTGCAGGGGCCGGATAAATGGGCTTGGGGTTCTTCGTGTAGTGACGTTTATGATGCCGGCGTTGTGAGATCGATCATCCAGAAGGGGTTTCTGTCGGTGTCGGACCCTCCTTTCCCTTGGATGAACTGGGTCCCCCTTAAGGTGTGTGCGTTAGTCTGGCAAGTGTGGGGTAATTTTCTGTTTGTCTGGCAAGTATTGACTCTTTCTTTCTTGTGGATTAGTAATGGGGGGGGGGGGGGGGGGATTGAGTGGGAGTTATTGGCAAGTGTAGTGTAATTTTCCTTTTCATGTTTAAGGCTCTCTAGCTCCTTGCTAGGGTCTTCCTTTTGCTTTTAATTTATGGCTGTTTCTAAAAAAAATATCTAAGTTGTGTAAATTGTGTAAGGTAGCCTAAACTGAGGGGTGTGAGGGGGTGTTTATGTCATTATAATTTTAGTTTATAGCTCCTGGTAATAAAAATAAAAATGATATAATCCAACTCAGATTTGTTTGATTGCGATTCCATCGAGGTGAAAGCCGGACTCCCTGGGCCCACTCTCTACACCTACAAGAATCGAAATCCTGCAAAACCCACCCACACGCATAATCTCTCGCGACGCCATTCAAAATACGCAAATCGCCGGAAAATGAATCCCTCCGCCGCCGCCGCCGCCGCAATCCGCTAAATAATCAACCATGAAGAAAAGAAGCCGCCATCACAACAGCGCTGCTTACATCGGCGTCGGAATATTACAAGGCGTAATACTCTGCCACCGTCGCCGCATCCACCTCCTCCCTCTCATCTCCGCCGTCTCCGGCTGCATTCTCTTCTTCTTCGCCCTCTTATCATTCCTATCGCCACCGATCAACAACCACCACACGGTAAAAAAGAAAAAAAACCCTTTTAAGTCTCATTTTTTTCTTTCACCTGATCATGATTTCGATCGAATTTAATTATTGTTGTTTACAGTCCGATCAAGAAACCGAGGTGTGGTCACATGTCGGAAAGCCGACAGCTTTTCTTGTTCCGGTAAGCGTTACATTGGATTTGTTTTATGTTTTATTGTATATTTTAATTTAATCCTTATGCGGATTATTAAATTAATTTTCGTTTTATTTGACTTATTATTATTTTTATTTTAATTTGTTGTGCATTTGAAGCCGTCAAGAGACGAAGGGAGTGCACGCCGGAATCTATGGACGTCACTTCAATCCCGATTCTACTACGGCTGCTCCGAAAAAAGTCAAAATTTTCTAGGTATGCATATACATATATTTATTTTCTTTTAATGTGGACGTGATATAATTACTCTAATAATAATAATATTAATAAATCTCCTTGTATGTATGTATTTCCATTTATGTTATATTGTTGTTAGAGAGAGAAGATGGAGGAAAGAGATGTATGTCAGATTTGCTTATATGTTTATTTTTTGTTTTTATATACATCCTTTGTAATAAGGATAATTTAATCATTTAACTAAAAAACTAATTAGCAGAAAACGAGACTAAAAAACAAATTAGCAGAAAACGAGAGTAATTTATTTCAAACCTGTAGGTTGTGAATGTAAAACATAAAAATAATAAAAAAAATTTGAGAGACGAAAAATGTTATTATTGTTTGTAATTATTGTGAAAATCTTGTTTATAATTAAAAGGTTAATTTTGTTACATTGAATATTGTAGAAGCAAAGGCCAAGACTAACCCCTCTCGGTTTTTGTTGATCGCTACGAGCGGTGGGTTGAACCAACAACGAACCGGGGTATGTTAATCAACCTAGCTAGCTACGCACGTGGTGCCATCTCGATCATCTTAGTTAACCTTGGTGATGCTAACTGCGATTAATAATATAATATATGCAGATAACGGATGCAGTGGTGGCCGCTTATATACTCAATGCCACACTCGTAGTCCCAACTCTTGACCAAAAATCATACTGGAAGGATCAAAGGTAGGCCCCGGGTTTCAAATATATATATTCTTTTTATAAAATGATCCATATAGTAATGTTGGAGTAAAATTGATTATGTATGTGTTTACTGCAGTAATTTCTCTGAGATCTTTGATGTTGACTGGTTCATATCGTATCTGTCGAAAGATGTTAAGATTGTGAAAGAACTCCCTGCGATCAATGGAAGAGTTGTCACTCCATATCACACCCGAGTACCCCGTAAATGCAATCAGGGCTGCTATCAATCTCGTATGGTACCTCTTCTAGACAAGAAGAAGGTACACATTATATGTTTACGAGATGTAACATATAACGTTTATTAGTTTGGTTTATATAAAGAGAGAGATATTGATTGAATATTGGTAATTTGAATTTGGTTGTTGCAGGCTGTTATACTTACCAAGTTTGATTTTAGGCTATCAAACAGACTGGCTACAAATCTCCAAAAGTTGAGATGCCGAGCTAATTATCACGCTTTGAAGTTTACCCAACCAATTCTGGAAATGGGCCAAATGCTAGTCCAACGAATGAGGAAGAAAAGCAAGCATTTCATCGCTTTGCATTTGAGGTACATCCATCTATCTATAATAATAATAGTTAAGATATATATATGATATGATTACACACCTAATTTGGTCCACGAGTATTCAGATTTGAATCCGATATGCTGGCATTCTCTGGTTGCTATTACGGCGGTGGAGATGAGGAAAGACGAGACTTACAACAGATTCGAAAACGGTGGAAAACGTTACACGTAAGTAAGACCGGCCCCGGCCTATAAATTAAGAAATTATAACACACTCTTCTAAAATCTACTTGTCAAATGCAATGAATGCAGAAAAGGAACCCGGATAGGGAGCGGAGGCAAGGGAGATGCCCGCTAACTCCAGAAGAAGTGGGGCTTATGCTACGGGCATTAGGCTACGATAGTGACGTTCACATCTACGTGGCATCCGGTGAAGTTTACGGTGGTGAAACGACACTAGCCCCCTTGAAAGCTCTGTTCCCGAACATCCACTCCAAAGACACCATCACAACCAAACAAGAACTGTCACCATTTGCCTCGTACTCTTCGCGTTTGGCAGCGTTAGATTTCATGGTTTCTGACCAAAGTGATGTTTTTGTCACAAACAACAACGGTAACATGGCTAAAATGTTAGCAGGGAGAAGGTAATCATAATCTTAAATCGTAATCACAATCATAATAATGTAATCTATTAAGTGGTTTGATTGGATATAAATATATATGCTTCAACAGGAGGTATTTTGGGCATAAACCTACGATCCGGCCAAACGCCAAAAAGCTCTGGCGTTTGTTTATGGACCGGAATAACATGACATGGGACGAGTTCTCAACCACGACCCGAGATTATCAAACCGGGTTCATGGGTGACCCGGACGAGGTTAAACCAGGAAGGGGAGAGTTTCACGAGAACCCAGTGGCTTGCATATGTAAGGCGGAGGAGTCGAAACCGATGATACATTCAAAAGTAGACGTTGAAACTTCTGAAACTTCTGAAACCG
Organism: Deinandra increscens subsp. villosa; assembly: GCA_039602395.1. Lineage (NCBI taxonomy): Eukaryota > Viridiplantae > Streptophyta > Magnoliopsida > Asterales > Asteraceae > Deinandra > Deinandra increscens. Next base: position 76,881,229 of record JBCNJP010000017.1, on the reverse strand, counting down.
ATGATGAGGAAGATGTTGAGAACGAAAACAGGAGTCATGTTGCAAGGTTGGCTTCTAGAGATGGGTCAGATTTGGGACACATGGTTAATTTGGAGAATCCTGAACTTGAGGAGATTTTTTCCGATTAGTTAGTAAATCACTTCATTTTTTCAATTGTTGATTGTTTGTTTAAAGAACATTTTTTGGGAAATGGTATACCATAGTGTACAGAGGCTTTTGAATCTTTTTGATAGGTTGTGTGTATTCATTTCTCACTTAATGAGTATGCATATTAAAAAAAAATAAGTTTGGATTAAAAACTTATGTATTGGGCTTTTGCATAACGTTTTTTTAACGGCTAACTATATGATTGAAACATTTTATAGGTAAACTATCGATTTTTAATGGAACAAGACATGGAAGTTTACAAGAACAAAAAAAATGTAACAAAAAATGTAAAAAAAAAAAAAAGAAGAAAAAAGTGTGTTTAGCCAAAAATTGTAGGATCAGATTTCGGTGACGTGGTTTGAAACAGATTAACTCAAACTTCGAATCTGAATGGAATTGATGTTTCTGGATGATCGGAATACGTTCATGCACAACTAACAACACGCTAGGATCAAAGCAAAGCAAGGTAGGGAAGGTTGTCCTGTGAAGGCTCTCCGACATGAGAACAAATAATCAGAATGATCGGAGAAGAAACTGTGTGAAAGTGCATGTGTAAGTATGAGCATGAAATGTACCTAGAATGACTCTACAGTGGTGTTTGGTTCTTGGAATTCAATGGAATTGTAATTGATATTTTTTCAATTTAAAATTGTTCTTGATTGGGTAACGAAGGAATTTGAAATGCAATGAATTCCTTTAATCAGTGAAATGTAGTGCTATTTTAACATTCCTTTAAAATCTTTCACTTTAATTAATGAAAGTTACATGACCTCAAATTTCATTGATTAAAGGAATTCATTCCAATTTAAATTTGTCCATAACCCAACTAAACACAACTTTCAAAGGAAAATTTTGCAATTCCAATTCCATTGAATTCCACGAACCAAATGACACCTAAGTATTTATAATTTGAATTGAATAGAGAGTCAAGTGTTTATACTTTGAATTGAATGGAGAGTCATGTCACGCGCCCACACGTGGGCCTTATAGAAACAGTAACACATCTATGGTCAAGATTAGCTGCTGAAAGTAGGTTGCACTACTACAAAAATGGCCTTTCTTGACGCTTTTTGCGCGTCAAGAAATGGCCCAGATGACGCGCAAAAAAGCGTCAAGGAAGGCAGGGTCAAGAATCCTCTTGACGCGCAAAATGCGCGTCATCTGCTTCTTGACGCGCGAACAATGACGCGCATTTTATGACGCGCAAAGCATGTCATAAAAGGCGTGTCAAGGAAGCCCCCGTCATAAATATGCTTATGACACGCATATATGCGCGTCATGAATTAAAAAAAAAAATTGTAGATTCACTAATTTCCACATTAATGACAATTAACCTCCTAATCAAAATACAATACACTTGTAGCAAAATAATACATTTCATATATAGAGTAAACATTACAAATGTAACATTATATTACATTCGGATGAGAAGAAGCAATGACCATCAAATTACATTCTGCACAGCCCCTCAATTACTTGTATCACCTAACATGACAAAACTACTAATAATAATCATAAAAAGAAAAAAAATTGCATACAAAAAATGCATACACGATTACCTCATCAAATTTTGTGGCAAACAAGTTAACTGAAGCCAATATTCCTCCTTTAGGTCCAAGATTGAATTGTTTCATGACTTGTACCGAACAGCCCCAAATGATTCAGCAGCCTTTTTCAGCCTAATAGCAGCGTCAAATGGAGATACTGACCTTGGAGGTTTGTTGTCCAGGTCCCATAAAACAGCCACAATGTTCTGGCCAGCACTCTGAACCGAGGCAAATGGGCCTGGAATTTTGGGGGTTCGGCTCGTGTTGAAATGGTAATGTCTAATTATTCTAAAAACTGCTGTTAAGGTTCGTATTGTTGAGGAGTCTAATCGCCTGTCACAAACATAGAATCTAACCAAATTGACCATTGTCATCCTGCAAAAAATAATCATTGAAGTTAGACATTTATAATGCAAACAAAGTGTGCCATTACTTCAACATGCAATAACATAACTGGATAATTATACTTGTCGTTAGCTAGTAAACATGTCAACTGTAAACACTGTACTGCTAATCTAATTAACTAATACTCTCCATTTCAGAAAGCATAAGGGTTACAACTGCAATATCAAATGTGAAACCCAGTAGTTCCATATAACAAATAACTGTTATGAATACTATAACAAATATATCAGCAACTTGGCCAAGTTTTTGGTACCTGTGATCGATCTGAGAACTGGCCAATAATTGTTTTCATAGAAGAATGATATGTTTGCTTTAACACCATTTTGACCTTTTAAACATAGTATTCCATGGCTGCATAAATTTGCACGTAGATAAGATTGTAAATAAACTGGGAAAAAAATCATAACACAAAGACCAGTAAACCAACAACCCATCTTGCCATGTTTACAAAACCATGTTCACAAAAGAGATACTCAAGAAGGATTGACCTGATGTCTCAAATAACCACAACCAACCTGATTAAATGATGAAGTAGGTGGCTGTATACCAGTAGCCGGAGCATGAGTTTGCTGACTATGCACATTTTGCCACTGGTACCATAACCATAGTTTCCAAAGGCATTAAAAGGTGATTGTTGTGTAACTGCAAGAGCACAACAGATTATGTTTTATTTTTCACAGAACAAATGAGTAAAAAGATTCATAAAAATATCTTATAAGAAACAGGTTAGCAGTGGCCAAAAGTGTATTTTTAATGCATAAGATTTATCAAACTTATTATACTCAAGGAAGTATATTACAATTGAGATGATGTAATTTTTATTATCACATATTAGCAAACTGCAAACCTATCTAAAAAGATTAATGCTTTTGGACAAAAAGAGTTTCGAGTCAACCCACCCAAACCCGACCTGTACCAAAAAGTACTCATTTTGATCCCAACCATTTCGACATAAAGGTGGCACAGTTTGCAACCTTTATTTTTTAATGCATCTTTTTGCCTCATAGGTTTCTGACTTCTCTCGCACAGTGTATATACACCTCTTAAACACCTCTCGCACAAGCTATATCCAAACTAACAAACACTATTGTGTTTTAGTTAAAATTTCAGCGGATGCAACAATAATTATTGAAATTGCTCGATTAATTATATACACACAGTTCACATACTACGAAAGAATGATATTCCTGCCGTTCCCAAAAGACAACTTATTATGTTCTAAATACTAATAAAAATATTTGGAGATAAAACCTGACAACCTTTGAAAAAGATCATCAATGGAAGGTTACACAAGCTTTTTTGAGAGTCGGCTCGAATCAATCAAGACATGGGTTTTAGAAACAAAAATGAATTTAGGTCTTGATAAAACCTGACAGCCTTTGAAAAAGATCATCAACTACTCAACTAAATTTTGAGCCAACTCTCGGATTTGCCTGCAACTAACCATCAGTTACCACTATATTTATCACGCCTTTCATTTAATTCAATATTAGACATTAAAAGGGGAATTACCAGTGGATCAAATGGCTGTCAACAACACCAAGAGAACCCAAAATCTCCACAAAATGCTTGTATATGCTTTGATAACTGCTGTTAAGTTTACCCTCTTTCTCAGTTTCCACTTTAATTGCAGCTTTAGCGCGCTCAAAATTATCTAAAAACAGGCAAAAGACTTTCAACAAGTTCACCTTGTGCATTCGCCACCAAAATGCTTGTATATGCTTTGTAATATCATTTTCTGTATCTTCGAGCTATGAATACATTAAAGAGCATGACAGAGAATGTTCATAAGAATTTGAATCAATAAGTTGATGAAAAACTAGATAAAATTGCAGTTACATATCTGTCAACTGATCATTCATAACTAAAATTAAAGCTATTGTGCTGATATTGAATCAGAGAATTTTCTAAAACCAGAAGCGAACTATGAACTTCGAGGATATTAGGTTAGGTTTTGAGAATGAAATTTTAGCGATTGAATTGGGGAAACAGTTAAACAATGACAACGAATTAGAGCAGGCGAATTAATATCGTATGTGAAGTTGAAATTCTAAAGCATTAATGGATAGCTTCATACAAAAATCAAGGGAATAAACAACCCAAAGCAGTATTCATAGTTTCATACTAACCGGAAAGTTAGCATGAATTTAGAACTAAAACAACTACAACTAAACTGCTACAACTTCAACAAGTGGATTTATAATTATTTTTTGGTTCTTAAGCTTCACTAATATAGCAGAAACATAGTAAATAGTATTTTTCACATTACAACTCATGTGGATATGTAATTATGAGCAAAGATTAGTGCATATCATATGAACACCTATATAAAGTCAGCGTGCTATAACAATTTCAGAGCAACAAATGGATACCAAGGTCTTAAGAATAACAGAATTGCCAAAAAGTTATCAAAACAACTACAACCAAACTGCAGTAACTTCAACTATTGGAAATGTAAGTATTTTTTTGTTTCATGAGTTTCAATGACGGAACAACAGCATAGCAAAGAGTACTTTGACATCACAATTCATGTGAACATGTAATTATTACCAAATATTTGCGCAAATCATATGAACACCTAAATGGAAACACCCCTTATAACATTTTCAAAACAACATAAGCATACCAAGGTACCAATAAATATGAGTAAAATAATCGCAAAGGGTCCAAGCTTTATCATCTCCCTGAGTGATATAATCCTACCACAAACCGTATAAGTTAAAACCAGAAAAAACTTGAAACTTTAACAGAATAACATTAACTAAATAAACAGAAAAACTTGTACCTAAACATTGTCGATCGAAAGCAATAACACACCACGTCACCTGTAACCTAAAAATATAAAAACAATCAATCAATTATAATGAATGAAGCACAAAAGTATTAGAAAGAAAGAAAGAATGGCAACCTTGGTACTCATCGTTTATCTCTTGAAACTTGGATGTGGCACTATCCTCGCCCTTTTTCTTGTCTGGATAACAAAAACCCATAAAACATTTGATCAGTAGTATATCACAAATACAGATAACAAAAGCTGAGATTTTGAAACAGTATATCAGAATCCAATTCAACAATTAGGGTTTCTCAATTCTGGATTAGAAGGAAATACCAAATTCAAGCCCTAAATCTGAAACAGTAGTCGTGCGGAATTTAAATTACCTACCGTCCTCAATTCATCGATCTAAACTCGGAATCAGAGAAGAAACACATACGTACCAGAGCTAATTGAATGAAATTATATCGAATTTCCTCTTCCCTAGCTTCATAATCGACCTCGAGTATTCGGTAATAATCCTGAATTAAACGCCGATCAATCAAATCACGTCACGGAAATGAGAGATATGGTATCGAAATCGAGATAGGAGGAGGCGTCTTCTTCTTGTTGTTGTTGGTCGTTGAAATCGGAGAGAGATGAGTGAAAAGGCGCACATGGAGAGAGAGATGCATATAAGAAGCGATGGTGTGGAAATATGGACATACACAAGAAATGGAGAAACGGAACTTATAGTGGAGCGACAGAAGAAACGGAGAGGGCAGCGGTGATGAAGGATCGGAGACGAAACGGAGAGGGAGCAGCGGTCCCAGGAGAGGGAATGAGCTAGGGCTAAAATAATCGAAGAGCGGGAATGGATTTTGTGAGCGGCAGATGGGTTTTAGGGCAAAAATATAAGCGGGAAAATGAAAAATAAAAAATAGAAAATGACAGTTTAAAGATGACGCGTTTTTAATGTGTACTCCGTGTTTTTTTTTTGTATCTGACATAAACTTTTTGACGCGCAAAATTGCGCGTCATCTACTCTTAAACTTTTACAATTTATGACAGATTTTTAATGACACGTGTTTTTGCGCGTCATTAACTAGCGTGCGTCATTGTTCGCGTGTCAAGAAAGGCCCTGTTTGTAGTAGTGTTGTGTCTATGACAACCGGTAAGTTTTCAATGATAATCATTAAAGTAAACTGCTTATTAAAGTGGTAATTGTGCATAAATTCTAGGTTTGATTAACTTAGATAATGCATTATGCCAACCATTGTTAGTCTTGACGTGACCGCGCAATAAAAACGATAACCGTTCGCCATTATTTGTGAAATAATACATACATTATTGATATACCTTTAATAATAATAAAAATATTTTATTATTCATCCCGTCATCTTCGTAGTATTTATTTACGTACAAACCCGATAAAGCGAACGTTTAATATTTTAGTAATTGTTATACCCTGAATTCCGACCCTGAATTTTACTAATAACCTCCGACAGCTTAAGACCCCTGGATGTCAAGCGTACAGGGACTGCGCTTTCGGTAACCTAACCCAGGATTTCTACTTATGTTTTACTTGATTACTATCCCAGAATGTAATGTACTCTGAATTTATCTATTTACTTAATCCCAGCATGCACCGATACCCTACAAGTTAGGCAGCGTTACTAATCTTTCTCTTTGACTCTGTGTGATTAAGCCAGGAACGAGAAGATGGATAACGGTCATGTAGACCCAGTCAAAGTTAGAAGCACGTGTGGAAAAGGAGACCCGCCACCAATCTCGGTCAAATAACGACCATAAGTCGTTGGAAGGGAGATCCCCTAGAATCTCGGAATATGAGTTAGGCACATCTATGTATTTTAACGCGGCATAGGTTTCATTTTACACACTCTCGATCACCTGTACTCACACTACCACTTAGCAAACAAGCCGCAAACACTTGTAGTCGAATTATTTTACGTGGGAATAAACAAGCAATGTGTGTTATCGTTGCCAAGGGGTTTTTATGTCGGCGTTCTTAGTTGTATCCAGGGAAGTTATTATTTGTGTTTCCATTTAGCCTATTCAAACCTTGAATTTTGACAAGTAAATCTAATTTCATAACCTAAACATCCAAAGCACCATACCTCACAAACTAATTTGGTTACTAAATTTAGCCTTATAATTTTTAGCTAAAACAATTTGGTGCCCACCGTGGGGCAATTGGTGTCAATATTTTTCCCAACTCTTATTAGACTTTATTTTTAACTTGATTTTTACAAAAATCTATCAAAAAATGGCAACACAACCAAGTACCTTGAATGCGACTACCCCTGCGAGCACTTCTACTACAACCAGCACTATCATTCCTCCTCCACCGCCACGGGTTAACACATCAACAACGACTACCGTGAACCGCAACACTAACAGGGCTGTCAATCAGGGTGTCACAGGATCGGGACGTGGCAGAGAAATCCCAGTATTGGTCTCCAATGATGAGCTCCTCACCATGTTCACAAAGGTGCAGCAGTACATGGAGCAACAACAGAAAGTGAATCAGGATATGTTTGGAGAGGTAGCCAGGTTGAGGTCGGAAATGAACAGGGTGGATCATACACCTGTGTCTCCTGTCTAGGCCAGAATGCTACAATACAACAGTCCTGGGAGTGGATCTAGTCTAGTAGATGACATTCAAGTCATAGATCCAAGGCCTGCATTTGCTACAGCTTATACTACCTTGGCTGACAGACCCAGGGTGTCTACATTTAGGGAATCTGTCGCGAATCCTGGTGGCAATGCTACCCAGGATACTGGTAACATCCTCATAACCTCTAATCTTGATGCTCGTACTAATGAATTTGTGCAGGACGCAAGTCTTAGCCCAGCAGTGGCCAGGGAGCTTAGAAAATTGAAAGAGATGATCTCGAGTGTATCTGGAGTGGTCCAACCTATCCCTGAAGTAGCACCGTTGAGTCATCGACTTTCAAGGTTTGCTTCCACAATATGTGACGTGGAAATACCCAAGAAGTTCCAGACTCCTAGTATGAAACTGTACGATGGCACAACTGATCCGGAAGAACACGTGGCTCAGTATATGGAGAGGATGGAGGTGATCTACATGCCCCCTGAAATCAAGGAGGCATGCCTATGTAAAGGTTTCGGGTCAACACTCACATGCTCAGCCTTGAAATGGTTGCTGAGTGTTCCACCCTTTTTATCACATATTTTTCTCATTTAATTAACTTATTCAATAACCAGTTCTCTTGTAGTCGAAGTTTCAAAAAACTGACAAGTGATCTTTACAGGGTTACCCAGAATGCTAACGAATCTCTCAGGGATTATATGAACAGGTTTGGCAGGGAGACCTTGGATATCCCCAGCATGGACATGGCTACCGCTGTCCAAGCATTCAAGATGGGCCACAAGAAGGATTCGCCCTTCTATGAAGATCTTGTAATGAACCCCTATCACAGACTTGATGAAGTAAGGAATATGGCCCTACGATTCATCAGGCTTGAAGAGGACAGGAAAGTACAGGAAAAACTGGACGTTTCCCCAGGATATGGTTCCTTTAACATGAAATCAGAACCGGCGCATCCTAGGTCCCAAAGGCCTAAACCCTATTCCAAACCCGATAATCCAAGGGTTAACAGGGTCGATCAGGGTGAAGACGAGGATGATGAAGAGTATCCTACTTTTAATGAGTTTTGTTTTGCTACTGATGTTGTAGGTGTGATTAATGCTATGCAGGACTTAGGGGACAAAGCGAGGTGGCCCAAGAAGACGGATAAACAAGCATCCTGGAAGGATAAGTCCAAATGGTGTGCGTACCATGAAGACTTTGGCCATGTGACCGAGGATTGCATAGCTATACGCAAAGAGATCAGTTACCTGTTGAGCAAAGGCTTCTTGAAGGAGCTCCTGAGGAGAAAGAAAGATAAATCCAAGGGCACTGACCAGCCTGCAAAATCCAGGGGTGCTGACCAAACCCAAGATGCAGACAGATCACGTGGACACCCTGATCGGGCAGCATCACCTTCCCCAGATGCAAAAGTAATTTATTTTATTTCTGGTGGATCTGATATATGTAATACTTCTTATTCAGTGGCTAAGAGGCACGCAAGGGAGACCAAGTCAGACGTACCCAGGAAGTCAATCAAAGCCTCAGTACAAGCGGATGTGAAGGATGTAACCTTTGGTGAGGATGACAGGTGCAACGTCATGGACCGTCATCATGATGGGCTTGTAATCACACTCTGCATAGTCAACCATTTCGTGAAGAGGATCTTGATTGACGGGGGCAGTTCTGTCAACATCATTCAACTAGAAACATTGACAAAGATGGGGATACCCCAGGATGAAGTCATTGCGAAGTCCATGGTCCTCGTAGGTTTCAGTGGCGAAACGAAGAACACCTTGGGAGAAGTAAAACTTCCGGTTTATGTTGAGGGGGTAAACTTGATGCAACGCTTTTGTGTCATGGATGCTCCGTCTGGGTATAACATCATCCTGGGCAGACCCTGGATTCATGATATGAAAGCGGTCCCCTCGACATACCATCAGTGCGTAAAGTTGCCAACACCCTGGGGGTGGTCACCATCTACAGCGATCAACAGGAGGCGAAAGACTGCTACACATCATCTATGAAGATCTCAGCGAAAGCTCGTCAAGGATAGCAATTAAAGAAGAAGGCCAGGGATGACCTAGAGGCAACTGGCACCAACATCCCTGACCTTATTGAAAAAGAGTTGGTGGAATTCCTCAGATCCGGAATTTCAACATTTGCATGGAATACCGAGGACATGACAGGTATATCCAAAGATGTTATAACCCATAAACTTGGTATTGCTACCTCTTACAGGCCCGTGCATCAAAAGAGAAGAAATTATGCTCCTGAGAAGTATGTGATAATCCAAGAGGAGGTGGACCGTCTATTGAAAAACAAGATGATCAGGGAAGTCGAAGTTCCCAAGATGGTTAGCCAACGTGGTAGTAGTGGAGAAGAAAAATGCCAAATGGAGTGCCTGTGTTGATTATACAGACCTGAACCGTGCATGTCCTAAAGACCCTTTTCCCTTGCCACACATTGACTCCATGGTAGATGCAACAACAGATCATGAAATGTTAACATATATGGATGCCACCTCAGGATTTCAACAGATTTAGATGGAGTCGAACGACCAGGAGGATACGGCGTTCATTACACCCACAGGTATTTACTGCTATATTGTTATGCCCTTTGGATTGAAAAATGCAGGGGTAACCTATCAAAGATTGGTGAATATGATGTTCAAAGAAAATCTGGGAGAAACTATGGAGGTGTATATGGACGATATGGTGGTAAAGTCCCTGAATGTCAGCACTCATGTCCAGGATGTAAAAGAATCTTTTGACATCTTAGACAAGTACAATATGAAGCTGAATC
>JBCNJP010000017.1:76834856-76870462 GCA_039602395.1 Deinandra increscens subsp. villosa | reverse complement strand
TTAATAATGTACATGTTTTGATTACAGCTTCCCCGCAAAATCAAGTCCACGATCTCCATAATCTGGACATTGTCTCAGTTACAGGTAACATTTTTCATCTTGTATAACGCTCATCAACACCATCTTACATATGTATCTTTATTAATATACTTTTAAACTACTTACTGAAGGAGGTCCTAATTGGAGCTTATGTGTTAGTCAAATCCCCATCCCTCAAGATTTTAATGAAGACCCCAACACAGGTACATATGTTCTTCAAACTCCAGTCGTTAACCAAAACCCACCCCCAAGGACTTACATATGTGAACTAGGGGTGTGCATGGATCGGTTTGGATCGAATTTTGGCTAAAACCGAATCCAAAACCGAACTTCGGTTTTTACAATTTTCAAATCCATTCGGATTCGGTTTTTTCGGTTTCATGGATTTTGGATTTCGGTTTTTTACGGTTTGGATTCGTTTTTTTCGAATTCAAATTCATATGAACTTTTGGGCTGAAAAAATACTAATAATATTAAATTTTGGTCTACTTATTTTTTAATTATAGATTAACTGACTACTAATAGCATTCAAAATAAAACTAAAAAATTCATAACGTTGCAAAATGACCCAATCGCAAACAAATACATTCAAACAAATCCTTAACGATTTAAAATCAAAGACTCAAGGATCCATAATGTTGCATAACAATCCAAAATCAAACAAATCCTTAAAGATCTAATCTCAAATACTCAAACGACATTCAAACAAAAATTAAATTTGCATAATGATCTAATCACAAAGATTCAAAGATCCTAATAATTATAAATGAAATTTTAATTTGAAACCCTTCAATGATTAAATGGATCGGTTCGGTTTTTTCGGATTTTCTTTTTAGCTAAAACCGAAACCGATCCGAAATTTTGGATTTTAGAAAAGTTCAATCCAAATCCGACAGTTTCTATTTGGATTCGGTTTTTTCGGTTTGGTTTTTTCGGTTATTTTGGTTTCAATTCGATTTTTTTGGATTCTTGCACACCCCTAATGTGAACCAAGGACTTACATATGTAAACCAAGGACTTACATATGTAAACCAAGGACTTACATATGTAAACCTGTATTTACATATGTAACAACGTCAAACATATGTATCCAAACACATAAAGATCTATCTTTTGTTTGTTTGTAGATAACATGCCCGAATCCCCCATTGAAGCTATGCCAATTACCGCCGTCCCTATGATTGAAAAAGTCCAAGAAGTTGTTAAAACATTGGATTCCAAACGTATCAATCCATTAAGGCACACAACATTAAATGATGTTTCAATGTCATCGTGTCTTCATAGTGGAGTTCAGCTGGAAGCCCCTTTGTCAATGGATGAAACGAAGATATGGAATTTACTTTTCAAACCTAAATCACACACAACGTAACAGTAATTTATTTTTTTACATAACAGAAAATCCTATTTTTTTGCTTTTTTCATGATTTTATTTATTATTACAGAACGAAGAAGCGTTCAATAAAACCTCAGTCATGTTTTTTGATGCCGGGGTAAGCTGTCTTTTTAGTCTAGATTAGATAGCTGATAATTTTTAGTTTAAGTATGTAACCAGGTAGCATATGGTAACCAGGAGTTACATATGTAACCACTAGTTATATGTTACACATTTTTAAGTGATAATATTAGTTTTATAGTCATGATTTATTAACGCCATGTCCTCCTTAATTTCTACATGTAGAGATCATGTTTTCTGTTCCCCAGCTCATGTTGAATTAAACAAAGAAGTGATGCAGTCGTTGAATTATGATAAAGTTGTTGATATTGAAGTTATCCGTGCATGGGTCGATGTTCTAAATTTTCAGGAGCTAAAAAGATCTTCAGCATCCCCTCATCGTGTTTTTTGCCCACCAAATCTTATTGTAAGTTTTCTATCATATATATTTTTTCCAAATCATTTAAAAAAAACATACTCTTATTAGTTTCCAACTTGCAGTCCCCATGGAACCTACACGATTTTTCAACTGATGTGAAAGAGAAGGTAGAATCATTTTCAGCAAATCTGGCTGACTACCTTGACCGAATTAAAATTAATCAGCATCTCAAAGGCGTCGACTTGCTTCTCTTACCAGTTGAAGATTCTGATAGCTTTTACCTCATGGTTTTCGATCTGACCAATCCTAGTATATTGGTCATATATAGTTTCCATTCCAAAAAACCTTTGGTGAGGTTAGTTGATAGCTCTGACTATTATCACAAGGATTCTGCCTATAAGATGGTAAATATTTCATCTCGAATCCATCGTTTACCTTTTTTTGTGTAGTAAATTGGATCAATTAATTCTATTTGTAAACCTCAGAAATCATTGGTTTGCGCTTACCTTCAAAGTCGGAGTCACCAAATGACTCAACGTTTTAAAAGTATGAAGATCTCACGTGTGCCAATTGATTGGGCCACCTCATCATATTCTATTCAGAATCGGATTTTTCTAATGAGGCATATGGAGAAATATTATGGCCAAAAAAATATTTTCCAGTGCAACTTCAGTAAACATGGGAGCCTGAAGAATTCTCAGCTGAATAAACTCCGCAACAAATACGTTGCTGCTATCGTGTTGTCAGAAATTAACATCTTGCCTAAGATTAAGTCTCTATTAATGTCTTAGAATTCATGTTTTATCAACTTCTATTTTTGTTTAATCATTTCACAGTCTGCCTACTGTGGACCATCAGCTTTTTGAAACTTATATTTGTCTTATATATTTTGACTTCCTACTACCTCGTGCTATATATAGTTTTTCATGTGCATATGACCTATTTTGAATTTGCATATCATATGTAACCCTAGTAATTTACATATGTAATCATCTAGTAATTTACATATGTAATCCAGTACCTTCATAAGTAACCTCAGTAATCTACATACGTAACCTCAGTAATTTACAAATGTAATCTAGTAATTTACATATGTAATATAGTAATTTACATATGTAACCTCAGTATTTTACATATGTAATCTAGTAATTTACATATGTAATCTACTAATTTACATATGTAACCTCAGTAATTTACATATGTAATCTAGTAATTTACATATGTAACCTCAGTATTTTACATATGTAATCCAGTACTTTCATATGTAACCTAATTTACATATGGAACCCTATTAATTTACATAAGTAATCTAGTAATTTACATATGTAACCTCAGTAATTTACATATATAACCTCAGGATTTTACATATGTAATCTAGTAATTTACATATGTAACCTCAGTAATTTTCATATGTAATCTAGTAATTTACATATGTAACCTCAGTATTTTACATATGTGAGAATACAGTACTTTTTCATAAGTAACCTCAGTAATTTACATATGTAACCCTATTAATTTACATATGTAATCTAGTACATATGTAACCTCAGTAATTTACATCTAGTACATATGTAACCTCAGTATTTTACATATGTAATCCAGTACCTTCATATGTAACCTCAGTAATTTACATATGTAAACCTCAGTAATTTACATATGTAATCCATTACTTTTCATATAACCTCAGTAATTTACATATGTAATCTAGTGATTTACATATAGTATTTTACATATGTATTCCAGTACTTTCATATGTAACCTCAGTAATTTACATATGTAACCCTATTAATTTACATAAGTAATCTAGTAATTTACATATGTAACCTCAGTAATTTACATATATAACCTCAGGATTTTACATATGTAATCTAGTAATTTACATTGTAACCTCAGTAATTTACATATCTAACCCTATTAATTTACATATGTAATCTAGTAATTTACATATGTAACCTCAGTAATGTACATATGTAACTCAAGTTAATAGATAGATACCAACGTTGATGGTCAGAAAATTGTTACACATATAACATAGAAGTGAAATAAAGGACTGAAAATAGAGATACATTAAGATATAACTTGATATGAAAGTCTGCAATCAATCATCTCCTTCCCCGTCGCTTGAAGATTCATATTCGTATGAATCAGAATCATCTCATCCCTCGCTGCTAGAAGAAGACGCATCTGGATCAGGCTTGAACCAGTCAAAATCAAACAATTCCTCATCTTGTGCTTCATATTTTTCGACCACCCTTGGCTGTTGTAACAAGGGGGTGGATTCAAGATACTCCATATACTCAACCAGTTCCTTTTCGAACTCAGCATCGTCGTCAAACTCATACCTATGCAAACCCCCTCCCATACTTTGGATGCCCAATTGCTGATTTATGGCTTGGTTAGTCCCAGTAACAGTTTGTCCAATGTTGATGTTTGAACCCATTTCTTCTCTTTCCATAGTTGGGGAGCTCGTTTTGCTCACCCACTGTAAGTATGGCGGGTACGAGACACTCCCTTCGCGTGCATACAATTCGCAAACAACAGGATTATTCCACACTCGGGTGACAGGTGGGTAAAGATTGCCATATGATGAGGTTCCATTATTCACCCCTGGATATGTTTGCTTATTATCCATACTACTGACCTGCGGATCGAGTCTGGAGTAATGATCTGCAACCTCTGCAACATCACGATTCGAGCCTGGAATAGATGAATGCTCTTCAGTCTTAATTCGAAGTTTTCCAAGCCCTATTCTTGAAAATGGAGTGTTTAACTTATTATTTGAGCTCGTTGTGAGCATCATAGGTGATGATGTTTCACCATTTTCAGCATCACTTTTCTCAATTTTCGGAGTCTTAAGAAGAAAACGGGCTTGGTTGTTCATCACTCAGAATTTTGGTAAGCAATACAAAACATATCACCCTATTTTATATTAAGTTGTTTGAGGTGGTTGGTGTGTGATAAATGATCCAAGGTACATTAATCAATAAGTAGGTCCACTTTTACACTCCTATCACATTGCTGTAAAGAGTTGATTTTTGACATAAAGTTGAGATGACTTTACAGTATTATTTATTGAAAGGGAAGTTAAGGTAGACTAAAACAATTAAAGGAAATAATAACATCATGAGGAACGCATAATATTACCCACAATACAGTGCATTACATGGACTTGCATACATTACAAAATAAGGAAAATTATATCCACTAAACTGGATATATTAACATTCTGGGGGGTGGGGTGGGGGGGGGAGTGGTAAGGGTTTTCAGGGGGCGCCCCATAAAATAGACAAACAAAATGTTTTTATAATGTTACGTATGTAATATTAATAACTGCTCTTCAGGAAACAGCATTAATGTTACTACTAAGTAACAAAAAAAACCAAAATACCCCACCATAACCCCCCCCCCCCCCCTTTAATTGCATACTAGTAATAATTAAAAAAACCACAATTAAAAGACATAACAAAAGCAGCTTCACGGTCACCATCACCTCCATTTCAATCGCTACCCGAATCCACATCCTCCAATTCATCACCTCCCTTCTTTTTCATCTTGCAGTTACGAGAATCATGATTAGTCACATAGAGCATGCAATTATTGCACTGACGCGGTGCCTTAGGAGGCTTGTTGCTAGCTTTCTCACCCGGCCCCGTAATTCTACGCTTCCTACCACAGCCTTTAGTCCTCACACCAATCGGGTTTGCAACTGCAACATCCACATTCATTGATTGACCAACGAGCTCCTCAACCACCTCAGACTCTGAATTTTCCAATACCAAACATCCGCTGCCAACTCCAACTACTTATTTTCTAAGCTCCCTTAACTTCTCAGCAAGAACACTCATCCCAACTTCATCAGATCTTAGATCATTAACACAAACAAACATCAACTCCATTAATTCCTTCCTCAAAACACTGATATGACTGTTGTCAACGCCATAAAGTTTCTCAACAGCGTATACTTCTCTTGGAAGCACATTTCTTATCCACCTCTTTGAAATATACATTGAAGGTATTTCATGTTTGTGGTTAACTTGGAATGCACAGAACACATGTCTACATAAATATCCAATCCTCTCAAAACACCTGCATGAGCAAGTTGTTTTTTGATCCAGAGCATCAAATTTAACCTGTAAATACAATGGGAAAAAAATTATCAAACACCTCATTTTCATGTTACATATGTAAACTGTTACTTATGTAAAAACATATTTATCATTAAAAGGTTACATATGTAATCCTGTACCTCAAAAGTGTATACCACAGCATTAGTAGTGCTTCTCTGGCTAACAGAGTAAACATGCTCTGATCCAGACACATCAGTGTTAGATATGTAGCAGTAATACCTCCCTTCATTTATCTCTTTTTCAACTCGCCGAAGATTGTTTGCGTATAAACATCAAACGCATGCCTCTGAATGGGCAATTCCATATTTCCATGGTAGGATATGGATGAAGTTTTGAAATCAGCAGCACGTTGTTTATAGCGTTGACTTTCAAGCCGGGTTTCAAAACATAGCATAAACTGAACAAGGGTATGGGTACTGGTAGAGCTTACTTTGAATGCCGTATTTGAGCTTTCACAAACCGATGTTGTTTTTAGCAAACAAGACATGGGAATGTCTCTAAAATAAGTTGGTATCCAACGTTCACGGATACCATACATTTCAGCTAACCAGTCATTCTCACCTAAACCGAAAGCTTCAATAAGTTCAGCCCATTTTCTTTCGAAGGTAGTTGTCTTATTATAGTTACTCCACACAAGTCGATGAAGTTGAGCCCTAACATCAGTATTTTGCATCAAATACCCTGTTATCTGTTAATACAATATGCTTATCAGTTTATTTATTTTAACACTTAAATAATTACGCAATAAAAGGCAGCAAGGTTACTTATGTAACAACTCTATACATATACATTATCAATAATTAACATAATTACCTTAGAAGGCAGCTTTTTCATTATGTGCCACATGCACAACTTATGTTTTGCTTCAGTAAAAACCGCCAAAACAGTCACTTTCATAGAGTTATCTTGGTTAGTTAAGACTAATAGGGGTTGTTTCTTGTGAGCCTTTAGAAAGTTCTTTAGCAACCACGTATACGACTCAGCAGTTTCATTGAATAACAACCCAGCACCAAAGGTTACACAACGACGATGATTATCCACACCTGTAAAAGGTACAAACACCATGTTGTACCTGAAAAGTGCAACAGGTATAAGATGGAGGTTACATATGTACCATATAAAAAAGTGTCACAGTTGTAAGATATAAGTTACATATGTACCCCATAACAATGTTACATATGTAACCTATATAGTAACTTAATAAATTAAATCTTACTTGTTCGTCTGGTAAGTAGCATCAAAAGCTATAACATCACCAAAAGCCTCATAGTTAATCTGGATATTTCATCCGCCCAAAAAAGGCACTTCAACTTGCCTTCAACAACCAGATAATCAAAGTATAAGTCTGGCAAAACTTTAGATCTTTCATTTAAACGATTCAAGACAAGTTGACTATCTCTATCACCAATAAACATTCGGGTGTTTTTACTAAAGTTCTTAAAATCCAGTGGTGTCCCATTCCCGTTATGGTGACCACCCATCATTGAAACCATATATCTATATGCCTTAATAGGACCGACACTGTTCAAACTCATGTTGTGTATAAATTTTTGTGTAGAAAATGGCAACCTTCGACTAATTTTAGTCAAATTAGTGTTAAAATCCTCCACTAGAGGGTGATTGTGCCCCTCAGAAAATTTTAAAACATACATAACAGATCTCGTGAGGCAAAATCTAAAAAGCACATGTGCTTTGCAATCATTACGTTTGTATGTGCTTTGCCTACAACTAGTCGAAGACTCGAACTGTTTTTTTTGCTTGTGGTTTACCGGACCTATTACACCTAAAGTATTTAAGCAAAACACAACTTGTTATCTTAGACTTTTTCTGTTGCGCTATGCGAACATTGAACCCACAGGCACGTGCATAATTTTTGTAAAAATTATAACCTTCAACCAAATTAGAGAATGATGCGCCTACAGCAGGCTTCAATGTCTCATCGACTTTGGGAATCCACAGCCTAGTACCGTTCGGTGAAATAAAAACATCAGAGTTTTCATCAATTTGGTCATCATAGTTTGTTGCTGTTATAATAAACAATAAAAAAAGGTGTAAATAGAACACTCATTAAAAGCATATAAACCCATAAAACAGTAAACAAGAACATGACATTAAAAGCAAGAACCATAATTCATTACCTTGAGTATTCTCGACCAAATTTAATGCTAAGGCATCAGACACCTCATAATCAAGGTTAAGGGGGAAGACATTAATTGGAGAATCCATTTAATTTTTTCAATGGTAGCAGTTAGAAAGTGGTAGATGAAAGGGAGTTAATGCTAAGGTATTTATGGATGAATCTGCGATGGCGGGAAAACACAAGTTTCTTTAATTTAGGGTACAGAATTTGGGAGGGTAAATCTTCTACAGGGGGTGGTACACAGGTTGCAGGTTGCAGGTTTTTTAATGAGAAGGGAAGATATGATATTTTAACCACACAAATCTTCTCCTGCAGAGATAAGAAGGGAAGATATGAGATTTTTTAATGAAGAAGTACAAGGTTGCAGGTTTCTGGAGAAAAGATAAGAGTTTAGGTTTGAAGAAAAAGTTTGTCTCTGCAGGGGGTGGTACGATTTGATGTATCCAAGAGTCTCCTTTTCGCAGCCATACACTGTGTCCCTTTTACCTGCCATAAAGCAATCAGTGGAGTAATTGACATTAATACCCTTCCTTACATAAAGTCAATAGGGCGACGTGGATATCCTCATTGCCCTTCAAACGGTTTACTTAGTTTTCCAAAGTGGGAAGGGTTTGCAATATATCCCCACCCTATATATATATATAATATACTAGCCGTGTGCCCGCGCGTTGCGGCGGCGACAGTTTTTGCGCGTACTCGTTTTCTGTCTGCACGATCCAGCGACGGGCAATTTACAACACTACACTCGTTTTTCTGTCCGTGCAATGTCGTGGCGACGATAAGTTACAACGCGACACACATTTTTCTATATGTGCAATGCGGGGGCACAACAAATTACAATAAGGTACTCATTTTCTGTCGCACGATGCCGCAACATCGACAATTTACAAGATAGTACTTGTATTATTTCCACGTGATGCGGTGACGACGGCAAATTTGCAACGGTTTATTTGTTTTCCATTAGTTTATCAATTATCACTGGATATATTGCATTAGTTTCCTTATTCTCCTTGCAAATGTCTTTCATACATAACCCTTATAGAAATGGTTATCAAAGACCATGGGGTTATAGAACTTAGAACTTACGAATTATGTACAACTTGTGGGTTTTGTACAAGTGGATTGAAAATCAAATAAAGAAAAAGTGTTTTCGCTAAACTATAAACCAATGTTTTACTTGTGCTTTCACAATTATAAACAACAATTTCCTCAAAATTATTGTATTATTATTTGATGTTTAGTATGTCTCGGTTTATCAAAACATATTTTTAATCATTTTTTCTCACTTGTGAATTATTACAATTTTAGTTCATTGCATACATTTCGAAAATTTGTTAAAGAAATTGTCATTAGTATAACCCAAGATCCCTTTTAGTTTTCCTTCAAATTCATCTATGTAAATGTATAAGTATAGAAATAAAGCTTACCAAAGTACCATTAACCCATTTGTTGTTTCTATGATAATAGCTCACATATGCAAATACAACTCAATTATAGATCATCTATGAATCAAAGCAAGTGTACTTGTTCTAACCAAATAATTAATGGTTTATAACAACACATTAGGTGTTCAAATAGGTATAAAATTGTCAGAGGACTATCTCATTGTTTCTTATCTTAACTAAAAGAACACAAAAACGTGAGTTCACTCAGCCTATCCAATCACCTATCTCATCTTCATTAGAAGGCACATCTTCAAAAGATGTTGGTAAAACTTCGAGTAAGGATATGGCTTAAAAAGGTCTCCATTTAAATTGTGGCTTTAATTGATCCTGCACCAATATAATGAGATATACTTAAAAAACACATCCCTTTTGACGTTCAAAAAAATCATTCTGACACCTAAGTTAAATTTTAGATGTTTTTACGGAACCAAGAACTATTCTTTCTTTAACTTTTTACTATAAAAATATTTTCTTTTTACTATTATTTGCATTTTGTTTTTGAAGGTACTAACCTGCAAAAAACAACAATGGAATCAATGAGACACTCGCACATTATACCTTTTATGTATCAGACATAATAAAATGGCACATGTTTATATATTGAAAAGAAGTGCATGTAAAGCAAAAGAATAGGTCAATAACTATATTCACTCAGAAAAGAGGTATACACTCACAGTTCTAATAATCAGTTTGTTTAGAAACCTGAGATTGATGAAATGGATCCAAAATATGTTATTGAACTCAAATGTCCATCCCAGCCAAACTCAGTAGGTTAAGCATGCACCCCCGCCAAGTAGGCATGGCCATTGTCCGCCATACTATAATACCACTTTCTTAACTCCATTTTAAACTGTCATAAAAATAAGATCTAAGATCAAAGCAAAATCATTATGTAATCTAGTAATTAAAACCATGAAAAACAGAACACGCCAAGAAAGGACAAGAGTGTTTGAATAAATCTACATATCGAAGAGATAAAACACCCAAATTAAAACCCAAGACCTAGCGGGGAGTGGGATTCACATGTAGAAAATAACAAGAAAAAAGGGTCACAGAACAGAACAGGTACCTGAAGAAGATGAAATGGACAATCGATGTCCAAGGAACGGACAACGGAAACAAAAGCCAAATTAAAACAGTGCTAATTATAATTCATAAGTCCTGATAAGCTTGTGGGTCAAATACAACTATCTGAGCACCAGTTCTGTTGCTTCAATATTACCTATTGCTGCTCCTCTAGGGTCTCCAGTAGGTTCAAACCTGAAAACATGATATAAAATTTTCAATTAACACAAAAATGATAGCAAAGAAAGGAAAATAAGATATGTTTGACCCACCAGGTCCCCATAGCTCTTTCTTTCCTACATGTACAGGTAAAAAACAGACGAAAAATAAGTATCAAGAAAAGATTAACAAGCAAGTAACAAAGAGATGCACATATACCGCTTCTGAATTCCATATGTTGCATATCTGAAATTCATCATTAGATTTCATCGATTCATTTTCAGAGCCAGCTACATGGATGAACAACAAATTAGAGATGCCATTAGTTAAGATACCTTATTTACATTAAATGAATAAAATATAGCAAATAAAAAAGGAAAGACATTTACACAACTTACATTCTGATTCTTTGACACTGTCATCATCAGTTATGGGTTTCCATTTAGCAACTTTCCTAACCCTCCTTTAAATTAAACATCAGGATTGATGAGTGCCTCTTACGTTATAGTTCCTTCACGCTAGCTTTTGCTACAAGGATTAAAATAAATATACAAATTATATTAGTAAAGATGTTTAACTAATGCCGGAATTTTATAAAAGAACACCAACACATGGTTCCAACTGGGTGCTGATCCGCAATATTCTTAAAGTAAAGTACAGGTTGACTTACCAACTGGGTGCTGATCCACAGATGCATCTGCATGAATTCTTTCATTTTTTCAAAGTAGTGACCAGAAATAAGACATGATAAATAATCAAAGAACAATTAGCTATCAATTTGTAAACAGGTATATCATGAACCTTGTTATATTGCAAATGAGAGAATCTAACTGGTTATTAAAAAAAAATACAGTATCCTTTAAATTAATACATGAGAGGTTAGAACTTGAGATAGGTCGCGCAAGCATCAACAGCCCTATGCAGCTGAAATTAGAACTTGAGAGGTTGCTAAAAATAATAAAAGTTTTAAAGTAACTTTTAGGATCTCAATAATCAGGAACTTTAATCACCCAACTATCTATTCTGATTCTAAAAGTCCCAATAATCAGTTTAAAAGCAGACCAACATTAACATTACCAAATAAAGATGAAACTAAACTAATCGTACGGTTGACTTTAATCTCATAAATATTAGGAGAAGTGAGCGCCATTCTATACACAAACCAGCTATTAGATACGGTAAAATCGCAAGTATACCTATTAGGAGATGTGAGGCTTTCATTCTTCAAGATATGCAACTTCAACATGATCAAATATCTATAAATCATGTAAAAAATTAAGTAATTTGCTTAATGAGAAGGATTTATCTATAAAACATAATATATCAACGTTAACCATTTGAACGATCATACTATCCACCTGATGGAATCACATTTATAAAACAAACTTTTCATAATCATATTCATAAGATCTTGGGCACCTAACCAGTTATGCGTTCGGTCAATTGACTTCTGACTCCCCCCATAAGTTGCTTGACAATTTAGTTATGAACACAGTCATTCTGCAGAAACCATGGTCAGTTTGAAATCAAAATCCTTTGAAATCAAAATCCATTGAAAAGAAAAGAAATCACAGGGGCCATAAGTACAACTTACCATTTTTCCCTTGATTGCATCCCCAATCTTAGAGTCTGCCACAGCTTATGACTTGCCATCACAATGAGCCCCTAAGACCTTGTGCAAACCTTTGATGGGCTAGCTATCGAGCAACAAAGTAGCTACAAATAGTGCTTCCGATGTGTTGTCAAACTTTATGAAAGCTTTAAGCTTTACAATCTGTTGTTTTTAATACGTGTTCATAAATACAACATGTTTAATCTGTTGTCAAACTTTAAGAAAGCTTTAAACACATAGAATCTGACTCAATCTCGCTTTTATCTTCAAGAAACATGGACGAAAATGGAGTAATCACCACTTAAACCATTGAAGAGCCCTGAAACCTTCCGCTGGTCGCCAACAGACGTTTAGGTTAAAAACAAAAATGTGTAACAAAATGGTTAAAATCAAATCTCGCATAGGCATAGTTTAGCAAATTGAAACGGATTAAGAAGAAACACAAAACGCGAATGGACAAAATAAGGAAGAGGACTTACAGTTGAAAAGGAGCGAGATCTGAAGAAATTGGAGCAGAGGCGTGTGATATACTGATGTGCTCGTATCTATCGATTACAACAACGAAACAGTTAATTACAAAGCCAACAACAGTAGAAGTGACGCCAAATCAAGGGATAAATTGAGAAGTTAAACAAACCAGAAAGGATATGGATGTCAAACGATCGAAGTCGGGAGATGAACAATCTCGAAGCAACTAAATGAGAAAAAGATCAGCGCGACTCAGGAACTTGCAAACACGAAGCGGAAAACACCAAATCCAATTGTTTCAAGCCGTTTAGGGTTGATATCGTAGATCTGATGTGATGAACACGGCGACAGGAAGAAGAATATGACAGCTAGGGTTTGACAGTCGAACTTCAAATCACCGTCTCAAATGAGAAAAAGATCCTTTTATATCTAGGGTTTGTTATGTAGAGCAGCCGAGAAAAAGGAGTTTTGTGCATTAGAAACTTGTACACAGTGCATTATAATTTGTATGCGTCTTAATTTTAAGACTCTCTCTCCAATATGCATTATATATAGTAATAGATATATATAATATATATATATATAATATATATATATAATATATATATAATATATATATATATATAATAAACAAAAAGTTTGGTCATACTTTAATTAGTAAAAAACGACACTTATCATCACCACAAAATTTTGGATTAAGTCAAAATTTTAATAAATAATTATCCAAATACTAAATTTTCATATTAGGGTTTATTTAGTTTAAACATTTTAATTAGTAATTATCTAATAAGTAATTATTCAATAAGTAATTATTCAAATACAAGTTTTTATATTAAAGTTAGTAATTATCCAAATACTAAATTTTAATATTAAGGTGAATATTTTATTCGAGATAATAATATTTTATCAAATTAATATACTATATAATAAACAAAAAGTTTGGTCATACTTTAATTAGCAAAAAATGTCACTTGTCATCACTATAAAATTTTAGATTAAGTCAAAATTTTAATAAATAATTATCTAAATACTAAATTTCTTATTTAGTTTAAAACTTTTAATAATTAATTATCTAATAAGTAAAGTAATTATTCAAATACATATTTTTATATTAAAGTTAATATTATCCAAATACTAAATTTTAATATAAAGGTTAATATTTTATTCGAGATAATAATATTTTTATTGTCTATATATTATATTTTATTAAAATAGTATATTTTATTGCATATACTTTAATACTTTAATATAATGCTTATAATACTTTAATCATAATAATATTTTAATTAAATATTATGAATGTAATATAAAATATAGAGTGAATTACATATTACAACCTTTTCACTTATCAAAATTGCGGATATTAACCCTTCTCAAAATTTATTACATAACACAACCTTTAAAGTTATTTTTTTTTCGAAATCAGACTTTTTTCACTAACACCTCCATGATGAACACATCCCTTTTTCACAAAACTTCGGACATCATTTTCATTCAGCAAATAGATCGAATATCTACAAATTTAAAATGGATTTCACTTTTTTAGTGAAAAGGTCAACTTCATAGGATAAAGATGCAAAATTCAATCTTTACATATAATAATTAATCCTTACAAATTGACAGATAGATTAATTAGAAACAATGGTTTGTTTGAGAACTCACATGGGGTTTCTTTAGCTAAAAGGGTTGGATCCTCATACCCGAGTGTATGCTTAACATGCCTATTTAACAGAAAGAGTTTGACAAGTAAAGTTAAACAAAACACAACAATCCAAGTATCATTTTTCATTGACCAAAAGACAGGTAAAGGTTTCTTGGAGCGACGAGAATAAGGGTTACGGATCTTAGGAATGTTCGGCGCGTGTAAAGGGTTTTTTTAAGGGTAGATTTACACTTCTGCCCATCATGTGCTTTGCACATGCCTCATTTAACAATGTAATTTTAACGGTGTTAATAAAAATGTATGATTTCGAAAGAAACATAACTTTAAAGGTTGTTTTATATAACAAGTTTTGGAAAAGGTTAATATCCATAATTTTTTATAAGTGTGAAGGTTATAATCTGTAATTCACTCTAAAATAAATGTTATCCTATTTAATTTTATAATTATTTTTTTACTTTAGTTGAGTTTAATTCGAATTTACCAAGTATTTCATTTCAATATAATAAACAAAATCCTTATTTTTCATGACTAGATTTCTTTTTTTTAACTGCAAACATCTGGTTACCCGGGGGTCTTATCATGGCAAACGATGTTACACATGACACGTAACGGCCGCAGTCCGTACGAGTAACCAAGAGCCTCTGTGTTGCACATCCATCTCAGAGGAAACCCACCGCCTAAATGCCCACTGTTGTAAAACCTCTGACTCGCTTATAATTACGGAGAAATTTTTGTATAAATATAAAAATACATAATTGTCGTAGATTATTATTATATTTATAGTTGTTTTTAAAGTCAGTCGTGTAACACACGAAGATAAAAAAACTGGTATATATATATATATATAGGGTAAGGATCCTGCGAAAACTCTTTTTTTGCGAAAACCTAAAAACTAACACTAAAACCTTCATAACTTTTACATACGTTAATATTTTTCTATGAAACTTGCACCAATAATCTTAGACTTCCATTGTCTTTGATTATAGAAAAGAAAATGATATTTCAAAAAACAAAAATTATTAGTGCACATGTGTACCAGTTTCATTAGTACTACATAAAGAGATTGTCATGCAAAAAAATATTGTTTAAGTTAAAAAAAACTAAAATATTTATATTATTATATATATATCATTTTGAAACGCTTACGTGTACTCTAGGAAAGCACTATTCATGCCACGTGGCATGTGGTGGTGCTGCCACGTGGCGCTGGTAATTTTTTTTTTCATAACGCGTGGCAGGAGGAGGTGATGCCACGTGGCGTGGTTTTTCTTTTTTTCTTTTTTTTTTTACAAAAACGGTTTTAATTTTTAGTGTAAAATGGGCTGGAACCCCATAACACGTGGACTTCATGTGTGCTGCCATGTGGCAGTAGTTTTGTATTTTTTTTTTTTTAATTTTCTTTCTTAGCATTCCTGTGGGTGTTTGTGGGCATCACCTGGTTTTCTTAATATTTATGTGGGCATTTTTCATTTAAAGCATACATGTCAATTTGAGATGAAGCTTCATATCTCTTTTTTGATGGCAGTATTTCTTCTCCGATCTATGGTTCTGCTCCCTAAAAACCGCCGGTGGCTAGCTGGGGATTTCTCTTTCTCCCATCTAGGGTTTCTGACCCCTTCAAAGCGCCGGCAAGGAGGGTTTCTTATGAAATATTTCTCCGATGTAGGCCTCCGGTAACGTTGAAGCGACCATACGGTTGCTCCGTTTCTGTTGAGGAAACTACGTCTAGGCCACGTCTGTGGCTTTTGGCTTTGCTCTCTCTCCTTCCAATCGCGTAGCGAGAGGTTCGGCTGCGGCCGGATTTGCTGCCGATTTAGATGCCTCGGTTTGTGTGGTGGCGGTTCAATTATTTGTGCTCTGTTGCTCGGTAGCATCATCGGTAGTCGGCTTTGGTTCCGATTGACCCTATTTGGGTTTGGTTACTATTGCTCCGGTCCTTTTACGACATCCGGTTTTGGCCGGCGTTGATGTCAGTGAAGTACTCATCCCAAATCTGTAAATGGATGATGGTGGTTTTGGTTTTGTGATGATCATATCGGTGATGGTGTAGCGATTTCGTTGATTATCTGGGTTCATTTTGTATCTTGAAAGATTTCAGATGTTGATTTTGAAAAATCCAGATCTGGAAGTAATATGGGCTTTAGTTGGTTTTTCTTATGGTGTTAAGATCATGATTCATTTCTATCGTAGATTTGACCATGGTGGCAGTGACATTTGCTACAGCTTTGACCCTTAATCTTTTTACTAACAATCTTCGTTGGTTGAATGGCTATGATGATTACTTATTTCGAAAGTCATGAAAATCCACATGAAGTGTAGGCGGGGCAACTTTTTTTGCAGCCACCGTGGATTTATGATGTTACTTTTACAATTCTGAGCCAAACTAAAAATTTAATCATAAACATTTATATTTTCTACCTTCAAAATTTCATATTTTGAAAAACTTTTTCAAGTATACGTTCCTCTATTATGTTTTGTTTTGTCTTTGCAGGTTGTATAAAGTTTCCCTTCAACTTGAGATTAGATTTCCTTTATTATTTACTTTAGGTTTATGCTCATGTAATGGTTTTGTTACTGATCGAGAGTCTCAATTTGAAGAGGAATTTTACCTAAAATACTCTTATTTTAAAGTATAACTACACGTATTAAATTTCTTATACTCACATATTAAATTGTATCAACTCCTTACCTAATAAACTTCTATGATCTTTATAACTTCACTGTTTAGGTTAGTTGGACATTTCGTTCACTGTCTACCTTCTTTAGATTTGCATACAAATGTACAATGTTTTACCAATTGACCTCACTTTTGTTGCCAATTGAAAGAGTAAATTCAGTCATTATGTTCTGTTAATAAACTGTCATTATCAAGTGCAAATTTAGCTATTAAATTGCTTTAAAATAGTCAGGTTGAAATTGGACCAAACCTTCTCATATATGTTTTCTTTATGATCTTCATTCACATACATATATTATGGTTCTTACATTTTCCTTATGTAATGAACAAAGAACTAAAAAAAGAAAAAGAAAAATAACAGATTTCACAACCGCATGAAAACATCTCAGATTTCACAACCGCATGAAAACATCTCGCCCCGCGGCAACGCGCGGGTCATAATGCTCGTTAATGATAATAATACATATGCACTATAACTATTTGTTATAGTGCACATGTATAGCATAAAATTTTAAAAATTTTAAACTGTTAAATCTATTTTCATAGTTAAAGATAACACAATTATAAGATTTATGGTGCAATTTCTTTTTTAAAATATTAATGTATACGACACGTATAAAGTGTTTTTTACCCTTTTAATGTATAAAGTTATAAAAAATATGAACTTATGAAAAATTTAGGAAAATTGGATTTTAATAATACAAGTTTTATCTAATTGGCGGATAATAATACGAGTTTCAAAAATTCATCACAATAATACGAATATTTAATATGTTGGATTCTAATGATACACCGTTAGTTTTTAACTAACGGTGTTAGTTTTTACTGACTGAACTGGTGACGTGGATCCTATTTGGCGTTTTTAAATTAAGTTATTAAAAAAGAGGGACTATAGTTGTAACTTAATAAAAAAGGAGGATTTATTTGCAATTTATGTTTAATAATTTTGAAAAAGAAAAAAAATAAAGAAGTGACACCTCCATCTTCGTTCGATATTCCGGCCACCAATGACCAACCTCCCTCCGATCGGCCGGCGACCACCTCCGACACACCCCACGACGACACACCTGTCGATGTTGTGTCGATCAACACCCGGAGACCTCTCCCTTCTTCTCTGTCATTCCCCTGACAACATCCGGCGTTCCTCCGTCCTCTGGCAAATGAAACGAATGAATTGGTTAACGCTTCGGAAAATTACGAATCAGACTAAACAAATTTGAATCATGAAATTGATGACATCAATTGATGCGAAACTAAAATTTGACTAGAAAAAGATCCAAATTCAGTGTGTTTTGATGAATTTTTGAAGGTCCGAACTACACTGAACAGGAGTTTTACGAAGATGAGGAACCAGATATTTGATTTCAACAAAAACTCAACCAAAATTAAATCTGAAGGTACTGATAGACTCGTAATGACCAACGGAGTATGATGGAACTAGATTTGATGAAAATCATTGAGTTCTAAGAACATCGCCATGGATGAGCACGAAGATGACAATGATCGTGAGTCGTTTAATCTCAATCAAAACAGATAAATGTTAGCACCAATCGATTCAGAACTGAAAATCGAGTAGAATGATACTTAATTTGATGTGTTTGCTAATATCTTGTGAGATCCGCCATTGATGAACCTCAACGAAGAAGCAAACTGTGATTTTTGAAGTTCCGTTGTGGTTGGTGGTTGTTGGTGGTGGATGGTGGCGGCAGTAGAAGTGGAGAACGGGAGCGGGTAGCGAGGGGTAGGTTTGACCGGATAGAGACGAGTTCTTTCTTTCTTTCTTTTTTTCTTTTTCAAACTACAAATAAATCCCTCAATTTTTAGAAATTACAAAAGAGTCCCTCAACATTTGCCACGTCAGCAACCATTAACACCATTAGTTAAAAACTAGTGGTGTATCACTAGAATCCAACACCTTAAAAATTCGTTTTATTGTGATGGATTTTTGAAACTCGTATTATTATCCGCCAACAAGGCAAAACTTGTATTATTAAAATCCAATTTTCCAAAAATTTACAAGTGTTTTAGTATTAGTTTTTAAGTATTCGCAAAAAGATATAGTTTTTACATGATCCTTACCATATATATATACGTTCATATATATAGGGTAAGAAATTGCATTAATATTTTAATATTTTAAAAAACATTTTATACGTGTCGTATACATTAATATTTTTAAAATTGTAACATAAATCTTATAATTGTGTTATCTTTAACTATGAAAATAGATTTAACGTTTTAAAATTTTTAAAATTTTATGCTATACATGTGCACTATAACAAATAGTTATAGTGCATATGTACAATTATCATTAGTTCTATAAATATTTTAGTGTTTTTAACTTAAACAATATTTTTTCGCACATGACAATCTCTTTGTGTAGTACTAATGAAACTGGTACACATGTGCACTAATAATTTTTTTTTTGAAATATCATTTTCTTTTCTAGAATCAAAGACAATGGAAGTTTAAGATTCTTGGTGCAAGTTTCATAGGAAAATATTAACGTATGTAAAAGTTATGAACGTTTTAGTGTTAGTTATTAGGTTTTCACACAAAAAAATCACAGGATCATTACCCTATATATATATATATATATATATATATATATATAGTGAAAAGTTCATTGTACACACCCTCATAAGTGTAGACAGGTAGACACCCTTTTTCACCATTAGATCTCTTGATCTAATGGTTGTGATTAATTTCTTTTTTTTCTTTTTTTCTTTTTTTACACTTTTCAAATAATTTCGCATGTGAAAAAACAAATTCTTTTCTTTTCTTTTTTTTTCTTTTTTTTCTTTTTTTCTTTTTTTATTTATTTTTTACTTTTTTTCAAACAATTTCGCATGTGAAAAAAAAACAATTTTGTAGACACATTCGCATGTGAAATAGCTCTTTTCACATGTGAAATTGTTTGAAAAGTGTGAAAAAAGAAAAAAAAAATTAATCACAACCATTAGATCAAAAGATCTAATGGTGAAAAAAGGTGTCTACGTGTCTACACTTATGGGGGTGTCTACAATGAACCTCACCCTATATATATATATATATATATATATATATATATATATATAGGGTGAGGTTCATTGTAGACACTTTCGCATGTGAAATGGCTCCTTTTCACATGTGAAATTTTCTGAATAATGAGAAAAAAAAATAAAGAAAAAAACAAATTAATCACAACCATTAGATCAAGAGATCTAATGGTGAAAAAGGTGTCTACATGTCTACACTTATGAGGGTGTCTACAATGAACTTTTCACTATATATATATATATATATATATATATATATATATATATATATATATATATATATATATAGGGTTAGGTTCAAATGAGAACTTTTGAGAACTAAATCTCCACCACTAATTTCAGTTAGGGACCACTACAATTCATAGGAGGGGGATATATGTAAATATAACTAGTGGCTTAAAATGGTTCTCAAAAGTTCTCTCAACCAATTAGTTCTCAAATGATCCTCTCCCTATATATATATATATATATATATATATATAGGGTTAGGTTCAAATGAGAATTTTTTATTTTGAGAACTTTTGAGAACTAAATCTCCACCACTAATTTCAGGTGAGGACCACTATAATTAGGGCTGTCCAAAAAGTTCGAAACTCGAAACTCGTTTGAACTCGCTCGAAAAATATTCGGAAAATGCTCGTTCGATTGTCGCTCGCTTTAAAAACGAACCGAGCGGCTCGGTTCGATTTGTAAAACGAACCAAGTATGAGCATAGGTGCGCTCGCTCGATGCTCGCTCGAATTTATATATGTACATTTAGTTATTTATTTTATATATTTTTATTATTTATTTTATCAATTTTAATTTTGTTATGTAAGGAAATAGGATTGGAATTAAGATTTTCTATTATTCCAAAAATTCTTTGCACTTAATATTTGATTTGGATGTAAGTTTAATATGTTAGTTTATCATCTTTGTAGCTTTCATTCTCTCTAGCCTCCTCCATTGTCATTGTTTTTATTAATCTTTGTATAATTCTTTTTTATATAGAATGGCTTTTCACAAAGAATCCAATGGTATCGAGACTTCTCATGTTGAATTAAGTGATGGAGAGAGTTTTGAGTTAGTTGAAGAAGTAAAAAATGACGAAAACGTAAGTAAAGATGTTGATGCAACTAGAAAGGGAAAGCGAAAGAATAGTTCTGAAGCACAACCAAATTTTGTAGACATCGAGGACATGTACAAAGGGAAAATGGTAAAAACCAGAAATACTGCATTCATTATAATTATATCAGTTCATATTAGTGTTAGTGGGTCTAATAAAATACAAACAAGACTAGTGTGTTAGTTATTGGACAAAATGTGTTAAAGTGGAAACATGGATGAAGGTGTTATGTCAAATCACCACCCACGTCACTTTCTTTTTTGTTCTGCGACGCTCGAAATTTGCTCGGTGAGCGCTCGAAAAATACTCGGATCGAAAGTCGCTCGTTCGATTTTGGATCGGTTGAAAAAATGCTCGGTGCGGTTCGATTTGGTTTGTAAACGAACCAAACACGAGCAAAGGTCCGTTCGGTTCGGTTCGGATCGTGAACAGCCCTAACTATAATTCATGGGGGGGGGGGGGGGGGGTTTCCATATGTATAAACTAGTGGTTGAGATTAGATCTTTTTAGTTCTCAAACCCAATTGGTTCTCAAATGATCCTCTCCCTATATATATATATATAAAGTTCTCAAATGATCCTCTCCCATATATATATATATATATATATATATATATATATATATATATATATATATATATATATGGGAATGAGAACAATTAATAACTCATGTTAAAAGAGATAACCAAATAACCACATCTTAGTGAATTGATAAAAAAACAGGTGCTATGTATTAGTGACATGTGACACTTCTTTTTTTTCTTTTTCTTTTTAACAGAAAGGTATAAAGGTATTTTACCCAAAAGAAAAAAGTACCGCCCTCATTTTTAAAACGCGTATAATTTTTTTATCCGAAGTCGTTTTTTATAAAAATTATATCATTGGACTCGTCGTTTTTTATCTTTAATTCGGATGTGGTCCCGACTTTTTTCGAAGGCTTTTTTTTCAAACGTCCGTATTAACATCAATACTACAGAAAAAAGACATCGGTGCTACCCAGAAAAGGCATCAGTGCTACTTTTTGTAACATTACATGTCAGTATAGACGTTTGGAAAAAAGTGTCAAAAAAATGTCGGGACCACATCTGAATTATAGATAAAAATGCGACGAGTCCAACGATATTTTTTTTTATAAAAAACCGACATCGGATAAAAAAGTTATAATCGTTTTAAAATGAAGGGGGGTACTTTATTGGTTAAGTTAAATGGCCAAAATACCCTTTCTGGAAAAGAAGGGAGAGAGACATTTTCCCTAATTTTAATTTTGGTGGTTCAAATGCGTTATTTAGTTATTGCTCTAAGCAAGAGTTATTAATAGTTTCACACCCTATATATATATATATATATATATATATATATATATATATATATATATATATATGGGTTAGGTTCAAATGAGAACTTTTTGTTTTGAGAACTAAATCTCAACCACACATTTCAGGGGGGACCACTACAATTCATGGGAGGGGGGATACATGTAAATAAACTTGTGGCTCAAATTAGTTCTTTTTAGTTCTCAAATCAAATTGGTTCTCAAATGATCCTCTCCCATATATATATATATATATATATATAGGGAGAGGATCATTTGAGAACCAATTGAATTTGAGAACTTTTGAGAACCATTCTGAGCCACAAGTTATATATAAGGAAATCTCCCCCCCCCCCCATGAATTTGAGTGCTTCCCCCTTGAAAATTAGTGGCTCAGAATGGTTCTCAAAAGTTCTCAAACAAAAAAGTTCTCATTTGAACCTAACCCTATATATATATATATATATATATATATATATATATATATTCACGTAGACATAATTTGTAATTTACTCTTTTATAAACTAAGGAGCTGCCTACAAACATTGACAAAACATGGTGGACAAAATATGAGATAACTAGGATGAAGCTAGAGATGTTTCAGTTTTATTTAAAGCATAAAGGCATTTAAAGAGGTTATAGTTTGGTTTTATAGTTGGTTTCTATCGATGTGTTACGCTTCTGGGGCAAATAAATACTATCAAGGCCTATTTTTATGTATTAAGGAAGGATGCAAGACATGTGTATTAGATGTGATAACAACCGAGCAATAAAAGAAGTCTGATGACATGCCTATAATGGTAGAATACATAACGTCGTATTTCCTAAAGAAGTAAGAACTGTTTCACATCATCACGTAAAGTTAAAAAATAAAATTAGTACTCGGGACAACTCCCCCGCAAATGCATCAAATCAGTTAGCATCTTCTGAAATACAAGAGCTAATGAGAACAACTTCAAGAGCTGTTAGAAAAGAACTTTATTTTGGCCGAGCTCATTGTCATAGAGTTCTACTATTATTTGGTGTGAAAAGACGGGTCGATATGAATGTGTATAGATTTAGGTATCTGACTAACTGACCATGAGAATCCTATACACTCTTTCACGTATCGAAAACCTGTTTTATCAGTTATAGCCTTGTAGGGAACAAGCTACGTCTTAAAAATGGACCTAATGTCTAAATACTATGCGCTAAAGGTGTGGGAACTGCGAGTTTCAAGTGACGCTTTTTGGATTAACAAATGCAACTACATCCGTTATAGATCTCATGAATAGAGTATGTATGCCTTACTTGGACAATGTATATAGTGTTCATAGATGATAATGATATATTGATCTACTCTTGATCTAAGGACTAAGGATGAGCATGAGAATCACTGGCGTTACTTGTCAAAAAAAAGAAATGTGGCATGTCAAATTCTATAAGTGTGAACTCTGGATAGAGAAGCTACACTTCCTAGGTCACACAGTCAACTTGTCAAAAAAAAGAAATGTGGCATGTCAAATTCTATAAGTGTGAACTCTGGATAGAGAAGCTACACTTCCTAGGTCACACAGTCAACGACCATGACCAGTGCATTCATGTGACTCCAACCAAGATTGAGGTTGTGATGAATTAGAATTGCCAAACTTAAGATCCAATAGTGTGCCAATTTTAGCATTGCCTCGGGGATCGATGACTTGTGGTATATTGTGATAAGTCCATTAATCGATTGGGGGTGTATTTTGATGCAACGAGAGAAAGTCAGCCGAAGACACACAAGAAGAATTATACTATACATATATAAGAGTTAGGATCAAATCTATATGGCACTAAGTTTATGATACTCTCAGACCATAAGAGCCTGAAGCATATGTTTGAACATAAAGAGTTGATATCACCAGAGGCGATGGGTGAATGGATGGATGTCTTAAGTGATTAGGACTGTACTTAAGATCAATTAACATCCGGCTAAAGCCAATGTGAAGGCTGGGCCCTTTAAGTTAAAAGGAGCGCCAGAGGCTGATGGATGAGGAGGAAGCCCAACAATGAGGCCTGAACTTATTAATAAAAAATCCAAATAAATCAAAATAATAAATAATCTGTGAAGAAAGCTGGTGTTCCCATTTGGGGCAGACCCCTCCCCTGACATACATTCTGTCCGCAAAAAGGGGGGTGGGGGATGATCTCTATGGTCTGTTGATACAAAAATTCATCTCACTAGTCAAGAATTAAGTTGATGCTAAATTCGAACTTCACTAAAATTGTCATATGTAGAACAAAAAAGGATGAAAAATAACCATGCAATCACGAACCTCAAATGAAAAAACTTCGAAAAGATTTACTTTCATCAATTAAACGTGGTGCCAAATTTGACAAGTGCATTTCACCTCATTGTAACTTTGTTCAAATGAATAAATAGCCTCTTATTAAGGTATTCCCTCCCATCTCCCTCAGATAAACATGTTATTTTTACTAAAAGAATGAATCTCTCTTAAAGAAACAAAAACATAAACTTACAAAAGTGGTTGGTGGTTGTATGACTGTATCATTCAAGATTAGCAATGACAGCATCAACAACTTCCTGAGTGGTGCTCTTCCCACCAAGATCTTTTGTCCGGTGCTTTCCCTCCAAAATGACATGCTTGACAGAGTTCTCTAGCCGGTCTGCAAACGTAGGGAATTGAAGATGTCTCAGCATCATCGCTGATGATAGAAGCAATGCAACTGGATTTGCGGTCTTTCTATCTACTATTTTCTGTTTTCCAACATTTCCTGCTGATGCGCCTTGCTCAAATACAGCATGATCAGCTCCCACATTACCTGGGCATTTTATCTTTTTATATTATTTTCTAAATATATATATATATATATAACATACTGCTCGTTTATCACATAAACAAACAAACCTACCTCCTGGCATGACACCAGTGCCCCCAGCAATACCAGCAGCAGTGTTTGCCACCAGATTTCCATAAAGATTAGGAGTCACCTACAAATTTCACTTTTCTTTATGCATATTCATTGAAGCCAAAAAAAATAGATTTGACAAATAAACGGGTTGACCTCAAACACAAACATGAAAGAGAACAGGCAGACAAAAAAAAGGTTTTTGTCAAGAATTACTGACCATAACATCAAATTGCTCAGGCTTTGAAACAAGCTGCATGCAGCAATTGTCCACAATAATCTCATTGTATTTAATGCCGGGATACCTGCTTGCTATCTCTCTGCATGATTCCAGAAACAAACCATCTGCCAGTTTCATAATATTTGCTTTGTGTACAGCTGTCACTGTTTTCCTATTGTTGAGGTAAGCATACTCAAAGGCATATTTTGCAATACGTTCTGAGCAAAACTTTGTGATCACCTGAGTATCAGAAATAAAGGCATCTTATGACAACTTATAGCAAAAATTATTTCTTCTTGTCAGGGCTAATCCAATGTTTAATTGGGAAAATTTAAACTAGTATAGAACTAGTTCATTACTTACAAAAAAAAGCGTCTACAGTTGGGTCATCGCCCGGTTACCCAAACGACTAGACCTAATTCATCGTTTATTCTCAATCAGAGCCAGAAACAGCAGAAAATATCTATCGGAAGCAGAATTTCAGAGGAATCCCCGCAACATAAATCAACACAGTGAACTAAGTAATTTATTCCTAATTCCCAAGGGAATAGCTTGGTGGTAAAGTGGTGGCTCCCCAACCAAAAGGTTGTAGGTTCCAATCCTACAAAAGACAGGTGTGGTTATTTAGCTATTAGAAAAGTTACTTATTCCTACTTTTTTGTTAACTTGAAATTTCTTAAGTATCTGAAACTAAACAGGTCTATCTAAAGACTAACAATGCATCTTAGTATTTTATAGTATAATAATTTTTGCAAAGCCTTAGCAACAGTCGAACTACACATTTATGCAGCCATGTCTTCTTATTAAATAAACAATAAACATCAGTAGTAATCATCATGTCCGAAATAAATTTCATGAGGTATAGGAGAAATTAAATAAACAATAAACATCAGTAGTAATCATTATGTCAGAAATAAAGTTCATGAGGTATAGGAGAAAAGGATAACTAATGACACTTTCTCTTGAAACAACAAAGAATCAGCCATTTATATAAATGAAGACACGAGTATGATAAACCAATGTTGCTACGAGATGAGTGCAAATCATGATTAAAGGGTGTTAGACGAATCTTGTTTGTTCACATGTGAAACGGGTATGTGCAGAAGCAACTTGGCGTGCAAGGGTGTTAAAAGTCGGTCTAGTTATTTTAATGTCTAGGTTATTCGTTTATTTGGTAGGTAGAGCCGTAGAGATTGAGTTTGATTTGTTTTAATTTAGTTTCCTAATTTGAGTCTAATTAGGTTGCCTCGGTTTGCAAGTTTAGTTTAGTATAAATAGGGGTCATTAGTGTTTTTGTATTTTGTGTGCTTTCATCCGGTATTAATAATGGAGTCGTGGAAGGGTTTCTCCACGAAACCAGGTGTGATGAGTTTTTTTATCTCTGATTTTCAACAAGGTTAACTTGGTCCCAATGGGCTGTGATATTATAAGAAGAAAAAAACCGTTCACTTTCATTAAAATTATGGTTTCTTCCTAATTCATTTGGTGCAGCTTCTTACTCTTCTTCCTGGTGTTTTTATGGAGGTTAGTGTTCATTGTTCACAGCCATATATTTCTTCCTCCCAACTAGTGTTCACAGCCTATATACCATTTAATTAGTCTGTGTTCACAGCCGACATACATGACAAATGACCCCGGCAAAGCAATGCCTCTGCGAAGCACTGCCTCCTGTAATCTGGATGCTGCAGCCATGGTGAAGCGCTAGGGCCACCCCCTCCAAAGTGAGGCGCACTTGTTAAGACCAAGAGTCATACACTCTACCAAAACTGCTGAATTTATTTTTTATTCTCTTAGTAAATAATAATGATTGTCTTGTTAAAGTAGATAGGAAATATAAACAATTCAGGGGTTGCCCTTTCTTTGTTTTTAAGCAGCTATATAGTTGTAAGAGTGGATGTAATTGGTGAAACTATAGGTTTTCAAGTCTAAGTTTCTAAAACCTAACCCCTAGCCACATAATTACCAGGAAGAAACTGTGAAGCTACCAATGAAGTAAATGAGAACTCTGTTTCTTTTATTTGAGCAACCAAGTATGACCGAATAAGACTGTACCAGTACATCACAAATTCTCTCAAAACTAGTCTATCGAACCCTGCCCTATTAAAGAAACCCAAACTTAAGGAAACAAATTTATCATTCTTGTAGATCAATTCATTTCAGAGTCTGCAATCTCCTTCTCCTCAAATTCTTTCACAACTCAAAATTGGTTTTAAATTGCACACATAATGCGTGACGATGCACGGCTGTGAGCATCACTACACTCGATGTGTCAGCGTTTCCATGTTGCAACACATCACGCATATTGCGTGATTGCATGATGCGCTACGTTCCACGAATCATGGTTGATTTTTTTTTAAATTACTTGGGCCTGGATCATACTTTTTATTAATTACTTGGTCCTGGGGGAGGATTTAACATATTATGTCGTAAGTAGAGCTTCGGGGGCAAATGAACCGATTCATTTAACTAGAGCATCAAATGTTACATCAAGAGAAAAAGGGGTCGGGCCATCATCAAGATATGATAAGGAAAACGAAGAGCACTTCACGATGAAGATGAAATAGAAGAAGATATTAGAGTGTTCAATGGCGAGAGAGGTGCAACCATGCTGGGTGATGATGATGATATGTTGATTATTGATTAGCGGAGTTATGACTTGTGACCATTAGAGAAGGAATAAGTGACAATATTGGAGTGTTCAATGGTGAGGGAGGTGCAACCGTGCTCGCAACACGCATCGCGCTTCAGATTTTTGGACCAAGCGCATCGCAACGCATCACGCTTCATATTTTCACCTTCACCCACTTAACATTTGTCCTGATTTTGCAGCTTTTTAATTCATACAGTCCCCAGAGCAAATTTGCAACAATAGCAAGCACATCAAAACATAGACGACTATAGGTGAAACATGCAAAAGCCACAACAATTTATATATAGACAAACAGCAGCAGTTGGATTAGAGAATAATACCTTAAGACTTTCAACGACGCCAGGAACAACCTCATGTTCTAGCCCTGCGTATTCCCCTTCAGTATTCTCCCTAATCACCACAATATCAACATCCTCATGGCGCGTGGGCAGACCAGGAAAATTACAGCAATTCACAAGCGACGCGTAGAGATCAAGCTCTTTCCTCAACTGCAAATTCAACGAACTAACACCTCCACCCATCGGAGTATTCAACCCGCCTTTCAAACACACTTTATTCCTCCTGATCGATTCCACGACCTCCGCCGGAATGATCTTCATATCACCGTGGACGTCGAATTTTTCAAAGTAAATCGGCGCGTGCATAGCATCCATGACTTGCTCGACGGCGCCGGTGACGAGAGGACCGATTCCGTCTCCGGGGATTAGGGTGACGGTGCGAGGAGCACCGTCTCCCGGGCGGGGCATGTACGTGACTGATCGGGATGGGACAGAGAGTAGCGGATGTTGTCGATGCAACAATTGCTTGAGGATCGGGAGAGTACGCTTCGCCATGGAATGGAATGCAGATTTTGCTTATTTGATTCGGTTTATGGATACAGACAGACACAGAGAAAGGAAGGTAGGGTTTGGAATCAGCAATTGGAACGAGAGAATGGACAAGAAGGAGAATCAACCTCCTTTAATAATTTTTAAAAATAGAGTAAACTTAGTTTTTATAGTGTTCAAGTCTCTTTATTTTAACCATTTTAATTTTAACTTTTTAAAAATTCTAATTTATTGTCTCACATTTTATTTTATTTTTAATTTTGATCTCAAGCTTAACTTCAGTCAAGTTTGTCGCTAGTCTTTCCTCGCGTACGTGAGAGGTATTTTTATCGTTTACGCATCTTTATACTTCAAGACAAAAATAATATTTCATTCCAACAAACAAAAACAAACATAACCTTTCATTCCTTTCATTACTCACATATAGGAGAGCACGATTAAAAGAAATAGCAGAAGAGTTTCAAAAACCCTAATCGCGTAAAAACTTTCGTCCCTATGCAATGTTGGTGCGATTATGGCAAGTTCGAAGAAAGGGAAAAGAGTGTGATCCCAATGAAGTATATGGTAAGTGTTTTTCATCAATTTTTGTTCGATTTTGGACTTCTTGCGATATGTATATGATGAACCGTAATGGATTTATGCAGTTCACAACCCTACAGTTTTTTCTCTCAAATAACCATGGAGGCTTCTTCACTTCACATCCCGGTAGAAGATATAAAAAGGGACAGGTATCATTCATAGATCTAGTTGATGGTGATGGTTTTTCAGTTCTTGGAGTCAATAATATGGTAAGAGAAATTGGTTACTCAAGTGAGGATTTGATGTTTTACCACTTCTTGATTCTTGGACAAAACCTAGATATTGGTTTGAGGGCATTGGGTAATGATTTAGATGTGGTTAACTTATTGGGGTATATTGAAACTAATAAGCTAATTGAAATTTATATTGAGCAGTACACAATTGAACAATCACGTTCAACAATCTGGTAGTGGTAATTTCAGCAATGTCACCAACAAATGTAGGAGCATTTGTGCACTTGATCAGTTTAGGGGTGATGTGGGTAGGCTTGAACATGATGATGAAGAAGAATTGATAAATGTAACATTTTGTTTCACACAATTGATCATCACATGGTTAACAATAATCCATGGATATTAATGAGGGAGAGATGATTCACATGGATCATGAAGATTGAGTAGAAACATTCCAAGATGACTTGTATGATAATGAATCTGAGGACTCTGATTTCTTAGTGGATGAGGATAATATGATTGAGGATGTGGAAGTGGATATGGCTGACTTTAGGGCTGCATTAGACACATATAGTGATTCTGATCAATATGATGATGGGGAGGTTGATGATGAAGTAGATTTGGATGATTTTGATTCCCTAAGTGATGAAGATGACCATCCTTTGGATAGAGCATGTAAGAAGTTAAGGAAGAAGAATAAAAGAAATAGAGACCCTAAGTTGAACCTTTTTATGTTGCTCAAGAGTTTTCTGACAGGAGAGAAATAAAGGAGTTAGTGATGAAGCATGCAATTGAAACAAGGAGGCAACTGTTATTTGAGAAAAATGACCGTAGAAGATTTTGGGTAGAGTGTAAGGGAATCATTCCAATTTTTTTGACTTATATCAAAGATCACAAGTCAAGACTTATATCAAAGATCACTAGTATCTAAACACAAGAAAGGTGAATCTATGCACAGTTAGCTATCTTTCCAAAGAAATAGAACAAACGATTGCCTTCAATCCTAGCATCCCACTCAGAGCCCTTCAAGAACAAATCCAACAAAAATTTCAGATTGAAGTTTCACTACAAAAGATTTTTCGAGCAAAGACAATGGCAAGAAAGAAACTTGAAGGTGACTACATGATGCAATATGATCTATTAAGGGACTATTCAGAAGAGCTTATTAGGTCTAACCCTGGAACAACTGTGAAAATTGATGTTGAGAGAGAGCCTAACCCAGCCACTACCACCAGGCAGTTTAGAAGAATTTACATTTGTTTGGGGACCTTGAAGGCAGGATTTATAGAGTGTGGAAGACAAATACTAGGATTAGATGGATGTTTTATGAAAGGCCCTTTCCCTAGGCAAATTCTGAGTGCTGTTGGGATAGATTCAAATAATGGAATCTATCCGGTTGCATATGCCTTGGTAAAAGCTGAAACACTTAACTCTTGGACCTGGTTCTTGGAGTGTTTAGGTGAGGACCTAGATCTAACTTCCAACTCTAATTTCACTTTTATTAGTGATAGGCAAAAGGTACTAAAACTGTTTTACTTAATCTATTTTACTAAATCTGTTTTAGTAATTATGTATTATTACTAATTTTTAATGTAACTTAATAGGGGATTATACCTGCTATAAGCAAATTATTTCCCAAGTGCCAAACATAGATATTGTTTAAGACATATTCATGAGAATATGAAGTCTAAGTGGAGGGGAAATTTGTATAAAAACATGTTGTGGAAGTGTGCAACTTCAACAAGCATGCCATGGTTTGAGAAGGCAATGAAAGATGGTGTGCTGTGAGGTGTATATAAAAATATAGTAGTTTTAGTGACACCTTTGTTGCATAAGCTTTTAGATTTATAAACACGATAAACTTGAACAAGTACTATTTCATCACATAACACGGGCAAGTGCACCCATCGTGGAGCAGTATAGTAGTGGTAAGTTGGCGAGATCGTTCAAGGACACAATGGAAAATGGGGATTTGATACTTTATCTTTGTTAATGTAAAACCAAATCTATTTAGTATAAACATGTTTGATTAAATTAAACTAAAAATAAAAGAAAAAAATAAATATAAAATAAGATGGTGTTTTTAGTTTTGTAAATCGAAGTTAATATTACTTGGAAGAACCTACCAGTGGTTGAGGAAAGTTAAATGGACATTCATAATCTTGCTTAAGATTGCTTACTAGCAGAAGACCAACAACCGTTCGGAATCTTAGGTTGGTTCACCATCTCCACGATTTATCGTCCGCGATGAGTGCGAATGCTGTGGGAAGGTGCTTCTAGTATGCAAACGAAGTGGTGTAATACCACTTAGTTGTAGGGTTCCTTGGTCGGGCAACCGTTACACTCGACACGCCGTCATAGACCAGCATGGGAACAACCCTGCATGCTGGATTATGTTGAAATTTAAAGGGTTGGTGGCAACTCAAACATAGCATCCTTTGCTTTTGTGCTCAATTGTATATCTTTCACTTTGCTTGTATCTTGTACTTGGACAATTATCTTAATGTTCGTATTAATCACTCAAGTGTTTGATGTTTAGTATTTCATGTTTAATGTCTTAACTTGTATTGATTATTGATATTGAAGAAATTGCCCTGGTACATTGTTCAATTGCAGTGTGAATGTCTGAATCCAAGTTCTGGGTCATTTCATGATAAATTACTTGGCCAATGTTAATAATTGAATGTGTCTTTGTAATTACAATCCCTAAAGATTCAATAATGATAATTAACATTTCCGGAGCTTACTTTGTGATTTATGACTTGTCTTGGCGATTTGGTCTTTATACTTGGCGACCTCGCCAAGCTTGGCAACCTCACCAAGCTTGGTGATGTGTTCTTGGCGACTTGGACATAGCTTGGCGATCTGGGCTTGGCGACCTCGCCATCCCTTGGCGACCTCACCAAGCCTTGGCGAGGTCACCAACCTGTCTTGGCGACTTCACATTGCTCTTGGCGACTTCGGAGTTGTTCTTGGTGATCTCGTCAGTCTGATGTCATAAATTTCACATACTTTAATAACATTCTCTTGATTTCAGTGCAATCACGACCTGTGCTCTCTCCAGTATAAATAGCAACACTAGAATAACCCTAAATAACTTTCTGGACGGCTGTTTTGAAGAGAGAGAGCACTTTAAACGTGAATTTGGGTGCTTTGTGCTTAAAAACATCAAGTTTGGGAGAAATTAGTCAAATTTGAAGTCCATTTTCAATTTTAAGTCAAAATCAACCGTTTTTGGTAAATTTGGGTTGGCCTGACTCAAGTTAATGTGATTTAATAAGGTTTTGGTCAAATGTATGAAATTTGAAATTTTTCTGAGTCAAATGTTGCCTTTAACTTGGTTATGCACTTAGATAATTTCTTTATTTCCCAAACTGCCCTTAATGAATTTATCAAGATTTTTGAGATTCACTGAGTTTACAAATACGTATTTTTAGTGTTTATGCTTCAAATGTTCCCATTTTTGGTTGACATTTTGACCCCTAAATCAGAAAACTTTCATAAATAACTTGTTGTTAGCTATCTCGGGATCAATTTTTGGCGATTTCATAAGACCAATACTCTGGTCTTGGCGATCTCGCCTTAACCAAACTTCTGTTTGGCGATCTCGCAACACACTTGAGTGTTTTCATAAAATTAAACCAAGGTTAAACCTTGGTGACTTCGCCTAAAGGCTTGGCGATCTCGCCTTAAACAGATTTAACCTTTGGCGATCTCTTGAGTACTTAGGCATTTTTAAGAAAAATAAAAC
This sequence comes from Deinandra increscens subsp. villosa, assembly GCA_039602395.1. NCBI lineage: Eukaryota > Viridiplantae > Streptophyta > Magnoliopsida > Asterales > Asteraceae > Deinandra > Deinandra increscens. The sequence continues at coordinate 76,836,713 of JBCNJP010000017.1, read as the reverse complement.
AAACATTTGGTGTTGGCGACTTCGCCTGAACCGCATACCCTCCTTAGCGATCTCGCTAAAGGCCGTTTTGCCTTGGCGATCTCGCCTTAACCGACCCATTCACCCTTGGCGATCTCGGTGGTCCTGTGCTTGGCGACTTCGCCTACTTACTACTCTTTGGCGATCTCGTTTAAACAGATTAAAACCCTATTTCTTTCTTTCACGACCTTGCCTAAATAAAAGGGGGAGTTCAATTTTTTTTTCTTCTCATTCAAACACAAATCCTCACTGCCCGCTCCATCTCTCTCTCGGCGAAACCTCGACACCTCAAGCTCTCTCCTCCGACCGCGATTCCTCCAATAATCGATCCTCAAATCAAGAACGGTTGATTCGCACACTGTTCTTGAACATAGGGGTTAGTTTTGCTTTAAGGTTTTACACGGGATTGAACCTATTCTCCCTCATTAACCGTAACCCAATCGCGACCATGACTTTGATTCACATTTGTGTTATTGATTTTTACTAAGATTGAAATTTGTTTAGGGATTGGAATCATTGCGACCTCCGCTACAAGGTATCAATTTTGGGTTTAGTTGTGAGTTTTGGGTTTTGGGTTAAATTTCGGTTCAAGGGCTGTCACTGTGAATAAATTTTTGAGGTTTAGGGCTTACAATTTGTGTTGCTTTTTCAAAAGAATTAGAGTTAGACAGTAGTGACATAAACATGTTGATTGATTAAAATTTCTGCTAGCTTTAGGCTATTGCTTTGAATTTGATCATTACAATTATGTTTACTATAACTCACTATTACTTTCTATGTTTTTGGATGAATTCTGAAATATGAATGGGATGAATTGAATAATGAGATGTTTTGATGATGGTTGTTCCAAAACACAGAAGTGTTGCATTTAGGATGTTTCTAAATGCAATCCGGGTTTCAAAAGCCTCAAAATTGAAGCTAAACTAAACTTTGCTTTAGTTTGACCCGATAAGGAAATAAGGTGAATTTTTAGAACCATCCATGTCAAAATTTTCAAATTCTTGAAAAGAAACAAAATTGATGAGTTTGGTTAACAGTTTAAGCTCTAAATGAGATGCATTTGATGTAAATCTCGTTCTTTTGGTCCTAATGGTAAATTTCAGTCAATTTTATCCGCATGACCAATATTGGACTTTAACAGGTCTAAACTCATTCCAATAAGAGTCTCTTGACTCAAATAACTTGAGGAATGAAATCCATGATGAGAAATGGTAACATTGGTCGCTTTCATGTTGTTTTTAAATAAAATTGACCAAATAATGCAACATAAAGGCTACTTATGACCATTTTATTGGGTTTCTCATTCTCATTGGAAATTCACTGGATATGCAACCTGATTTGATAAAATAAGTCAAGTTCGGGACTTTAACTTGTATAAAATAGGTTTAAACTTAATTTAGGACAAATCTACAATGATTAACTTGTCTTGACTTGGTTTTTGATAATTGCTTGCATAGTTGACTTTTTAAGTCAAATCTGGTGTATTTCACTCCTGTTTAATGAATCTGATCCTATTTTGGCTGTGTGTGGTTTTTAATCATTTGTTTAACAAATTTTACTTGATATAATAACAGATTCTGCCTGAAACACTCCAAGATCTTCTCATCTCTTTCATTGATCTTAGCTCAATTTTAGATCATCAAAGAGGTATGTTTCATGAATTCTTGACAATGTTTGATATACAATTATTAAGCTACACAGGGGTAATTCATTAAACTCTTTAAATCAACTTGAATAACCTTAGTCAAATTCCTAATCTGTGTATGATTGATCACAAACAGGATCAAGCTTTGAACCTGTTGATTTCTTGATATTTCTCAATTAGATCTTAGTAAACTT
>JBCNJP010000017.1:76729375-76834356 GCA_039602395.1 Deinandra increscens subsp. villosa | reverse complement strand
CCTACAAGCTTCCACTAAGTGGATGAGGCTTGAAAATCCTTCCAATACTTGAGATTTAGGGTCAATTTCGCAGCTTGGGGCTTGATTTTGCAGAATTTGGGAGATGGAAGGAATGGATAGGAGTTGGGTGGAGGTGCAGATCGCATTCTGCGATCTCCCCCTTCCTCCTCTCTATTTTGTTTAGCCAATTTTCCATATTCTGCGATCTCCCCCTTCCTCCTCTCTATTTTGTTTAGCCAATTTTCCATATTTACACATCAGGCCCCTCTAGTTTTAGATTTGGTTTATTTTCCAACTAAACCTCACTATTACACAATTAACCCCCAAGGTATTCTACATGGAAATATACTAATCATGCTAGATCACAATTTGGCCACGTAACACAATATTATCTAACGTTAACGGAATATTCACATAATTAAAATTCGGGATGTTACAACTAGGGGGTATTTTTACGGTAAGAAAGGAGATGAGGAGCAGAAAAATAGAAATCCTAGGTGCCTCAGTCCTGTAATTATGTGGCCTCCGATTTTGTTCATCTCGAGACGTATTACCGTGTCAAGTTCTACCTCTATTGAATTACCTGGGTTTCTATCAGAATCGAAGTATAAATGAGCATGTTTATAGGTGATCATGCTATATATAGGCTTAAATCCTCACTGAAAATGGGGGAACGGGAAAATATAAGTTGTATAAAAATAAACTTATTTTCCACTTCTCATAAAAAGAAATATTTTAATTTTTGAAAATTTTTGGATTCAATAGGATTTGAGTCTTTGATAAATTGAGAAGTGACTTTTAGGTACACGGTTTCTTGACGAAAGAACAAATTTTCAAAAATTTTGGGCTGTACAGAGGCAATTTTTTCCATACGAGTTTTGTGTAGGGCTTAACTATGGACAAACAAAAATTCAAGACCTTCGGTATCCCATCCCCACACTTAAATTGCACATTTCCCTCAATGTGCCCACGCGTAAGCAAAAAGAGAAACAATGAAGAATAGAGAGTGAAAGGAAAGGAGAAATCAGACATGGTGTCCCTACACTTAGACTTTTCTAGGCGCCATGCTTTACCTGACATTCCCGTACAGCAAGATTATAAACACGTATACAAGAAATTTGGGTCTTTACCTACACATAGTATGTTTAGGTACAAGCTTATTATGTGTTGGTAGTTGTCCTTACCTACACATAAATTAAGTGTCAGGATGTGTTGCCTCGCGACTGTAGGTATAGATCAATACTCACACATAAGTTATGTACGTGTAGGTATATAACACGCTATATCTACACATATGTGTGGCTAAACTAATTAATATGTGTGGCTGGAAGTGTGAAGATTTATTTGTGCGGTTGCTGACATGGCCATTGATGTGGCACATGACATGGTCGTGGACGTGGCATGTGACATGCCAAATGGTGTGAGCGATAATGATGAAGTGGCATGTATGTATGTGTTGGTAAAAATAATATTATGTGTAGGTAAAAGGAGCAAATGTATGTAGTAATTTTAATTTGTGTAGGAAAAAAAATATTTAGATGTGATGGTAAAAATATATTCATGGGTGATTAGTAACCACGATATATGTATGTAATAATCTTCAAAAACATACAAACAAATAAAAATACATAGGTGCCAATAGAAGTTATATGATTGAAATTACCATTTTAATTAAAAATGTTGAAACATCATCATTCAAACCACAAAAGAAAAGTAATAGTTATCCAAATAGAAATACTTAAACTAACAAATCAAAAACTATTCATAAGTCATTACAAGCTCATAGAAGATACTAAAATGGCTTCACTTGTTGATATTTTCACCACACTCTTGAAGGATTACCTTGAGTCGGTCCTGATGTGCTTGCAGGAGGAGGCATGATATTCAACTCAATAAGTGTTTTGTTCCATCTACATACTTACCTTTCAATGTTTCAAGATAATAAATTAATTAACTCAAAATAAACATATTAAGAAGCAAAATGCCCATAACAGTATAGAGACTAAACAACCAAAAATGAGAACGTGTACTTGTCTTTACCTGTGCATAACAACTAAGATGTTAATCACTTTGGTTGTGGTTCATGATCCTATATTAAAAAAATAACACAAAAAATAATTAACATTAACAGCAACAGACATTTAATAAGGTTGAAAACACACACATAAACAACAGCCGAAAACGAAAAGAACAACCGATTTTTTAGATTACACTATCCAAAATACAAATCATGTAAAATTAAGAAAAATTTGAAACTAAAAGTTATGCAATAACAATAACATTTAAGTAATTTTTATAACTAAAATTTATGCAAGCAAAATGAGTTGTATCCATGTTAAACAACATATCATTAGTTATATTTGAGAAAAAAAAGAAAGACCCACAAACATTTTACATAGAAATATATATATATATATATATATATATATATATATATATATATATATATATGTATGTATTCTGTTATAAAATGGAAATCAGAGATACGAACAGATAATTGGAATTGGGTTTTATTTTTTGTTATATTCTGAACAAGAAAGGGTACACAATTTTCTGAAACTTATCTGTGAACTTGCAAAGTCCTCCGAGACTGAAATGAACTGGACAGAACCTTTAACTGAGTGCTGAGAGGAGTTTTTGAACATTCACAGACGTAATACAAAATTTCTGTATCAGTTCTGTAACAACCCGTAAGTTTTCAAAGACTTAAACCGATAATATATACTTATGTGTTAACCATGTTACGTAATTGTTTACTTGCAACGTGCCAACTTTATCATAATTACATTCATTTACAATAGGAAAATAGCCTTGACGTAGCCTTAATTCATGATAACTTCTTTGCACGAAATGGTCGCTGGAACTCCAATAATAATGAAGCGACTAACCAGATTCGTTTATCAAATTTACCAAACTATGTGGTAAACCCCATGCATGATCTCATCATCTTGGGATATATATTATTATTATCATTTATCATTTTACGTTCATTTTAAACATAAACGTAAATCAACCTTTTATCAATTTATGACACACATATTTCACATGTGACCTATACAAACAATTTCGTGTTAAATAACAATGTGTTTAGACAACGACAACAAAACGAGAATTGTGATCCAATCCCTACGTTAACATCGATTTATTTTACGTCCAAAACATTTCATTTAACATTATTAACGTTCACGATGAATAAACTCTACATGCATGCAATATATATATACATGCAACGTGATTTTTCAATGTTATTAACCCTCGAGTGTTTTTTTCCCAAACTGAGTCATTATTTTTATTACTTTACGTCGTCGTGAATAAATATTTTATAAAACGTTCAAACTCGATCCGATTTATTCATTTTTCTTTTCCATTTTCTCCTAGTCGCGACCCGTCACCTTGTCCCCTCTCCTCCCTCGTCTTGCTTGACCCGGCCAGCCACGGGTTCGAACCCGTGACCCTTCTTCCCTTCGGCTCCCAACCGAAAACCCACCACCACCTTTGTTATTTTCTTTTCTTTCTCAACTAGTTACTAGAGTTTGACTTTCCTTGATGCCATTCACATCAAACACCAACATCTTACACAACCTATGGATTCATAGGTTGAAGTTGTCTCACTAAGCAACAAAACTATTACCCTTTGGATCATATTTTCCCTCCAACACACATCCTTTCCCTCCCTTGCTCCTTGACCGATTTCCCCTCTTCCTCCCTTCCTAGTTTCGGATAGCAAGAGTCACACACACCCATCACACTTAAACTTCTCTAAAGCACAAGTGTTTAACCCCATTTCAATTCCCAAACATCCCAACTCTCTCTCTCAGTTTTGTTTAGACCGAAACACACACCCAAACACTTCCAAACACCCCCATTCTCATTTACTCTCTCATACATAATCACCTTTTCCTTAACCTAGCCTCATTTACATCTTCTTTTATCAAGAACACCTCTCTCTTTCTCTCTTCCTCCAAACCGTAAGTCCCCCTCTCTCTCTACTCTCTCTATAGATTTTCTACTCAAACTCTCAAACTCTTGATGATTGATGATGCTAGGAAGCTTTGGAACTCAAGAACAACCATCATCATCATCATCATCATCATCTCATAGAAAGGTTCCATCTTCTCTTTTCCTAGTTAAATCTTGTTCTAGCAAGTAATCTTAGTTTCCTCCATGACTAGAACACTCCATTAGCAAGTCTTGACCTACATTGTTGTCTAAACATCATTTTACCCCATAAAAGCTTACTTACTTGTATTTATCTTCATGTTCCACCATGTATTTACTACTAGGAACTCATGATAGTCTTTCCCTTGAAATATTATGTATAAACTTGGATTTGTAGGACTTTTACACAAGTATTTGTTTAGTTTGCATTTTTAGACTATAACTTTGTATATATTGTGTATTGTGTGTTGTTCTTGTAACTTTGGACCCCATGATGCCTATGACACATTTTTAAACTTTTAATATAGTCAAAATATGATATCTTGGACTTTAGAAACATTACTAGTGCTTAAACTCACTATAGCAAACTTTTACCTATAAAAGTACACTTTAAAGGCCCTAGAAAATGCTTTTCACTATAGATCCGTTTTGACCAGAAAGTTTAGACTTTTGAACAGTATGTTATGATGGTTTAAATGACTTTAGAACGTGGCCAAAAGATCCCCTAACAATTTACTTGAATTTGGGCACAAACCGGGACTAAAACCGACACCCGACGGACCCGGAAACACCATTTTTGTAAGAAAACCCAAATCTGGTCCAAATGAACTCATAGGGTTATTTTAATGGTAAAAAAATGTTTACAAATGCATATTGTGAATTTAGGAACCTAACAGTATCATTTAACGGGCAAACGGGACCAAAACGGCAAAACCGACACAAAATCCACCAAACCAGCAAACTAATGAAAACCGACACATGAAATAATTATCTACCCATTTTGGACAGAAAATAATCATTTTTTATTTTACTTGATTGATTTCCAACTTAAACGGATAAATATCGTGTAATCGGCGGTTACCGCATATCGCCCGGTTTTTGACTAACTAGCCAAAATAATCAATTTTCATATGAAAACCCTTATTTTGACTTAATATTTATTTTTATAAATATTTACCAACTTTAAATATTATTTGGGAATTTTTATATATTTTATTTAATACATAACTTACATTTTTCCAAATAATACATAACCAGATACTTTCACTTTGACTTTTCAAATCACTTAACCCTAAGGCTCCATGACGTCAAGACTTGACCTACCTAATTGGAGTGACATTAGTGTCAACCCAATTACTTATTATTATTGCATGTCTTATAATTTTCTAGGCTTGCACTTTTCGTTGATCACATTACCGACTACAGTTTCTGAATCATGTGAGTTTTTCACGGCCCCTTTTTCCTTTAACTATTTTTATTTGGGGGAGAATTCATACATACAATTCTTCCATGTTAGACAATTAGACCTTGTTATCATAACTGTTTCATGTGCTTTTCCATTGTCCAAACTTGTTATCTCATGTTCATTCATGCTATAACCCAAACCCCACTATTAACTGAAACCGATTAATTATCATTTGCAAACGGTAACGTTTGAATAGATCTATTGGGTTAACGCCCCTGCTCTGATTGGTAGCTCCAATCGTGACTCTGTCTTTTAGTCAAAAAGTACAAATTTTTATGTCGTATCTATGCGGTACCAACCGGACAAAAGGTACCAAGAGTGGGTAAACAGTCAGTTTCGGTATTCAGGGTACATGGTAACTTTATTAACTAGTCTTATCTGATATTGTGAACAATAACATGAACTGTTTCCAATTACTATTTTCATTCAACCTTTAACTGCTAGCACTTTAAACCTGTGAAACTCACCAACAATTATTTTTTAACCGTTTTCTCGTATGAATTCTCAGGTACTTGAACTTAATTGTTGTGCATGCATCGGACCTGCTTGCTTGTTTCCTACCCTTGCATCTTAGGACTTTTCATTTGTTTCTGGAGTATGGTTTAGCTTTTGGAGATTTTCCTGACATAACACCTAACGGTGTCATGTCCTAAAAATATTTTGAAAACTCATGTGTTGTAACTTAAACAATTTAATTTTCTCATTACAATTAATCCGCTGCATAATGATATTGGAAAAACTTCCATTTACTCCAACAGTTTAACAATTTCCAAAACGGCTCTAGTTGTTGAACCATCCAGAGTACGTTCGTAACCTTGACTGTGATAACCTTTTTCGCATCCCGACACAAATCTTACAGGATGTGACAGAGTGGTATCAAAGCCAAGGTTATAGAACTAGATTGCATACATAGGGTCTTGACTATAGCTTAAGCTCTGTTAGTCATACTTGCATGCATCACTATTTGCCTATTTGACTTATTCACATATCATACGTAACATATATATATATATATATATATATATATATATATATATATATATATTATCATCATCACTTGGAAACTTTGTCGCAGCATGGCTTCTCACGGACCGATTGACTTGACTTCTGACTCTAAGACTGAGGCACACTTCGACTTGGAGTAGCCAGCGTCACCTGTCACTACAGAGGCTCCGTCACCTCCTCGTTCACCGACTAGTGTTCTTGATGGCCCATACGATGCTGACTCCGAGCCGGAAGAGGATTCTGCAACTGGCGAGGACCCGAAGGAGTACGCGCCCTTCACTTTTGACCTCACCGATGCAAATCAGGACGGAGATACTCTCACCGTTACCCGATCCGCTTCTAGCCCTGTTTCCCCTGATCATGAGCCCTCATTCCGACCTTACCGCTCCACGCCTAACGGTCCCCTCCGTATGCTTACCTCTAGGAAGTCAGTCAGGCGTAGTAGACATCACATTTCCGGCCCAGTTACCGAGTGTGAGCCATACCGTAAACGTTCTGTCACACCCCCAATTTCCACTAACGGAGTATAACCATGTGAGGGTATGGTCCAGACCAGGATCCAAGACTTTAGTTATAACCAAGCCATAAAATGAATTTAACATAAAATAAAGCATGATTTATAAAACAAAGATTAGTTTACAGTTCAGCGGAAGCAGTTAAGTGATTACAAGTTTGATATTTCAAAAATAGCAAGTTCAAGTGTTTTGAAATATAAGTTCCCCAAAAGTATGCATATAGATGTACTGTCGCCGCCCGTGCCATCCGTGATCCTCCTAGCGACCTGAAAAGTATCCATTAATCAAGTGTCAGCGAAAGGCTGGTGAGTTCACTAATGCGGTCTACATAACACCATGTAGACCATCAATGCATACAAAAAGTAAAAGATCAATTCGTAAATAAGTTATACAAGTTGCAAGTAATATCCATATCAATAGGTAGCAAGCCTATGCTTATGTTCACCTAAACGTTCGAAAACCAAAGCTGACAATGTATCACAGGCATAACCTATGTAATTTAGCCTTCCCAGTGTCTTTCCCGATCACGGTAGTCCTAAGATAATATTGGTCTCAGTCCGACCGCCAGTCGGGAGGGTGCATCCTGTGCACCGCTGAGCGTGGGTGTCAAATCCTAGTATTACTACTCAACATTACCTCGCTATTCTATATTAATGGCCCGATAAAGTAAGGACTTTTGATATTAAAAGCAATTCAGTGAAACATGTGATATATATAGTGGATAACTACTTAAGTAAAGAAATACCTAAAACGTGTTGTTGCCATCCTTTACCGGATGCAACTATAATAGTAAGTGAAACTCACCTTAGGGTGCACAGGTACGCGACACTTGGTTCTACAGGTTGGTCAATATTGACCTAATTGGGTAAATACGGCCTAACCGGATTAGAGGTTGTCGCGAGGAAAAATATAGCGTGTAATCAATCAAACATGTTTCATACAATCATACAAGTCATAACATACACACACATGTCCTAATTTAGGAGAGAAACATGAATTCACCTTACAAGTTAAAACTTGTACCAAAAAGTCAAACTTCAAGCACAAGTTTAGTGACATACTCAAATTACACATTTCTTGGAGTTAACCCCTAAATTTTTATAGGCATATACTACATATCATTTAGGGAATGTTTCAAAAAGAATCAACACAAAAAGTTAAGCAACGAGAAAGTTACGCGCGTCGGAAGTTGGCATTTTCAGCTTTTTGTAAAATAGTCAAAGTAAACTTAAAATCTGCATAACTTAAACAAAGCTTTGAATTTATGCAAGAAACCTTCCAGATCCTATTTTTAATATATAAACCTCATTTCCAATTAACAAACTCGTCGATAAAACAAGGTTAGCATTCTCAACCAATTTGGAAAGTCCACTTTTCCCAGAAAATGACAGCTTTGCATACCTAACTTGCAGCAGTGTTTTGGATGACCAAACGGATGTTTTAGAAAGTGTGCGAGTAGCGCAATCGAAGTTAAGACATAGTACTTTACTAGGGAAAAATAATCAACTGATTCCGAGCAAAATTGAACAAGTTATAACCTCTGCAAAATGGCCTAAAAATCTGGCCGAATCTGTCCAATTTTTATAGTTTGTAAAAGTTTTGGTTTTCAAATTTTGAGCAACAATTTGGTCATCCAACACCTACTAACATAATTATAACCATCTCAACATGTAATTTATATCCCTAACATGTTCATACCAAAATCATAACAAAATCCCAACATAGGAACTAGCATACAAGCACATACACCCAATTTCCATGACCAATCACCAAACATTCATACAAGAACATACATGGCAGATTTGAACTCGAATTTCCAGCCCTAAACCCGTCCTCAAAACAGCCCCAAATCAACATTTAACATATCTCTACTTAAAACATGAAGTATGAGCATATAAACTCACCATTTAGCATACAAACACTTAAAAACGCACATGCAACCTAAGAATTTCGGATTTTAGAATCTAGGGCTCACAAATTTGAGAAAGAAATCGCGAAATGAAGAAGATGAAGTGAATAGGGAGCTTACTTTGGTGTTCTTGAAGCTTGTAGTAGCTTGGATTCACCTCCTTGAAGCTTGATTTCTCTAAAATCGCAAGTATGTAGGTGTGTGTGTGTGAGCCGTGAACAAGAGAAGAGAAGAGGAGGATGATGCGTGAATGAGGATGGGAGGGGGGTTTGGGCAGATTTTGTTTAAGGGAATTTACATATATGGGCCATCAAAGTTTTATTTTTGACATATTAAGCATAAAACTCAAATAAATGGGTTTTTACTAAAACTTGTGAAGTAAAGGTTCTAAAAATGCTTCTAATTATTTTCAAACTCGTTTAGCATGTCATGTTTAGTCGGGACAGATTGTTTACCCATAAAATTTCGAATTTACGCACGAAGCCCGATTTATCCAAAAATGCAAAATTTTACAAATAACACATAAGGTCACGAAATAAATTCACGAAACAAGTTACTAGCATTTATTAGCAAGTAATCATAACGAAATATGTATTCATTCAGATAACGGGTCACGGATTTACTAACGGAACTAACGGAAAAAGTTAACGGCGTTAACGTGGGAAGTGACAATTGTCACAGCCTCCCCATGTTAAAGAATTTTTGTCCCGAAAATTTAGCTAGTACCTTGGTTTTATGCGGAGGCTTGATCAAATAAGTGATTGTATTTCTTCCTCATCTAGTCTTTTCGTTCCCACGTGAACTCCAGTCCACGTTTAGAATGCCATCTGACTTTGACGATTGGAATCTTATTTCTTTTTAATGCTTTCTGTTCGCATCCCATTATCTCAACGTGTTGTTCTATGAATCGGAGCTGTTCGTCAATATGGAGTTCCTCCAGTGGAACTATCAAAGTGTCGTCAGCCAGACACTTCTTCAGATTCGAAACGTGAAACACGTTATGTACCCCATCCAGCTCAGGTGGCAAGTTCAAACGATACGCCACCATTCCAATCTTTACAGTTATCGGGAAGGGTCCTATATAGCGGGGGTTCAACTTCCCGCGCTTTCCAAAGCGTATAACACCCTTCCAGGGTGAGACCTTCAATAATACTCGGTCACCAACCTCGAATTCTAATGGACTTCTATGTTTGTTTGCATAACTCTTTTGTCGGTATCTTGCGGCTTTCATACGGTTTCTGATTTGCATAATTCTTTTCGTCGTTTCGTACACTAGTTCCGGTCCAATGAGTTAGCTGTCACCGACCTCGGCCCAGCAGACCGGTGATCTACACTTTCGTGCGTAAAGAGCTTCAAAGGGAGCGGCTCCAATACTGGTGTGGTAGCTGTTGTTGTAAGAGAATTCGACCAATGGCAAGTGAGTTTCCCAGTTCTTTCTGAAATCCATTACGCAAGCTCGGAGCATGTCTTCAAGAGTTTGGATTGTTAGCTCGGTTTGGCCATCTGTTTGAGGATGGTATGCGGTACTCATATCTAAACAGGTACCCAAGGCTGATCGTAAAGATCTCCAAAAGTGTGATGCAAATCTGGGGTCTCGATCAGAGATAATCAATAAGGGCACTCCGTGGAGATTGATGATCTCATTGATGTAGATTTGTGCCAGCTTATCAGTCTTGTCACTTTCTTTGAGAGCTAAGAAATGGGCAGATTTGGTTAACCTATCCACAATGACCCAAATCATGTCATTTCCATGGGGAGTACGGGGCAATCCCGTGATGAAGTCCATAGAGATTTCTTCCCATTTCCACTCGGGAATTGTTGCTTGTTGCAGTAATCCTGGTGGCCTCCGGTGTTCTGCTTTGACCTTCGAGCATGTCAAACACTTACTGACATACTTAGCTATGTCAGCCTTCATATTAGGCCACCAATAGAGTCAATTTCAGATCTTGGTACATTTTGTCTGAACCGGGATGGACCGAGTATCGAGACTTGTGAGCCTCGTCCATCACCAGTTCCCGAAGGTTTCAATGGGAAGGTACCCAAACACGATCCTTGTAGTAGCGGATTTCATCCGACTTAACCTCCGAAGTTCCATCTATGTCATTCAAGGATTCAGAATCGTAGTTTCCCTCTTTCAGGGCCTCCTTCTGAGCATCCCGGATTCTATCCGGTAATCCTGCATGAATTGTGAGTTGTAGAGCTCAAACCCTTCTGGGTTTCACATGTTCCTTTCTGCTCAGAGCATCAACTACGACGTTGGCCTTGCCCGAATGATACTTTATCGCTAAGTCGTAATCATTCAGCAGCTCGACCCACCTACGCTGCCTCATGTTGAGTTCCTTCTGCTCGAATATATGCTGGAGGCTTTTGTGATCGGTGCATATCGTGCACTTGGTACCATATAGGTAATGTCTCTAAAATTTTAAGGAAAACCCAACTGCTCCTAACTCCAGATCATGAGTGGTGTAATTTCTTTCATGAGATTTTAACTGCTTTGACCCGTAGGCGATAACTTTACCTCTTTGCATTAAAACGCATCCAAGTCCATGGATTAAAGCGTCACAATAGACCTCAAAGTCATCGAAACCATCGGGTAGGGATAATATAGGTGCGGTACAAAGTTTTTCCTTCAAGGTTTGGAATGCTGCTTCTTCCTTGTCACCCCATCGGTACTGAACGCCTTTGTGTGTGAGAGTGGTTAACGGTTGAGCTATATGAGAGAATCCCTTAATAAAACGACGGTAGTAACCTGCTAACCCTAGAAATTGCTGAATTTTCGTTGGTGCTCTTGGGGTAGACCAATTCTTGATCGCCTCCACCTTGGCTGGATCAACGTGGATACCTTGCTCGTTGACGATGTGACCCAGAAATTGAACCTCTCGAATCCAAAAGTCGCATTTTGAGAATTTTGCTTAGAGTTGCTCTTTCCTTAATAACGCTAAGATTAATCATAGATGTTTCATGTGTTCTTCTATCGTCCTTAAGTAAACGAGTACGTCGTCGATGAAAACAATCACGAACCGATCTAGGTAAGGTTTGCACACGCGGTTCATGAGGTCCATGAACACCCCTGATGCATTCGTTAAGCCGAAAGGCATAACCAGGAACTAGTAGTGACCGTAGCGAGTTCAGAAAGCTGTCTTTCAAATGTCCTCTTCACGGACTCGAAGTTGATGATACCTGGACCTTAAGTCGATTTTCGAGTAACTGTCCTTGCAATTGGTCGAAGAGGTCGTCGATCCGTGGGAGAGGATACCGGTTCTTAATAGTAACTTTGTTGAGCTCACGATAATCAATGCACATCCTGAGCGTTCCATCCTTCTTCTTGACGAATAATACTGGTGCGCCCCATGGCGACGAGCTGGGTCTGATGAAACCTTTATCTAATAACTCCTGTAATTGTGTGGACAACTCATGTAGTTCGTTCACACGTAGACGATATGGAGCTCGGGCAACCAGAGCTGCACCGGGAATAAAATCGATTCCGAACTCCACTTGTCGATGCGGGGGTAAACTAGGTAGTTCTTCCGGGAATACATCGGGGTAGTCGCACACTATCGGAAAATCTTCAATTTTCTTTTATGCCAGGGTCTGATCCGTAACCGTTGCTAGAAGGGCTACGTGTCCTTTTCGAATATACTTCTGGGCCTTGAGGTACGATATGATCCTGGAGATAGTGCCTCCCTTTTCACCCTGAATCGAGAGTACTTCTTCGTTTGCGGTGGTTATACACACGCCTTTTTCTTGGCAGACGAGTTCTGCGTGGTGCATGGACAGCAGTCCATGCCAATTATTACATCGAAGCTACCGATTGTGAAAGGCATCAAATCTATGCTGAACTTATGACCTGAGAGTTCTAAGGTACAATCCTTAACTAAATGTGTTGCATCAATAAGCTTAGGGTGATTGTAATACCTCAAGATGGGAGGGTGATACCGAGCTCGGGATGCTCGGGATGCTCGGGAACACCATGACGGGTCGCTCGGGATCGGGGCGCGGGATGACCCCGTGGGACTGGGCTGCCGAGAGAAGAGAGCTCGGGAGAGGAGAGGATTGTGAGTCCCTCCACTTTTTGAAGAGTTTGGGGTCTTGGGGTCATGGGGTGGGTATCTTGAGGTATTACAATAAAAAATGTGGTTTGGGAAAAAATGAAGTGGCACCTCAAAAAATGCTTGGGATCATGGGGTGGTAATGAGGTATTACAATTACCCTTACCATTAGCTAGTTCAATAATGTACCTAGCTTCTAAAGGTTTCGTATTGGCCTTTATCAACTTGCAAAACTTAGTTGAAATAAAACTCTTCTCAGCACCAGAATCAAAGAGTACATTTGCAAAGTAGTTGTTGAGAAGAAACTTACCGGTTATCACGTTGGCATCATTCTTTGCTTCACTCGACCCCATGACAAACGCGCGTCCTCTAGCAGCATTTCCCCCGTTTCCACCACCACCTCCACCATTGTTGTTGTTATTGTTGTTGTGGTGGTTGTTGTTGTTTCCATTCTTCTTAAGTTGGGGGTAATCCTTCTTCACATGACCCGGTTTTCCACATTCAAAACATCCCCTAGAACCATCATTGTTTTGCCTTGGTCGGTTCGGTAGTTCACTCCAGCAATTCTTGACCATATGCCCCATTTTTCCACATCGCTCACATGGAGGTTTGTTGCAGTCACCAGTGTGATGTATGTTGCACCTGTTGCAGTAGGGTGCTTTTCCCTTGTACCGGTTCGAGTTCTGACCACTGCTACCTTGACGGTTCTGGTTACTGCCTCCACTGCTATTGAAACCACCCCTGGAGTTATCAAACCTTTTGTTCTGGTTCTGGGAGTTTGAAGACCTCCCAAAGCTGTTGCCAGCATTGTTGTTGATAGGTTCTTCATCCCATTTCCTTTTTCCATCAATAGCAGTTTTCGGAGATTTCTTTGGTGGTAGGGTCCTCTGAGCTACCGCTTGATCTGTCAACTTGTGTGCCAGCCTGATTGCTTGCCGCACATTAAGCGGGTTTGAGGAAGTTCCCATTCCCTGAATTTGTGGAGCCAGGTCGTCCACATACCTTTTAATCTTTTTGTAATCAGCATCGACCATTGTGGGACACAGTATTGAAAACTCATGGTATCTAGCAGTGTATTCCTCTATCTCTAAGCCTACCATCTTGGAATTCACAAACTCGAGTTCCAACCTCTTAACCTGATCACGAGGACAATACTCCTCCATGATCGCATCTTTAAACTCTTGCCACGTCATGGCATTAGCAGCATCGATTCCCAACATTTGAATCTGAGCATTCCACCAAGTCAATGCAGAATCTTCAAGAGTACCGGTAGCATATTTCACCCGATCCCCCACCGGGCAGTTACACATAGCAAATACTTTTTCCGACTTTTCGAGCCATCTTAGTAGGCCCACAACACCTTCATCGCCCTTAAACACCAGGGGCTTACAATCCATGAACGTCTTAAATGTGCACTGAGGATGATTCTGTCCTTGGAACTGGAGCTGAGCGGCTGCCATAGCTGCAACAACTCCCTGGTTGATCATGTCCTGAACTTGAGTAGCATTTAAGTTTCCCGGGTTATGTTCGTTATTTCTCCGAGGAGGCATGATTTCTAACAATCAATGCAAACCTTCCAAAGGTTAGTATACCCAATACTAGGAAGTCATAAGATACCGAGGGATGTCTCACACGAGCACAAGTTATATAAAACATTCATTCACATGAACAATACATTCTAAGTTGCAACAGGGTAGTAACGATGCTAAAAACATGTAATCACGTAGTACAAGTTATATTTGTATCACAATTTAGAAGTAACCTCGCATCAGTCATGCAAGTTCGCTAAAAACAGAGTGAAGTTCTCTAAACACACAACAAGTTCGCTAACACCTCCAAGTTTGCTAAGAAGAGATGAAGTTCGCTAAGGCCTCATCAAGTTCTTTAGGACCAATTGTAGTTCGCTAAGATGCCAAACAAGTTTGCTAGGGCTTATCAAGTTCGCTAAGAAGAATAGTCAAGTTCGCTAGTTGGAAGTTCGCTAAGTGCAGCACAAGTACGCTAAGATCAAAGGTTCAAGTTCGCTAACATTAAGTCCGCTAAGAAGGATTCAAGTTCGCTAAGGTCTTGGTCAAGTTCGCTAAGAACAATGTCAAGTTCGCTAAGCACATGGATCAAGTTTGCTAAACTCAAGTTCGCTAAGAGAAAAATGAAGTTCGCTAAGACAAAAAGGGAAGTTTGCTAAGAGGAATTTATGAAGTTCGTTAACCCCATACTTAGAAAAATTTTCCCATAATTTTCCAAAATACCTTAGTCTCGGGAGAGAAAAATTCCTACCCAAGATTTCTATTCCTATACTGACACAAGACAGGAATTCTAAATGAGGATCATCTTCGGCACGTGAGGCAGTACTTATGGGAATGGGTTGCAACCAATGTTTTCAAAAACAGTTACAGTTCAGAAATTTTACTTTTAAAATGTTCTGGTTCGCTGTAACCAAGGGCTCTGATACCAATCTGTCACACCCCCAATTTCCACTAATAGAGTATAACCGTGGGAGGGTATGATCCAGACCAGGATCCAAGACTTTAGTTACAACCAAGCCATAAAATGAATTTAACATAAAATAAAGCATGATTTATAAAACAAAGATTAGTTTACAGTTCAACGGAAGCAGTTAAGTGCTTACAAGTTTGATATTTCAAAAATAGCAAGTTCAAGTGTTTTGAAATATAAGTTCCCCAAAAGTATGCATATAGATGTACTACCGCCGCCCGTGCCATCCGTGATCCTCCTAGCGACCTGAAAGTATCCATCAATCAAGTGTCAGCAAAAGGCTGATGAGTTCACTAATGTGGTCTACATAACACCATGTAGACCATCAATGCATACGAAAAGTAAAAGATCAATTCATAAATAAGTTATACTGTAATAACTTTATAGGGTTGGTGGCAACTCAAACATAGCATCCTTTGCTTTTGTGCTCAATTGTATATCTTTCACTTTGCTTGTATCTTGTACTTGGACAATTATCTTGATGTTTATATTAATCATTCAAGTGTTTGATGTTTTGTATGTCATGTTTAATGTCTTAACTTGTGTTGATTATTGATATTGAAGAAATTGCCCTTGTACATTTTAATTGCAGTGTGATTGTCTGAATCCAATATTTTGGGTCATTTCATGATAAATTGCTTGACAAAGGTTAATAATTGATTGTGTCTTTGTAATAACAACCCTTAAGATTCAATAATGATAATTGACATTTCCGGAGTTTACTTTGTGATGTCTGACTTGTCTTGGCGATTTGGTCTTTATACTTGGCGACCTCGCCAAGCTTGGCGACCTCGCCAAGCTTGGCGACCTCACCAAGCTTGGTGATGTGTGCTTGGCGACTTGGACATAGCTTAGCGATCTGGGCTTGGCGACCTCGCCATCCCTTGGCGACCTCACCAAGGTTGGTGACCTCACCAAGCCTTGGCGAGGTCACCAACCTGTCTTGGCGACTTCACATTGCTCTTGGCGACTTCGCAGTTGTTCTTGGCGATCTCGTCAGTCTGATGTCATAAATTTCACTAACTTCAATAACATTCTCTTGATTTCAGTGCAATCACGACCTGTGTTCTCTCTAGTATAAATAGCCACACTAGAATAACCCTAAAAAAACTTATGGACAGCTGTTTGAAGAAAGAGAGCACTTGTGTGTGAAAACCCTCAAGTTCTTGAGTTTCAGAAGCGAAATCTAAGGATTTCAACAAGCAAACACTATGATTTGATCATGGATTCATGATTTCCGCACTTGAATCTGTGTATTGGATGAGTAAAGGCTCAAATTTGGTCATGACAAATGGTATCAGAGCGGGTACCGATCAGATCTCGTCTCACAACGAATCTGATCACTCGAATCTTGATTTTGAGCTTGAATGAAGTGCTGATTGGAAAACCCACTTTGGAGACTTTTTCTACTTTTTCTTATTTTTGGAGCTGTTTGGATGATTTCTGGATGAATCTGATGATAGATTCTTGTTGTTGGGTTTATTTAGATGTGATTTCATGCTCCATATGTCAAAATCAGTGAAGAAATGTGAGATCTGAGCAAGAAAAA
The DNA here is from genome assembly GCA_039602395.1 of Deinandra increscens subsp. villosa. Classification (NCBI taxonomy): domain Eukaryota; kingdom Viridiplantae; phylum Streptophyta; class Magnoliopsida; order Asterales; family Asteraceae; genus Deinandra; species Deinandra increscens. Next base: position 76,817,429 of record JBCNJP010000017.1, on the reverse strand, counting down.
CGAAGCTGTTAGGATTTTCACGTTTTTTGGGTGTTCTTGAAGATTTCGAGTTTGATTCTGAGTTTTTGATGATAAAATTAGTGTTTTTGGATGAAATAAAGTACTATTCTTGATGGAAAACGCGTTCCGGATCCATTGGGAGCATCGGTTTTGTCTAAAACACAACGGTTTGGGCAGATCTGGAGAAACACGCAGTAGTGTGTGTTTCACGGTGTTCTTGGTGTTCTTCATTTCTCCTTGAAGACTGCCTTGGCGATTTCGCAGCTGTTGAAGATGTTCATGGCGATCTGGAAGGTGTTTGAAGGTGTTCTTGGCGACCTCGTGAGAGCTTGAACATGCTCATCGCGATTTCATGTGTCCACGAAAATTGTCTTAGCGATTTGGTCACTATTTCTTGGCGATTTCATAACCTGGCAACCTCGAATAAGCCTTGGCGACCTCGTGTAGCCTTGGCGACTTCAATAAAGTTTGGCGATCTCGAGTGACTTTGGCGATCTCGACTTATTTCGACATCTGGGTTTTCACTCAAGTTGTTTTTAGTGAGTTTTGATCATCTAGATGCGTAGAGGATCGAATAAGGAGTTCAAGGACGTAAAAATCGTTAACTTTGGTTGAGCTTTCACTGAGTTATGCTCAAAATACGGTTTTCCGGCGACTGGTTCTTTTTTTCCGGCAAGCTAGGGTTTACGGTGGTTGAAGATGATGCATGGGGACAACTGGCTAACGTGGCAGCGATTAACTGGTCATCAGGGAATGTATTTCTCTCTCTACTGTCGGCTGGCCACTTTATTCCTTTTGTGTTGCCAAATTCCAATTGGCTCAAGAATAAGCTCGTGGGCCCAGCTGGAAAGAATAGAGCCGTTAAAGGCTTGTTTGCTGCCATTCTCCAATTGGCTGATAGCCCCCTCACGCGGATGCACTCTCCCAACCGTCAGATTGATTTAATCTCAGCCCTAGGATCCTGATTGTGTGCTTTCTCTGCTGAATTTTGATTGGGTAGCCGCCACCCACATGGATCGCTAACCTAGGCCACTAGATCTTTTTATTTCCAGCCGTTGATTATTTTCTCATGGAATTTTCTGATTGGTCCTAAGCCAAGCACATGGATTGTGCTTCTTTTTGGGGATTTAATTAGACTAATTATTTTTTTCGGCATTTTTCGTTAAATGCGGGGTATTACTCATCAGTTTTTCTACAGACTAACGAGATAACGCCGCTAACGAAATTTTTGAAATTTTCGTCGGTTCGTGGATTTATTCCGCTATGTTTGATCGGGTTTCTAGTTTTTGTTGACGTCAACACCACGTTAGCTAACGACCACTGACGGATTGGTTTCGCTTCTCGGTTAAGGATGTGACTTTTTCGTTATGTCTCACTCCAAGTTGTTTAGCTGATGCAGTGCTGATGTCATCTAACCGAATTAACTGGAATCTCAGTTAAATATTGGAATTGTCCGTTAAATCTCTAACGGAAGGCCCGTTACTTGAATAAAATTGATGGTTTTCTCAAATTTATTCCAAATTGCACCGTTTGACTCAGAATTCTTCACGGAATATATTTCCGAGCTCGATTTTCTTCACCTAAAATTACGAAGACTCCGGTTATGAATAAAATTTGCTTTTGTGCTCGGGATCTCAGTTTTTCACTGATTTGACACTTTATTTTCGCATCCAACCCAATCACGCGAAAGAAGTTCAGTATTTATGGATCATTCACAATTGTCAGCACCCCACTTCCGGTTTTTCGCAAGATTGTCCGATTTCAGGATTTTTGTACCATTTTCTCTTCGGAACTGAGCGGAACGGTTCCACTCTCTGCATCTGATTTTCCGCTTCCGCATCGGATGTTTTCAGAGGGATCTAGAGAAAAAGGGGAACCATTATGGATTTGGATTATCGGGTCGATTATCTGAAGGTGGAGCATTTTCAGTGATTGATTGGTTTATCTGATTCGGTTTGTTGTGAATTTAAATCCGATGTTCAGCATTCTTAGTATTGTACCCGACCGTGTGAACCGAGTGAACTGCAGCACTTGGATCTCAACTGGAGCAACAAGAACAGAAGAAGCTTATTCAAAGGGGGAATCTTTACAACAGAAAGATTCCAGGTTTATCAGTTATTCTTTGAAGATGTATGACAGAGCGGTTCTTCACCTGTATGACAGTTTTGACAGTGTCAGTCAAGGGGGAATTATTGGAACTAATAATAAGTGTGACTGACACCATCAAATCTATTCTCGAATAATTTGGATGAAGAATCCATTGTGATTTGATTCAGAGACACGGGTTGTGATGTTCGAGGCTTGCAAGTTTGGACCGAAGACGTTTTCTTGAAAGTCAATCGTTCGGGTCAACGGTCAACATAAAAGTCAAAGGTAGATCGGTTCGAGCGAGTTAAGCTTCATATTAATAAAATCAATTTTGATTTTATTAATAATTTATTTTAGTTGTTTGTTTGTAATAAGCTCATTTTAATTTTGTGTCTTGCTAGTTAGTGGGCTAGTGAGCACATGGGCTCTCCTATATATAGGGTGAGTGTGCTCATTTGCAAGTGTGATGACTCTTAGAGTGAGTGAGCACCATTCTAGAGAGAGAGAGTCACACATTGGGTTTGAGCTCAACCCAATGTGACCGTGGATTTCCTATGACGAGTTTGTAATTTTCGGTTCGTTGTAATCATTCAGCAATAATCAATGAACCGTTTGATTTATTATTTCTTGTTGTAGATTATCTTTGATTCTCATCATCCCGTCTCCTCATCTAATCTTTGTTCTTGCTCAAGATCAAGATTCTTGATGTGAAATCGGTCCTGACAAATGGTATCAGAGCCATTGTTCTTCATGTTCTTGAGTTTCTCAAAAACTTGAAGAATCACTCATTCAAGTCATCAAATCTAGGTGTTTGTTCTTCATGTTCTTGCTCAGTACACATCTGCTGAGGAAACTCTGACCTTGTGTTCACGCAAACCAAAAATACACATCCATCTTGAAATCAGTACTTCCCTCTAAAGAAATAGGGGGAAGAAATTCCATATGTGTGTTGTGCATGACTGAAGTGCTAAATAGACAAAGCTAGGATAACTGTTTGACTTTGTGGAATAAGAAGTCAACACAATTGTCATTAAATCAAACTAAAACATGATAAATGACATCACAGTGATTTTGCTGAAAATTGCCTTGCTTGAGCTTAAGTGGAAAACAATACCGACAATCTGACTTAGGTTACTGAATCTGTGAGGTGATTTAACTTGTAAGTGTTTGTGATCACGTAAATGACCGGTTTGATTCCTAACATAGTCCAACCATTACCAAGCAAAAATATACAAAATTAAGCAAATAACTGGAAACTGCCAGAAAATAAGGCTTTAACGGTGCAAATAAAAGCACTACGCTTTAATATAACCAAATTTTTGCATAAAACGTGAATTTGGGTGCTTTGTGCTTAAAAACATCAAGTTTGGGAGAAATTAGTCAAATTTGAAGTCCATTTGCAATTTTAAGTCAAAATCAACCGTTTTTGGTAAATTTTGGTTGGCCTGACTCAGGTTAATGTGATTTAATAAGGTTTTTGTCAAATGTATGAAATTTGAAATTTTTCTGAGTCAAATGTTGCCTTTAACTTGGTTATGCACTTAGATAATTTCTTTATTTCCCAAACTGCCCTTAATGAATTTATCAAGATTTTTGAGATTCACTGAGTTTACAAATACGTATTTTTAGTGTTTCTGCTTCAAATGTTCCCATTTTTGGTTGACATTTTGACCCCTAAATCAGAAAACTTTCATAAATAACTTGCTGTTAGCTATCTCGGGATCAATTTTTGGCGATTTCATAAGACCAATACTCTGGTCTTGGCGATCTCGCCTTAACCAAACTTCTGTTTGGCGATCTCGCAACACACTTGAGTGTTTTCATAAAATTAAACCAAGGTTAAACCTTGGCGACTTTGCCTAAAGACTTGGCGATCTCGCCTTAAACAGATTTAACCTTTGGCGATCTCGTTGAGCACTTAGGCATTTTTAAGAAAAATAAAACAAACATTTGGTGTTGGCGACTTCGCCTGAACCGCATACCCTCCTTGGCGATCTCGCTAAAGGCCGTTTTGCCTTGGCGATCTCGCCTTAACCGACCCATTCACCCTTGGCGATCTCGGTGGTCCTGTGCTTGGCGACTTCGCCTACTTACTACTTTTTGGCGATCTTGTTTAAACAGATTAAAACCCTAGTTCTTTCTTTCACGACCTCGCCTAAATAAAATGGGGAGTTCAATTTTTTTTTCTTCTCATTCAAACACAAATCCTCACTGCCCGCTCCCTCTCTCTCTCGGCGAAACCTCGACACCTCAAGCTCTCTCCTCCGACCGCGATTCCTCCAATAATCGATCCTCAAATCAAGAACGGTTGATTCGCACACTGTTCTTGAACATAGAGGTCAGTTTTGCTTTAAGGTTTTACACGGGATTGAACCTATTCTCCCTCATTAACCGTAACCCAATCGCGACCATGACTTTGATTCACATTTGTGTTATTGATTTTTACTCAAATTGAAACTTGTTTAGGGATTGGAATCATTGCGACCTCCGCTACAAGGTATCAATTTTGGGTTTAGTTGTGAGTTTTGGGTTTTGGGTTAAATTTCGGTTCAAGGGCTGTCACTGTGAATAAATTTTTGAGGTTTAGGGCTTACAATTTGTGTTGCTTTGGATTCAAAAGAATTAGAGTTAGACAGTAGTGACATAAACATGTTGATTGATTAAAATTTCTACTAGCTTTAGGCTATTGCTTTGAATTTGATCATTACAATTATGTTTACTATAACTCACTATTACTTTCTCTGTTTTTGGATGAATTCTGAAATATGAATGGGATGAATTGAATAATGAGATGTTTTGATGATGGTTGTTCCAAAACACAGATGTGTTGCATTTAGGATGTTTCTAAATGCAATCCGGGTTTCAAAAGCCTCAAAATTGAAGCTAAACTAAACTTTGCTTTAGTTTGACCCGATAAGGAAATAAGCTGAATTTTTAGAACCATCCATGTCAAAATTTTCAAATTCTTGAAAAGAAACAAAATTGATGAGTTCGGTTAACAGTTTAAGCTCTAAATGAGATGCATTTGATGTAAATCTCGTTCTTTTGGTCCTAATGGTAAATTTCAGTCAATTTTATCCGCATGACCAAAATTGGACTTTAACAGGTCTAAACTCATTCCAATAAGAGTCTCTTGACTCAAATAACTTGAGGAATGAAATCCATGATGAGAAATGGTAACATTGGTCGCTTTCATGTTGTTTTTAAATAAAATTGACCAAATAATGCAACATAAAGGCTACTTATGACCATTTTATTGGGTTTCTCATTCTCATTGGAAATTCATTGGATATGCAACCTGATTTGATAAAATAAGTCAAGTTCAGGACTTTAACTTGTATAACATAGGTTTGAACTTAATTTAGGACAAATCTGTAATGATTAACTTGTCTTGACTTGGTTTTTGATAATTGCTTGCATAGTTGACTTTTTAAGTCAAATCTGGTGTATTTCACTCCTGTTTAATGAATCTGATCCTATTTTGGCTGTGTGTGGTTTTCAATCATTTGTTTAACAAATTTTTCCTGATTTAATAACAGATTCTGCCTGAAACACTCCAAGATCTTCTCATCTCTTTCATTGATCTTAGCTCAATTTTAGATCATCAAAGAGGTATGTTTCATGAATTCTTGGCAATGTTTGATATACAATTATTAAGCTACACAGGGGCAATTCATTAAACTCTTTAAATCAACTTGAATAACCTTAGTCAAATTCCTAATCTGTGTATGATTGATCACAAACAGGATCAAGCTTTGAACCTGTTGATTTCTTGATATTTCTCAATTAGATCTTAGTAAACTTTAGATCTTCTTTGAGGTATGTCTTCTGATCTCAAATAAATTATTGGATATTTGATTCTTGTCTATTCAAGTGGTTCGTTCTACTTACCGTTTATGCAATAAACTCAATAAATTTCATGAATTATGACTTAGCATGCTAAATTTTCTGCAATTCTGAGTAGGCTTTAAAACTATACTTGTTTTAATGAAATGACATGCATATTAGTCATCATTTTATGAGTCTTTATCTTTCATTCTAAATAAATGGTTAGGTTAGGAACTATTGAAGCTCATTTCACATCTATAAATAATTGCAAGGTTAGAATTTAGGGCTGATTCAACCTATTTGTTTCTGACTATTGATGTTGATGCTCATGTTAGATATTGAATGCTTCTTGTTCTTTTACTTGACTTTATTTGACTTTGGTTATGTGATTTAAGCATGTTAAAACTTCATGCATATATTCTCGGTTCATCATTTGACATCTTGTATATGCTTAAGTGAAATATTTCATCTTGGTTCTGTACAAGTAGTTAAATAGAATATATGTGTTGGAAATTGTCTCTAGTTGCTCAAATCATCTTGGATTAAGAAAACTTGGTTCAAGAAACCTGTTTGACCCCAAAAATCAATAAACCAAAATTGTGAAAAACTTAAGTTTAGGGGGAATCACTTCTTGATTCCTTCTAAAGCTTTTGAGTCATTTGAGTCAAAATGTTGACTTTTCACAAGAGTCCACTCATCTGAGTGAGAATTTTTGCACAAATTTCTCAAATTCTATCACAAGGTGTGATCACTTGTGTTTTTCATCAAATAAATGTCAAGCGGCATTCTTGAGTCAAAAATTCTCTTTGTCCTTCACCAAAGTCATCATCTACAATAAAAGTTACCATTTCAAGGGAAATTACAGGACTTTGGGTAAAATTTCACTAATGAAAATCTGTTGAACAAAATTGATTGTATTTTTGAAGAAATTTGAGCCTATGCCTTGAGTGAATTTCTTTTATATCTTTGTGGGTTAATTTAAAAAGCTCTGTCACTATCACGAATTTAGTGTGACATGACATTCATTTTAACTTATCAAATTTGATATAATCATGTTATTTCTTATGTGCAGATGGCTCCCAGACTGGAAAGAGCAGCCAATGCCCCTCTGGATTTCTCAAAATCTCACAATCAATACTGTGAAATCAACAGAAGCTGGACTGATGCCGGACGTTATGAACAAGCTTTCAGAATCCTAGAAAACTCAAATTGGATCACAAGTATCCGTTTGGAGTCTGTCATAAGCGCGGGTGTAATAAATGATTTCTGGAACAACGCACACACGTTTGTGGCTGATAATGGTTCCAAATCTATTAGATCATTGATTCAAAGGCAGTATGTTGAAATAAATGAAGAAAGAGTCAGAGAAGTGCTGCAACTAAATGATGCACTCTGCCCCATTTCATTTCCTAAAGACGAATGGCAGGATACACTTCTCATGATGGGATATCAAGGAAATCTCTCCGTGAACTCAAACGAAAAGATAAAGAAGACACTCTTCCCAGATAATTGGAGGTGTATCATCACCTTTTTCATATCTGCTTTCGCTCCAAGAAAGTCGGGAACTGATGACTTTGTGGAAGAGACAGCGTGGGCACTACATGGTTTAGCCTCCGGTGCTGGCTTCAATCTTTCAAGACAAATAATCGAATGGATGAACTACAACCTTCATCCCACTAGAAAGTCTGAGAAATTTCTGATGTATCCCAGATTCATACAGGCCATCCTTGATCACTACTACCCGAACTTACAGAAGACAGAACCACACTTGGTTCCTAGGAGGATGATACCCGGTTCCTACACACGGTACCAGATTGGTCGTTATGATGGACCCGAAGTTCCGTTTTTCCCAAATATGATTGAGGGAATTGATGTTGATGATGATATGGATGAAGATCAAGAAGATGCTGATGCCAATACTGAAATGGCAGATGTCAATGCTGCTGAACCTGAAAATAATGCAGAAAATCTTCAAGATGATCCTGATGCTGAAATGGCAGATGTTAATGCTGCTGGACCTAATAATGATGCAACAAATCTCCAAGAGATTCAACAAATCAATTCTCCAATTCATAATGACCCTATGCCATCTGAGCCTGAAGACAGAGCCTCAACCAAAGGTGCATCCAAATCAGACAGATCAGAAGATGAAGATGATAGGTCTGATAGTGAAGATGTTGCTTCTGGAAATAATGAAGAAGGTAACTCAAATGCTTCTGTTTCCAAACCTGAATCAGGGTCAAGGTTCCAACCTGGATCAGAATCAGGTTCTGACTCAACTAGTTCAGATGCTAGGGGTCCCAAAAAGAAGAAACCGAAAACAAGAGAAATAACCAAAGTTAGTGACAAACCTGAAGCTTCAAGTCAAAAGAAGCAGAAGAAAATAAAGTCAAGGCCGACTCAAGATGACGTCTCTTCAAATGACTCAAAATCTGATTCACGTGAACCAGATTCAGCATCATTTATGTTTGATGGTCATATCAGACCAAAATCACAGAAGAGAGTCAAGGTCCAAGTATGCTCAGGAAAGAAAGAAACTTGAAATAAGAAGAGGGCCAGTCTCTGGATCTGGAACTGTTGCTGCTTCACAATCTGCAGCACAACATGAACCAGATGACATTGAGCATCAAAAGGCTCAATCTGCTCCCGTCACCACCGCTGAAGCTACAGTTCAAGAAATTGATGCCTCTGCTGAAATCATCATCACAAGCTTGGAACCGGTAACTCAAGTCGAGACTCAGCTCATTTCAACTGCTCCAGCTCAAGAAGTGTTCTTGGAGCAAAATCTTGACGTCTCTAACATTTCCTCTGACGACAAGCTTAAAGAAGCAAATGACAGAATAAAAGAACGAAATCAAGAGCTTCTTAAAGCCAATGAGAAAATAAGAGAGCAAGCAGAAGAAATTGAAAGACTGAAAAAGCTATTGGCTGAAGCTCTCCAAAATAAACAAATTACCAGAACCAATGATGATGAAGCTGGAGGTAGAGGGAAATGGTAATCAAGGTGACGATCAGATGTTGGATCAGCCTCCCTCAACTGAAGACACTCAGAAAAATAAAGAACCAAGTCCTAGCCTGCCTGGCAAAGCTTCTGATGCAGTAACTCTTACCGTTGTCACAGAACAAGATATAGATGACACTCATCTTGCTGATTTTCAATCTGATGACAACGAATCTTCCGAACCTGATGTTGACATTTCCTATGGAGACACCTTTCTGAATGATGAACTGAATGATGAAGAAGAAGATGAAATTTATCAATCTGTAATAAGCTTAGTGCCACCTCCTGAGAATATCAAACTTCCAAGATTCTCAAGGGCTGCATTTGAAGCAAACCAATCGTCTTCGGGAGAGGTACTTGCTTTAACCATGGGTGAACCAAATGAATCTCCTGTCATACCTGAAGCTTCATTGCAACTCCAGTTGGCTCCTCCAGTACAACAGCCAATAAGCATTGTTATGCCTGAAGCTGCTATATCTGAGATCTCTGAACAGCTGAAACACTTACACGTTGAAAGTGAGTTTCTGGATCTTGGAAGAACTGCATTTCGAGAGTTCTATGCAAGCACCTTGGCTACTGATCCAAGTAGCAGAAGTGGGGTAGTCGTTACTGAGGAAAACATTAAAGCCGGAGAAGCCTTGGAAATTCAACCTCTCAGCATGATTCCAGATGAGATATTCAATGATATAAGCTTGGCTGAGCGTCTAAATAACCTCATTTATGACTCCAGTGCAACGAACTTCATAAATTTGGAATTCACTACTGACGATGAGTATGACGAGGAGATAATTTATGAGATCAAAGATGAACCGGTTGAGTTTACTTCTCCAACTCATCCTAGATCTGAGCCAGTGGAAAGCAACCCTCAAAATGTAGATGGTGCTATCGGTTCATCAATTCCTTCACCAGTCCATCAATCAGAAGAACAAGCAAACCCTGAAGGAGTCCCAGCTCAACCTTCAATGCCAGAGTCTACTGCAGCCACCACTGGCACTGTCACTGAACATATTCAGTCTCTTCCAATAACAAGTGCAAGTGTTGGTCAGGGTGCAAATAATCCAGTCTCATCACATGAAGCTGGTCCTTCAGTTAGACCTGATAAAGGCAAAAGAAAGCTAACTCCTGAAGAGGTATATGCGCACGAAATGGAGAAACAAAAGAAGAAGGAAGAATCCATCAGGGCTGCTAAGGATGAAATACTTCTTGAAAGGACACTGGATGAGATTGCAAGGCAAGAGGCTATCAAACAATTGGAAGAATCCATCCGTCCTCCATCAAAAATTGGCCTTGGATCAGAATACTCTGAGCCAGAAGTTCACAACTCTGAAGAGAGAGAACCCAGAATAAGAATAATCCCAAACCTAGTTGGAGACAATGTTGATCCATCTGACAAGACAGAAATTTCAAATTATGTCAGAGAGTTAATCTCTCGTGGGATTCCATTATCCTACCTAATGAATCTCACGGATACACAGCTAGTTGAACTGTATACTGATGAGCTAGAAATGGATAAACATCTGTACAACTACAAACTTGGAGAAAAGCTTACTGATCCTCGTGCAAGTCCATTTTCCGATACAGACAAGAAGTTTGAATATGTTCAGTTCAATGATAATCTGCGGGAAAAGATCCGAGAGATGCACGCACAATACATGCCTCCTCCTCCTGAGATTTTTGATCGGTTTTCTCCTCCACCCACTCCAGCTACAGCTACGCTTGAAGTTAATAAAATGAACTAGAGAGAACTACAAGACTTTCTAGACTTAAGGGGATATGCTCGTAAAAGCTACAGCAGAAAGCATATCCCCGGTCTACGAACTATGGTCAAAGAACATATTATTGAAGAAAATAAGAAAGTAAAGCATCAGCAGGACGATCGTGAAGCTATAAGAGTGGAGGAACACCGAAGAAAAGACGCTCCTACTTTGGTTGACGAATGGAAGGAGATGGAACCATATCGGAAAGCCTTAGTGCAGTTTACTGCTAAAAAGCTTAAAGACATGCCTCCAAACGTCGAGTCAGATGATATGGAATGAAGATTCTTGGGTGGAAATACGATCATGAATTCAAGGCATTCATTGTCAAGCGCAGAAACGGTTTCGTTCAATTCTTCGCCAAAATAAAAGATCTTCTAAATCTGTTTTCTTGGGAGTTGAAGCAGCTCAGATGGTGTCCACTGATAAATCACTCAAATGATCCTGTAGGCGGAGATGCTGAAGATCAAATAAGAGCTATCTACAATGTGAGCTCAACTCGTCCCATCAAGACTGAAAAGAAGAAATACAAGACATTCAGAAGGCGAAGAGCTGAATTCCCTCACAAGGTTATGTATAAAAGTATCAGCAAGGATTTGGTCACAAAGAAAATAAAAGGTGATCAGAAAAGCAATCCTATAACTTGTTGGTACTACAGTGGAGATACTCATGAGCTGGTAATTGAAAGGGAAGATGGCAGCACAATAAGACTCTTCGAAGCAATCGAACTGAGACTACTGCACAGAAGCTACCTAAAATAGTTATTCTATAGTCGTCTCGACACCATCCCTCGAAGGCTTAGGCCATACGAGATAGTGGATGCAAACTACTTTGGTTTGTTTCTAAGATGGTGGTGTTGCGACTGTATTGCTGCAAAGAAGATGAAGACATAAAGCCTAAGTACCTTGAAATACTGGGCCATGGGTGGTCGTGGGATCTGCTATCTCTCTCGGGGTAGTGAAAGGGTGATTGAAATGTGGCACTATTCTGACTTGAAGAAGTTTTCACGAGAAGATCTATGGATTCTGTACGATGCTCAGATTGTCTGCCTTGATGATTGTTACAGGAACCTTGCTCGAAAGTACTGGAGATTCTTGCTGAAGCTGCTTGGTCAACTCAGATAGTTGTCTATTTTTCTTTTTATGTTTGTATTACCACCAAAGGGGGAATTTGTAAGAACTTTATAGGGTTGGTGGCAACTCAAACATAGCATCCTTTGCTTTTGTGCTCAATTGTATATCTTTCACTTTGCTTGTATCTTGTACTTGGACAATTATCTTGATGTTTATATTAATCATTCAAGTGTTTGATGTTTTGTATGTCATGTTTAATGTCTTAACGTGTGTTGATTATTGATATTGAAGAAATTGCCCTTGTACATTTTAATTGCAGTGTGATTGTCTGAATCCAATATTCTGGGTCATTTCATGATAAATTGCTTGACAAAGGTTAATAATTTATTGTGTCTTTGTAATAACAACCCTTAAGATTCAATAATGATAATTGACATTTCCGGAGCTTACTTTGTGATTTCTGACTTGTCTTGGCGATTTGGTCTTTATACTTGGCGACCTCGCCAAGCTTGGCGACCTCACCAAGCTTGGTGATGTGTGCTTGGCGACTTGGACATAGCTTGGCGATCAGGGCTTGGCGACGACCAAGCCTTGGCGAGGTCACCAACCTGTCTTGGCGACTTCACATTGCTCTTGGCGACTTCGGAGTTGTTCTTGGCGATCTCGTCAGTCTGATGTCATAAATTTCACTAACTTCAATAACATTCTCTTGATTTCAGTGCAATCATGACCTGTGCTCTCTCTAGTATAAATAGCCACACTAGAATAACCCTAAAAAACTTCTGGATGACTGTTTGAAGAAAGAGAGCACTTGTGTGTGAAAACCCTCAAGTTCTTGAGTTTCAGAGGCGAAATCTAAGGATTTCAACAAGCAAACACTATGATTTGATCATGGATTCATGATTTCCGCACTTGAATCTGTGTATTGGATGAGTAAAGGCTCAAATTTGGTCCTGACATATACAAGTTGCAAGTAATATCCATATCAATAGGTAGCTAGCCTATGCTTATGTTCACCTGAACGTTCGAAAACCAAAGCTGACAATGTATCACAGGTATAACCTATGTAATTTTGCCTTCCCCGTGTCTTTCCCGATCACGGTAGTCCTAGGCTAATATTGGTCTCAGTCCGACCGCCAGTCGGGAGGGTGCATCCTCTGCACCTTGTGCACCTCTGAGCGGGAGTGTCAATCCCCAGTAGTACTACTCAACATTACCTCGTTATTCTATAATAATGGCCCGATAAAGTAAGGACTTTTGATATTAAAAGCAATTCAATGAAACATGTGATATATATAGTGGATAACTACTTAAGTAAAGAAATACCTTTACCGTGTTGTTGCCATACTTTACCGGATGCAACTATAATAGTAAGTGAAACTCACCTTAGGGGTGCACAGGTACGCGGCACTTGGTTCTACAGGTTGGTCAATATTAACCTAATTAGGTAAATACGGCCTAACCGGATTATAGGTTGTCGCGAGGACGAATATAGCATATAATCAATCAAACATGTTTCATACAATCATACAAGTCATAACATACACACACATGTCCTAATTTAGGAGAGAAACATGAATTCACCTTACAAGTCAAAATATGTGCCAAAAAGTCAAACTTCAAGCACAAGTTTAGTGACATACCCAAATTACACATTTCTTGGAGTTAACCCCTAAATTTTTATAGGCATATACTACATATCATTTAGGTAATATTGCAAAAAGAATTCAACTCAAAAAGTTAAGCAACGAGAAAGTTACGCGCATCGGAAGTTGGCATTTTCAGCTTTTTGTAAAATAGTCAAAGTAAATTTAAAATTTGCATAACTTGTACAAAACTTTGAATTTATGCACGAAACCTTCCAGATCCTATTTTCAATATATAAACCTCTTTTCGAATTAACAAACTCGTCGATAAAACAAGGTTAGCATGCTCAACCAATTTGGAAAGTCCACTTTCCCTAGAAAATGACAGCTTTGCATATCTAACTTGCAGCAGTGTTTTGGATGACCAAACTGATGTTTTAGAAAGTGTGCGAGTAGCCCAATCGAATCTAAGACATAATACTTTACTATGGAAAAAGAATCAACTGATTCCGAGCAAAATTGAACAAGTTATGACCTCTGCAAAATGGCCTAAAAATCTGGCCGAATCTGTCCAATTTTTATAGTTTGTAAAAGTTTCGGTTTTCAAATTTTGAGCAACAATTTGGTCATCCAACACCTACTAATATAATTATAACCATCTCAACATGTAATTTATGTCCCTAACATGTTCATACCAAAATCAAAACAAAATCCCAACATAGGAACTAGCATACAAGCACATACACCCAATTTCCATGACCAAACACCCAACATTCATACAAGAACATACATGGCAGATTTGAACTCGAATTTCCATCCCTAAACCCGTCCTTAAAACATCCCCAAATCAACATTTAACATAACTCTACTTAAAACATGAAGTATGAGCATATAAACTCACCATTTAGCATACAAACACTTAAAAACGCACATGCAACCTAAGAATTTCGGATTTTAGAATCTAGGGCTTACAAATTTGAGAAAGAAATCGCGGAATGAAGAAGATGAAGTGAAGAGGGAGCTTCCTTTGGTGTTCTTGAAGCTTGTAGTAGCTTGGATTCACCTCCTTGAAGCTTGATTTCTCCAAAATCACAAGTATGTGGGTGTGTGTGTGTGATCCGTGAACAAGAGAAGAGAAGAGGAGGATGATGCGTGAATGAGGATGGGAGGGGGGTTTGGGCAGATTTTGTTTAAGGGAATTTACATATATGGCCCCTCAAACTTTTATTTATAACACATTAAGCATAAAACTCAAATAAATGGGTTTTTACTAAAACTTGTGAAGTAAAGGTTCTAAAAATGTTTCTAATTATTTTCAAACCCGTTTAGCATGTCATGTTTAGTCGGGACAAGTATAAATGTTGTTTACCCATAAAAATTCGAATTCACGAACGAAGCCCGGTTTATCCGAAAACGCAAAATTTTACAAATAACACATAAGGTCACGAAATAAATTCACGAAACAAGTTACTAGCATTTATTAGCAAGTAATCATAAAGAAATATGTATTCATTCAGATAACGGGTCACGGATTTACTAACGGAACTAACGGAACTAACGGAAAGAGTTAACGGCGTTAACGTGGGAAGTGACAATTGTCACACTAGCAGCTGGAATCCACGTGGATCCCACAAAAATTGAAGTGCGAATTCTGGTTACGAGAAGTGCATTTCTTAGGCCATGTAATCAACGCAGCTGGAATCCACGTGGATCCCACAAAAATTAAAGCTCTCAAGGATTGGAGTCCGCCTACCAACCCTTCCGAGATACGATAATTTCTTAGACTCGCCGGTTATTACCGAATATTTATCAAAAATTTCTCCAGACTAGCCCAGCCATTGACCGCCTTGACGCAAAAGGACAAGAAATTCGTTTGGGATCACAAAGCCAAAACAAGCTTTTCAGAACCTGAAGCAAAAGCTGTATAACGCATCCATACTATCCTTACCAGAAAGATGTGAAGATTTATGTGTTTACTGCGATGCCTCACACCAAGGTTTAGGTTGTGTGTTAATGCAACGAGATAAAGTTATTGCTTACGCTTCGCGACAACTAAAAGTTCACGAGAAGGACTATACTACTCACGATTTGGAACTTGGAGCCGTCGTCTTCGCACTTAAGATTTGGAGGCACTATCTCTACGTTACTGAATGCAAAGTTTATACCGACCACATGAGTCTTCAACACATCTTAGACCAGAATGAGTTGAACATGAGACAACGCCGATGGATTGAACTGCTCAGCGACTATAACTGTAAAATCTTGTACCATCCTGGAAAGGCTAACGTCGTTGCTGATGCCTTGAGCAGGAAGGAACGTGTCAAACCCCTTCGTGTCAAATCTCTTACCATGACCATTCAAACCGGTCACATCACTCAACTTTTGGCAGCACAAGCTGAAGCCTTGAAAGATGAAAACATCTGAGACGAAAGTCTCCGTGGCATGAATCAACACCTCGAAACTAAGCCTGATGGATTACGGTATTTCGTTAATCGTCTGTGGATACCCGTCTATGGAGTTCTTAGGAGCCTAGTCCTTGATGGAGCTCATAAAACCCGATATTCCATTCACCCCGGAGCCGATTAGATGTACCACGACCTGCGTATGTTATATTGGTGGCCGAACATGAAAGCTGAAACCGCTAAGTACGTTGGTAAATGCTTAACTTGCGCCATAGTTAAGGCCGAGCACCAGAAACCTTCCGGTTTACTCTTCCAACCCATCATCCCCGAGTGGAAGTGGGAATGCATTGCCATGGACTTCATCACCAAGTTACCCAAGAGCCGCAAGGGTAACGATTCCATTTGGGTAATTGTCGATTGTTTGACAAAATCTGCTCATTTCCTCGCCATGAAGGAGAAAGATTTCGTAGAAAACTTAACAAGGATGTACATGAAGGAAATATTCTCTCGACATGGAGCCCCGATTTCCATCATCTCCGACAGAGATGGTCGTTCTACCTCTCATTTCTAGAAATCTCTGAACAAGGCCATCTGTACTCGCCTCGATATGAGTACGGCCTATCATCCGCAACCTGACGGTCAAAGCGAACGAACGATTCAAACTCTCGAAGATATGTTGCGTGCCTGTGTCATCGATTTTGGTAACAATTGGGATGAACATCTGCCATTGTGCGAATTCTCGTACAACAACAGAGATGGTCGTTTTACCTCTCATTTCTGGAAATCTCTGAACAAGGCCATCTGTACTCGCCTCGATATGAGTACGGCCTATCATCCGCAACCTGACGGTCAAAGCGAACGAACGATTCAAACTCTCGAAGATATGTTGCGTGCCTGTGTCATCGATTTTGGTAACAATTGGGATGAACATCTGCCATTGTGCGAATTCTCGTACAACAACAGTTACCACACTAGCATCCAATGTGCACCTTTCGAGGCACTATACGGAACAAAAGTGCCAATCACCTATCTGTTGGTTCGAAGTTGGTGACAGCCAACTAACGGGCCCATAAGTTGTGATAGAAACAACCGAAAGAATCACACAAATTCGAGACCGCTTGAAAGCCGTCCACGATCGCAAAAAGAGCTACGCAGATAACCGTTGTAAACCCCTATCCTTCGCGAAAGGCGACAAGGTATTAATGAAGGTATCCCCGTGGAAAGGCGTCATACGTTTTGGCAAACGTGGCAAGTTAAATCCTCGCTACATTGGTCCATTTGAAATCGTTGAAACAATAGGACTCGTCGCGTACCAACTACTTCTGCCACCCGAGCTTAGTAACGTTCACGATGTGTTTCATGTCAGTAATCTGAAGAAGTGCCTTGCCGAAGAAGATCTTACTGATCCCCTCGATGAGATACACTTGGATGAATCCCTACAATTCGTTGAAGAACCCGCCGAGATCGTCGACCGCGCAGTCAAGAAATTGAAGCATAGACGTATACCTCTCGTTATAATTCGTTGGAACTCCCGTCGTGGTTGTGAATTTACATGGGAACGCGAAGACCAGTTTCGCGCCATGTATCCCCATCTCTTTCTTGTAGCAGCCCCTTAGCCATGATGACAAGCTGAATTTCGAGACGAAATTCTCCCAACTAGGGGAGGATGTAACAACCCGTAAGTTTCCAAAGACTTAAACCGATAATATATACTTATGTGTTAACCATGTCACGTAATTGTTTACTTGCAACGTGCCAACTTTATCATGATTACATTCATTTACAATAGGAAAATAGCCTTGACGTAGCCTTAATTCATGTTGAAAACAATACTTGAACATGATGACTTCTTTGCACGAAATGGTCGCTGGAACTTCAATAATAATGAAGCGACTAACCAAATTCGTTTATCAGATTTACCAAACTATGTGGTAAACCCCATGCATGATCTCATCATCTTGGGATATATATTATTATTATCGTTTATCATTTTCCGTTCATTTTAAACATAAACGTTAATCAACTTTTTATCATTTTATGACACACATATTTCACATGTGACCTATACAAACAATTTCGTGTTAAATAACAATGTGTTTAGACAACGACAACAAAACGATACTTGTGATCCAATCCCTACGTTAACATCGATTTATTTTACGTCCAAAACATTTCATTTAACATTATTAACGTTCACGATGAATAAACTCTACATGCATGCATATATATATATATACATGAAACGTGATTTTTCAATGTTATTAACCCTCGAGTGTTTTTTTTCCCAAACCGAGTCATTATTTTTATTACTTTACGTCGTCGTGAATAAATAATTTATAAAACGTTCAAACTCGATCCGATTATTCATTTTTCTTTTCCATTTTCTCCTAGTCGCGACCCGTCACCTTGTCCCCTCTCATCCCTCGTCTTGCTTGACCCGGCCGGCCACGGGTTCGAACCCGTGACCCTTCTTCCCTTCGGCTCCCAACCGAAAACCCACCACCACCTTTGTTATTTTCTTTTCTTTCTCAACTAGTTACTAGAGTTTGACTTTCCTTGATGCCATTCACATCAAACACCAACATCTTACACAACCTATGGATTCATAGGTTGAGGTTGTCTCACTAAGCAACAAAACTATTACCCTTTGTGTAACATCCGTATGTTTTAAAAACTCGAAAACTCGAACCACATCAAGATCCGATATTTAAACCCAATTCTCAACACCATAAATGGTAGATTACTCTCTTCCATATGATAGTACTCTGAAAATGGTGAACGTGGGCGAAAACCGTGCGCAAAACCGAGTTATAACGAAGCGGGAATCGCGAAAACAAGTTTGGTGTTATTGTTGATTGCAAAGACGCGATTTTCCTTCTAAACTCATCCCACATCGCCCATTATACTATTTTTTCCTTCATTTCACACCTATAAATACCCTTGTTAGGTCCCTAATAGCGTGCAACTCCTAGTTTGAGTATAAACAAGTGAAAAGGCCAAACTTTGGCAGTTCCACAAGCACAATACCCCTTTGGGTGTCGTGCGTAGTAGTTTTTTTTATGCTCTCGGCGAGGAGGTGCTGCTCTTCAAGCTCGTCTCGTTTGAAAAGCTTCTTTGAGGTAATTCTTATTCTTTTTCTTCGTTTCTTTCATTCCTTTCGTTATTCGTTTATTTATCGCTTTCTTAGTTTAATTAGTTTAGTTTAGGTTCTTAGTTAGGTGCTTTAGGCTCGTTTAGGTAGCCTTGCTAAGGCTCGTTCTTAGAACGCCTAGCATTGTTAAGGCTTTTCATTTGGACGGCCTAGCTTTGAAAATGCACGTCATTAGGACGTGTTGCCCTTCTTAGGCAGAATTAGGCTTGTTGTAGCCTTGTAGAGGCTCGTTAGGCCCAACGAGTCTAAACTATCATGTCGAATTTCATCTATATTCATCAAACCCAAAAGTTAACATTTTTATGCATGAACAATTGGGGATTTAGGTTTGTTTTTCACAAATCATTAATCAGACCAATTCTTAATTCAGGTTTTGAACATAAATACCATTTTAGGATTTCAAAAGCCTTAGAACCAAACCTATTCTTTTATCAAACATATTTAGTGATAGTACTCGAGACGTGAATGACATGTAGTAAATGGAAGGGTGTCATAACCTATTAGGCCAAAGCATGTCTAGTAACATTTAAGGTATTGTTACTCTTAAAAGTTAAATTTTTCAAACTTCAATTAATAACATTAAAACTGATTCCCCAAATGCATAAGAGCTTAGAATCCATATTCCAATATTCATGTCGCCCCTTCTATTATTTTAGGATAAATCTTCGGGACTAATCCTTTCACTTTCACTTTTCGCTTCGTGGACTTAACTTCTAATCCAAGTGAGTAATCCTTTCCCCTTTTCTCATTTTCTCATTTTTGGGGTTGCAACATGTATCCAATTTCAAAGTGTTGTCTTTCAAGTTTATCATTTACCATGCGTATGTGATCTATGTGTGAATTATGTGTTATGTGTCTTCTAGCATGATTTGTCATTATGTGATTTTCAAAGGCTTTCATGTTTATCAAATTTTTTCATGTTTATCATTGGATGTCAAGTATGTCATGGTTGTCATGTCTGTCATGTCTTTCATTTGGCATAAACATTAACGTAAGGCCTGGGGTAACAAAGGTAGATCTATCGGTTGACAACCCACTCAACTTGACCGGTTTGGCGTTGGGTGTTTGGAGGCTATTTCATTATTTCATTCAGACTAACCTGCGGGTTAGGGAATCTAGCATATGTCATTGAGGTTTGTTTATGCCTAGTCTTTCATGTTGTCATTTATACTAACAATATTGGTAAAGTTTAGTCTTTCATATTGTCAATATCTTCTAGCATGTTATATTTCCCTTATTCTATCATATGACACGTAATGCATGTTTATAAATATATGTTATGTATCAAACTTTTGGTTACTCACCAACTATTTATAGTTGACCCCCCCCCCCCTCTTTATTTTATACATGTTGCAGGCTAAGGTGTCGATGTTTCAAGATACTATCACATAGGGCTTTTGGACCTAGTTTAATAAATATATTGTATTTGTTATTAATATATGGTGCATCGTTGTATTTTTTTGATGTTATCAATGAAATTCATTATTTAACTATTGTCAATAAACTAGTTGTCATGAGCTTATGGGCAATCTAATCATGCCCCGACGTTTCCGCCGTCGGATGGGGTGTGACACTTTGGATCATATTTTCCCTCCAACACACATCCTTTCCCTCCCTTGCTCCTTGACCGATTTCCCCTCTTCCTCCCTTCCTAGTTTCGGCTAGCAAGAGACACACACACCCATCACACTTAAACTTCTCTAAAGCACACGTGTTTAACCCCATTTCAATTCTCAAACATCCCAACTCTCTCTCTCGGTTTTGCTTAGACCGAAACACACACCCAAACACTTCCAAACACTCCCCATTCTCATTTACTCTCTCATACATAATCACCTTTTCCTTAACCTAGCCTCATTTACATCTTCTTTTCTCAAGAACACCTCTCTCTTTCTCTCTTCCTCCAAACCGTAAGTCCCTCTCTCTCTACTCTCTCTCTCTAGATTTTCTACTCAAACTCTCAAACTCTTGATGATTCATGATGCTAGGAAGCTTTGGAACTCAAGAACAACCATCATCATCATCATTTCGGCCATCATCATCTCCTAGAAAGGTTCCATCTTCACTTTTCCTAGTAAAATCTTGTTCTAGAAAGTAATCTTAGTTTCCTTCATGACTAGAACACTCCATTAGCAAGTCTTGACCTACATTGTTGTCTAAACATCATTTTACCCCATAAAAGCTTACTTACTTGTATTTATCTTCATTTTCCACCATGTATTTACCTACTAGGAACTCATGATAGTCTTTCCCTTGAAATATTATGTACAAACTTGGATTTGTAGGACTTTTACACAAGTATTTGTTTAGTTTGTAGTTTTAGACAATAACTTTGTATATATCGTGTATTGTGTGTTGTTCTTGTAACTTTGGACCCCGTGATGCCTATGACACGTTTTTAAACTTTTAATATAGTCAAAATATGATATCTTGGACTTTAGAAAGATTACTAGTGCTTAAACTCACCATAGCAAACTTTTACCTACAAAAGTACACTTTAAAAGCCCTAGAAAATGCTTTTCACTATAGATCCGTTTTGACCAGAAAGTTTAGACTTTTGAACAGTAGGTTATGATGGTTTAAATGACTTTAGAACATGTCCAAAAGATCCCTTAACAATTTACTTGAATTTGGGCACAAACCGGGACTAAAACCGACACCCGACGGGCCCGGAAACACCATTTTTGTAAGAAAACCCAAATCTGGTCCAAATGAACTCATAGGGTTATTTTAATGTAAAAACATGTTTACAAATGCATATGGTGAATTTAGGAACCTAACAGTGTCATTTAACGGGCAAACGGGACCAAAACGGCAAAACCGACAAAAAATCCACCAAACCGGCAAACTAATGAAAACCGACACATGAAATAATTATCTACCCATTTTGGACAGAAAATAATCATATATTATTTTACTAGATTGATTTCCAACTTAAACGGATAAATATGGGGGTAATCGGCGGTTACCGCAAAATCGCCTGGTTTTTTACTAACTAGCCAAAATAATCAATTTTTATATGAAAACCCTCATTTTGACTTAATATTTATTTCTATAAATATTTTACCATCTTTAAATATTATTTTGGAATTTTTATATATTTTATTTAATACATAACTTACATTTTTTCAAATAAATACATAACCGGATACTTTCACTTTGAGTTTTCAAATCACTTAACCCTAAGGCTACCGTGACGTCAAGACTTGACCTACCTAATTGGAGTGACATTAGTGTCAACCCAGTTACTTATTATTATTGCATGTCTTATAATTATCTAGGCTTGCACTTTCCGTTGATCACATTACCGACTACAGTTTCTGAATCATGTGAGTTTTTCACGGCCCCTTTTTCCTTTAACTATTTTATCTTTGGGGAAGAATTCATACATACAATTCTTCCATGTTAGACAATTAGACCTGGTTATCATAACTATTTCATGTGCTTTTCCATTGTCCAAACTTGTTATCTCATGTTCATTCATGCTATAACCCAAACCCCACTATTAACTGAAACCGATTAATTATCATTTGCAAATGGTAACGTTTGAATAGATCTATTAGGTTAACACCCCTGCTCTGATTGGTAGCTCCAATCGTGACTCCGTCTTTTAGTCAAAGAGTACAAATTGTTATGTCATATCTATGTGGTACCAACCGGACAAAAGGTACCAAGAGTGGGTAAACAATTAGTTTCGGTATTCAGGGTATATGGTAACTTTATCAACTAGTCTTATCTGATATTGTCAACAATAATATGAACTGTTTCCAATTACTATTTTCATTCAACCTTTAACTGCTAGCACTTTAAACCTGTGAAACTCACCAACAATTATTTGTTGACCGTTTTCTCGTATGAATTCTCAGGTACTTGAACTTAATTGTTGTGCATGCATCGGACCTGCTTGCTTGTTTCCTACCTTTACATCTTAGGACTTTTCATTTGTTTCTGGAGTATGGTTTAGCTTTTGGAGATTTTCCTGACATAACACCTAGCGGTGTCATGTCCTAAAAATCTTTTAAAAACTCATGTGTTGTAACTTAAACAATTTACTTTTCTCATTACAATTAATCCGCTGCGTAATGATATTGGAAAAACTTCCATTTACTCCAACAATTTAACAATTTCTAAAATGGCTCTAGTTGTTGAACCATCCAGAGTACGTTCGTAACCTTGACTGTGATAACCTTTTTCGCATCCCGACACAAATCTTACAGGGTGTGACAAGTTCTGTGGATTTAGAAATTTTTTCCGAAACTCGAAATTGACCATACAGATAGGTTGAGGACGATCAGTGACAGCAGCAGAAGAAATCCAGCGATTTTCCAGTTGTCCACACGCTTCCACACGCCGACGAGTGGGTCTGAGCGGTGGCGCGTCGATTTCCAATGGTGGCGCGTCAATGGTTTTCCGGCAATGAAATTTGGCAGATCTGCAATTCGGGGATGCGCGAATCTGATGGTGGTGGAGGTGAGACAAGGGGATGATTGGAAAAAAGATTTTGATGGTGAGGGCGGGAACAGAGAGCTGATGAACTGGAACAGATTTCCGGACTGATTTTAGATGAACACTAAGACTGGTTTCAGATGAACATTAAGACTAATTTAAGATAAACATAGGCTCTGATACAATGTAATTGGTAATCAGATATAAGAGAGAGAATATGAGCTGAAGGAATTTGTATTCACTTGTTGATTTACATAGATTTACATAGCCTGTTTATAAGGACCAAACTACTACTGTTACACCTAGAACTAAATGTCCAACCCCTTGCTTGCAAGTGTTTCTGACAATCTAGAAACCATAGTAAATAACAATACATATAGAGATATACTTTAACAAAATAATCAAGAACTAATTTTATGCTCATACAAATTGGTAAAAACGGTATAAAGATTCATGGGTGTTAACCTACTTGTTATACTTGATTATGATGATTGGTCCTAACACAAAGTGTTAGTAGATATATTATGGACATAGAAAATTATAAAAGTCCTAACATAGTGTTAGTAGATAATTATTCTGGACTTATGACACCCAAATCCTAACACATAAATGTGTTAATGGATTGTGCCTAAATCTAGATAAAAATACCATTTAATACATATCTTGCAACATATATTTATGAAATATTCTATTGGATATATATTTGGATCTTATGTCTATAAAAAGGATGTTTAAAAATCTTGGATTTATCCCCAAAATGACTAGACACATAAAGGTGATTTTTATGATTTAAATCATGTTTTTAACTTCGGTTTTAGTCCCAAAGGTTTCCACATTTTAACACATTTAGTCCAATTTAGATTTTTTTAAAATAAATTTAGGGCCTGTACTTTGTTTTTCTTAACAATTTTCATCACCAATCTAACGCCATCCAAAATTAGCCGTTGGCAACCAGTCATGTGGGTCCCTTTTGAAGGCTATTTGTGTATTTTCACCATCCTCATTTACTTTTGTGTATAAAACTCCATCAATGCTCATCCTACTGCTGAAAAACAAACACATCGATGCTCCCATAAAAAAATAAGATTCGCTGGTGTGAAAGACTCATCAAACAAACACATCAAAATCTCTCTGGGCATGTAATCGAAGTTGCTGTTACACGAGATCCCATCGATTTCTTCAACATCTTGCATTGATTTCTTCAAGTGTGAAAACCTAGAATCATTCATCATACGGAATGGTGATTTGCAATTATGGCTCAGGAACCATCATACGAACGTCTCGAACTAGTGCTAACCCTGGACGGAGGTTCCATTCTTGCCCACGTTGTGGCTTTGTTGCGTGGGCAGATCCAGTTGTGTGTGCAAGATGCTCCCGGTGCAAAGAAAGTGTTGAAATTGGTAATGAAAGTAAAGAAGTTGCAAGAATTTCAAGTGGCGAATTTTGTAATGAAAATGATGAATTTACTAATGAAAGTGAAGAAGTTGAAAGAATTTCAAGTGTTAGGCTATGTGCAATGGTCACCTGTCACCTTTCACTCCCCTCACTTACTATTTTGCCAACTCAGCGCCACATCAGCACCCCTCACTCCCCTCACTTTCACTCCCAATACCTTCCTTTCACCTTTCCCTCCCCTCACTTTACTTTTATTATTATTTTATTCAATTAATTTAAAATAAAAAAGAAATACATTTCATTTCACAAAATAAAAAAAGTTACATTTCCTAAAAATTAAAAAAAAAACACTTCCTAAAATTACTTATTCGTAAAAAAATAACACACTTCCTAAAAATTACCACCAATTCCTAAAAATTACCACCAGAAATCCGAACTAGAGTTGGTGTCGGAATCCTCAAGCCGTCAGGCCGCCTCAACTTGTTGTTCTCTCAGTTCCTCCTCCCACACCTCACGAAGTGCCGCCTCATCCTGTAATTTATCATCATCAACCGGTTCTTCTATGTCCTCCAGATGGACTTCATCATCAAATTCGTTGTATTCTTGGAGTTGTTCCTTTAGTGCGTTCTCTGGCAACCAATAATCAAAAGCCCACTTCCAGAAAGCTTCATCCTACCAAAGTTCAGCAACATACGGTGGTGGCTGGGGGTGTTGAACTGCATGTGGATGTGGAGGTCGGGGCTGAGCAAGAGGTGGGGGTGGAGGTTGTTCAACTGGTGGAGAAAATCATGGAGCTGGAACTAGAATAGGAGGTTGTGCAACAGGTCGAGGTCCTCTAGGACGTAGATGATTATAGCGTGCTCGTCTTACTCCACTGTATCCATCAAGAACATCCCTTGGAGGAAATACAATTATTGAAATAGGAAATACAAATATTGAAATAGGAAATACAATCTATCACCACTCTTCCCAATCTTCGTCGTCTTCTTCATCTTCTTGATCGCTTGGAATGTAGTCTCGAACATTATCAATGTGTTCAATCAAATCCGCTTTCAAATTATGGTGTGTTTCACGGTTACGAATTTCTAGAACATTTTCATTGATGATTTCTTCTGGAGGCTCCCCCTGATCGGGCTGAACATCTTCTTGATCGTAATCACAAATTGCATAACCCTCGTCCTCCCTGGTCATATTATTTAAGATCATGCAAGTGAATATGATGTTTGTCATCTTATTAAGTCTCCAAGTTCTAGTTGGATTTTCAATAATTTTCCATTTTTTCTTTAGTATTCCAAACGCTCTTTCCACGTCCTTCCTTGCCCCCTCATGAACCTTACCATACTTTTTCCGTTTTTCTGTTGTGGGAGCGGTGAGAGTCTTGACAAACACGGACCATTCCGGGTAGATTCCATCAGCAAGATAATAACTGTCTTTGTAAAATGTGCCGTTAACTTCAAACGACGAATCGGGTGCCTTGTTTTTAATTAAATCATTTAATAAAGGAGATTGCTGGAGCACGTCGATGTCGTTGTTGGAGCCGGCAACTCCAAAGAATGCATGCCAAAACCATCCATCTTGCGAGGCTACAGTCTCTAGCATAATCGTGGGGTGTGCATGATCGCCCCGCATGAACTGCCCACGCCAAGCGTTTGGGCAGCTAGACCACTCCCAATGCATACAATCTAGGCTATCCAACATACCAGGAAAACCATGTTTGTTTGCATGAAACTCATACAACTTTGAAATATCACTCCACGTAGGCTTTCGCAAATATTGAGCAGTATATATTTGACGAACATACTTGCAGAATTTGTAAAGACATTGACGGCCAGTGGACTCGCCGACATGCAAATATTCATCAAAAGCATCGGAAGTGATACCGTAAGCTAGTTGGCGTATGGCTACTACACATTTTTGCAAGGGACTTAGACCTACCCCGCCCCTTGCATCCCATCTCAGACGAAAATATTTTTTACGAGTGGACAAATCGTTAACAATGCGTAAAAAGAGAGATTTATTCATACGAAATCGACGACGAAACTTATCTTCAAATATTGCATTTTCGGAGAAGTAGTCGTTGACTAGTCGTTTATGTGCCTTTTGTCGTTCTCTTTTGATCGACGAGTGTAATACGGTTTAGAACTCTGGCGCTCCTCCTGCGCAGCAACGATCATTGTCTCGGCTACCAACATAGCCGCGTCGTCGTCGGAATCAAAAATTGACGAGGAAGACGATGAAGAAGACATTTTTTAAGATGGTGTGAAATGGGTATGAAATGAGTGTGAGTGTGTGTGTTTGAATTGAGTTAATATATAGGTTTAAAATTATTTAATTTTTTTTTAAAATGCAAGAAATAACCATTGGGGGGGGTCCCACCACCGACGGTCGAAGTCACCGAGACACAAACCACGAGGAGCGGTGCCCGTGGTCGTCCCCGCAAGCCCCTCACCGCGGCCCACCCAATGGTGGCACCGCAGGTCACCAAGGACAGCTAAGCAACACCGAGGGGCTCGGTGTGCCCATTGCAAACAGCCTTAGAAGGCTTAAATTTGTTCTTTTTTTAGTTGGGTTTTCTTTCTCTTCTACTATTTGTCTAATTGACCACTGGTGTAAAGGTCAAGTTATTATTTTGTTTGTCATGTTCTATTCTAACATGTACTAGAACTTTGTAGTGGTAATGAAAAAAGTAGTTTCTTGTCCTATGTGTTTTTGTCTTTAATCACTATGGCTAACACTATAGTATGAGAAAATTCTGAAACTTTATAAACACACAAATGGGTGAGTTTTTTTGGTGCTGCTGTCATTAGAGTTATGGGAATGGAAGCTTTGGTCTTTTGGGTCCAAGAGCAATTGGATGTCGTTTATAAAACAAATAAAGTTAGAATTAACCAATACATTAAATTCGTCTTTTATGATCCATTAAATGTGCAGCACAAGAATTTACTACCATTAAATGTGCACCTAAACAAGCATTTTATATATATTTGATGGTGGGGCTTGCTAAAGTTGATTTTTTAAAGTTGACTTCGGTATTCTCTTTTCCAACCCCACCCAAATTAGTATTGATTTGCCCAACCACACCAAAAAACTGATCTCGTGCTGCACATGAATTAATATTCATTTCCTTATTGGGTCACCATGATTAATATTCATTTCCATAAAAATCAATTAATTAAAACAGGCCATTAATATTCATTACTTAATAGCCCATTCCAATAGGCCATTCCAATAATAAAAAGATGCAGCAACAACAGTTTAAAATATATACAGCAGTAGCAGTTTAAAAGAGTGTACATCAACAGCAGTTTAAAACTTTAGTGGTCCAACATAGTGGTCCAATCTCCACTGAAATATGACATTTATATACATGACTATTAAAATAAACACTCCCAACAGACCTGCACATTAATAAATTATGACCTGAATATATTATATACATGACTATTAAAATAAACACTCCCAACAGACCTGCAAATAAATTATGACATGAATCTGAGCAAAATAAACACTCCCAACAGACCTGAACATTTTCCTTAAAATAAACTGCGCAAAAGTACATTCCCAAGAGACTTGTAAACCAGTCTAATAAATGGCCAACATGTTCTAAACAAAAGAGACATAGCCAACAGAGGCATAGCCAACAAACCAGAACCAACTTAAAACATTACATAAGTTTAAACAACCTGCTAAACAAAAGAGGCATAGCCTACAGGTTCAAAAGTTAATAGTAACTGCTAAACAAAAAAGGCATAGCCAACAGGTTCTTCGGTTGCACTTGCTAAGTGTCTCCGGATTGAGTTGCTGCCTCTTGACCTTTGCATGGCCTTCTATTATGCCCAACATTGTTGCACAAGCTACATTTCAAACTATTGCCACTCCTAGCCATTTTCCCATTCTTCTCGACAGCCTGTTCCTCAACACTCTTATTTCTCATTTTCTTTGGCCTCCCAACCTGTTTGTGATGTTTTAGAGGTAAAAGACTGGTTGGGCAAGTAGATGGTGTCCACAAATATTTACCATTAATTGGGTTAATGGTGTTTGCATAAACTTTTTTCCATGTGTCTAACCAATAGACCTCGGACACCCAAGATTCTGGAATCTCCACTTTTACGTCATTGTCAACCATGTGCCAGTTCACCGTTATTGCATGCCCACAAGGAATTCCGGTCAGCTCCCACCTTCTACATGAGCAAGTTTTCTGATCCACATCAACAACTTTCTGTCCATAAACTGGGTTACTCACTTGATACTTGTTTGACCCATTCCATGAAACAATATATCGTGATGCGAAAGACATATTAGTTTCAAGTAATTTTCTTGCCTTAGGAGTCAAAGGTCCTTCACATTTAGCAATGAGCTTGATCACACCAACCATTCTTCTCATAAGATATTCTCTTATGTACTCTAAGCATGTGACAATCGGTTTGTCTCTTCCACCTACAAGCTGCCTATTGAAAACCTCACATAGGTTGTTCAAAAGTACATCAGTAGTTGACCTCCCTGCAAAAAAATTATTATTATTATGCATCATTTGAATAGGAATCTGACTTAATAGAGAGTTAAAATGGGGGAATACGACTAAAGTATGATCTTGACCAATGTTTTAGTGGAATGGCCTTCAACCATTCATATAAACCTTGATCATGTTCCGCAACCTCTTTCATTGCTTTGTCAAACTGCACCATGGTTGTTACACTTGCACACTTCCATAACAGATTTCTGAATTGAGTCCCCCTCCATTTAGCCTTCATATTCTCGTGAATGTGCCTAAGACAATATCTATGTTCGGCACATGGAAATACTTTGCTTATGGCAGGTATAATCCCCTACACATATAAGTTCAAACAGATTAACAGATTACTTACAAATGCAAAAAAAAATATTATAAAAATAGTTACAGCATGTTACCTTTTGCCTATCACTAATAAAAGTGAAGTTGGAATTGGAATGCAATTCTAGATCATCACCTAGACACTCCAAGAACCAAGTCCATGAAGCAGTGGTTTCTGCTTCTACAAGAGCATAGGCTACCGGATAGATTCCATTGTTTGAATCAAGCCCAACTGCAGTTAAAATCTATCCTGGATAAGGACCTTTCATAAAACAACCGTCCAAGCCAAGTAATTGTCTCCCACATAAAGGAAATCCTGTTTTTAAGGCCCCTAAACATATGTAGATCCTTTTGAACTGTCTTATTTGACTTGCCTAATTAGGCTCCCTCTCAACATCAATCTTGACACTTGTTACTGGGTTGGATCTAATCAGCTCATCAACATAGTCCCTCAATAGATCATATTGCATCCTGTAATCACCTTCAAGCTTCTTACAAGCCTTAGTTTTAGCTCTAAAAACCTTTTGAAGAGACACTTGGATCTGGAGCTTTAGTTGAAGTATTTCTTGAAGGGATTTCAGTGGTATGCTTGGGTTGAAAGAAACTATTTGCTCTATTTCTTTGGCTAGGAATGAAACTGTACACCGCTTAACATACCTTGTTTTGTGACAGGTATGTTGCTTAATATAAGTCTTCACTAACCAAGACCCTTCTTCCTTGTTATAAGCAATGTACAAAGTCCAAGGGCATTTCATTGGATTCTTCATCGAATTACCAACTTCACTTGACTCACCTACCTTTTGGGTCCCAGTTTTACCCATCTCAAAAGTTGGAATTGTTCCATCACACACAACCCTAAACCTTTTTTTATCATTTCTCACAACACTTAGTTGTCTTCTAGTGTCAATTGTATGTCGGTCCACTAACGTCTTAAACTCAGCCTTACAAGTAAACTGTTGACCTACATAGAAAGGTTCTGCCTCACCATCATTGTTACTTTTCTTTTTCTTCCTTAACCTCTTAAGAGCACCTTTCAAAGGAAGGTCACCTTCTTCATCACTTACACTTTCAAAACCATCCAACTCTAGTTCTTCATTCTCATCTTCACTTTCAAAATCCTCATGTTCACTCTCCATATCCACAACAACTCTCAACTCTTGCATATCTACTTCTACATCCTCAACCAAGTTTTCCTCATCAACTATAAAATCAGAGTCTTCAGATTGATCTTCATATACACCATCTTCAAAATCTTCTTGTTCAACATCATTTTCATTATGCATAACTTCTCCCTTATCAAAATTTGCATTCAACTAATGGCCCTCATTAACCACCTGATCAACATGATCATAAATTATGTTAGCTTCATGCATAACTTCTTCCACATCATCCCTTTCCCCAATCATTTCATCTTGCTCTTGATGCTATCCTATCATAAGATGTTTCCTACATGCATTTGTGATATCTTGGGACCTTATTTTAGAACCAGAAGTTTCAATCAGTTCATCCAATTCAACAATTCTAACATTACTCATTTGACTAGAACCAGAAAAATGAAAGTGATTTTCAAGCATAGTCTTTCCATGTTCGATGAAAATTTTAATCACCTTATAACTTCCAACATATCGCAAAAGACTAAGCACATCAGTATCGTTACCTAATGCCCTTAACCCAACATCAATGTTCTGTCCAGGAACTAAATAATGATAAAAAAGTATGTCATCCTTAGAATAACCAATATCCAGTATCATAGAATTAACCTCGTGGACAGAAAACTGGTCAGCATCAACTAAATCAACATAATTTACCTTCCCATTCTTATAGATTCTCCCTGGTAAAGAAGAGAACAATCCTCCATGATGAAACTTGAAGGAGAAGATTGTATGGATATGACCTAAATACAAAATCATGTAGAAAATTTTCAATCAAATGTTCAGATAACATAAACAAAGCACAATGTTTTTGAAACTTGTATGATGTTGCTCACCGTATACTTCATAAGGATCAAACAACTCTCCAGTTTTTCGAACATTCCACATCGTCAACAACATGGTGAGGTGATTTGCGATTGGAAGTTTGAAGAAGCAGAGGAAACGAGCGTAGAAGGCTGAATCGATCGAAGAGCAGCGTGAATTTCAGTCGCCCACCATCTGGGATCGTACGCTAGGGTTTTTTAGAGAGTGGATATGAGCAGATCGATGAGAGGGGAGGAATCGTGACTTTTTTTAAGTGTTTTTTAGGGATTTTGGATGTGTTTGGTAATATTACAGAAATACCCTTTATTTTAACGGAGATTTTGGATAGTGTTAAAAGGTGATTAAATTGTTATGAAACTGAAAGTACAGGCCCTAAATTGATAAAAATTTCTAAATTGGACTAAATGTGTTAAAATGTGGAAACCTTTGGGACTAAAAGCAAAGTTAACTCAAGCTATTATAAAAATAAGGCTGGTCCAAATCTGATTCTGGACACATTTTTATAAATATTCTAAGTGTTTTGGATAAACCAAAGTGACCAAAATAAAGGAACGTTGTGTAGGAAGAAAACCGGGACCAAAACGACGATATACGCAACGGTAA
This sequence comes from Deinandra increscens subsp. villosa, assembly GCA_039602395.1. Lineage (NCBI taxonomy): Eukaryota > Viridiplantae > Streptophyta > Magnoliopsida > Asterales > Asteraceae > Deinandra > Deinandra increscens. Next base: position 76,785,295 of record JBCNJP010000017.1, on the reverse strand, counting down.
AACCCAACATTTGTAAGTTAAGTTGACGTCAAACCGACCAAACAATATATTTAATCTTTCAGATGATTAGAAAAAACTATTATTAAACATCTACTTGAAAACTCATAAAACCCAAGTGCCATAAAAACCATTTTATAAACAAAACCGGTCACTATGATTTCTAAAAGTACTAATAAATATGTTAGTTTATAAAATATTAAAACGATTTCTTTTATCCTTGGAACACTAAATATTTTTTCATGAAACTAATTGTTATGTATATTTAGCGCGTAATCGAAAACGTACGCATTTTTAAAATGTTAAACAATAAATGTAGTTGTTTTACGATATTATAAACTTTAGATAATTATTTTTTCTATCTTATAATTATTTAAAGAGTCTTAAAACTTATGGATTTCCTAACACTTACCAAATTAGTTATTTATAATTATGTGACAATAATTTTAACCAAAGGTTTCACTAAACAATAGTTATTTTATAACTTGTATTGAAAATTTATAACAAGAAGTATATATTCAATCGAACAATAAAAATAATAATAGACATTATTATTCAAACCAATGTCCAAAGCTTGATTAGTTATAATCATCTTGATGTTAACTTTAATTTTATGATGTTTCCTTTATATTTATTTGAACATAGATATAATCATTAAACATACGTATTTATTTAAACAATTTATACTAAGGATCGGGTTATCCAAACAAAACAAACGAGATTATACATCAAGACTTGACCGGTATCACTTGGGTGACAAATTGTTACTCAAATGATCGAGACCCTTATGCAATTGTCTTATTTATAATTATTATGACATTTCTTGCTAGCTACAGTATCCGGCATATAACATTACACTACTTCACCTGATCAGTGAGTTTCATGGCCCTTTTCTTTTAAACTGTTTTAAATACTTTGGGGAAATCATGAACAATCAAATCTTTTTACTTGATATTATGGCCTAACTATTAGACGTATGATTACATGTTCTTTTACTGCCCAACTAGAGTACATACTGTTATATAACGTTTGTAACAATATCCCACTATTAGTTGATTTCAGTTAGTTCTGGTACGAAACGATAGCTAGTGAATAGATCTATTGGGGTTGACAACCCTATTTACAATTGGTCGCTCCAATCCTGACTCCATGGTTTTTAGTCAATAAGTACATGCCAGTTATTCTGTTCCATTTAATATTTCTTGGATGAGATGCCATGGGTTGGTAAATCTGTTAGTGTTTGTAATCAAGGTTCATGTGAGATCATACAGCAACAACGGTAATCAAATTAAATATCTAGTATGTCATAAGCTGTTTTACAAATTTATTTGTAGTCTTAAGCATGTGAACTCACTAACATTATGTTGACCTTTTAAACTCGTGTATTTCTCAGGTAAATGATTTATTTCCAAGACATGCAAATGGGGCTTTCTTATAACTATCGGACATGCAAGATCCGGAGTCATAGTCCCTACCTATCCCAACATTAAGTATTTTCTATTAACAATTAAGACTTTGTTATTCGAAATGTAATACTTTATCATGTCACCACAACTTTTTCCGCTGCAATCAATGATATGTCGTTTTTCTTACAATGTTTTGAATAAAGTAAAAGTCGTCTATGTATCCACGACTATGATTCCATCCGTTCACATGTCTCATTTCTCAAATGTTCAGGGTGTGATAGCTTTTCAGGGCGGTGTCTTTGCTTGGGTTAAGAATCGCTGAGGGTAACTTGTTATTTACTAGCTTTTGATAAATGTTTATATATCTATTTTTAACTTGTGAACTCACCAATCCTGCGTTGACACTTTTTAGTATGTTTCTTCTCAGGTCCTTAGGAGGCATGCTAAGGAGCACATTTAGGATCATCTATGGTTCTTTAATTGCATGATTGTTAAACATAAATTACCTTTTAACGCCTTGGGAGCGAAACTGTTGAACTTATTTTTGTATGTTGTTGCTTCCACAAAACTAAACCTGATTTAAACTTTGTTAACTCTCATAAACTATTTCAGAACTTTAACTGTTGAATATGATTTTTAAACGTTTTGTCGAGCATATAGAGTGTTCGGTGTGTCTGGCGACTCGAATCCTGGTCGGTCACGCTCCCATTTGCGGTGATACTCCGCGGGTGGATTTTAGGGGTGTGACAAAGCCACATGCTTATCGTTTTTTTCCACGTTATTTTTTGATCACTAGAGACAAAATCCCAACGGTCTCGCCTACTGTTCTGAAACAAACACACTAAAATTAAACAAAAAAAAAAAGAAATCTCGCTTGACCACTATCAATATACTTATTCCCAGGCCACCAGAATAACCCCATTCTTGACCGCCGATCAAAGAAAAACAAACTTGTCGCTTCTACCGTTTTCTTCGTCCTTTGCTAGACAAGAGAAGAATCAAAGCCTCCCGCTTTGACAAATCTTTTCCCTTGCCCTCCTACCTAAGTCTGATCGCATATCGTCTGCCAAAAGAACAACCAACACCGGTTACTCCGTTCTTATTCTTGACGTGATAGACAAAATTGATCAATCAAGTGTGAAGGTATGTTGAAAAACAATCTCCTATTTTTTAGATTTTTTCTCTATATACGTCATTCACCCAAAAAAAACAAAAGTAAATTGTAGTCATGTCTTGATGCACGTGAAGCACAAGAAATCAATAAATTTCCTTCCTATTTTTCTTGTTTTCACCTAACCACCACCAAAACAAAACTCCCCATAGTTGTTTTATCTTTCTGAGTCTTTCCACTGCCAAACATGAATGTGTTCATCACAAACTGACTCTCCAACTTATGTTAACAAACGAAAATCGTACTTTATTCTTTTCGTCGTCAAGTAACTTTCATTTTTCTCTTGATTTTGCTACTACAACCGTTTTCACCAATTATTTTGGTCTTTGGATTTCGTTCTTCATACGAGCTTCACCAAGCTCTGATACCAATTAATGTATATCACACTAATATCATGAATGAATTACAACTCACTTATGCTCAATAAACCGAGAAAAATTACAATGACTCCGTAAATCCCTATTTATACTAAACTACACCATTAAAAACAAGAAACCTAATTATACTTAAACTAGGAAACCAAATAATCAATTAATAATTCAAAATAAACCTACCTAATAAAAATCTACTAATTAACCTATTACTATTGAATAAATACTAGATTAGTCCAACAACGACAACATATCTCCGTCCATAGATGATGGGAGACTTCGAACTGAGAGATCACAAGTTCGATCACTGAGCTCTCAAGTTTTATCACACAGTCATTCGAGAAAGTGAATTTTCTCTAAAATGAGCTCAACTGATATATATACGGCTAGGGTGGTTAGGGTTTCTGAGGCATTTGTTCACAGTTAAAAAAAGCTCCGTCCATAGGCCCCACATAACGTGCATTTTCAAAACGTGTACTCATCATACTTCATGGACGGCACGAAGTATTAAAGGAAAGATAATAAAATGCAGAAAGCGTGTTGTATTATAGGGGGTAATATTATTTTATTGTTAACATAAAAGAAATGAATATTAAAAGAAAGAAAATAAAATGCAAGAACCGTGTGATCTTGTGTTGCTAATATTTATGTGCGTTGATTTTGTAACAGCAGAAAACACAAACAAAGAGAGATAGAGAGAGAGCGCTGTAATGGCGACACTTAAGCTGCCATCAACTGTCCCTTCTCCTTCTGAGGATTGTGAGCAACTCCGGAAAGCTTTTGCAGGTTGCTATTTTGATTTCCGTCTTAAATGCATTTTAATTTCTGTTTGATCGTCCTTCCAGATCTATGTTGTTTTCTTCGCCCTGTTAATCCTGTTTCCGTTGATGATCTTATTGTTGATTGTTCGATTGAAGTGTGTTAGATGATTCAGACAACATGTTTATTTGAACAGATCACACTGTATATGATTTTGATTTGATTGTTTTAATCATTCGGTTGATCTGCTAGTTTTGCAGGATTCAAATCCGTTTAGTTGATCTCCTCCTAGAAAAAGATGAATTGTATCACAACTCTAAAAACTTATATGATCAATCAGTCCATATATAACACATGCATACATCAAAAATGTGTATTATCTTTTTAGGACTCGGCTGGTATAATTATATATTGTATTGTTAATTTGTAGCAGCCAAATAACACCAAGTAACACTTAAAGTATTATTATATCTGTTTTCATCTTTCAAGTTTCCTTCTCAACAACCAATTAAACTTGGTCTAGATCTATCAATAGTTCTTCTCCTATGGCTCATTTTACTATTTGAAATGGCATTTTGCCTGTTGTCTGAGTTATTTTTATTAGAAAAATGAATTTAAGTTGCATTCAAACGACCGACCTGGAAATTTGTAGGTTGGGGAACGAACGAGGAATTGATCATCAAGATTCTTGCCCATAGAAATGGAGCTCAGCGCAAAAAGATTCAAGAAACATATTCTGAAACATATGGTGAAGATCTTCTCAAAGATTTGGACTCTGAGCTTTCAAGTGATTTTCAGGTTTTAATTCCGATCTTACATGGTTGAGTTTACGGCCTCTATTATATGAAGTCAACTCATCTAATGTTCTGTAAACAGCGGGCCGTGTTGTTGTGGACACTGGAGCCAGTTGAGCGTGATGCATATTTAGTTAACGAAGCAACAAAGAAACTAACTGCGAGCAATTGGGTAATCATGGAAGTTGCATGCACCAGGTCTTCCCATCAACTGCTTTGTGTGAGGCAGGCATATCATGCTAAATACAAGAAATCTATGGAGGAAGATATCGCATATCATGCATCTGGGAATTCACGAAAGGTATAATCAATAATCGGTTTATGGATGGTCGATTTGATCGAATTGTGTTTTACCTCAAACGGGTTGTATAGCTAGCTAGGTAAATTTAGCTAAAAGGGTTAAAGGTCCTCAAAACTCTACTCTGTATTGATCATATAGCGTCCTAAATCTTTTTATGTAAAGATTTAACTTGCTCTAATTCTTTAAAAATCGACAAACAATATTTATGACTCCTATTAAAACAAAATACCCACTCTCACCTGTTACCCAGCCTGCTCGACCTACCCGACCCATATTACCAGCTTTAAAGTTACTACCATCTATCATCATTAACAAAGCTAACCCTAGTCATCAGTAAGTAAGGTATATCTTGAACACTTTTAAATAGTGTTTTTATTTAGTTCTCAAAATTTATCTTACATATTGTCCCAGCTAGCTGGTTCTCATGTGTTAATGTGGTAATCTATATATGCAGCTTTTAGTTCCTCTTGTGAGCGCTTTCCGGTATGAGGGAGATGAGGTAAATATGACGTTAGCCAAATCCGAGGCTAAAACATTGCATCAGAAAATCTGTGACAAATCTTACAATGATGATGAGCTGATTAGGATTCTTACAACAAGGAGCAAGCCTCAGCTCAATGCAACATTCAACCACTACAATGATCTATTTGGAAACACCATCACCAAGGTAACACCCCAATCCCAAACTCTAAATCAAGTTAATTATGGACTTCACTCTTATTCATGTACCCGCCTCTACTCAATCTTTAATTATCGGCAATATCTCAATATATAGTGTTTTGTGTTTTAATTATATGCCTCTACTTTGTAGGACTTGAAAGCGGATCCAGAAGATGAATATCTGAAACTTTTAAGGTCAACCATCAAGTGCTTGACTGTTCCAGAAAAATATTATGAGAAGGTTGTTCGGCTGGCAATCAATAAACTTGGAACAGATGAAAGGGCTCTAACACGAGTTGTTATCACGCGTGCTGAGGTGGATTTGCAGCGCATTGCTGAAGAATACCAGAGAAGGAACAGTGTGCCTTTGGATCGCGCAATTGGAGTAGACACGTCTGGAGACTATGAGAAAATGCTTCTTGCGTTGATGGGCCATGGTGATGCTTGCTGAATAGGCCACCCCTTGTCTCGTTTTTTTTCCTTTTAATTTTTCATGAACGATATGCCGACTCTTGCAGGGTTTAGTGGTTTTAAACTTGGCCAGGCTGCTAAATGCCAATGTGTTTGAACATTATGATTAAATTATGCATGTGATTTTGTGTTTGGAAATTCTTGGAAAATAATTTGGTGCAGATGTCTGTTCTATACCATGGGCAATGTGTTTCATAGATTGAACAATACAGAGTAACAAAATGTGTGTGATATGGAATGAAAACAACTATGAAAAAACGTGAACTCTAGTACTTTGAAACAAACTGATTTCGAATACAAACACTCATTGAAATCAACATGTTTTTGACCTTCAAGTATTTGTAGCGTGTGAAACAGTTTGACGATTGTGGTTCAACCAAACAGCTGTTTACGGTTTCGCTGGTAACCCATCAATTATGTAATCCTTCATATCGCTACATCGCAGACTGGACTAGTGTTCGATCCATATGCATGGCCTAAGGCGCAATTAAAGTACACAATGTTCAACTCATTATAGACCCAATTATGTTTTGACACAATTAAAAACGGATCCAATATGGTACATGATTGAAGCTCAATGAGTTATTGGTTTTAGCTTAATAGGTACGAGTAAAACGACTCGCGTGTTGCTGCAGGGTGCGTTTATTTAATCGGACATGATATTGTTGATTCATTTGAACTATGTGTCTTGAATGTTTGTGATATTGTTATTTGATGTGAAGTATGTTTGAGCGAATATTTTAAGATACTACCATATTAAGTCAAAACTTCTAAAGAGTTAAAAATAACTCTTTGTTGTTGTGCTTCTACCATATTAACTAAGCACCTCTAAAAAGCAAGAAATGTATTGTATTCATATTCAACTTTGAATCTAAACTTCTCGAATATGTTCGTGAAGGGAATTCTTTATAGAGATCAAAATTGAAACGTGTTTGGTGAAAAAAAAGTTAAAAACCTAATAGTTGAATGTAGGGTGTGCCAAAATCCGAACCCAAACCTAAATTTGAATTTTCCAAAATTTCAAACCCTACCTGAAATATAATTTGGATACCCGAATTATTCAGATTTAAATTCGGATAGGGTATTTAATTTTATGGATATTTTGGATATATATAAAATATCCTAAATAATTTTTACAGTTATTACATTATAATTATTAAATTAAATATGTGGCTATCCTTAGTCCCATCAAATTCACACAACTCCAACAAAGTTTCCTCCAATTCCATCACACTGTCTCTAATCTTTAATTCCAAATTGTAATCCTCCCATACTTGATACATTAGCTGACTCCCTGATTCTCCATCGCTCAACATTCACCCATCATTATTTGATGAGTACTTGAACAGATGATGCCCGGGAACGATGAAAGTTCACCTACTTGATACATTAGGATTTATTATTTTGAAAGTAAACTTAGTGGTTCATCTTCATGATTCAAAGTCAAGTTTCACCCAGAGATGAAAGCTCATCCGCATTTCCACTTCTACTTTAAAAAAATGAATGTTCAAGAACTGATTTTGAGAGCTTGACGGACACACACAGTGTATGAGAGAAGGATTTCTGTTGTTTCCTCTTTTATGTGTGACTTGATTGGCTTCAATGTACTATGTATTATGATGTTTGATTTTATCTTTTATTAGTCTTTGATTTCGAAATGGTTCATCAGTTTCGCATAATTTGGTATTCTTGTTAGATGAGGTTTCAAAAGTAATTATAAATATGAAACAGAAGACTCTTATCACCCTCACCATCGCTCACAATCTCAAATATCCCACCTCCACCATCCATCACAAAATCACCTTCTTCACCGTCATCATCGTCCAGCTCACTCAAACTATCGTCATCATCGTTTCGTTACTCATATCATCTCCCTCGTCTGCTTCACTTTCAGCTTCTTCAGGGCCATAATCATCATCTGCGGGGTGATATGCTTTTTGAATCATCTTTCATCTTTAAACCTAAAAAAATAAAGGTAACAACTACAGTTGTATCACTTTATATAAACATTTCTTTCATTGTAGGGAAAGTAAAAGATAACAAAGGTTATAAGAAAGGTAACAGTCATCGATGTATTGGTTTATATAAGCCTTTATTTTCTTGTACAAAAAGTAGATTATATTTGTGTAACTGACCATGTAATTTTGATATTTCCTTATGTTCTAGCAAAGGCCAACTTTTCTCTGCATTTTATAAATTAAATGTAATGTATTGGATATATATTAGTTCAAAAGTTTCTACATATAGTTGCATATGTATGTGCAAATCAATTTCATGGCAGTAAAATGCAACTTTTAAAACAAAATCAGTACAATTGCCTATAACCCTACAACAAATAAAAGTATAACATATAGACAGCATAAAATAAATATTAAATATGAAAATCAATGTGTCAAAATTAAGAGGAAATCGTCTAAAAAAATGAGACACGGTAAAGCAACTCATGGCAACTCATGCAAGCACTTTGAGATGAATATATGATTTAGGTTTTAAAAAAAAAATGAGTCAAAACTAATGCGGCCAAATTGACATGAGAGTACCAAAAAGTGTAACACCATCTCCATTGATTTGAAGATTTGAAATAAGAAAAGGGGGAAATGGACCTCTACATACGAAAATGGGTCTGTTAGAGACACCCCTTTAAAATTTGGTTGGCACCCTTTATATAGACAACTCTGAGGCCTAGGAGTCACCTCCAGTGATAAAAATCTCACATAAATACATAATGCCCTAAGAGTCACCTATAAAACGGGTGCCAGCCAAATTTTTACTATTATAATAAAAATTATTATTGTGATAATAATAATAATAATAATAATAATAATAATAATTATTATTATTATTATTATTATAATTATAATTATAATTATTATAATAATACTAATCATTATTATTATTATTATTATCATTACATATAAATAAATAATACAAATAAAATATTAAAAAACTTTCAAGGTGACATAAAGGACTGGATGTGAGATATATGATTCCTTATATATATGAGATTTAACTTACCTCTTCAACCGAGAGGTCACCTACTAGGAGAAATTAAAGGTGACACTAAGGTTTAAGAGTGACCTAAAGGGCTCACATCTTACTATCCAGGCTCCCTCTAAGGTCTCTGTGTGACCTATATTATCGCCTCTCCTATGTATTATTACACCGTTATGTGGATACACACACATACATATGTATTATTACACCGTTACGTACATACACACACATACATATGCATTTTCGCATCTCCTATGTATTATATACATACATATGGTCACGTGGATATAACCTCATATAAGAACTCCGTTCGTATATTGTATGTACTACATGCATATGTACATACACACATACCAACACACTTACATGCACACACATATGTACATACAATATCAATATGAATAAGCTTAATATATATTCATATATCATACATTACATTTTTACATGTATATAAACATGCATACCACACGTACACATATAAAACTAGTTAGTGTCCCGGGTAAATACCCGAGACTGTGATATAAAAAAAATTAAACGAATTAAAAGATGAAAGTTTTTTTCTAACTATTAAACGAATGATCGAATTGGAGTTTAAATTTATCAATAGTGGGTTTAGAAATTTGCGACTTTGTTTTTTGATTCGTTCACCATCATTCGTTTATCGAAACCTAAGCAATATGGATCTAGTTTTGTTAGGTTTTCTTTCACGAATCCAAAGTAATTTACGGATCAAATTTTCATTGAGAAATGAAGAAGATATGATGAATCAAAGTTATGGTATTGTAAAACAAATATGAATAATTTTATATGGAAATAATTTAATTTTTTTATTTTTAATTATAAGATCTTTTTTTTTTTTGTAAATACCATTTATTTTTTTAATTAAAAAATCTATAAAAATAACACATAAGCTAATCCTAGGTGGCACACCTTAAATTGTGCCACCTACACATTAAAAACTTGTGTTTATTATATAGTATAGATAGATGTGTACATACAATATCAATATGAATAAGCTTAATATATATTCATATATCATACATTACATTTTTACATGTATATAAACATGCATATCACACGTACACATATAAAACTAGTTAGTGTCCCGGGTAAATACCCGAGACTGTGATATAAAAAAAATTAAACGAATTAAAAGATGAAAGTTTTTTTTCTAACTATTAAACGAATGATCGAATTGGAGTTTAAATTCATCAATAGTAGGTTTAGAAAGTCGCGACTTTGTTTTTTGATTCGTTCACCATCATTCGTTTATCGAAACCTAAGCAATATGAATATAGTTTTGTTAGGTTTTCTTTCACGAATCCAAAGTAATTTACGGATCAAATTTTCATTGAGAAATGAAGAAGATATGATGAATCAAAGTTATGGTATTGTAAAACAAATATGGATAATTTTGTATGGAAATAATTTAATTTTTTGATTTTTAATTATAAGATCTTTCTTTTTGTAAATACCATTTATTTTTTTAAGTAAAAAATCTATAAAAATGACACATAAGCTAATCCTAGGTAGCACACCTTAAATTGTGCCACCTACACATTAAAAACTTGTGTTTATTATATAGTATAGATAGATATGTACATACAATATCAATATGAATAAGCTTAATATATATTCATATATCATACATTACATTTTTACATGTATATAAACATGCATACCACACGTACACATATAAAACTAGTTAGTGTCCCGGGTAAATACCCGAGACTGTGATATAAAAAAAATTAAACGAATTAAAAGATGAAAGTTTTTTTTCTAACTATTAAACGAATGATCGAATTGGAGTTTAACTTCATCAATAGTGGGTTTAGAAAGTCGCGACTTTGTTTTATGATTCGTTCACCATCATTCGTTTATCGAAACCTAAGCAATATGGATTTAGTTTTGTTAGGTTTTCTTTCACGAATCCAAAGTAATTTACGGATCAAATTTTCATTGAGAAATGAAGAAGATATGATGAATCAAAGTTATGGTTTTGTAAAACAAATATGGATAATTTTGTATGGAAATAATTTAATTTTTTGATTTTTAATTATAAGATCTTTATTTTTATAAATACCATTTATTTTTTTAATTAAAAAATCTATAAAAATGACACATAAGCTAATCCTAGATGGCACACCTTAAATTGTGCCACATACACATTAAAAACTTGTGTTTATTATATAGTAAGATAAGATTATTATTGTTATATTAATATTTAATAATAATAATAATAATAATAATAGTATGCTGCTGCCGCCGCCGCCGCCGCCGCCGCCGCCGCCGCCGGCGGCGGCGGCGGAAACATGGGTATTGAAAATCTTAAAAAGCCGTAGGTTCCCAATTTTAAAAGAATTCCCGCCAAGATGACGGATCCTGCCGTAGGTGCCTCTACATGAGCTTCGGGTAACCAAATATGAACTGGTACCATAGGCACTTTGACGGCGAAAGAGGCGAAAAAAGCAATCCATAGAAAGATTTGGCGCTGCTCACTAAATTCTGTGGTTGATAAAATTTGTAAATCGGTGGTTCCTCTTTGGAAAAGAATCAACAGAATAGCTAATAGCATAAAAACAGATCCAAGTAAAGTATAAAGGAAAAGCTGATATGCTGCCTTGATCTTTCTTTGTCTCGAACCCCATACCCCTATAATAATGGTAGAGTAAGGGGTGGCCCCAAAGCGGAATTTACCGGTGGTGATTGGTCGAAGCTCCAGTAGGTAGCCACTCCCTTCTCAGGGAACCGTACGTGAGACTTCCGCATCATACGGCTCCGTCCCGAGCTTCCGTCGTCGGCCTTGTCATTAGACCACTATCTATGCATGTATTTTCAGCCTGGACTCTAGAATCTTTTGCTTCTCGGGTGGTGGCGAACAATGCTGCTTGCGTTGCGGGGGATGCCCGCCCGTAGGGCCCGGCCTGCTCCCCGCCCGAAAGAACCACTCACTAGCTAGCCGGACTAGTGGGGGCCTATCTGGAGACATACTGAAAACCATGCCTTTCGAACCAAACGCAACGCCCGTCTTCCAAATAAAAAGAATAATAAAATAAGGGGGAAGAAAGATGGAGTGCAGCCTGTAGAGCACATGTAACGCACAGTCGGGTTGCTCACGCAGCGGATCTCTCTCTTTATCTATAGATATCTAAAAAGAGAGAGAGGTGTGAAAGTAATAGCTTTATGTTATGGCCGCCCCCCGGCTTACGGCCTTTACGCTACTACTACTGTGATGTGAGCGGTTCAAATTGGTTTGATCTTTCCCAATCATCCTGACCGGAACTTGTACGCAGCACTTGTACGGAGGTGCATACATAAAGGTTTGGAACTTTTTCTTTATTTTTATTTTTATTTTTTTGAAGGGCCAAAGAAATGTCTCCACCTGCTGCCAACAGTCTTTCTTCGGAATTCTACTGAACGGGTCGATCCTCCTCCCCCGTTTGTTTTAGCAACTTCTCCTAAGGTCTCCTCGCCAAGAGCTCCCCGACGACGACAGAGGAAGCAACCCGCCTGCAGCGGCGGGGCGGCTTTTTTCTTTCACAATAAGACCTGGACGATTATCCCTACCCTCGGTAGCTTACGAGTTTACGTCCATCCCTGGTCGGGTACAGTTTCCTTTTTTTTTCTCCCTTGTAGCCGTTACCCGAATTCGCGCAAGTGTGTCCACACCCCCCAAACTGACTTGACGAGGAATCCATTCTCGCGAACAAACACAACCCCTACACACACCTAGGAGCACCCCTTCCTGCATATCCATACAAGACCCGAGTAGGCGGGTCGAGGTCCTACGAGGCACCCACTACTCAGAGTACGCTCCCCAAAGGAAAAAGATGTGTTTGTCAGGTTCGGTTCTTCTTAGTTGGGTTGGGCGGGTTCGACCAGAAATGCTATGCTTACACACAAGACTACCCCTCTTCCCGAAAGCTTCGCGGGGACTACTTTACGACGACGGACGACCGCCCGTAGGGGGTTTACTGCACAAGGCCCCTGCAGAGGAAATTTTATCCCAGCGAATATAAGATGCTCAGCTCCGCACAACATAGGGATTAGCACGCTTTCGGGAAGAACATAGGATAGTAGAGGATCCAGCATGCGGAACACGGCGATCATTAGAAATTCACGAATTAGAGATACTGTAATATACTCTTTCCCATAACTTCTCATACCAGACCAACCCACTAAAATGCAAATAGGGATCAAGAGGGCGCGTATGCCCCGACGGTGGGGCCTTATGGGGAAGGGCCCAGCCCAATAGGGACAGCACACCCCCCACTTCAAGCGCACTTCTGTATCGACTGAATCACTCTAAGGGTCTAATCGGTGGAACCGGTGAACCACGCGAACTGGTTAGATGCGTGGGGCAGAGGGCTCGTAGTACCCCCTTTTCTTGATCCAGCCTTTTCTTAGCTTCGGTAGTGAATCACCTACTAAAAAAAGGGGCAGGCCCGCACGCCTTATTTGAGACTACTAACGCCGCCGCCGCCGCCGCCGCCGCCGTTGTTGTTAGTAGTAGTAGTAGTAGTAGTAGTAGTAGTAGTAGTAGTACTGTTACATATAAATAAATAAGAGCATTCACAACAGGTTCCCTATCCTTATCCTTATCATTTATAATTTTATAATTACTTTTTCTCTCTCTTCCACTCACAACTATAATTAAATAATATTTTTAATACTTTTATCATTACATTTTCTCTATCTTTCAATCCCCAAATTTTAGCAAATCACCAAAGTTTTTGTCAAATATACAGATTTTATAAAGTTTTTCTATCTCCTCTACTCACAACCACTCACAACCAAACCTTAAATTATACAGATTTACACTCACATATTTTTTATGGAACCTACCGTGAATGCTCTAATATAAATAAAATATAAAAAAACCTTTTGAGTGACATAAAGGTCTAGAGGTGAAATATAGGAATCTTTATGAGATTTAGCTTAGGGCACCCCCCATATACGTGAATGTTTGGGCTTAAGGTGAGGTTTCCTTAAGGACACACCCCCCCCGCCTCCCCCCATATAGGTGACCTCAAGACCTCCGAGTGACCTCTAGATGAGGTGTATTTAAAAAAAAGATTTCTCTAAGAAAGCCCTACTAAATGTAAGATTATAGAGAATGTAGAAAGACTGGATTGATCTCATTCATAATTAAGGTTACAATATATATAGGAAATACTAAATCCTAGTTAATCTTAATTGGGCCTGTGGGCTACAATAATAAACCTAATATAATCTTATTATCCAATACTCCTCCTCAGTCATAGCGGAAGGAAACCGAATGCTAAGACTGAAAAATAAACTAAACATAATGATAATAATAAAAGAAACTAGCTTCAATTTTGCTTCTCGATTCTCAATCACAATCTTCTATCAACCAATCCATCGTGTACTTGAATGTGCCAAATTATATTTTTCAACGTCGGGGATCCTGTAAACTTTTAGCAAACTCTTCAATGCAGCGGTTCGACATCATAGTTTTGGACCGTAGTCCTAGAGGCGGCGCTGCAGGGTACCGTAGTTCGAAAGGCGACGCGGAGGGGGAGCGTAGTCCGAAAGGCGGCGCGGAGGGGGAGCGTAGTCCAAAAGGCGGCGCGGAGGGGGACCGTAGTCCGAAATGCGGCGCGGCTGGGGACCGTAGTCCGAAAGACGGCACGGCGGGGGATCGTAGTCGAAAAGGCGACGCAATGGGGAACCGTAGTCTAAAAGACGACGTGACGGAGGAGCATACAAATAGCAATGCCAACATTCTCTGGTCGGAAAAGCAATCCTCAAAATAACAAATGTAACAAGATGGCAACTAAAGAAGTTTAAAATTCAAAATTGAATCTCCTAGATATTAAAATTGATTGAATTCGTAATTCGTAAATTACGATGACAAACTTTTTTTTTTTTTAATCCAAAACTGGATCTCAAAATCCCCACATTATAAAGACCGTAGTCGGGAGACAAACAGAAATCGGTATGGTAAAAAAATGTTGTCAACAACACAAATTTTGAACGGCAATAAATTTGTTGACGTGCTATTGTAATAAACGAATAAATAATACGATGTCACAATAGGATTTCGTTGAGAGTAGCGATTGGAATCTTGAATCGAAAACGAGACTTTATTCAAAGACGAAGAAACAAATATGAATAAAAAGAAAATGAAGTTGGGGCAGGGCGGCGGCGGTGGCGGCACACCGCCCTGTCTAGGGTTTGAACACGGTGGTGAGGGCTAGGTTTTGGATCGTTATGGCTGTGATACCATGTAAGATTATAGAGAATGTAGAAAGACTGGATTGATCTCATTCATAAATAAGGTTACAATATATATAGAAAATACTAAATCCTAGTTAATCTTAATTGGGCATGTGGGCTACAATAATAAATCTAATATAATCTTATTATCCAATACTAAAAAGTAAGAGAGAATCTGAAACATTAACATTCAATTTGCAAATTCCATAGTCCGATTAGCACACGACAAATAATATATACAAGGATGAAGACATGCAATAGATAAAAGTGAAGCCCTAGGAAAAACATAACATACCCAAATGGTAGAAGATGGATAAAGGTGAAATACCTGAAGAAGAAAGAGAAGACAAAAAATTAGATACACTAAGATCGCAATAAGTAAAGTAGACTACACAAACCTGATTTCAAAGAAGAGTTAAAAGAACCATTTGAAGAAAGGTCGTGCTAGAAAAGTCTAAAGGCTTTCGCCCAAAACTTCTGTTTTTCTATATAAACGCAAAGAAAAGAAAGAGAAAGAAACCTCGGTCGTCGTCTCTCCTACCCCCCCCCCCCCTTTCACTACGACCGTTGTAAGCCGTCTGAATCCACTTCTTTCAATCAGGTGGAAGAATCAATTGAAACAGCCCAGTTATAACTATAAACGACACATAGTAAGAGAATTCAGTACGTGAAAACATCTTATTGGTCACCGGAATCAAGCGACCGAGGATGATTCACCGGAGATGGACAAACCTATTCAACAAAAACCAAAAGTGAAGATGAAAACTGTGAGTCAAACAACACTATAGAGAGAAGATTAGATCAACAACAATCTTAAAGGAATTAAGCTATCGAACGATGACAGATAAATTAGGTATGGAAAAGAGAGGATGATTTCAAGATCCTTCATACAAATGTAGTATAGAGAGAGAAAGAGCTTGTAAAGTTGTCATGAGGCAGATGTAAGTTAAATAAGAGATAAACATGTAATGAGATAGAAAAGACAAAAACACACATGTAAGTTAAATAAAGAAAATGGGTAAATGTCGTGCATATGTAATGCCATCGCCAAATAAAGAAAGAAGAGCAGAACACGTATAAGATACGTGTCTAAAAGACATAAAACGTGGCAAGAAAGAATGGAAACAAATGTTAATAAAAGAAAGGGCACATGTAACAAAAGAAAATTGAAAAACGGAAACGAAATGTTTCGAACCCGGGCAACTTGTGAAAGAAACCAAACTGTAACCACCCGGACACAACATCAAAGTTGAAGAAATTCAGTTAACAATACTGATATAACAAAATCAACTAAGGTAATTTAAAAAACAATTTAACAAACATGACATGGCATTGCAAGGGATCATGACGTGGCTTTAATAGTACTCTTACAGAGTACACCTCAGGTATAACTTTTGATATATAAGGTAATTGGGTGGCTAATCAACATAACTCAATATGATTTGACAAGTTGGTTCTGACATCTTTGAAACAAGTTTAGTTAGAATTCATAAGTTGGTTCCAACATCTTTGAAACAAGTTTAATCAGAATTTGTTTGAGCTGCTAGTTCTCGCGTGTTTTCATAAAAAGTTAGAATTCATTTACAAACTTTTGTTTTCCGGTTATCGTAAAAGTAGGAATATTACCGGGAGCTTGAGAGGGGGGGGGGGGGTGACATCTGTCACTTTAATTTTTAAATTAAGTATAACAAATTAGGGTTTATTAGGATTTATTAGGATCTATTTAGAATCAAATATGTGTTATTTGTTAAAAACTCTGTCTCTATGAACTGACCAATGAAAACGGGTCAAATATTTCGTTTTTGCTTAAATCATGAGTTTAATATAAGATAGAGAAAGTTACGCAATTATAGAAACGAACCGTATTAAAACGTCACAACACAGGGTCGCCTGACCAAGTGTGACAAAACTAAAAAAAATAAATATACGGTTTCGAGCGTAATTTAATTTCATGAATTTTGATATAAAGTTTGTAGCAAGACGAGTCCGAAAAATATACTACGAATCGCGAAAAAAAATCAGAACTTTACCTGATAATAACCTACATTAGTTGGTTATTTAAAAAAAACGTGTGTTATATGTATGTATGTATGTATGTATGTGTCATCATGCATGAGTGTACATTTGGAACTTAGGGCTCATGATGGCCTTGGGTTAATACACCTAGACCATCATTACACCTTTTTAAACAATCCACACAAAACACAAAAGAAAAACAACTCTCCCTCTCCCCTCCCTCTTGTTCTCGGCCGAACCATCACACACACACACACACCAAAAAAATTTCTTTTCATCTTCATCCTCTCAAGAACACCTTCAAGTTGGAGTTTCAAGAAGAGATTAGAAGTCTTTTGTTCAAGTAATCAAGGTATGAATCATTACCTTGTTTTCTCCTTCATCTAAACCCTCTAACATCTCAAAAACCCACTTTCTTTACACTTGATTGTCTAAGAAAAACATTTTCAAAATCAAAGTTTAATTTGAAATGGTGAAAGGATGTTGGTATAAGCAAGAAAACACAAAAGAAATGGAGAAAACACCCCCACACACTCATGGCCGTGAGTGTGTAGGTGGTGATGAGTGTGTGTCTTGTGGGTTGGGTCATGAAATGGGTTTGATTATGGGTGTTGATGATGATTTCAAGAACATGCATGCTTGAATCCAACGAAAACTAAGTGGATTTTTGAAAAAAAAGTTATGAAAATGAAAACCCTAATTTGAAACTCAAAAGTTTTCAAAGTTCATGATCTAGAATGGTTTTTAGATGTTGAATGATACATGCATGTGATGATCTTTGAGGATTATTAGATCCGAAATTGTTGAGTTGTATATATTGTTATAAGTAATATGCATATATATAAACAAATACTTGAAGTATATAAGTATTATGATCTTACATAAATATATATATATATATGTAAAGATTAACCAATAAAAGATACACGAATGTGGATTTAACAATGACTTGATCATAGTAAGTCCGCCTAAATGGTCCGGTTATGATCCTCATCTATTTACACATGGTAATAAAAATGAGTGAATGATTGTAGTAATTCCGCCTCATGGTCGTCAATGACGCCTACACGGTCGGTAACAATCATCACCAAAATAAAACCCCGTGGATATTTCTCATAGTAATTCCGCCTAAAATGGTCGGTCATGAAAAAAACACGAGCAGTAAACTCTAAATATCAAAGACTTGGAAACTATATGACAAAATATATATAAAGGTTATGATAGCTAAAAATAAAATCTATAAAACTAATTGAATACAGAAAATTTAATGTTAAAAAGTTGTTAAAACTTATATTAAATCTAAAATTAAATGCCCATCATAAGCAAGAGCCAAATAAATGCAAATCTTGAACTTGGAGTATATTTAAAGCAATAAAATATGTAAAAAGGTAAAAATCCACCAAAAATCCGAAAATTTAAATTTGAACAGTGGGTTATGACTTTAAATCAGTACAAGAAATTTATAAAATTAGTCCCAAAGTTTAAAAATAAATTAAAGGATTTAAAGTCTAATTATTGGCTTGAAAATGGATAAAAATACCTAAAATACACAAAAATAGAATAAAATTTTGGAAATAAATTGAGAACCTATTTTATACAGAAGATATCTATAACAAGTGAAAATAATTGAAATTTCAAGTAAAAACGAGACCCGACCCTTTGAAATGATAAAACTATGCGTTAAAAACATAAAAATTCGGTAAAAATAGAGTATAAAATATAATAATAGTTGAGATCAGTAAATAAATGAATTAGAACAGATTAAAAACACATATGAAACATATAAAAATATTGTGGAAGTGAAAACGAAAGCATAGGAGAAAACTAGACTAAAAACCGATGCCGAAAAGCCGTAAAAATGAGTATTTTAACAAGAAAATAAGAAAATAAGAAAATTGCATAAAACTCTATAATGACTTTAGTTGGGTTCAATAATACTTAGTGGGCCTTAGAATAAAAACTCTTGGGCAAAACCCAACTTCTTTCACCATTATTGACAATATTAACCGAACAAGGGCAAAATCGTCATTTTGCTAAAATTATATAAAAATTCAGAAATTGTTCACATTAATTAGTATAACCTCATAAATAATCTGATCATAATGGGAATTAGGACCAAGTTACTCGGAATCTCTTGATTAGGAGCAATATCACAACAAGGAGCAAATGTGAGTTCACTATTCCCCTTTTTCTGAAATATTTTACAAATGTTTTGGGGCTGAAAGTGCATATAATGAAATAGTATGGATATTATAAGTTGAAAACAAATGTGTGGGTATGATTATACATAAGTAAGGGCGCGGACCATGAAAAGATGAGCCTGGCCATAAATAGAAAGAAAAGTATATGATATAGAATTCGGCCGTCTAAATCGTTAACTATGGAATAGACGAGAGAAGTATTGATAGATCTATCGGGAATGACCAACCCTAGCCCACTGATCGGTCGCTCCAGTCGTGAAACATGGTGGGAAATACTTTCAAATAGTGGTTTACGTATCGATTTAGAGCTTATGTTGCTAATTATACATCATGTCCCTAGCTAGTTCATGAACCATACGTTGTCTGAAAAACTTATGTATATCTTTGCATCCGATGATAAATGAGAAGTGAACTTAGTGGTTTTAAAATAAACCACCTAATGTAGAAAAGAGAAAATGAGATGATTTGGTGGTTTCAAAATAAACCACACATATTGAAAAAGTGGTAACGTGAAAATGAGAATATGGTTATGGTATGAAAATTCGGTGAACTCACCAACCTTTTGGTTGACAAAAATCTTTTAATGCATTTTCAGGTACGTGATAGCTTGGCTTGTGGTGTGAATCTGGCGTATTGGAGACGAAGTTGTCGTGTGGATCTCTTTCTATTTTATGTAATGTTTTAGTAATTATGATGTAAGGGACCTAAAAATGGATGGCTATGCCATCCATCATCTAATGAAATGTTTTGCTTGACTTTTCTTTAAAGTTAATAGAATAATAGTTACTAAAACACATGGGTTACCAACTTTTGATCACCGCCACGTGTCGCTTCCGCTAAGCTAAAAATTTTGGGGTGTGACAGAAGTTGGTATCAGAGCCTATGGTTATAGTGAACTAGAGATTTTCTTTATAAAAATTCTCGACTATAACCTAAAAATGATTTGATAAAGGGAAGCACGACGACAAGATACGCCAATCCACGAGCCAAGAGAATTATGGTAATGTTGTGATTATATAGAAATGTGTGAATTATTAAATATTTCTAACTTAAATTTAAATAAGACTTGGGTCGCAGATGTCAACCCCCGAGATCATCCACATCTCCGATAGTGAGGCCGAGGACGCTACTCAGGCGAAAGCTATCACTGGTCCCAGTTTCACGACACTACTCGAGTTCGATTTGAACTCATATGGCACTGTGATTGACCCACGTTGGGCCAACTAAAGCAACAGATGGCTCCCATTTGACGATCGACCCAAACCGATCGAAGAACCATCCGAGTATTTGAAGGTGGTGTCGAGCGATGAAGAAGTGTGGGTCTTACCCCCATCTGTGGCGGCTTTACCTACTTGGCGTGATCATGAGACCCCCATGAAGGTCTATACCCGCCGAGGAAAGAGAAAGTTAATAGCGGAAGAAAAAGGAAAAGCCCCCATGGTTGAGGTTGAACCTCCACTTAAAAGGACCCAAGGAGTTTGGATTGATCGATGTTGTAAGTGTGACATCCAGTTTGCCAAGATTCGCGAGGAGTTGGCCGAGCTCACGGTCAAAATTGATCTCGCGATGGGCCAATTGGACCATTTGGAGGAAATTAATTATTTAGACACCGACTCTATGAATCGGATGCACGATCGCATCCACAAACTAGAGGTGACTTGTAAGGCCGTTAGGGAGCGTTATGGTTTTCTTTGATTTAGTTGTAATTGGTAGGAAAACTTTGAAACTTTGAACTTATTTTGAGTGTGACGTAGGTTCACACTAATTTTGGCGAACTAGATATTTATGGGTGTGACATAGGTTCACACAAATTTTGATGAATTAGAAGCAAATATTTAATTGAATGAATATGATGATAATTATAATGTGTGCTTAGTTATAGTGATTGATTTTTAAGACTCTTGCCTTATTATTGCGTATACAATAGTAGATATGTAATGGCAACCGAAAAAGCTAGTGGTCTCGGAACCGGATTACCCGCAACCAATGAGGAGTTAACTCAATTAATTTCACAACACTGTTGAACGCCGCACTTGAGCAACATGAAGCTAGAACTAGACAAGCATGAGGTACCGATGGGCAAGGATCGGGAGGCCAACCACAAGGATGTACTGACAAGACGTTCCAAGGATGTAAACCTCAACCCTTTACCGGATTGAAAGTTCCTCTCGACATCATTCGTTGGATAGAGAAAATGGAATCTGTCATGGCTATTAGTGGATGTAGCACGACACAAAAGGTTATGTACTTAACTTGTTCATTCCAAGATGAAGCCCTCTCATGGTGGAATGCTCAAATTAAAAGTCTTGGAGAAGAAGCTGCATATCGACTCACGTGGGATGAGTTAAAGGAGATGCTATTAAGAGAATATTGCCCACGACAGGAAGTTCAGAAATTAGAAACTGAATTTTGGAACTTAAAGATGGAAGGTGCTGGAATTAGAGAATACACTTCTCGATTCATAGAATTAGCTAGACTTGTATCGCGTATGGTTACCCCGGAGTATGCCCGGATAGAACGTTATATCTGGGGCTTAGCACCACAAATTCGGGGCATGGTCACGTCAGCTAAGCCAGCTACTATCCAGGACGCTATATCTCTTGCTAGATCGTTAACGGATGATGTTGTACGTGAAGGTACCCTGAGGACGAAAAGCGAGAACAAGAAGTCGTCTGACGCGGGAACTGAACAGAAATCCCTAAACAATAAACGGCGAAGATTTGGGAACTCTGATCGACGAGGAGGAAATAAGAAAGGCATGGAAGCAGGCCAGGTGTTCGCATCCAAAACCAGTGAGACTAGAGGAACATGAATCAGAGACCGCCATACAAGTCATGCGGTAATAATCATGCTGGAGTCTGTAAGAAATGCACCAAGTGCAACCGTTTTGGCCATTGGGCTCAGGAATGTTATGCCAAACAGCCTATAAAAGCGGAGAAACGAAATCCCAAATGCTTTAACTGTGGAGAAGAAGGCCACTTTAGTAGGAACTGTCCAAAACCTCGGGAGCAGAACAACCGGGGAAGGGCATTTGAGATGAGTGCAGGAACAGCTCGTGAGGACCCTGCGGTCGTTACTGGTACGTTTTCTGTCAATAACCACTTT
Source organism: Deinandra increscens subsp. villosa (assembly GCA_039602395.1). Taxonomy (NCBI): domain Eukaryota; kingdom Viridiplantae; phylum Streptophyta; class Magnoliopsida; order Asterales; family Asteraceae; genus Deinandra; species Deinandra increscens. The sequence continues at coordinate 76,762,809 of JBCNJP010000017.1, read as the reverse complement.
GCATATGTACTCTTCGATACCGAAGCCGACTTTAGTTTTGTTTCCAAGAAATTTAGGCCTTCTCTTGCAGTAAAGGCTAGTAAACTAGACAACAATTATTCGATAGAACTAGCTAACGGAAAACTAATAGAAACCGAGGAAGTAGTTCGAAATTGTAGCTTGCTATTAGAAGGACATAGTTTTGACATCGATTTATTACCTGTAGAATTGGGTAGCTTCGACGTAGTAGTTGGAATGGACTGGCTATCAAAAATCGCGCAGAAATAATATGTTCTGAAAAGTTAGTGCGATTACTGTAAGGATCAATTATACCCCTCACGCGATATCAAAGTCTATAGTCACCGTGCGGAATCCGGTGACTAGAGGTGATTCAAGTTTAAATCGAAAAGTATAGCAAACACAAAGAAACAATTAAAAGAAACACCAACCGATTGAGAATGCTTGAACAAGATTCGATTACTACACACTTGAAAGTCGAATTCACTAGGTGAATTCGGTACACCTTTAATCCGCAAAAACACCAAGAAACCCTAGGAGAATCAACAACCAGCAACCCTAACTAATGAGAAGGCTTCCCAATTTATAGGGATTCTCCAACTTGGAGAACAAGCCAAGATAAAAACCCTAATTAACACCTAATTCCCGTATTTGACTTTCCAGGCCCACTAAAACCTATCTAAACTCTTTTAAACTAAGCCCAAAGCTATCTAAAATGGCCCAATGACCCAATACAATAATAAACCAACTATTTTCACCCATTCTAACACATAGGCCTTCAAAATAGTCCGCCAAAGGATGATTTAATACACAAGCCACAATTTAGTCCCTTACAATCTTCCCCTTGGCTTGTGATATTAATTGTCTTCAACTTTCACTCTTCACCTTGGCATGAGCATGGGTTGATGAAGATTCTTTATCTTGAACGATCTTCATTGAGCAGCAACGGGAACGATTAATGACTTTTCTCTTTATCAGCAACAGCTTACACTTCTTGAAATGAACAAGTAATGAGAGGAGGATTCTCAACTACTTGGTCCTTCTTGAAAGAAACTTTGGTTCTCGCTGGATCATCCGGTAAAAATTTCTAAAACCTCTATCTTGTCATTATTGATTGTAAATCTTGAACTGACGGCATTTAGCTTCCCCTCAACATACGAACAGTGTCTTTTGAATCTTTGGAAGCTTTACTTGAACAACCAACAAACTTCCCTTAAGTATAGGATAAGTCCTTTTCCGGATGGTTCTTCAACTTGATCAGTAGCAGCATCAGTGCTTTGGTCAACTGAGTCCTTGACTTTCTTGTCCATGAGTTGTTCTTTTCTGACTTAACCTGTAAAGCACAACATGGAACAGACACTAACCAGACAATGATGATTGGTTATCGGGTTAGCATTATTTAACCAAACAACTTCCCTTGAACCTGAGGACTCTTTACATTATCTTCCCCTGAGATTCTGAAGAGGGACATACTTTCTTGCATAAAAACCCACAAAAACATATTAAAACCTTTAAATTTACCTGGCCCTGGTTGAAAAATAAACAATAAAAACTTAAGATAACATAAAAGAAAAAAAATAAAAATAAAACAAACATACCAAATTTCTAAACGAGAAGGTTTTATTTGGGATCAAACCGTATGAATCTGATCGAGGAACCCTTTTCAGCTTCTGTTACTCGGACACGTCCAGGTGATTACCAATATACTGATCCACTTTAAACTCTAACCCTTTTCTTAATCAGGTTGTTTGTCACTTTATTATCTTTTATTGTGTATTAATTATGAACAGTAAGTGGGTTTTAACAAATCCTATGTACATTTTATTACACACTATCAAGCATATAAATTCCCTACCACATATTTTCACAACCTGAACCAGAAGTTTGAAACTGAGCTCGAGACTTGGTTGAGAAGAGAAAGAATAGATCACATAGATGTTTTGGGTATAATATACAAAGTCAACTGATTTTTTTGAAACATTTTTAATAATGCTCTCATCAGTGACAAAGGCTGAGGGATTTGGACACTTGGGGGTCTCTTTTGATGTGCTCTTTGGCATCTTTTGGGTGTATATTATTTTTTTATTTTTTTTATATATTTATTTATTTTTTATTGATGATCTAGAAGCACGTATGTATGAACAACTCCAGGTCATTGCTCACGTAAAACAGAGAAGAGCCTTACATACATGCGAAGCATCCCCAGGTCATTGCTCACGCAAAGCAGAGGGGACACCGACTTTTTGAGCTCAATTTCACACTCTTGGAGACAAGCGTGTGTATCGGGAACTTAAACATGCAGTCAAATAGAAATGCAATTAACCTAAGTGTTGTTACCCAACAAAACTGTCATACGTTATCTTTAAATGTGTAACGCATACCTTTTTTCGATTAAAGAGCTGAGCCTACCAGCATATCACCATGGATCATGTCTTTCACATCTGCCTTACGCGTGTCAGCCATCTCCAAAACGGAAATTTATTTCACTTCCCACCTTCTCAAGCAAACAAACAAAAGATTAAAAAAAAATTAAAAAGCACAATTTTTTGAGGGGTCAACTATTTCATCTTTTCTATTCTTCCCCTTGCTTTTTGATTTTTTAATAGCAATTGTTTTTTTAATTTTTTTTTAAATTTTTTTATACACACTAACACACTATAAGACAAAATTGGCCAAGCTAACCTTCAAAGTTTATCTTTTGAAAAATTTCAGAAAATGGCTTTTGTTTAATGCACTACCATACTACACATCAAATTAGCCAAGAAACAACAAATTCAGACAGTACCTTGTTGATTTCACTAGATTTACCTCTAACCAGAAGAACATCCCTACTATTAAAAATCTTCATGTCATGTAGTTGAGAGATGCCTTCTATCCTGTGCCTGGAACAATCACTTTAAAAAACAAATAAGTTAATGGAAGTTCTCCTTGACTGTTCCTGCACAAGGTGAGAGATCAGTTAGCCATAAGTACCCAGGCCATTGTGGTTCTGGGTATACCTGAAGAATCGGCGAAAGAAATTTCTTTTAAAAACATTCCCTTGGTAACATTAGGGATTGGGGGTGTGGCTGCCTTGGTTGGACTAAGAATGTCCTTTTTGTTGACATCTCTGGGTTGGTGATTTTCTTTCCCAAAAACTTGTGGTTTTCTCGGTGGTGAATTTTTAGTTTCATTTTTCTTTAGAAATTTTACCTCTTGAAACTGTTTGGAGTGTTTTTTGTAGTAGGCTTGAAAGACAGGTTTACCACCTTTGAAACATTCCACCTGTCATCCTTCCTCCAACCATTTGATTTAGCTGAACCAACTGGATTTGGATGGATGGGTGATTTTGAAACAGATTTTGGTTTTGGGGATTCAACAGATTTTGGTCTCTAAGCTGTTTTGACAGATTTATGAGATGCTTTGTTTTCTATAAAAATGGTCTTTAGTCGTTGCTTAGGAGCCTTGGGTTTCTGCTGTACTTTGTGACTTTGAGGTGCTTGTTTCTGCACCTTGGGTTTTGATGGACCGGGCCTTGGAGTTGGGTCACTTTGTTTTTGGGTCCTTGAACTGGGTCTCTGATGAACCCTTTTGGGATAATAGGGTTCATAAGGCTGGTATAAACAGTTTCTTGCCACGTGTCCTGGTCTACCACAAACATGGAAAGATTGTTTCTTTGGGTGTGCGGGAGCCTGTGGTTGGTTACGCCCAGTGGAAATCCAAGTTGGTTTTGAACAATTTTTGTGGATCCAATGGGTTTTACCGTGGGGCTTTGTGGTTAAAATGTACTCCCGCTGAACCGGCTTAAACTGGTCATATGTAGAATTGATTTTTGGGTACGGGACAAAATCCTGAGGTCTAAGGTCCCGCACTTTCTGCACATTTTGGTCATGACAGTCATTCTTATTTTCAGTATGTTTCACACCCAACACCCCACCATTTGTGAGTTTGGGACCAGCAACCTGTGATCCCTTATCCCTTCTTAAAATTTTAACAGTTCTTAGAGGTTTAGACACTTTATCATCACATGCTGAAAAACATCAGACTCAACAAGTTTAAGTTTGGACCCATCAATAGGAAAGCCATATTTATTCCAGTCAAATTTTTCAAAAGACTCTTGACTTGAAAAACTTGAGGTTTCAGCCTTTTCACTTCCATTACTGCTAACTACATCTGCACAAGAAGTAGAAGTGTTAGTGGCGTTAAAAGTAGGAGATGAGATTTTTATTGGGCATTCAGAAAGTCTTTTGTCTATATCAGATAAAGAATCTATTGTTCCCTTTGATGGTTCAGGTTCATAAATCATTTTATGCATGTGGGGCATGGGTACAGTGTGAGTTGAAGTCTCATCTTTCTTATCATCCCCAAAACCTAGACCTGAATTCTGTTGAACATACTTCATCCTAACATCAGAGTTATAGAAAAGAGACCTTGCTTCCAGCATTTTTTATTGAATCTTATTATTAGAGTCTAATTTACTTTGAGATTTAGCAAGTTGATCTCTCAATTCTTCTACCTCTTTTGTTAGTTCTTCAACTTTTGTGTTAGCAACTCTCGGCAAAACTCTAGTGTCACTTAATTGATTGTCAAGATTTGTGACATCTAGCTTGGCAGCTTCATACTTTTCCCTATTTACTCTAGCCATATCTTTAAAATTATTTGATTCTCTAGTGGCATGTTCACAATTTAGGGATTCATAATGAGATTTAGATTCAAATTCTTTGTAAGCATTAAATACCTCCACACAATGAGAACAAGAATAATTGCATACCTGTGTGTTGCTAGAGTTGGCTTCAGGCCCTGGAGCAGTATTCACCATGAATGCAAGTTGGTTCATCTTCAGTGCCTCTCTCTCTGCCTCTTCCTCAGCTAACAGAGCAATGTGTGCAAGACTTTGACTGAGATCATCAACCTGAGTAGACCAGTCATATCCACCAGAAGTACTTTGAACAACAAGAGCTTTATCATCAGCGCCTATCTCCCTTTTCTTGACATTCTCATTGTTGTTGGTACATGAAGTGGTACCTGGTAGAATGGGTTCCATGAACATCTTTGGATGGAACTTTTAGAGCAAATCTGTTAAAACGGCAAAATCACTATTCAAAGAATAGTGTCAAAAACTTAAAACTGAAAACGGAGGCCTTCGGAGTGGAATTTGGAGGTCCAAACGAGCTCCCCTGGACATTAGTCCGGGGTAATTCTAGGGCTCGTTTTCACGGACGTCGTGTTAAAATTTGAGCTTCTAACTCCAAACGAGGCCCAAGTTACGTCCGTTTTAGTGAAACAGTGCGAATAGTGTTTTTGCCGCAAAAAGGATTTGGACCGAAAAGTGGGTTTTCGGTCGGACAAGGGGTTTTCGATCAGCAGGGGGTTGGGTCGAAAAGGGGTTTTCGGTCGGACAGGGCTGATCAATAAGTACTTTTTGATCGGATAGGAAAGTGGTCGAAAAGTGTGATTAATGATCGAAAAGGTTGGATCTGGATCGAAAAGTCTCGGAGGGGACTTTTCGATTGAGGAGAGCAGTGGATCGAATAGTCATAGGGGACTTTCCAATCGAGATGGTGGATCGAGAAGTCACAGAGGGGACTTCTCGATTGATTAATGATTGATCGAAAAGTCGCTGAAGAGGACTTTCCGATCGAAAAACCTGATCGAGAAGTCACAAAGAGGGACTTCTCGATTAAAAGCAGCTGATCAAAAAGTCTCAAAATGGGACTTTTCAACTGAAACACGCCTGATCGAAAAGACACAAAGGGTGTTTCTCGATCACAGGAAAGCGACAGGAAAGGGTTTTCGACCAGAAAGCATGATCGAAAAGTCTCACTTGGCTCGAAAAGTCTCTGATTCACGAATAAATGGTCTCGAAAGCTTCTGTTTTTGAGTTTAAACCTGCAAAAGACTTCTGAATCGTGCTAAATGCTTAAAATCAATACAAAAAAACTCAAACTGTTAGTTGCCAAGCACTTGAATCGGATATCGTGAGAGCCTCGAAACCTTGCGTTTCTTGGCTCTGATACCAATTGTAAGGATCAATTAAACCCCTCACGCGATATCAAAGCCTATAGTCACCGTGCGGAATCCGGTGACTAGAGGTGATTCAAGTTTAAATCGAAAAGTATAGCAAACACAAAGAAACAATTAAAAGAAACACCAACCGATTGAGAATGCTTGAACAAGATTCGATTACCACACACTTGAAAGTCGAATCCACTAGGTGAATTCGGTACACCTTTAATCCGCAAAAACAACAAGAAACCCTAGGAGAATTAACAACCAGCAACCCTAACTAATGAAAAGGCTTCCCAATTTATAGGGATTCTCCAACTTGGAGAACAAGCCAAAATAAAAACCCTAATTAACACCTAATTCCCGTATTTGACTTTCCAGGCCCACTAAAACCCATCTGAACTCTTTTAAACCAAGCTCAAACCTATCTAAAATGGCCCAATGACCCAATACAATAATAAAGCAACTATTTTTCACCTATTCTAAACACATAGGCCTTCAAAATAGTCCGCCAAAGGATGATTTAATACATAAGCCACAATTTAGTCCCTTACAATTACCACTCCCAAGTGGTGACACATTAACGATTCATGGTGATAAAAGTTGTACTCAGGTAAAGATGGTGAACATTATGAAAATGCAGAAGATGTTACGAAAACACTATCCCGCACTTTTAATCAACGTCATGGATACGAAGGCTAAGGTGCGCAAGCTGGAAGAGATTCCTGTTGTTAGAGAATATCCAGACGTCTTTCCTGAGGATTTTCCAGGATTACCTCCAACAAGGCATGTAGAATTCAAAATAGATCTTATCCCTAGAGCAGCGCCAGTAACAAAATCACCTTATCGTTTAGCACTGTTAGAGATGCAGGAATTGTCTAAGCAACTTCAAGAATTGCTAGACAAGGGATTTATTAGGCCAAGTTATTCACCTTGGGGAGCTCCAGTGTTATTTATGAAAAAGAAGGATTGATCTCTTAGGATGTGCATCGATTATAGAGAATTAAATAAACTGACAATCAAGAATCGGTACCCATTACCAAGAATTGATGATTTGTTTGATCAATTGCAAGGATCTACCCACTATTCGAATATCGACCTAAGGTCCGGTTATCATCAACTAAGAATAGCAGATGAAGACGTTCCGAAAACCGCCTTTCGGACACGTTACGGTCATTATGAATTCTTAGTAATGCCACTCGGATTGACGAATGCACCGGCCATATTCATGGATCTCATGAATAGGGTATGCAAACCCTACTTGGACAAATTCCTGATAGTTTTTACAGATGATATCCTCGTTTATTCACGAACCAAGGAAGAACATGAGACACATTTAAGATTGGTCCTCGAATTGCTAAGAAATGAGAAGTTGTATGCCAAATTCTTAAAATGTGACTTTTGGATGAGAGAAGTTCATTTCCTTGGCCACGTCATTAATGAAAAAGAGTAATGCAAGTGACGACTGGACGACCAGAAACAGGAAGACGCTTTTCAAATGCTGAAACAAAAGTTGTGTAGCGCACCCATCTTATCCTTACCCGAAGAAACGGATGGATTTGTAGTTTATTGTGACGCTTCAAGACTAGGTCTTGGGTGCGTGCTTATGCAAAAATACAAGGTAATAGCCTATGCGTCACGACAACTTAACATGCATGAGAAGAATTACACAACCCATGATCTTGAACTTGGAGCCGTAGTGTTTGCTCTAAAAATTTGGAGACACTATTTATACGAAACCAGGTGTGTAATCTTCACTGATCATAAAAGCCTTCAGCATATCTTTAATAAAAAAGATCTTAACATGAGGCAGCGAAGTTGGATGGAATTACTCAATGATTACGATTGTGAAATTAGATACCATCCGGGTAAAGCCAATGTAGTTGCTGATGCTTTAAGCAGGAGGGAAAGAGTTAAGCCTTTGCGTGTTCGTGCAATATGATTAACCATTCAGACAAGCCTGTCTGAGAAGATTCGCAATGCCCAAAATGAAGCCCTTCGGAAACATAATTTGAGAAATGAAGGACTTAGGGGTTTGGAATGCGAATTGGAATCCAAAACGGATGGCACCAAGTATAAATTTTTTTTATGAATAGAATATGGATCCCAAAATATGGTAATCTACGTAGCTTAGTCATGGATGAAACGCATAGGTCGAAGTACTCAATTCATCCTGGTGCTACAAAGATTTACAAGAATCTCCAGGATTTTTATTGGTGGCTTAATATGAAGGGAGACATCGCATTGTATGTCAGTAAATTCTTAACTTGCGCTAAAGTAAAGGCAGAACATAAAAAGCCACCTGGATTACTACAGCAAGCTGACATTCCTGTATGGAAATGGGAACATATTGCAATGGATTTTATAACGAAATTACCCCGCACGACCAGTGGTAATGATACCATTTGGGTAGTTGTGGATCGTTTGACAAAGTCTGCTCATTTTTTACCCATAAAAGGAAAGACTGACGCGGAAACTTTAGCCAAAATGTACCTTAATGAGATTGTGGCACGTCATGGAGTACCAATATCAATAATCTCTGACAGTGATGGTAGGTTTACTGCCCGATTTTGGCAATCACTTCAGGTAAGGATGGGCACTCGATTAGATATGAGTACGGCTTATCACCCTCAAACAGATGGTCAAAGTGAAAGGACTATTCAGAACTTAGAAGATATGTTAAGAGCTTGTGCGATAGACTTTAGGGGTAGCTGGGACACTCATCTGCCTTTAGCTGAGTTTTTCTATAATAATAGCTACCACTCAAGTATTAAAACCGCACCATTTGAAGCTCTATATGGAAGAAAATATCGGTCGCCGCTGTGTTGGGCCGAAGTTTGTGAAAAGCAACTAACTGGACCTGAAGTTGTTCAAGAGACAACTGATGTGACACCCGAGAATTTCAAGGTTAACTTCCGTTAGACAAACCCGTTAGTTACGTTATAAGTGTTAACTTAGTAGCTAATGCATAACTAGGCCGAATACGTCCACGACCTTTGGTTGATCACCAAACCCGTCCATATGTGTTATGTGTTCATCATTGATTGTCTTTATGTGCAATGTGATTTAAATACATGACTTATTATTGTGAATAGCATGATTAATTGTAAATACTTGATTATGTGAAAATTGCCTAATTTTGGTAGTCAGCGAAACTACCGAGCGAAACTACAGATTCGCCCGGTAGCAGGCTAGACTGATCAATGTACCCGAGACCAGAGCTAGTTTCGCCTGGCCAGCGAAACTGCCAGCGAAACTAGCCTCTGATATAAATAAACTTAATGAACCCTAGTAGCCTCATTTGCCTCATTTCACAACAAACACACACACACACTTCTCTGGAATCTGGTCAGCCGAGGATACCATCAAGGGACCGAGATCTTAGCCTCTAGACCATCATCTCATCTCATCTATCGATTCTTGAACCAAACGTGAGTCCCAAAAACCTTTACTTATGTGTTTTCTTTGTGTTTTCTTATAAAGTATGCTCAAACCTTCATGAAAACTCGTATGCTTCTGAGATAGTGCTTAGGGATGCTAGATCTACCATAAAGTCAGCAACTTTACGTTTAAAAACAAACCATGATGATAATTTATGCAATTTTGGCCATTTTAGGGTTTAGAAGTGTTTTTAGAGATTTGATGATTAAAATGCATGTTAAACGTGTTAAAGCTGCTTGATTTATGTTGGTAAATGCCTATGGATGCTAGATAATGAATTGCATGTATGATCAGAAGCTGTTAGGTTGATTTTTAGGCAAATCCGTATGTTTTTCGCGACCAGCGAAACTGCGTGTTCTCTGGGCGAAACTAAGTAGCGAAACTATATCTCCTTCCAGCGACACTGCCCAGCGAAACTATAGTGTCGCCGGGTAACCTGACCAGACCAGCTCGAGCGAAACTATCGAGCGAAATACCTGAACGAAAGTTCAAACCAGTTTCTCTGCGAAACTAGGCTAGCGAAACTGCGTCAGCAGTTTCGGGCGAAACTAGCCTAGCGAAACTGTGTTACCGGGCATTGCCTAGCGAAAGTGCTGCCCGTGCACCTAGCGAAACTGCCTAGCGAAACTATGCTAGCGAAACTAAGACTTGACCTAAAAACCAAACTTGTGAAATTTGCTTAAGTGTTATGCCATGACTTACATGATTATACCATGATGAAACATGCTTGATATCAGATTTATATGAACCCTTGTTTATGATCAACCATTGGTGTCGTGTGTCGGTATGTCGAGTCATAGTTGCAACGTGCTATGTTATGGGCCATAGTGACGTTAAGTAAAGATTAGACACGAAACTAATACTTAAGACCTAAACGTGTTCTAGGTCTTCGTTAAACAACAATATTTGGATCACTTGAAGTGTAGCAGTGCAACCAAAGGTGAGTGTCACTAACCCGCTTACCGTGAGTCCGTTTGGGCCACACCGAATAACTTAACGAAAACAATGCTGACAAACTCTAGAGTGCTAGGCACCTACTGATGAACATGAGAACACGGGATGCTTGGCACCCACTTGATGAACTGAAGTGTTTTATGGGAAACACTTGTGAACTCTGAACAAACTATTTTTGAAACGAAACTGAAAACGTTTTAATATGGCTAGTGTAGGTTAAAGTCTAAACCATATGATATCACATGTTTTCTAAGGATGCCTTATAACTTAAAAGTCCTCAACTAAAATTGTGCCATTAATTGTAAAGCGAGGGGATGTTGGGTAGATCTACTGGAGTTTGACAAACTCCGCCCCGTGGCACGGGAAGTGCACGGAGGAACAATATCAGCCTATTTGACCGTGGTCTCGAGAGGACACGGGGGAGGCAAAAACCGCGATGACGTAGGTCCGCACCGTACGGGATGGCTCGGCCCCCACAAAATAAGTCAGCTTTGGTACAAACTTCCTTAGAGCATGGAACAACGGATTAGCTACCCGCGATATCGGTTGAGTCCTTTAACTTTACGGAACTAGTACATACCCGATGACGTAGGTCACGGACAAACCATTTAATAACTGAGATTTAATTATGAGCATTGTCTTTCACAAATAAATAACTTGTAAGCACACCTTGACACGAATTATGATTATGAGATCGGGCCAATGCATGACAAGCCCACTGTGAACTCACCAACCGTTAGGTTGACACTTGCGTGGTTTAAACTTTTGCAGATCGCTAAGGAGTATCCTCCAGAGGTTGGCATGGCACGTGAAGACTCTTATTTTTGATTTAACTTAAATTGGGGATTTATAAAACAATGAATTTGTAAGGCACGTGGTTAGTGCCAGGATAATTATTTTTCCGCTGCGTATGTAATTTAAGACTTGATTTATAACTTGTGTTTGAACTAACCCTGATTCGTTTAGTATTTGTAACTATGGTTGTGGATCCTGGTCTAGTCGCGCCCCTTAACGGTATAAACTCCGTTAGTGGTATTTTGGGGGTGTGACAGATTGGTATCAGAGCCATAAGTTGCAGAGAACTGGAATCATTTTGAAAACGATTTGGAAACTGCAACTTGAAAACCTTGGTTACAAAACAAACAAACAAATTCCCAAAGACAAAATTTTTACGTGCCAACCTGGGATACTCGCTCTGCTGTGTAAGTAAAGGCTTAATACGTATGTATATATATATATATAAATATATATGTATAGACCGTGTCTAAGTAGTCTAACGGAAGACCTTAGGAAATTTTCACACACGAATACGAAATGCGACCGCGAATACGCACACTACTCTGGGGAAAGCGACAACGAAACGATGCTACACGCTACGTCCTGATTTCTACTACGACGACTACGCCGACGGTGACTTTATGGGAAGCCGACCTTCGACGATAGCACTTACGACGTTCTCCGACGACGCCTCGATTTTGCACAAAATTTTTCTGGACTAATAAGTGGGATAACGGGAACTGGCTAACATACATATTATGGGATATGTATAAAATATAACTGTGACTGAACACTGGCTACTTTAAACTGTTCAGCAAGATGTCTGGAAGAGGAAACGGAAGAGGCGGCATAAACATGACGCCTGCACAGCTGCAAGCGATGATTAATGAACATGTGCAAGCCGCGGTGGCAGCCGTCCAAGCTGCATATGCCGCACAGGGTAACTATTATGCCGGTTAGGGCACAAAGCAATTATATCATGACCTGTTTAATTTTAAAATCCGAACTATTTATGCATCAGGAAACCAGCACCACTGCACGTTCAAGTCCTTCATGGACTGTAAGCCGATGACATTTTCCGGCGAAGAAGGAGCTGTAGGACTCCTTAGGTGGATTGAGAAGTCCGAAAAGGTTTTCTCCATGTGTAACTGCCCAGCTGAAAGCAAGGTGAAGTTTGCTACTGGTACCTTCGAAGGAGCTGCACTCTCCTGGTGGAACGCTGAAATTCTGATGGTTGGGCTTGACGCGGCTAATAACATGCAGTGGGCAGCGTTTAAGGAGCTGATCATGGAAGAATACTGTCCACGTGACCAAGTCAAGAAGCTTGAGGGTGAATTCCTGAATTTGAAGATGTCTGGGTCTGAAGTCGAACAGTACACGGCACGATATCATGAATATGAAGTCCTATGTCCCACAATGGTCGATGCTGAGTTCAAACGCATTGAGCGTTATCTGGAAGGCCTCGCGCCTCAAATCAAAGGATTGGTGACTGCCAGCAACCCCGCGACCGTACAGCAAGCCATCCGTTTGGCTCACAAGCTCACTGATCAAGAGGTCGAGAAAGGTACTCTACCTGCGAAAGCCACTGAGAAGACTGCCTTGAGTGGCAAGAGAAAGGCTGATGATGAAGCTCCTGAAAACTCAATGAATGTTCAGAGTGTGGGTAACAGCACTGGGAGGTCTTTCAACTCCCAAGGTCAAAGCAAGAGGTCCGGGAATAATAGTGGTAACTACCGCCAGGGCGGAAATGGTCAGAACAACTACAAGGGTAACCTGCCCTTGTGCAACAGGTGTGGAAAGCATCATGCTGGTAATTGTAGGAAGAATATGAGCTGCGAAAGGTGTGGTAAAGGGGGCCACGAAGCGAAGGACTGTTGGGCAACTTTACCCGAGCAGCAAAACCGCCCCAGGAGGAACAACAACTATGGGAACAATCGGGGCAATGGAAATAATGGCCAGAACCGCAACAATGAAGCTCCCAGGGGAAACGGTAACGGGAATTGTTATGAATGTGGTGCTCCAGGCCACATTAAAAGAGACTGCCCTCAGCTAAGAAGACAAGGGAACGGAAATCAGGGAAATAACGGTGGGAATGGTAATGGGAATGGCAATGGTAATGGTGGGAACGGAAATGGTGGAAATGGTAGAGGTCGAGCTTTCGTCATGGGCCAGGGTGAAGCTCGCAATGACGCCAACGTGATCAATGGTAAATTTATTTTGAACGGTTTCTTTGCTACTGTTTTATTTGATTCTGGTGCTGAAAGAAGCTTTATTTCCACTAAATTTGCTAGAATAATTAATGCTAAACCGATCGACTTAGATGCTAAATATGTGGTAGAGCTAGCTAATGGTAAACTTCATGATACGACCCAAATAATTAAGGACTGTAAGTTGGAACTAGCTGGCCATACATTAGGAATCGATCTTATGCCTTTCCCGATTGGTAGTTTTGACATCATAGTAGGAATGGATTGGTTATCTGAGAATCGGGCTGAAATCTTATGTAAAGAAAAAGTGGTTCGTATCCCACTCGAAGACGGTAAAGTATTAACGGTCCAAGGTGAGAAAGGTGGAACAGTCACCGGCATTATTTCATTCCTTAAAGCTCAGAAATGCCTCCATAAGGGTCACTTCGCGATTCTTGCAAACGTCACCGACACGACACATCCCGAGCGCAAAATTGATGATTACCCGATAGTCCGCGACTTCCAAGATGTATTCCCTGAAGATCTGCCTGGCTTGCCTCCATTTCGACAGGTTGAGTTTGGGATTGATTTGGCTCCAGGTGCCGCTCCGATTGCACGCGCTCCGTATCGTTTGGCTGTAAGCGAGCTCAACGAACTCTCCGCGCAACTACAAGAGCTACTCGACAAGGGGTTTATTCGTCCAAGTTCGTCTCCATGGGGAGCTCCGGTACTGTTTGTTAAGAAGAAGGATGGAACGTTCCGCATGTGCATTGACTACCGAGAGCTTAACAAAGTTACGATCAAGAATCGGTATCCACTTCCTCGAATCGACGATCTCTTCGATCAACTGCAGGGTTCAAGTTACTTTTCAAAGGTTGATCTACGATCTGGATATCACCAGCTTCGCGTTCGTGATGAGGATGTACCCAAGACAGCTTTCAGAACTCGGTATGGACACTACGAGTTCCTGGTTATGCCGTTTGGGCTAACCAATGCACCTGCCGTATTTATGGATCTAATGAATCGAGTGTGCAAGCCGTACCTCGATAAGTTTGTGATAGTCTTCATCGACGACATTTTGATCTACTCTAAGACCAAGGAAGAACACGAGGAACATCTGCGTCTTATTTTGGAATTGCTTCGCAAGGAACAGCTCTACGCCAAGTTTTCAAAGTGTGACTTTTGGATCCGCGAAGTCCAGTTTCTTGGACACATTGTTAATGAGGAAGGAATTCATGTCGATCCAGCCAAAGTGGAAGCAATAAAGAACTGGTCTACCCCAAGAGCGCCAACAGAAATCCGACAATTTTTAGGACTTGCCGGATATTATCGAAGGTTTATTAAGGGTTTCTCTCAATTGGCTCAACCCTTAACAGCCTTAACGCACAAAGGAGTGCAATACAGATGGGGTGAAAAAGAAGAGCGCGCGTTCCAAACGCTTAAAGATATGTTATGTTCGGCTCCAATTCTTGCGTTACCCGACGGAGTTGACGACTTTGTGGTTTATTGCGATGCATCCATCCAAGGACTCGGTTGCGTGTTGATGCAACGAGATAAAGTGATTGCCTACGGGTCCAGGCAACTAAAGGATACTGAAAAGAATTATACAACACATGATTTGGAAATGGGAGCCGTTGTTCATGCACTCAAGATTTGGAGACATTACCTATATGGAACAAAGTGCACGATATTCACTGATCATAAAAGTTTACAGCACATCTTTGATCAGAAAGACCTCAACATGCGGCAAAGAAGGTGGGTTGAATTACTGAACGATTATGATTTGGCCATTAAATATCATCCGGGAAAAGCAAATGTGGTGGCAGATGCCCTAAGCAGAAAAGAATACGAAAAGCCTCGTCGGGTACGAGCGCTTCAACTTACAATACATTCAGGATTACCGGATCGGATCCGTGACTGCCAACGAGAAGCTTTGAAAGCAGAAAACTTCGCAGCTGAAGCACTGCGTGGTGTAGATGGCCATTCTGAAATTAAGTCCGATGGACTCACGTACTATAATGACAGAATCTGGGTTCCTTTGTTTGGGAATCTCCGTGAGCTCGTAATGGACGAGGCTCACAAGTCAAGATACTCGGTACACCCCGGATCAGATAAAATGTACCAGGATTTGAAGAGTTTGTATTGGTGGCCGAATATGAAAGCCGACATTGCTCGATATGTGGCTAAGTGTCTTACATGCTCAAGAGTCAAGATTGAATACCAAAAGCCTTCTGGTTTGCTGCAACAACCAAAGATCCCAGAATGGAAATGGGAGGATATCTCAATGGATTTTGTAACAGGACTACCTCATCGATCAAATCAACCGGATGCGATTTGGGTTGTCATCGATCGATTAACCAAATCGGCACATTTCATTCCGATGAAGGAAAGTGATAATATGGATAAATTGACAAAGCTGTACATCGACAAAATTGTGAAGCTTCACGGTGTGCCTAAGACTATCATTTCTGATCGAGATCCTCGATTCACTTCCCGGTTATGGCAATCAATGCAGGAAGCATTGGGAACCCGACTAGACATGAGTACAGCTTATCACCCGCAGACTGACGGTCAGACGGAACGAACCATTCAAACCTTAGAAGATATGCTCCGAGCTTGCGTCCTTGACTTTGGGAAAGATTGGGAGACTCACCTCCCACTGGTGGAGTTCTCTTACAACAATAGTTATCATTCAAGTATAGGTGCTGCACCTTTTGAAGCACTTTATGGCAGAAAATGTAGATCGCCCGTGTGTTGGGCTGAAACGGGTGAGAAAGGGCTCACTGGACCGGAAGTTATCCATGATATGACCGAGCGAATTATTCAAATCAGGCAACGGCTAGCTGCAGCACGTGATCGACAAAAGAGTTATGCCGACAAACGCCGAAAACCTCTAAAGTTTGAGGTGGGTGACAAAGTATTGTTGAAGGTATCTCCCTGGAAGGGAGTGATACGCTTCGGAAAGCGTGGAAAGTTAAATCCTCGCTACATCGGTCCGTTTGAAATTATTGGGGAAGTAGGCCCGGTGGCCTATCGATTGCAACTCCCTGCTGAACTCGATGGAGTTCACAACGTGTTTCACGTTTCCAATCTAAAGAAATGTCTGGCTGAAGACATCGAAATAATTCCCTTGGAGGAATTGGAAATCGACGAACATCTGAGATTTATTGAGCAACCAGTAGAAATCATGGGACGCGAGGAGAAGGCCCTCAAACGTAGCAAGATTCCGATCGTCAAGGTGCGATGGAACTCAAGGCGTGGACCTGAATATACCTGGGAACGTGAGGATCAGATGAAGAAAAAGTATCCTCACTTGTTCGAGCAAACATCCACGGAAACTCATGGTATGATTTAATTTTGGGGACCAAAATTCCTTAACAGGAGGAGGATGTGACAACCCTAAAACTTTTTGCTTTCTTTCCCCAGCAACGACAGCAACGACGACAGCTGATGCTGCGAACGCTACGACACAAGAATAATTTTCGGGACGAAAATTCCAATTTCAGGGGAATGATGTGACACCCGAGAATTTCAAGGTTAACTTCCGTTAGACAAACCCGTTAGTTACGTTATAAGTGTTAACTTAGTAGCTAATGCATAACTAGGCCGAATACGTCCACGACCTTTGGTTGATCACCAAACCCGTCCATATGTGTTATGTGTTCATCATTGATTGTCTTTATGTGCAATGTGATTTAAATACATGACTTATTATTGTGAATAGCATGATTAATTGTAAATACTTGATTATGTGAAAATTGCCTAATTTTGGTAGTCAGCGAAACTACCGAGCGAAACTACAGATTCGCCCGGTAGCAGGCTAGACTGATCAATGTACCCGAGACCAGAGCTAGTTTCGCCTGGCCAGCGAAACTGCCAGCGAAACTAGCCTCTGATATAAATAAACTTAATGAACCCTAGTAGCCTCATTTGCCTCATTTCACAACAAACACACACACACACTTCTCTGGAATCTGGTCAGCCGAGGATACCATCAAGGGACCGAGATCTTAGCCTCTAGACCATCATCTCATCTCATCTATCGATTCTTGAACCAAACGTGAGTCCCAAAAACCTTTACTTATGTGTTTTCTTTGTGTTTTCTTATAAAGTATGCTCAAACCTTCATGAAAACTCGTATGCTTCTGAGATAGTGCTTAGGGATGCTAGATCTACCATAAAGTCAGCAACTTTACGTTTAAAAACAAACCATGATGATAATTTATGCAATTTTGGCCATTTTAGGGTTTAGAAGTGTTTTTAGAGATTTGATGATTAAAATGCATGTTAAACGTGTTAAAGCTGCTTGATTTATGTTGGTAAATGCCTATGGATGCTAGATAATGAATTGCATGTATGATCAGAAGCTGTTAGGTTGATTTTTAGGCAAATCCGTATGTTTTTCGCGACCAGCGAAACTGCGTGTTCTCTGGGCGAAACTAAGTAGCGAAACTATATCTCCTTCCAGCGACACTGCCCAGCGAAACTATAGTGTCGCCGGGTAACCTGACCAGACCAGCTCGAGCGAAACTATCGAGCGAAATACCTGAACGAAAGTTCAAACCAGTTTCTCTGCGAAACTAGGCTAGCGAAACTGCGTCAGCAGTTTCGGGCGAAACTAGCCTAGCGAAACTGTGTTACCGGGCATTGCCTAGCGAAAGTGCTGCCCGTGCACCTAGCGAAACTGCCTAGCGAAACTATGCTAGCGAAACTAAGACTTGACCTAAAAACCAAACTTGTGAAATTTGCTTAAGTGTTATGCCATGACTTACATGATTATACCATGATGAAACATGCTTGATATCAGATTTATATGAACCCTTGTTTATGATCAACCATTGGTGTCGTGTGTCGGTATGTCGAGTCATAGTTGCAACGTGCTATGTTATGGGCCATAGTGACGTTAAGTAAAGATTAGACACGAAACTAATACTTAAGACCTAAACGTGTTCTAGGTCTTCGTTAAACAACAATATTTGGATCACTTGAAGTGTAGCAGTGCAACCAAAGGTGAGTGTCACTAACCCGCTTACCGTGAGTCCGTTTGGGCCACACCGAATAACTTAACGAAAACAATGCTGACAAACTCTAGAGTGCTAGGCACCTACTGATGAACATGAGAACACGGGATGCTTGGCACCCACTTGATGAACTGAAGTGTTTTATGGGAAACACTTGTGAACTCTGAACAAACTATTTTTGAAACGAAACTGAAAACGTTTTAATATGGCTAGTGTAGGTTAAAGTCTAAACCATATGATATCACATGTTTTCTAAGGATGCCTTATAACTTAAAAGTCCTCAACTAAAATTGTGCCATTAATTGTAAAGCGAGGGGATGTTGGGTAGATCTACTGGAGTTTGACAAACTCCGCCCCGTGGCACGGGAAGTGCACGGAGGAACAATATCAGCCTATTTGACCGTGGTCCCGAGAGGACACGGGGGAGGCAAAAACCGCGATGACGTAGGTCCGCACCGTACGGGATGGCTCGGCCCCCACAAAATAAGTCAGCTTTGGTACAAACTTCCTTAGAGCATGGAACAACGGATTAGCTACCCGCGATATCGGTTGAGTCCTTTAACTATACGGAACTAGTACATACCCGATGACGTAGGTCACGGACAAACCATTTAATAACTGAGATTTAATTATGAGCATTGTCTTTCACAAATAAATAACTTGTAAGCACACCTTGACACGAATTATGATTATGAGATCGGGCCAATGCATGACAAGCCCACTGTGAACTCACCAACCGTTAGGTTGACACTTGCGTGGTTTAAACTTTTGCAGATCGCTAAGGAGTATCCTCCAGAGGTTGGCATGGCACGTGAAGACTCTTATTTTTGATTTAACTTAAATTGGGGATTTATAAAACAATGAATTTGTAAGGCACGTGGTTAGTGCCAGGATAATTATTTTTCCGCTGCGTATGTAATTTAAGACTTGATTTATAACTTGTGTTTGAACTAACCCTGATTCGTTTAGTATTTGTAACTATGGTTGTGGATCCTGGTCTAGTCGCGCCCCTTAACGGTATAAACTCCGTTAGTGGTATTTTGGGGGTGTGACAACTGACAGGATTACGATTATTAAAGATAGGCTTAAGGCAGCCGCTGACAGACAAAAGAGTTATGCCGCAATAGAAGGAGACACTACGTCAAAATTCACCTTTGGCCACAAAAAAAAACCGTGACCAAAGGTGTTTGGTCACGTTTTTTTTCCATTCCAATCGACACCAAAGGTCCCGTCACCTTATGTATCCTACGGCCACGTTACAATATCAGTGGCTGAAGCCACCTAGAAGCGTGGCTAAAGGGTACCTATATTTGTTGTTCTAATCAAACAGTTCTTCCGGAAAGCGTGGCCAAAGGGTCCCAACGGCCACATTTGTTAGTTTAACGTGGCCTTTGGTATTATATGGTCACATATATTTGTGTTTTAGCCACATACATTATAAAAATACGTGGCCAAAGGGTTGCTGAAATCATACATTTTGTCCCAATAAGCGTGGCCAAAGGGTGGCAACGGCCACGTTAAAATATCAAAAGCGTGGCCTTTGGTATTATATGGTCACGTATATTTGTGTTTTAGCCACATATGTTATAAAAAAACGTGGCCAAATGGGTTGCTGAAATCATACATTTTGTCCCAATAAGCGTGGCCAAAGGGTGGCAACGGCCACGTTATAATATCAAAAGCGTGGCCTTTGGTATTATATGGTCACGTATATTTGTGTTTTAGCCACATATGTTATAAAAAACGTGGCCAAATGAGTTGCTGAAATCATACATTTTGTCCCAATACGTGTGGCCAAAGGGTGGCAACGGCCACATTAAAATATAAAAAGTGTGGCCTTTGGTATTATATGGTCACGTATATTTGTGTTTTAGCCACATATATTTGGGAAAAAAAAGTGGCCAAAGGGTAGTTGAAATTAGATATTTTGTCCCAATACGCGTGGCCAAATGGTGGCAAAGGCCACGTGAAAATATAAAAAGTGTGGCCTTTGGTATTATATGGTCACGTATATTTCTGTTTTAGCCACATATATTTGAAAACAAAAGTGGCGAAAGGGTAGTTTAAATGATACATTTTGTCCCAACACGCGTGGCCAAAGGATGGCAACGGCCACGTTAAAATATAAAAAGTGTGGCCTTTGGTATTATATGGTCACGTATATTTGTGTTTTAGCCACATATATTTGAAAAAAAAAAGTGGCCAAAGGGTAGTTGAAATCAGATATTTTTTCCCAATACGCGTGGCCAAAGGGTGGCAACCGCCACGTTAAAATATAAAAAGTGTGGCCTTTGGTATTATATGGTCACGTATATTTGTGTTTTAGCCACATATATTTGGGAAAAAGAAAAAGTAACCAAAAGGTTGTTGAAATCAGATGGGTCCTTGCTATACGCGTGGCCAATTTAAAAGCTATTACAAATTATTAATTACAAATCAAATAAAATTCAATTACAAGTCAAATACAAATGAAATACAAATAAAAAACTAAAGAAAATTACACTGCATACAAGTATTATTCTCAATCTAATTTTCAATCCGGGAGGCAACAACACTACTACGTGGTCTTCATCTTCAACTGTCCAGACTTGAGCTTAATTAGGACCATTTTTTCTTGTATTCCTTCCTATACCAAAACATATAATTGATAATTAGGTTATGGAATTGATCGTAATATATATAGAAATTTTGAAATACTTACCACCATGATAGATATGGACTGAGGAGTGTCATTTTATTGCAAGTAGTATGGGTCATCAGGCCCTACAATTTAATTGATTTCCAGATGAACATTAGATATCCAGATGAACTTAAAACATCCGGATGAACATCACATTAAGTTCCGGATCAACTTCAAAGTCAATTGAACTTTGTTTGAGGTACCAAATAACATTTAAAATGGGACTATATGAAATTACCAAACAGATTATTGTGAAACTATAGAACGGAATGAAACTTGACTGGCAAATATTTACCTTTTTCTTTTCAACCGCTTCAGACGAGGTTGATCGACCACCGATTTCACGCCCTACGTACAGTTCAATTAATTACTTTATGTAAATGTGCAATGAAACCGATAATGAGTTTGACAAATACTAACCGTTGTGTGTATGTCACCATGATTAGTGCTGTGGCTAGATCCAACAAAAATCTCCTTAGAATTTACCTAGAATAATATTTTTGAATTGGTAAAAAGTTAGAGTAGAATAATGACGCGGACCTATCATGAAAGTATTTATTCTATTTTTTTAATCTAACATAAGTTGTTCCAGTTTTATTCATACGGATTATGTATATATTCTATTTTTTTCATATTAACATACATTTTCAATGAATCATCGCAGGGCCCCATTTAACTCATAACTTTGTTCTTACATGAAGTATATATTCTTATGTACCAGGAACTTGCATCTATTTGTGTTCTTCAGGAACAAGAGTTCATCCGGATTGTGTTCTTCATGAACAAGAATGTATGTTATTATAAGGTACTTGAGAATAGTATGATTAAGTTGTGATGTAAAGAATTCACCTCTGTAGATGCCGGAGCATTAAGTTGGTGTGGTAACGGTGGTCCAAGTGCAGATAGATGATCTATAAGTAGATCAAGTTTTTTCTTCGATTCTTCAATCTTCAAGAAGAGGACCTTAACTTTTTCATTTGTTGCATCCCGAAGAAGTCTCTCCTCTTTAAGTTCGAACTCAAGTTTTCCCAATGCACCATTAGTGTTGTTGGATCGATCCTTGAATTTTGTTCAATTAACAGAATGTAGTTAGATGCTTTTTAACAAAGTACATAAATAGGACATTATTAATCCCAACTATTAGGTGTTGGACAAAAATAATCCTACCTATTTTTTTGGACATTATTACTCTTATCAATTGACCCTGTTTTTACTAATATACTTTCCGTCTATTTTTCTAACCCACTGATAATGAAGCTTACGTGGACGACTACGTGGCTGCTGACGTGGCTCTTTTCTCATCACTTACCTTTTTAAACCCTAATCAATCCCCAATTCGATTTTCCCCAAATCAGTTGTCCCCGAATTCAATTTTCTCCCCCGAATCATGCCCTCGTCCTCATCCTCATCGTCTTCAACTTCAACATCCTCGAGGAGGCCGAAAATTCTAAATCTGAATGTTGGATTGGATCGAAAACTGTATTGCCACCATGAACTCTTGGCTGTTTCACGGGTTGCTGGGGAGAACACCACGAGACCTGGAAAAGAGTTCTTTGGCTGTTGCTTATGGCCGGTATGTAGTTCCATCAACTGTTTCATGTTAAATTCATCCAATTCGTTAACTTCATTTCTGTTTTGTAGAGGAATGGATGCAAGTTTTTTGTGTGGAAGGATGATATTGAGACTGTATTCGGAGATGAAGTCAAATGCATAATGCTAGAAGAAAAAAACAGTGCTTTGCAACTTGTTATTGCTGACCTTTAAGATGTAAACATGGATTTGGATGTTGAGCTCAAAAATTTGAAGTTAGAACTTAGGAAAAGCAGTTGTAAGAAGGTTGTAGTATTTGCTATGTTTGTACTTTTTTTTAGTGTGTCTTGTGATTTGAATCCTATGTATTGAATCTATTTAGGAATGAAATGGAATCATCCGGTGACGAGGAAAGAAACAAGCCACGTAGTCATCCACGTAAGCTTCATTAACGGTGGGTTAGAAAAATAGACGGAAAGTATATTAGTAAAAACAGGGTCAATTGATAAGAGTAATAATGTCCAAAAAAATAGGTAGGATTATTTTTGTCCAACACCTAATAGTTGGGATTAATAGTGTCCATTTTTCCTTGATTCATTTTCTCTTAATTAGTTGTTAATTATTAATATATCACATAAAGCCCCTATTGATTAATTATTTGATATGTTATACACAAATTTAACGACATCTAAAGGAAAGAGTGGAACACATCATGTCTTCAGTGGATATAAATAAACAGTTCACCATTTCTAGCAAAGTAGCAGATGCATGACATCAACATTCTTCTATTCTTCTACAGGGGATTTAAACTACACTTTCTTTATTTAGTACCCTTTTAACATGAACATACAAAAAATGTTGGAAACATTCCTATATATGTCCTATAGGATCATTTCCTAGCTAGTAATGACAAGAGTAACATAAATTCGTTTTTAGTTATTGATATTTCACATAAAGACCCTATTGACTAATTATTTGATATGTTATACAAAAATTAAAGACATCTAAAGGGAAGAGCGGAACACATCATGTCTTCAGTGGATATAAACAAACAGTTCACCATTTCTAGCAGTGTACATAAAGAAGAAAGGAGGTTCACCAATAACATGAATCTACAAACATGTGCATATGCTTGACCTCAACATTCCTAGCATAAAAATAACTAATTTAACATAAAATATACCCCTTCCTAAATAATTCTGTATGAAACGAAATTTTATCGATCTGTAACTGTAACTGTACACAAATACAGGGATCCCAAGTTAAACGTGTATCAATAATAAACAAAAGAAACAATTTTATAAAAACAGATTGTAATTAATGAAACGGAATAACTTGACAATTACCATTTTCTGGACTGATTGGTCTCCCAAACCACATCCCACTTCTGAAGAATCGCTAGCGCTGTCTGTTGAAGCTATTCGTTGTTAAAGCTCCATGGAAGATGTGAATGATATGGATGAGAAAGAAGACCTGGTTATTCGCTGGAGGCGTTTAACTAGCTAGAAATTTTCTGATAAAGTGAGAGGGAAAAGTATATATATGATGAATCGATAATAAGTAAATTTAGTTCGAAATTTTGGGTGTAGTTTGAACTAATGGTGGGAAATTCAAATTTTTTGGTGAAATTTTTTAATTAAAAGAGCGGGGGGGGGGGGGGGGGAATTATTCAAACAGATAATAAAACCCAAAATTAATATAAACAATATGTATATTAAACATAATTAAACCTAAAATTAAACATAAACATAATTAATTAATTAATTAAATGTCTCCACGTGGCTCTTCCGGCGGGTTCTTCTTGAAGATGAACTTCATCATCCAGTTCGTAAAAGTCTTCAAGTCTTCCGGCGGGTTTGCAGGTTCCTCCATGAGGTGTTGAAATTGTACGAGTACATCAATTACGGTTGACATAACTGTGATTCTTTAAGCAGATCTGGATGACGATCGGAGTTAAAAGCCCTAATTAACAAAATTATGTTTTAATATTAATTTTATTATTTTCTTTTATATATAATAAACAAGATTTTAATTAACATGTGCCTTATGGCCGTGATAACGCAACTACAAAAAATGGATACATTACTAAAATACAACTCAAAAATGAAAATGATAAATTACTATGCAATTATGAAAGTGCGTGAGCGTTGGATCGGTTTGGACGATTACAGACGTATACGTGAGAATAGATGTGAGAAATCAAAACACGCAAGGTAAATAACTCAATCTCTTATTAATAATGGATTACAAGAGACTCAGAGTAAAAACACATAAACTCTCAGACAAAGGTTCGCTCAGTTCACTCTCAAAAACTTTACAATTACAAAGACATAAACATATATATATAGCCTACGGGTGTCCGAACTCCCTGGCTTGTCTGAACCTCAGGTTCGGCCAAGGCTCGGCCAGAGTTCGTGTAAGGATCGAAATAACCCAAACACGATATCACAACCTCTAGTGAATGTGCAGAATCCAAACACTAAAGTGATTCAAGATAAATCAAGAAAACTACGTAAAAGCAATAAGAAAACAAGTAAGAACACAAACCGATTGAAGAACACTTGATTAGAAAACCTTTGTTGCACTACACAAATCTCGAAAATTCTCCTTAGAGAATTTCGTGGACACCCTCTCCCAACACCCTAAAATCTGCAACCCTAAACCCCTAGATTAGCTATCCTTATATAGGGGGAGATTAGCTTGGAAAACAAACTAATCTATCTTTGGTAACCCTAATTACCCACTAATTCCCGTTTTTTACCATATAGGCCCACTAAACTCCCTCTAAATATTGTTTAATTGAGCCCAACCACATCTAAATTGGCCCAGTGACCCAATATAACCATAACCCAGCTAATCTCCACCTATTCTATCACATAGGCCTTCAAAATAGTCCGCCAAGTGATGATTTAATACACAAGTCACAAATTATTCCCTTACAATCTTCCCCTTGGCTTGTGATATTAAATATCTTCTACTTTCAATCTTCAGAACTTGCAGTCTTCACCTTGGCTTGAGCAAGGGTTGGTGAAGATTCCTTTCTTTAACAATCTTCTTTGGGCAACAACAAATGACTTTAGGGAGTGTTCTCTCAATCAGCATTAGCTTGGACTTCAAATGACGAACATGTAATGAGAGGAGGATTCTCAAATACTAGCTCCTTCTTGAAAACTGTTGAGTCCTTTCTGAATCATCAGTAACTGTCTTGACTTGCCATTAACTTCAGAGGTTAAATTTTGAAAACCTCTATCTTGGCATTCTTGATTGTAGATCTTTGAACTGACGACATTTAGCTTCCCCTCAACTCGTGAACAGTGTCTTTTGAGTCTTTGGAAGCTTTTCTTGAACAACCAACAAACTTCCCCTAAGCATAAGGTAAGTCCTTTTCCGACTGGTTCTTCAACTTGATCAGCAGCAGAGTTCTTGCTTTGGTCAAATGAGTCCTTGACCTTCTTCTCCATGAGTTGTCTTTCTCACTTAACCTGTCAAACACAACATGAAACAGACACCAACCAGATGATGACTGGTTATCGGGTTAGCATTATTTAACCAAAAACACTTCCCCTGAACCCGAGGACTCTTCGCATTATCTCCCCCTGAGGTTCTGAGGGAGAGTCAAACTTTCTTGCATAAAACCCATAAAAATTTATTTAAACTTCACAAATCAACCTGGCCAATTTATAAACTTAAGATAACACAAAAGAAACAAAACAAACATACCAAATTACTAAACGAGAAGGTTTTATTTTGGGATCAAACCGTCTTTTTCTGAACTGAGGAACCCTTTTCAGCATCTGTTACTTGAACATGTCCAGGTGATTGCCAGTATATTGGTCCTTCTTAAACCCATGTTCCTCATTTTCCCGGTTGTTTATCACTTATTTATCTTTTAGGTGCATTAATTATGAACAACCGACAGTCACACACAAATCCTAGGTAGTTAATATGTGCAGTCTATCAAGCTTGATCATTCCCTACCACATATTTTCACATTCCCATATCCAGAGTTTTGAATCTTTTCTCGAGACTTGGTTAAGAAGAGAAAGAACAGATCATAAAAGAGATAGGGATAATATACAAAGACTTGTATGATTTCAACTTAGAGGCGTTTATCAGTCAGGTGGTAACCTTTCATCAAACACATAAGCCTAGTCACAAAGTCAGGGCTGAAGGGTTTTGGACGCTAGAGGGTCTCTTTTGTTATGCACATTGGCATCTTTTGGGGTGTAAATTATATACAGTGATCTGTAAGCACGTTAATCCAGACTAACCAGGTCTTTGCTCACGCAAAACAGAGGAAAATCTGATTAACACGTCAACCATTCTACACCAGGTCATTGCTCACGCAAAGCAAAGGCAAGACTTGACTGACGGCTTTGACATCCCCAGATCTTTGCTCACACAAAACAGAGGAAAATCTGATTAACACGTCAACCATTCTACACCAGGTCATTGCTCACGCAAAGCAAAGGCAAGACTTGACAGACGGCTTTGACATCCCCAGATCTTTGCTCACACAAAACAGAGGGGACACCGACTTTTTGAGATTTTCGATTCAACACTTTGGAGTCCGGCGTGTTTATCGGGAACAATTTCGCAGTCAAATAGAACAAGCGCTTAACCTAAGTATGTATTTCCTGTCAAATGACATACTTTATCTTTAAGTGTTGTGACCCATACCTTTGTTTTTGGAACTGAGCCTACCGAGCACATCACCTTGGATCATGTCTTTCACTTTTGCCTTACGCGTGTCAGTCATTCTGAGATCGGAAATATTTCACTTCCCTGCCTTCTCAAACACAAACAAAAGATTAAAAATTAAAAAGCATAATTTTTGAGGGGTCAACTATTTCATCTTTTCTATTCTTCCCCTTGCTTTTTGATTTTTTTTAAAATCAACACACATTTTTTTATTATTATTTTTTTATTAATTTTTTTTATATTTTTATTATTGACACACAGACACATCACTAAATATCTACTAAAACTGGCCAAGCTAACCTTCAAAGTTTATCTTTTGAAAATTTTCTGAAACAAACAATTAGCCAAGAAACAAACAATTCAGACAGTACCTTGCTGATTTTTTTTCAGATTTACCTCTCACAAGGAAACATACCCCCCATAAAGATCTGCATGTCATGAAGTGAAGAGATACCCCCCATAAAGATCTGCATGTCATGAAGTGAAGAGATACCTCCTTTCCTGTGCCTGGAACAATCACTAAGCAAACAAGGTTAATGAAAGTCCTCCTTGACTGTTCCTGCCCCAATGTTGATCAGAAGGTTTTATTTTAGGAGAAACAGTCTTCATAGCCTTAGGTGGTTGCACCTTCATTGGCTTAGACTTAACTGATTCTTGAGATGAAACACTTTGACTTCGTGGATAATATGGCTCATAGGGGCGATAGAGACAATTTCGGGCAATGTGACCAGGATTGCCACAATTAAAGCAAGTTTGCTTCTTCAGGTAGAAGTCAGAAGTGTGACCGTTTAAGCTGTATGGCTTTGATGGAGAGGCATTGAGATTCGGTTGCATGTTTAGAAAGACTCCAGATCTCCAGTTGTTCGATCTTTCTGACCTTGATCCATTTCCGTTGAATCTTTTCTGGTTCGTTGAAAACTGAACAGAACTAGACATTTGACCTTTTGGGCCCACTGGTTTCTTTGAGAAAGTTGTTTTGCCACTGCATGAGCCCACTGATGAGTTTGGAGACTTGTTTGTCATCTTGGGCCTTTCAATCTTGATTGGAACGGAATTTGGAGGCTTGATGGTGATCTTGGGCCTTATACTCTTATGTGAGATGATAAACCACCATCATGACCCAAGCCTTTGAACTTAGTGGTGAATGAGGGTCGCTCTTCTCCTTCAATCGGAATGAACATAGACCCTACTGTCATGAATATCTTACCATTGGGCCTTGTAGTCATCACTACTCGTTCCCGCTTTACCTCATCCACAACTTTGGAATAAGGAGTCTCGATTTTTGGATAAGGAACCAACTTTTCTTCATCAGCTCTCTTTACTTCACTAGAGCTTGAACCTGCACACTCAGTAGTGTTATTTGACTGAGTTGCTTCAGTGGCTGTCGTTTCATCTTTATGTACAGGTTGAGGCCCATATACCATGGTTGCTTCATTCAGGCGCTCTTTCAACAATTCATCGGCAGTTTGGGGCGCTCTATTGTATTCATGTTGTAATGGGGGAGGAAAATTTCCATCCCCGAGGCCAGATGTTTCTTTTACATGCTCGAGTCGCTCCTCTGATTTGAATAAAGCACGATGAGAGTCCATCATTTTCTTTTGAATAACTTGATGTTTCTCAAGGGTAGATTGGGAAGTGTCGAGTTTGGTTCTTAGTTCCTCTACCTCCTTAGTTAGCTCTTCTACCTTAGCGTTAGAAAGACTAAGATAGGTGCTTTTATCACTCAATTGTCTTTGAAGACTCTTAACATCAACCTGAATGGCCTCAAGTTTCTCTCTAAATATTCTGGTCTTACCTTTAGACTCCCTAAGGTCTCTATCAATTAATTCACGATTAAGGGTCTCATTGGTAAACTTACGTTCCCAGTCTTTACATTCATTCAAAATAGCCTGACACTTAGGGTTTAGGCATGCCTCAGAGCTGCTGGTTGAGGATCCTGGAGTTATGTCTGCCATGAATGCATGATGGAGTGCTGCAGCAGTTTCTTTCTGAATATCTTCTTCAGCTAACAGGGCTACATGATCGAGTGACAGACTTAAGTCTTCCACTTGAGGTGTCCAGTCATATCCTGGCGTGTGCTGAACCACCAGTGCCTTGTCATTCTTTCCAATCTCCTTCTTCATGCCTTCACCTCTGTTGTCGATCTTCCTTTCTCTATCAACCCTTGGTTTGGTGCATTCCCTTGCATAATGCCCATACTCGTTGCAATTGTAGCACCTCAGATTTGCTTTATTGAAACTGAGCTTTATTCCTTTGCCACCATTCCAGTCCTTCTGTCCCGTCTTTGCCATGAACTGCCTAGCTCTCAGGGCTGACATTCCCATTTGGTAAGATATATCCATGTGCTCCAGGTCGTCCGGGTTTACTTGATTCACATCATCAGGAGATAGATCCGTGGGAAGAAGTGAGCCTGCTACGAGTGCCTGATAGCAACTCATAATCCCTACCCCAAGAGCAAAGCTGGGGTCTTTAGTTAAAGCATTAACATCTAGAGAGACAACATTTGATGTTCCAGATGCACTTGACCCAGTGGCTTGAGCAATGAATCCCAGTGGAGTGGATGGTGGATTGTTTGGAGCGACAGCAGACTGAGAGATGAAAGCTTGATTCATTTGATTCATTGATGCCCCGTTGCCAAGTTTTCTTGCCCTCTTCTGTTTCTTCTCTTCGTAAGCTCTAATGGTAGACATGAGCTCACTTAGGGGTGATGTGGACATTTGCACCGTCTTTTCAATCAGTTCAATGGTGCTGTCCCAATTTGGCGGCAGTGAGTTGACCAGCTTTCTGTTGACCTCCACTTGTGTATATGTGACTCCAGCATCTTTCATTCCAGTGACTATCTTGATGAAGCGTTGAAGCTGAGTCTCAATATTCTCACCCGGGATGTAGCTGAACTCATTAAACAGTTCTCTTAAATTTTTTTTTCGAGATTCCTTCATATCATCATTTCCCTCGTAAGAAGCCACAAGGGCATCCCAAAGAGTCTCAGTGGAGGTGTATTCTTTGAAAGCTTCAGCAACTTCAGGAGATAGGGCCATGGTTAGAGCGGCCAGTGCCTTTTGTATCTCTTTCCACCTTTTCCCAGTCTTCATCAAGCCATTCAGTTTTAGCTTTAGGAATAGGTGGCTGACCCTGGGCGCCAACAGTTGATGGGACAAAGTCTCCCACCTCGACCGAACGCATGATCTTGGCATCATGGTAATTGATGTAGTTGATGAAACGATATTTCCAGCTAATAAAATCCTTGCCAGACAACAGACGGGGTGGTCTGGCATTTGTTCCGATTTTGGCGTCCATTTCCAGAGTGGCACTTGACAAGGTAGACATGTCAAAGGCCAGTGAAGCAAGGAATTAAAATAAAGCGAATAAGGGTTTCCGGTTGAAAATGCTCTGATCGAAAAGTACTTTTCGATCGGAAAGTTGCTGGTCGAAAAATTCCGGTTGATCGAAAAGTGAGGTGTGGATCGAAAAGTCACTAAGGGGACTTTTCGATCAATAAGCACAATGGACCGAAAAGTCACAAGGGACTTTTCGATCAAAAAATTGGATCGAGAAGTCTCAAGGGGACTTCTCGATTGAAAGGTGGCTGATCGAAAAGTCACAGGGTACTTTTCGATTGAGAGAGCTGATCGAGAAGTCTCAAGGGGGACTTCTCGATTGGGAGCAGCCGGTCGAAAAGTCACAGGAGGGGACTTTTCGATTGGAAAGGTCTGATCGAAAAGCCACAAGGGGGCTTTCTCGATCGAAAAGGGGCGGCAGAAAAAGGGTTTTCGATCAGACTGGCTGATCGAAAAGTTCTTGGCTGGGTCGAAAAGTCTCGGAAACAAGGGCTGATGATCACAATCACTTCTGTTCAGTCGAAAACCTGCAAAAAAACAATCTTCCAAATCTTGCTACTGCGAAAATCACAAAACTCAAACAGTTAGTCAATAAAAACTTGAATCGGATATCGCGAGAGCCTCGAAACTTGCGTTTCTTAGCTCTGATACCAATTGTAAGGATCGAAATAACCCAAACACGATATCACAACCTCTAGTGAATGTGCGGAATCCAAACACTAAAGTGATTCAAGATAAATCAAGAAAAATACGTAAAAGCAATAAGAAAACAAGTAAGAACACAAACCGATTGAAGAACACTTGATTAGAAAACCTTTGTTGCACTACACAAATCTCGAAAATTCTCCTTAGAGAATTTCGTGGACACCCTCTCCCAACACCCTAAAATCTGCAACCCTAAACCCCTAGATTAGCTATCCTTATATAGGGGGAGATTAGCTTGGAAAACAAGCTAATCTATCTTTGGTAACCCTAATTACCCACTAATTCCCGTTTTTTACCATATAGGCCCACTAAACTCCCTCTAAACATTGTTTAATTGAGCCCAACCACATCTAAATTGGCCCAGTGACCCAATATAACCATAACCCAGCTAATCTCCACCTATTCTATCACATAGGCCTTCAAAATAGTCCGCCAAGTGATGGTTTAATACACAAGTCACAAATTATTCCCTTACGGTAGTCCAGGTTCCTAATAGCCTCACTGTTATCGTATTTAAGCCCACATACATAGCGGGCTCCGGCCCAGTTTTGTAGAATTTGGAGGGAAAATAAACGACGGTTGTAGCAGATGAAAAGACAGGTTCTTTATGAACCCATCATGTCTATCAACCACTACCGTCTTCATTACACTTAACCTCCAGCAGAGACGACTGTCGGATACCTTCTTCGCCGGAAAAAAAGGTAACAACCGTCGCCGGTTTTTTTTATTTGTGGTTTAGGGCATGACGATACTAACTTAACCAGTTTTAGTCATACACATTTTACAAGACCACCAATGTCTTGGTGCCCTTTTAAGACTATCTGCATGTTAAGGCTGATTCATTGGTTTCTTTGAATAGAAAACTCAAATCAATCGCAAAAGACCTTCCTTTTGTTTCCCGCTGGTTACTATTGTTAAAGCGTATATTTATCCTTCTAACAAAAAGTTGTCTAAATACCCGCTTTAGAATACTATCGTCCTATCATAATCAAGGCTGTAGAAATGAAAACAGGACTTCTTAAATTTTCACCCTTTGTTGCTTATATTTACACACATAGTCATTTGTCTCCTTGATTATGCAGTTATCTTGCTCTGTGAAACATACATTTAATTAAACACATGTGTATATTTTGCTTTAAGATTTCTAGATTATTATTAGAAAAACTAATAATTGATGGAAAATGTTCCATTTTTATTATAACTTTTTGGTCTAAGAACAGCAGGGCAATGGAAAGACTGGTTACTGATTTCCTAGCAATGTCAAGATCAGAAGTACTCACAGAAATTGATGCTCTGATCCAAATGGTGCGGAGAACATCTGCTATGAATCGAACCTTATTAGATGAACTACTCGGTGAACCGTGTTCAGCATTCCGTTATTTTGCCGGTTTTCTACTGCTTGAGGAAATACGCGTAGCTAATTCAAGACTGCAGCAGTTGTTCGCTCTACGGAGAGCAGCCGTGGAGAGTCAGCGTGTATTCACGCCCCCTGCCTCAGAAATGTCACCGCATAGGATGTAGATGTTGTTTGTATTTTTGTTTTGGTAATGTATTTTTTGGTGAAACCTGTCTACCTAAGGAAATATAAGTTGGGTCTGTAAAAATTATACCATCTTGCCAGATGGTAGATTATGATATTAAGTTATTTTGTTCTAATGAAATTATAACACATGCTTGAGATAATAAATGTCCAGCATAATAATACTTGAACTGTAGTTAGTTCTATCAAACTCCTGTTAAGTAAATAATCTTTATAGAGTTGCCTAATTTGTCTACACTTCTACGTCGTGTATACCTCTTCTTCACATGTTCCAAAATTGTAATGTAACTGTGTTTCAATTTTGTATAGATGCCGTTTAAGACACTAATCGCTGTAAACGGAGAGACTGAGCAACATCCAGCGGTGGTAGGTTTTTATGTTGAGGCATTACATTCAAACGAAAGCACAGACAAGTCTTCTACTAATGTGCTTCCTTTTTTGTAGATTCTGCCTGTTTTATTTACACAGGACTTGCCAAAAACATGCACATCTATAT
Organism: Deinandra increscens subsp. villosa; assembly: GCA_039602395.1. Taxonomy (NCBI): domain Eukaryota; kingdom Viridiplantae; phylum Streptophyta; class Magnoliopsida; order Asterales; family Asteraceae; genus Deinandra; species Deinandra increscens. The sequence goes on along the minus strand of JBCNJP010000017.1, from coordinate 76,729,458 downwards.
TAATTGTTGACTACAAGAAGAACAAATTCAATGTGAATGTTAAGTACCTGGGCTCTGGTGTGTGGACAACAGATGATGCAAGT